>JAQJVK010000005.1:24909752-25569752 GCA_035578135.1 Flexamia atlantica
ACCACCCTACAAGCCCTTATTTGGTAGTCAAAGCGTTTGTATTGTCACGGCTGTTCTATTTCAAAGTAGCACGATTCACTTGAATCAAAACCTAAATTACATTTGGTATCACACAAAGTATATGGCATTGATATTAAATTAACGTAGTATAACCCTCAAGCAACTTGGAAAGTGAAACGCGTGTTTATTTGTTTTAATGTTTTGTTTTTTTAAAGTGCATTTGAAATGTGTACAACTGACAGATAACATAAAGTAATAATACTGAAAACTTACACATTCATTTCGCTGAAAATGTAGCCTTTCACTCAACATAAGTGTGTTCACTAAAACTGGACACTTCATCGCCACACGAAACAAATAAATAGTATATACATTTAATCTAGCACTATAGAAAGTTATTTTCAATGAATCAGAGCACAAAATTTGGGGCCTACATTGAACCAACTCGATGATATGAATACGTTCATAAGAAAGAAGTTTATCGCAAGTTAACTGGTACAAGGAAAATAATACCCCCGTCGCAGCAGACCTGCGAACTCAGCGAATTTCCATAGGATTTATTTTGTATATGTGAGCATTCAACTTGTTTGAAGGAAAGTATCATTTGAATACGTTAAGTAAATGATATACTAAAAACGCATATTTAATCATTCATGAGCTTAAACATGAGGAAAATTAACAAAGATACCATATTGGTTTTCATTAGTAACACATACACTTTTATATTTTATAAATTCTTAGCCTTTTAATTTTTAATAACTGTAATCTAGTTAGCTATAGAATATAAATGTAAACAAACATATAACCAATGAACTCAAAACTCTCAAAACAAACAAATAGTTTAATCTCATGAAAAACTTAAATACAATCATATGGTCAGTTTTATAGTAATTAAAACATCCCTGTTGCAACAGACCTGGACATCTCCAGCCAATTTCAATAAAACATATTATCAATTCTCATAATTGTAAACATACCATATATTATGCTACATTTTCAGGCAGCTTAGACAAAGACATCCCCCCCTCCAAATGCTCTTACTTTCTTTATTAAATTTAAAAATAATTTGTATTTTTTGATATAGTATATATTTTCTGCAAAATCTTGATCAATGAACTCTATTCAAAATAAACACAAATAAAATATTCAACACCTGCAAATTTAATCATATGTTCAGAATTGTATCTTTAAAAAACAACTAGGGGCTTGTAGGGGCAAAAGCCCCTAAAAATAAAATTCAAATACTGAACATTTAATGTAGGATATTTAATAGTAATAGATATATTAATGCATGGGTTTTCTACACACTTAAAACTCTGAAGTGCTAGTGCTAAGATTTGCTAGTACGTCTCAGAATTTTAAGTAAGGGCATTAGAGTACTTCAGTACAGTATAGGCATTGACTAAAGCCAATGGTATAGGGCTGAATCTTTGGAATAGTGGAGCTACCCGTCGACCTTAAAACTAACCCAGCTCACTTTGTTAATTCAACATATGAACATGAGGCAAGTTTGAAGAAGTTCTAAAGATTAACTACAGATTTTGTCCCCAGGAAAGTCGTAACAATTTAACACAAAAATGTAAATAACAAATTGTGACGTCATCAAGAGACCGTCATCAAGCTCGTATATAGCCTCCTGCTGGTTCAAAAGAATATATTGGACAGTTAACGGATATTTATTATGGAAACCTTCGATTGAAACTACATTGAAGATACAATAGGCAAGTAGTTAAGGATGAAATCAGAAAATAGTTTCCCCTTGACGCTTCCACGATCCACGTTGGCGCCTCTGGCTCCACTCCATACGGAAGTTAGATTTGGAGACCACCAGCTCAGTAAACACCTATGACATATTGATTTTACCTTACGTCCCATACGTTTTTATGGTTTGCCCGTGAGTAAATACAACTTTGTTTTGGTAGAATGAAGATTAAATGTACTTGTATTAGCAAAATTTAAAGGTAAACCCTTTTAATAAGATGAAATTTAAAGTTGATGTTGCACTCAATCGCTGTTACAGAAGCACACTCTGATGCTGCTTGGTCAAAACTGTGACCATTTCCGACCGCACATAAAACTGCCAGAGCTAGGCCTTAAAAATTATAAGTCTTCTCTGTACGTACAGTCTGCGCTTATCGATTGTGTTAATATTACAAAACACTTGGATATAAAACAACATCAGCTGCTAATACATGTCATAATATTAACAAAATACATGTATGTAATCCCTCGTGTTTTTTTTTTTTAAATTGTGAGCATGTTGAGGTACCTAAATAAATTGTAAAATCAGAAAATTTAAAGATAAAAACATAACCATCTGTAAAAACCGTTATTTGTTATAGTACGTTCAACCTTCATATTTATAGCTGGATTTTAAATATACCATATCAACATCTAGCATGTGGTTTTAAATAAAGTATAAGCAACACATGTTTAATGTAAACAAAGCAGACGTTTTTGGATCCCAATGCTTTTTAAATGGCAGATATTTTACGTTATTTCTCGTTTTCTAGTGAATTTCAAGCAATTTCAGTATTTTTCCCGCCATCACGGAATAGAGACCTTTAATTTGAGCCCTCTCCCATCTTTCTACGACTTGCCAAACGCCCACAATTTTGACGCAAAGAATCGCCTTACGAAATTAAATATATGATGATACAACTCTGTGGCACAGCTGTTTTAATTTCAAAAGATGTAAACAAATTAAACCCCATGTTGTTTTAATGGGAAAAGTTTTATTTTGTTGCGAATTTATGGTAAAAAAATAAGAAAAATTAATAGTTTTCCCTCAAAATTCACGTCAAGACCTTTAAAATAAGACCCCTCCCATCCTTCTACGGCCATCCACTCACTCACAATTTCTTTACAAAAATTTGACTTACGGAATTATATATATAGATCTCAAATCAGGGTGGCTATACTTTTTGGAGGGAAAAATTAAAAACAAAATATTGGACAACGTACTGTGTTTAGCACATCCAATATTATCCAATATCTAAGCAACGGACTGACGTAGAATAATAATTCAAAATGCTAAATTGTTTGTTTTTTTAAGCTGAATTCAATTTTGACAATTAAGTTTAAAAATAATTAGTAAAAAGGTGTTAAATCTTGAAAATAAATTATATTTTGTGAAAAAAAACCTTCTTAGAGTAAGTCAGTCTTGCTGGTTTTCGAACTCGAAGTCATGAATGACGCTTTACACGTTTGTTCCAAATTTCATCAAGATCGGACCTTTTTTACAAAAGTTATCGCGCCTACGGACAGGTATATATATATATATATATATATATATACATATATATGAAAATGAACGAACGGTGTTTTTGGGGTCTAGGGACCTCAAAATGAAAAAATAACATGGTCCCGGGCTTAAGTCTCACCGTGCCACCTACGGTAATAGCTACTTCCCTATAGGGGAAATTCGCTAAAAACCAGGGTTTCATCAATTCGCCAGTAGATTAATTTCCAATAGATCTCTGGTCTAATACCTCATTTTATAAATGGAACTGTTCATAAAAATACAATTAAGTATTTAAACATTTATCCATATAATATCATGCATAGGTACATAATAACAGAAACTACACAAAATTGGGTATGAAGACAACATTACATTGTGTTGTACGGAGATCCACGTTACTCAGAGAGGGACGGAGAATGTAATATCGCCTTGTCACTCAGGGGGAGAACAAGGAGGATTAAGGGGGAGGGGGTGAAAAGAGGCTATTGACTGACGTAACTACCAACCCTACTGGAACTGTTACTTAAAGCTCTTAACTTTTTTGCATTTGGGTCGGTACTGTGAGTATATTGATTTAATGTAGGGACGTGAAAAGAATTGAATTAAAATCTTAAAATATGTTGTTAGGCATGAAGGTTTTTTTTCAAATACTTATTTTGAGTTCTAACGTATGAAACTCTAGTCATTCGTTTAAATTTTATATTGTAAATCGTAATGTTGTAGATATCAAAAATACCAACAATGTTAATAGGGAATAACAGATAAACGATCGTTTGATTCGAACAACACAATGTATCAACAACACAAGTCCTCAACACAATGTATCAACCAAAATTCACATTAAAAGCCAAATAATGTATATTTTATTTATTTTACTATCAAAGTGTTATGAGTCTCAATACAAATGAATGACTTCATTTTATTTAGTTTATTATTACTGTGTTTATAAGACTTTTGTAAAAATAACACTTTACACAGATATGGAATCCAAAAATCCTATTTTAATCTAACAAACTTTAGTCGACGAGGGAATTTTTCTAAAATACAGGGTGTTATTTTTAAAACGCAACCCATTTTTAAGTTTGAATAATGCACATATGAATGAGTAGTGAGTATTGTTTTATTGATCTTTACATTTTATACAACCTATTTTTTATGATTGATGAAATTTAGTTTACATTATGTGCTCAAACAGGCCGCCATTGGCATTTGTATAAAGTTATGCACTCTCCATCAAATTCCCAAATACGTGTTGCGACGTACCTCTTTAAATTTCTTGCATTAAATTTGTTATGATGTTTTGAGGTGTTGAATATCTTGTGAATTGTTTTCGTAGGATAATTACTACTTTACATGTCTATGGCAAATTTCATTAAGATCGGACCACTTTTACGCGAGTTATCGTGCTTAAAGACAGACACATTAAAAACGCAACCCAAAACTTGATTTTAATGATGAAGGATTATTTCCCACCAATATCCCCGGATTTGACCCCACTATATTATTTTATTTGGGGATATCATAAAAAGTAAGGCATACGAAAACAATTCACAGGATATTCAGCACCTCAAAACAAACATAAAAAATTTAACGCAAGAAATTCAATGAGGCACCTTGCAACACGTGTTCGGGAATTTGATGGAGGGAGCATAACTTTATACAAATGCCAATGGCGGACTGTTTGAGCGCATAATTTAAACTAAATGTGATCAAACTTAAATAACAGGTTGTATAAAATTTAAAGATAAATAAAACAATAGTAATTTCATATTTATATGTGCGTTATTCAATCTTAAAAATGGGTTGCGTTTTAAAAAAACACCCTGTATATCTCCCGTATTAATTAATATTATGATTTTATAGCTTAAATTAACCATTTTCGACTTAGCAGTTACATTTTTTAATCATTTTCAAAACTTGTACATTCAATTAACATCGTCATATTTACTCGACACATTACAACGTAAAATTATTTGAAATATTTGAAATAGTTGTAAATAATTCTGCTAAAAGTTAATTTCTTCAAAGTAATTATAATGTAAACTGTGTATGACTACGTTAATCGTAGGTATTTCAGGAACTTGTATCCATGCCTAGAGATGCCGTCGAAGCCATTCACCAGATTCCTCTTATAGGAAGGGTTGTTTCAATCTACCCAATCTCGGGCTTTGTCCCACATTTGTCAACGTGGAAAATAAATTGGCTCTGGGATTGAGCGGTCCTTCTCCTTTTTTCCTTCCTTCCTTTTATACTGAAATTGTTACGTTACTTGTTCGTTATATTGTTCGATATAACGAATAATATAACGAACAACGTTATATTGTTCGTTCTAAACAATTTCCTAGGAGAAATTGAGATATTACATGTCCTAGAAGTAGGTTTCAAAATTATACCGAGCCGACGACTTGAAATAAATAAAACTGATCCATAGATACCATATACCGTGTATTTATTGTATTATTAATAAGAAAACTTTAAAGTTAACTACGAATGCAGAGCTTTACTGCGTTGATCTAATGTGCTCTAAGAAATTGGCCAATATATATCGAAAATTATTTCATTTTCACTGTATTCTTTCTTTTCTTTATATCGCACAGTGTTGGAAAGTAAACCTAGCATGATACTACAATATAGGAATTGAACGAAGAATTGACATCTCAGCTAGGGATGGCTTCGCACAAAATACAATCATAGGTATTATAAATCCCGCTGTTAATGATTTTTTGAAGCCTAATATTGCCTACCTTCGGCGTAGAATAGGCTACGGTGTACACTTTTTGTTGGATTTTTTATGCAACTCAAGAAAAATGTTAACAAACTCTCAAAACAATTTTGGAAATCTCTGGAAAAAAGTTTCAATCACTATTGATTCAATATATAAGTTTGGTTTAATTTTATAAAAGTAATCAAAATAAAGGGGCAGAATTCTAGAAATACCGTAGTTTGTTTGCGACCCGAGGGCGCTCACCGGCGAAAGCGTTTGATGAGAGATATAAGAGCAAATAAATACGTTCCCCCAGACGCTGTTTCCGGCCTCGCAGAAACGCTATTTCCGGCCAGTTTCGTGTTCAGATTCCGTAAACGCTGAAATGCGGAGTGGCGGTAGACTTGGCACTCGGCGCGCGAACAGAAACAGCTCCGACTCGACGGAGCAGCGCGGCGTGGATGAGGAAACATTATCCACCTGAGCTCCGTTAAAAATTATACGTATACTTTGTAAAATAATTGTATATTAACATACGTATATTTAAAGATACGTTTTGTTAAAAATTATACGTATACTTTGTAAAATAATTGTATATTAACATACGTATATTTAAAGATACGTTTTAAATAATTGCTGCTTACATTATCACTTTTAGTAACATTCATTAATTTATTTTTGAGAAATTTGATACAGCTGTTCATAGAAAGTAAACTGTCAAATATAAATGTTCTTAATGCTCTTAATTTTTTATGCTCAGTAATGACGGTATATAATAATCCTCTAAGTAGGGACACCTTATGGAGAAATGTGTTGTTCCCGCCGCCGAAAAGAAGATGATGGTGTCACGTTCGTTTTTCAGTCAGATTGGAATTGTTATAGTAGTTTACGGATCATGCTGACTTTTCGAAGTCAAGCAGCTGGTTGTAATATTTTTACAGTTGCATGTTATTGTTGTATCTTTGACCATAATGTTTAATCTGTTTTTGTATATAAACATTGGGTGCCTTTAGCCGCAGTCACCGGTGGGTAATCTACAAACCTGTAATAAATGAACGGTATTGGTGGATTTACAACCCACCTATCATTGTTGTGCATCCACCGATGTGTTCACGGTGGATTCGGTAAGTGAGCGGACATTTTTGATTGGCAACTTGCGGTGGATTTGCCTACTAAGAGGAGGTTGGAGTTGGCCGCCATATTGGATTTATATTCCATGAGAACCAATGTCAATTTGTATGGAGGATTTCTCGTTTATTTTTGGTCGGAAAACTAAAGTTGATATGTCAAATTAAAGCTCTTTTTAAACTCTACCGGACGTAGGAGCTATATTTTCACATAAACTAGCCATTTTTTGTAAAATTGAGGAAATAACTTTTGATTGCGTTTTTTACGTCATTTATCAAACTTATCGAAAATCGGCTTCCTACGTCCGGTAGATAATTTAATTAATATTTCTAATATTCGGCTTTTGAAATTATCTAATTGATAACAACGACAAATTTTGGCATACCAAAAGTCATGGCAAACGAAAATCCAAGGTAAATTTGAAGGAATTGTTAGCGATCAGCTGACTTGTGATGAAAGTTAGCCGGCGCGGAGGAATACATTCTGCTTGGTGACTACTTCACGTATGAGTGTCCGGTTGCTGTTTCAGCATCATTGACTAAAGATATTAGTTTTATCAGTGTGTTTTCGACATTCTCATTAATTTAATATTTTCGAAAGGTTTCAACTATATTATTACGCACAATTACTGAAATAAAATTATGACAAGCCTACTCTAAATACATTAATGATTGCTGTACCATAAAGGAAATCAGAGAGTTGTATGTTACTGCCTTTCTAAAAAATCGGTCAGTTCAATCATCAGTTGTATGTTCTGTCACTGAATATATACCCTATATATAGAGTATATATTCAATGGTTCTATACATTTTTACAGTAAAATAGATGGGAACAATTTATTGCTCAAACTGCATTTTTCTTTGTTGTCAATTTTGATATGTACTGTTTTTCCTTTAATTCCACTAAGTTTTTTTAGTATTTTAAATGTATCAGTTTATTTTTAATGTGGAACGGATTTAAAAATACTTATCTTGGTAGTAAAGTACCTGATGCAGCAGACCTTAACTAATTCATTAATTTAAAACCCTTGAATAGATATATCCACAAAGTTTCACATACAAAATACCATCGAGTTTGTTTGCCCAACGAACTTGAACTAGATATTAAACATTAAAGGAGCGAATTTTCCTACGAAATTTGATGAAAATCGGTCAAAAACGGTGACCGGTAGCGTGCCGTCATATAAAGTTTTTAATTGGTGATTTTTGCATCTGTGTACCCCAAAATTAATTGTCATGGTCACATGCCTCCGAGCCGCCGTACGGGTGATACCAACAGCTCCTTCCTTGACACTTTTTAGGAAATTCGCTACGGTAATGAAAACATCTTTTGCGAGAACTGAGAATCAAGACCTCCACATTCGATCGAACAGTCGTCGAACTGACGGGGGCTCGAAAAAAATCGGTTCTGCAAATACTTCTTGCAACATTCCCGCCAAATTGTTCGTTGCTTTTTTTTGGACTTACAGTTCGTTGAGGTAGGTCTTGTATCAGGTTCCTACTAGTCTTTTACGCCCTGCTCGCCGACACACTCGGGAAAATGTTTGAATGTGAAACCGTGTAACTGAGAACGTAGCTGTAGCTTATGTTTCCCACTGTAATGATTATAATTAATTCCAGCCATATTTCATGCTCGTGGTTTAGTTTATTTATTAAATATACCTGAGCATTTAATGCCTCATACCAGCACATATATTATATGGTTGGATTAAATGTTAGTCTAGAATTTGAATATTATTGTTTAACATATTTCGTTTTTAAATGAAATAATCTTTAGCTGAAATTAAGCTTAAAGGTTTCAGTGTAAGTATGTGGTATGTAAGTTTCAAGTATAATAATTAGACCCACATTACACTATCAAATCTTCTCTACTATATATTTGTCAAATACCACTCATCAGTATAATCATCGCAAAGCCCAAACTATTTGACCTAGAACCTTGAAAATTTGCATGAATGTTCCTTTTAGGGCGTAGGCATCCGCTAAGAACGGATTTTACAAAATTCGTAGTATAAAGGGATTTTTGGCGAGGGCGAAGTTTTCAAATTTTCTCATATAAAAGTGTGTTGGACGATTTTTGTTTACATTTTTATTTTAATGTTCATGAAACAATCAGCTGGTAGTTAGCTTCGGAAATGTATACGTTGATGCAGACGATAACAAATTGATTTCTTTCTCGATGGCTTCATTGTTTTTTGTTGATTTATTTCACGGACATAATTATGTACTATATAAAAGTTACATTTAGTTTAGATAAAATCCACCATTAATTAGTTAAGTGGCGCCATCTTTAATTCGGTAGCGGGAGTTATCGTTTTTCCTGGAGGCGTTCCTAATAATGTTTTAATCACATCTATGCCTGTCCGATGACTTGGCGTTTCATATAATTGCACGTACATAGTTTTAAACGTGATGAGCGTACTGCCTTTTGTGGTTGAGTCTTGAGACTAAATCACGGCAAGATTGAAAGAGAAAGGCACAGTGGTTTTTTTTAATCACAAACAGAATGTGTTGTTATGATATGATTCTTTGATCTATTTATGTAAAAATTTATAAATTATATAAATCACTGATTGTAAGTTATAATTATACTATCTTCTCTACTATATTTTTGTCGAATACCACTGACCTATCATTGTACAGCCCAAACTACTTGACGTAGAACCATGAAAAAGTGCATGGACGTTCCTTATACAGTGTTGGCATTCACCAAGAACGGACTTTTCAAATTTCGAGGTTTTAAGAGGATTTTGGTGCGGTTGAAGCTTTGGAAGCCATGCTAATGTAATGGATGATCTTTTGTTTAAATTTCCAATTTTATTAAATCAAGCAGATGCTAATTAGCTTTACAAACGGATACGTTGTTACAGCTGATTTATAATTTTATTCCATTCACACGGTTTTATGGTTGTTTTGATTATTTTGTTAGATCATTCGTACTATATAAAAGTTGCATTTGGTTTAGTTTTGTACCTTATATGTTTAATCATAAGCTTATTATATGGTACCATCTATTTAGGCACCGGGAGCTATAGTTATTTCCTTAGGGCTGTTCTTATATTTTTTATTACAATCATGCCAGTTACAATAATTTGGCAAACTTCTTTTTCATCTAATTCGACGGTGTCCCAGCTTTTGACGGAAAAATAAATGCTGCAATCAGTGGTTGATCTTTAAAACTATCACTAACTGTCCATATGTTAAGTTAAAAACTAAGTGAAACGAGTTTGAAACACTGCCGACGGATAGCACCCTAACGGCTCCGAACTTTCAGCTCTTTACTGTGCTTAATTGATGTCCTATACTAGACAATTCAGAGACGTAATGGTAAATCTTAAAGAACATTTAACAACTTCCTAGAACAGTTCTTATGAACTGTACTTTAAAGAAGTGCCTTAAAATCGACTCATTTGATGTTAAAATCGATCCGGCTGGTTTTTAAGAAAACCTTCACTATCTACAGTGGTATAGTCTATATTTTTTAACCTACACTCCGCCATAAAACATAAACATCTCTACATGACATATTCCTTGATATAAATATTTTTTATTCAGTCCTCTAGATTTTTCATATCATGGCTATACCATAATTATTATCGTGAGCAAAGCCACGGGTTCTGCTAGTATTTTATAAAAGATCTTTTATAAAAGATTTTTTTCAACCAATAAAAATTCAAGCCAGCTGATTTTCAAAATAAAAACTTAATTCTGATTGGTCAAATAAATCTTTTATCTTTTATAAAATATTTGATAGTGTAATGCGGGCGTGCGGGCCTTATTCTATTACGCACGCGATCTGATGTTTTTGGCGGTCACCCGTCCACGTTCTGCCTCAAATTACGATGCTGACATTTGCGAGAATATTGGATGACGTCACGTTTGTCCCAGCTGTTTGCTGCATTCAACAAACGAACAAACGGCACTATTTTGTGCATCGTCTATACGGCGGAGAAAAACATTCAAGCTTCGCCGGCCGCCGCAGCATTCTATTAGCAGCACATGTATCTCCAACCTCCTCTTATAAGGACTATGGTAACCGCGGTTAGTCACCGGTGACTGCGGCTGAACGCTCCCATTCTCATTTCGACATTTTGGATAATTAATCAGTAGAAGCGCGGAAGACGAAACCAGCTTGAACTATTTCATGCAGCGTTAATTTTCTCCTCTGCTTTTCGGCGACGGAACTAAAAAATAACAATGCATGTCCCTACTTAGTTATGGCTTTTTTCTGAGGAAGTATAATGGACTTGCTCAGATTCTGAATAATAACACTGTAGTTTAATAAATTGGAGGATCGCCATGTGTATAAGTTTATTAAAATTGTTGGTTAACGTAAACGTAAAAAAAGTGGAAAATTTTCGCACATTCACTGCACAACTCACATTCACTGGGGCTCAACTACGAACCAAACTTCTCCAAAATGCGAACTTCGATAATTCAATACGTGTCACTCAACGTCAATTTACCAAACCTATAAATCTGCGGCTGCATCAGCACCGCTGAGGCGGCTGGCTCCGAGTACTACTGTATTTATTTAACCAAAATGTTCCGCATGAATCGTTTTACCTCATCAAATACACGGAGGGGTTTCCTGTAAGTTAGGATATCTGAGAATTCTGTTCAAATAAACTTCATTTACAGTCCAGTTAGTTATTTACGGAACTCCTACAATATTCTAAAAACCGAACTGATTATAAAATCCTTTTTATTCTGTTGTATCATGATCTTAAACTAGAATAAATTACAGATTTTTCAATCATTTTATGATTAAAAATCGATCAAAATAACCTTCTTTATTCTAGCGTAGAATCTCACTTTAAACTTGAAAAAGGAAATATCACGTGAAACCTCATAAATATCGGATTTACCCGAATTTTTGACATTCAGACAAAATTGTAAGTTCTATTAAATCAAAAACTTAAGACCAAAAACTCAGACCTAGGTTAATCGTCTGTTCTTAAAAAAATTTCTACGTTATTTATTTTTTTAAACGAAGTGACTACAACTTGAATAGAGGATATTCAAATAACGTTGCCGAATATTTCAGCTTGTGCATATTGCAAATAGTCATAGCTGCAGGATCATCCCCGCTGATTGATTAGTTTGGATTAATCTGCCTCTTGATTTCCATCCCGATTATTTATAATTTTCAACTTGAACGAGTCTCTGTGTAATTAAGATTCAGCTCAGTTCAATTAATTTCTTTTCATCTTATATTTTTTCTAGTGCACGTTTTTTAAAAAGCCCTGTCTTTAATTTACTTTGAGTGCTGGTGGACCGAGCCTTGCTCAGTAGTTCATTATTTTTCACAGTTTTACTCTTTGTCTCGTTCTTATCCTTTCTCCTGCTATAAAATAGACTGGACAGTTTTAGTTTTGTTGATCTTTAAATTTTCTGTTTTTATTCAATTTCCAATTTAGCAACCCATGACCCTATGTTAAAATTTTAAATCAATTTTTGTATACGCATTTTATTTGTGTGACCAAGTAACCTGTATGCAACAATTTTTTTAGACAAAAATAATTCATTTTCCAAATTTTGAGGAAATTATCATAGTCGTTTTCAGAAATAATTTTGCAAATTCATAATCAGACAAGCAAACGTCGCTCATACAAGAGTGAACGATTTTCTTGTTTATTATTACACAGTGGTTTGAGCTGACTGTTTGGTTTGGGAAGGACAAACAGTGACATCATTCAACGAATTATTAATTTAACGAGTAAATTTCATTTGTCCTCCCCCAACGCTAAAATCCTGTCCATACTACGGTCTTTGCTTGTAAAAACCCAAACAATAAATTATTCTCGTGACTTTCATACATAATTAGTCACTCACCTCCAATAATTTCAGAGGCACACCTTAAAAATATTACTGAACCATTGTTGGCAGCGTGCCTAGATTGGGTTGATTTTCAAATAAAAAATTCTTTATAACGTGAAAATGTTTGCTTGATGACGAAAGTATTCCTCAGAAATGACTGAGTCTCTCTAAGTAATGTAATCAATAACATATATTTTTAATCTGAGTTTACAAAAAAAAAATACTTTCCTGACACTTGGAAAATTTCTAAAGTTGTCCCTCTGTTCAAAAAAGGTGATCGTTCCCGCGTCTCTAATTATAGACCTGTTGCAGTTTTGAGTACACCAGCCAAGATACAGAGTGTTTTTTTAAAACGCAACCCATTTTAAGATTGAATAATGCATATATGAATGTGCAATGAGTATTGTTTTATTGATCTTTACATTTTATACAACCTATTATTTAAGTTTGATCACATTTGGTTTACATTATTTGCTCAAACAGTCCGCCATTGGCATTTGTATAAAGTTATGCTCTTTCAATCAAATTCCCGGAGACATTTTGCAAGGTGCCTCATTAAATTTCTTCCATTCAATTTGTTATGTTTGTTTTGAGGTGCTGAATAGCTTTTGAATTGTTTTCGTAGAATAATTACTTCTTTACATGTCTTTGGCAAATTTTATCCAGATCGGACCATTTTTACGAGTTATCATGCTTAAAGGCACACACATTAAAAACGCAACCCAAAATTTGAATATATCGGTGAAAGATTTATTTCCCCCCAAGATCCCTGGAATTTTCCCCACTATATTATTACCGTATGTTCTTTGGGGATACATAAAAAGTAGGACCTAAAAAAACAAGTCACAGCATATTCAGTACCTGAAAACAAACACAACAAATGTAATGTAAGAAATTCAAACAGGTACCTAGCAACACGTGTTCGGGAATTTGATGGAGAGAGCATAACTTCATACAAATGCCTCTGGCGGATTTTTTGAGCATATAAGGTGAACTAAATGTGATCAAACTTAAATAATAGATTGTATAAAACGTAAAGAACCATAAAACAATACTTATTTCTTATTTATATGTGAATTATACAATCTTAAAAATGGGTTCCGTTTAAAAAAAATACACCCTGTATTTGAGTATCTTCTTTATCATGAAATATTTTGTTATAGCAAACAATGTAGGCGTATATCAGTCAATCATCATGGGTTTTTTCTGGTCGATTAATAGTTTCCAATTTAATGAATTTTTCTGGATTTAATGTTTCAACAATTTGATTTAGGTTCTTAGACAGACGCTATTTATACCGATTTTTCCGAATCGTTTGATAAGGTTGACCACATAATTTTGTTAAGAAAACTTCAAGAATTTGATTTTTCAAACAATTTAGTAGGATTCTTTTTTTCTTATTTAGTTGATCGCCAACAATATGTTTCATTTAACGGGTTCTTGTCAAATAAATATATTGTTCGAAGCTGTGTCCCACAAGGCTCAAATCTTGGACCTTTACTTTTCAGAATTTTCATTAATGATATAGAATCATATTTGCATGGATGTCAAGCGTTACTCTATGCCGACGACCTCAAATTATATAGGCCTGTGAACACCGCCGAGGATGCAGGGATCTTGCAGGCGTGCATTGATGACCTTTCTCTTTGGTCTTATGTTAATAAAATGAGCTTGAATGTTAGTAAATGTTGTGTTATATATTTTCCAAAAATAACATTCTAATTACATTCACAATTTTTATTTAGATAACAAGCTGCTGTCACGTGTTGAAAGTATAACTGATTTAAGTGTTCTTAATTCTGAGTTAACGTTTAAAAATCATATTTTAAATATAATAAAAACATCTACTTCGTGTTTAGGGGTTTTAGTTCAAAGCTTTAGGAATTTCAAAAATGTTGAAATTATAAGACAAATTTATATGTCTTTAGTTAGATCTAGGCTTGAATTTGCATCAATAATTATTTGGAATCCGTTTTAGCGAATTTCCCCTATAGGGAAATTCACTACCACGGCACCATGAGTACCGTAGTACTCATGGTAAGACCTTAGCCCGAGACCATGATAACTTTTCGTTTTGGGGCCCCCAGAAGCAAAAAACCCTATTCGTTCATTTTCATATATACATATATATTATGTGTCTTTAAGCACGATAACTCGTGTAAAAATGGTCCAATCTTAATGAAATTTGGTATGGAGATGTAAAGTAGTAATTATTCGGACGAGTTCGTAAACCAGCCCGGCCGGACCACCGGAAGGGGGGTAAAGGGGGTAAACCCCCTCAAATGGTTTTTTTGAGGTTTTTAAATAAAAAATAAAAATAATCTAATTTTCGTTTGCACCATTGAATTCAGCTAAAAAAAACAATCAATTTAGTATTTTGAATCACTGTATGTCCTTCGGCTACCGAGATATTGAATGTGATAAACACAGTACGTTGTTCCAATGTTAACCTTATGGGAAATAAGTAAAATTCTATAGCTCTGTTATTTCTCAACATATCTTGATAAATCTTGGTAAATGTCTTCTAGTTCAGATATATAAATATTGAATTAAAACCTCACAGTTTTAACGTACCCTTAGCAGCAAACCTGCATACTCATTCCCCATGTTATTTTTATGGAGCTTACAAAAACATGTCAAATCTCGCTATGTTGGATTAAAATATGTTGTTTTGCATTTGAAATTCGCTGAGTATGCAGGTCTGCTGCAACGGCGGTATTATGATACTTATTGTAATGCCATTGAGGAAGTTCAAAAACGGTTTCTACGCTACTTGTTTTATAAAAAATTTAATTTTTACACGTTTGAAGTTAGCTACAATGATTTATGTATTTTATTCAACATTCAAAGTTTAAGTTCAAGAAGAAAATTAGCTTGCTGTTTCCATTTGTTTCTACCCTCTGACATTTGACATTTAATATTTAATTTTTTCCCAATACTTTTTTATAACAATATTTTTACATTAAGTGAAAGTGATGTGACAAAATGAAGAAGTCAAAAACTATTATTGAACTTTAAAGAACATTCACCATTGTGAGATATTTCACATGTTTCAATTACATAAGCTGTGTTGTAAACAATTAAATTCTAAATAAATAAATAAGCCATTTATGACGTTGTTATGATTTATTTACATAATCAACACTTACAAGAACAGTCTTAGAAAAATAATATTTTCTCCAGTTATGACGATAAAGAAACTCTGAATATAGGAGTGTACCAATATGAAAGGAGGGTACCCCTGGAAACCTGCGATTCGTCATATTCTCTCATTTTACGACCAACCTTATGAAGGCCATGAAACAGAACGTATGACAACCTAATACCGGCTGACGCCAGCTAGCCCGTTACCAATTTACAACCTTCACTATGATGGCTTCGACTTTGATGTTTTTGCAGCCGTTCCAGACCTTTTAATAGGTTTTTATAATAGTTCATATGTTTTGCGAGAAGTCACTAGATTTATTTACCCTAGGTTTTATTATTTCTGTTTACAATCTTATTGGGTTATTTATTAGCACATTAACCTAATACAGTAAGACAGTTAATGATTAGTGGTAAATGGCTTTATTTATTGAGACGTAAATAAAATTCTTACAAAATTGTTTGAACTTCGATATAAATTTAGACAAAGTTTAATTTTCTTATAATAAAACTTGCTGCTGTATTTACTGCCAATGTGAAACAAAACTCTATCAACACTAAAATTTCATGATTATAAAATATTTCACTCTATTTTCATGATTATAAAATATTTACATGTAAAAGACGTTAATTTAAAAAAAGGAGTGAAAATCGAGGTGGATTTGGACTGGTTGCACCGATCATCAGGCCGATTGTAATATACACATAAAGACACAATATTCATTGTTTTATTCGTCGTTCTGTATTCAATTTAACATATAATAAAATTTATACAAAGGGTGTTCTATTAGTCATCAACTGAACACAATTTTTAAATTAAATCTTTATTCGCAAAAATATAAAAAAAGATTGATAAAAACTACGGTAAAGAGCCCTTTGTATGAAAAGTTAGTTTTGCTCAAAACTTCAATCATTGCGTTTCGGCTTGTAAATAAAATAAGACATACATAATATCACATTCACAAACATAAAAATAGTCACGTTGTTTAAGTCCTCTTTGCGTATTAACGAGTGGAAATAAAAACTTTAAATTAATTAAACATTGAAATTCACTTTGGGATTTCACACGGTGTGAATACATCATCCCGCATACATTTTTATGGACCAGACGAGTTGCTATTCGCATTTGAATTTTGGTAATGTAACTCTTGCTGCTCGCCAACAATCAAAACTTGTGTTACAGTAAGTAAAACTCCTTTTACTAATTAATTTATGAATTGTACTCCTTCCTTAAAACGAGGAATGAATTTATTTCCTAAAAAAATCACTTAGAAGTTACTAAGTATATGTAAAAAAATACCCCCGTTGCAGCAGACCTGCATACTCAGCGAATTTCAAATGCAAAACAACATATTTCAATCCAACATAGCGAGATTTGACATGTTTTGGTAAGCTCCATAAGAATAACTTGGGGAATGAGTATGCAGGTTTGCTGCTACAGGTATATTAAAACTGAGTGGTTTTAATTTAATATTTAGTAGATCTGAACTAGAAGAAGCTATTTACCAAGTTTTATTAAGATTTGTTGAAAAATAACCGAGATATGGAAATTTACTTATTTTCCATAAGGTTAACATTGGGACAACGTACTGTGTTTACCACTTTCAATATCTCGGTAACCAATGGACATAGAGAGGTGATTCAAAATACTAAATTGTTTGTTTTTTTGAGCTGAATTCAATGGTGCAAATAAAAATTCGATAAATTTTATTTTTCTATGTAAAAAACTCATAAAACCCATTTTTGGGGGGGTTTATCCCCCTTTACCCCCCCACCCAGTGGTCCGATCGGGCTGGTTTACGAACTCGTCCGAGGGATTACCACTTTACATGTCTGTACCAAATTTCATTAAGATCGGACCTTATTTACGGCCGCTATCGTGCTGACAGACACATATATATATAGATAGATAGATACTTCGAAATAATTAAAACATTTTTACTTAGCAATATTTCGGTTTTACCTTTTTCAAGCTAAATAACAAACATAATCATAAATTAACAGCTCAAGACAATTTGTTTTGCTGGTCAAGTTGGTTTAGGACAGTTGATGAGGAATCAAACTATTTATTTAAGTATTACATATAAAGAAGTGATAATTATTTACAATTCAGCGGATGTTGAGTCCATGAGGTTGTTTTGACCTTAAAACTAGCTGATGAGCCAATTCATATGTTCTTAAATTTAATTCATTGAGATCTTTGCTCTCAGTATTATTAATTTTGTGGACAGCTTTAAGATCAAAACAATCTTCAAACTCAGTATCATGCTGGACAGCGTGTAAGGCCACAGGCTTTTTCGTCTCTTTATGGTTAACTGAGAACCGATGTCCTGTCATGCGCACTCTTAAAGAGTTTGAGGTTTGACCAATGTATTGTTTTGGGCAATGTTTACATGATAGCTGGTAAATCGCATGGTTTGATGAACAATCCATGTGACCAACGATCGGGTAAACTTTGTCAGTGACGTTACTGCGAAATTGGTCTGTCTCGCACATGATCTTACAGATTCCGCAACGCGGTTTTTTACATGGTTCACATCCATGGTTGGAACTGAGACTTGTATCCGTGTTATTTTCGAGCTTGGGCCTTACAAGCATGTTTTTCAAATTTTGCGGTTTTTTGAAAACCATTCTAGGTGGTCTAGAAAAAATATTTTCTGTAAGGGGAGAGTTCTTAAGTAGTTCAAATCCTGTTTTCATTATAGAATTCATTTTATGAAGGCCGGGGAAGTAAGAGGTTATGAATTTTGGGTCATCTTTGAAATCATTAGGTTTAGTGGGGTTCTTTTGTTTTTTGAATTGTCTTTTTATTACTTTTTTTGGATAACCTCTTTGAGAGAAAGCATTGTTTAATTTGTTCAGATAAGCATTATAGTCTTTAGGATCTATAGATAGATTATAGATAGTTAGATATATAGATATATATATATAAATTCGAACGAATGGTGTTTTTTGCTTCTGGTGGCCCCAAAACGAAAAGTTATCATGGTCTTGGGCTTAGGTCTTACCATGAAACCTACGGTAATAGCTTCTTCCCTATAGGGGAAATTCGCTAATAAAAACCACCGCCCTCCTCTACTATGGAGTTTCTTGTTCGGCTCCTCAAGCCTTTGACCTTACTAGTAGTTATCAATTATTCAACCTCAACTTGAATTAATTATGTATGTCGTTGTGGGCGGTTAAGTTCCTCAGTCTCTTTTTACTCCTGACAAAGAGGGTGGAAAAAGAGAAATGATAAAAATATTTTCTTACTCCTCTGTTTATTGAAATAAGTGAACTGTAAGACTGTATTACTTACTGGGTACGTCAGACAGCTAAAAAAATGATTCATTCTATTCAGAACATGTTTTGGTGTAATAACAATAAATCAATTTTGAGCTGTCTGACGTACCCACAGTCTTACATTTAATTTGTTCGCACAGCTCAAGGGCAAAACCATGGATAATAATATTGAAATAAGAACAAATTAATTAAAGTACACAAATACTTTGAAGACCAAAGATTAACAGAATACCATTTTTTACAACTCACCTTATAATCTTTTGACGAGTTATAATGCAAACCGGAGAGGACCTAAGAAGTTCCATACATGCAGGGTGCCCATTAAATATCTGTTAACACGATAGCGGACGTAAATATGATCCGATCTTAATTAAATTTGTTTCAGACGTGTGTATCGCTCGGGACTTCTTCGTAAATCAGCATGATCGGACCACCAGAAGGGGGGTTAAAAGGGAATAAACCCCCAAAAATGGGATTTTTGAGTTTTTACATAGAAAAATCAAAATATCCCAATTTTTGTTAGCACAATTGAGTTCGACAAAAAACCAAACAATTTAGTATTTTGAATCACTGAGTAGTTTGGCTTAAATAATGACCAACTGCTCATGCCCATTTGTTACCGAGATATTGAAAGTGGTAAACACAGTACTAGTCCAGTCGCCAAATAAGAAATTAGGCATGAACCTTGAAGTAGGGTCCGACTCAAATTTTATGATTGATTCTAGGACTATTTGATGTACTGAACAAGAATATGGCGGATGCCAGACGGGCATCTTTGGGCAATTTTGAATATCGAAGGTCAAAGTTCAAAGGGCCGAAAATAGAGAAACAGATATTGAAAAATATGTATTTGTGGTATGGAATCAAATATTCCCAAAGGTATTGTTTTTAAACCACCACCGATAGTTGCTGGGTGGTGAATACTTTATTTTGATTGGGATTTAATTTTCAGCCGCCATCTTAGATTTGCCGTATAGGATACAAGTTAATTTTTTTATGTGAATGTAGTGTTGTGACGCATCATTGCAGACTTGATTTTTACGCTGATTACAATGCCACAATCCGTTTTTGAGAATATTGTTTTGTCTCGAGATTTACTCAAATGATAATTCTTCCCTATACTTTTCTTATGGGCGTTTCTAAATTAAACTATTATTTTGTTTTGTTTTTCTTGTATCTTCGGTTCTAATCACAGTATAAAGTTAGTTTTGGTCTTAAAAGACTCAGTGGTTTAATGGCTTCAATTTGAAATATTAATCATTTAAATACAACCGGTGGGGAGGTGAGTTTCAAAGCAATATTTAACATAAAATAAGACCCACTCAGTTAATGGTAAATAAGTAAAATTCCCAAAAAAAGGAAAGTTACTTAAATAAGTTGAATAAGTTAAATAAGTTAGGAAATAAGTTACTTGTCCCAATATTAATGGAAAATAATTAAAACTCTATAGTTGGCTTATTTCTTAACATATCTTAGGCTAATAAAACTGTGTTTGTGGCTTCATCTAGATGAGATCTTATATTTATTCGTCTAAACTCCCCGTTATTTCCATTTTAGTGGCAGACAACCTGCATACTCATTCCCCATGTTATCCTTATGGAGATTAAAAAAAATCGATATCTTCCTTATTTCTTAACATATCTTGATAAAACTTGGTAAATGGCCTCTTCTAGTTCAGATCTACTATATATTGAATTAAAACAACCTAGTTTTAATACCTGTTGCAGCAAACCTGCACACTCAGTCACAATGTTATTCTTATGGAGCTTACAAAAACATGCCAAATCCCGCTATGTTGGATTGATATTGTATTTTTGAAATTCCTGAGTATGTATGTAGATCTGCTGCTACGGAGGTATTTTACGTCATATAATCAAAACTGATCTATTCTCATTATAATTTAAGCTTATGAAATAATCAAGGTTGAATCAAAACTGAAACGCTTTCTGTCATATTCTTCATTCTAAGTCACTAAAACGTTTAGTTTCGACTCAGTTGGTCATTAATTTGATAAATGACTTACAAAGAGCGATAAGTCATTGTCCCAAACATAGTAGGGAAGTCGGAATGCAATTAGTCCTAAGATAAGCTTGACTGATGATACATTTGATGGTGAGCCTCTTAATAGTTTATACTACGCTAGGCAAGTTAACATATTGAAAATAGTTAGTAGCGCTCATGAAAACCCACTACTAACTGTGTACATGTTCAATGATGTACATGATTGAGTTTGTTCCTCTATATTAAAAGCAATTTAAGAATTTGAATATAATTCAATTTTTTTATCCAAGTTCTCGTCTAAAGTTGATCTGTTTAATTTTATAGGCGACATTTCCGGTAAAGTTCATCGTTATCAGGTAAATGCCAGGTGATGATTTCGTAGGATAATGATTGATAAAATGTTTGTTTGGGTATTAATGATTTGATAACTAAAAATATTACAACAAATCCTCTGATTTGGGATACATTAGTGAACAGGATGTGGGGAGTGTATATTAGTATGTGGAAGTACAAAGTGTTAAGTTTATTGATGGCCTATAAAGATATTTTTATGTTTAACAACTTGTTTGTATCTTTGTTTTTCACTTATATATATATATACAGGGTGTTCAAAAACTACCGGATCAAACTTCACCAGGTTATTCGGGAGGTTAAAACAAACAAAAAATGTCATATAAACATATCACCTATCTCACTCCATTTTCCGTCTGTCTGTGTGTATGTATTTTTAACATAAACTGCCATAACTTTGGAACCAATCAAGGTACAAACTTCAAACTTGATACGCTTATGATGACTCAAAGTACCTATTTTCTTGCCTAGTATCAAATTTCTACTTTGTACCATTTCAAAATGGCGGTCATTTTTATTTTTCAAAGCTTAATAACTCAAGAACCGTAAGATTTATAAAAAAAGTTGCAAGAGACTAAAAAGATGCAACATTTAATTTACTTTATGAAAATGTTAACTTTTATTAGGTTAATAACACAAATAATGGAGAAAACTATTTTTTTCTGAAGTTACAACTGTAAATTTGAGCAATTTCATTAATTTTGCACGTAGTATTTTTATAAAAATTGAATTTTCTCCATTATTTGCGTGTTAACCATATTTAAATTTTATATTTTTGAAAAGGAAATTAAATTTTGCATCTTTTTAGTCTCTTGCACCTTTTTTATAAATCTTACGGTTCTTGAGTTATTAAGCTTTGAAAAATAAAAATGACCGCCATTTTGAAATGGTACAAAGTAGAAATTTGATACTAGGCAAGAAAATAGGTACTTTGAGTCATCATAAGCGTACCAAGTTTGAAGTTTGTACCTTAAGTGGTTCCAAAGTTATGGCAGTTTATGTTAAAAATACATACACACAGACAGACGGAAAATGGAGCGAGATAGGTGATATGTTTATATGACATTTTTTGTTTGTTTTGACCTCCCAAATAACCTGGTGAAGTTTGATCCGGTAGTTTCTGAACACCCTGTATATATATATATAATACTTTGTAGAAACTTCTCGTAAAAATGTATTGTCATTTGATGGCATACAAACTTAAATAGACAATTTAGTCTCCTGACTAGAAACCATTCACAAATTAAAATAATAAAGTGATATTTATGAGATAAATAGATATTTTTCCGATCATGTAGCCGAAAATATTTACAAATATTTACAAAGAATATTCACACCAATTTAGAAAAATAAAAATAAAATTCAAAAATTGTTGTATTTGTCATATTTCAATATTCATATTATTTAAAAAAATACCCCCGTTGCAGCAGACCTGCATACTCAGCGAATTTCAAATGCAAAACAACATATTTTAATCCAACATAGCGAGATTTGACATCTTTTTTGTAAGCTCCATAAAAATAACATGGGGAATGAGTATGCAGGTTTGCTGCTACAGGTATGTTTAAATTGGTTGGTTTTAATTCAATATTCAGTAGATCTGAACTAGAAGAAGCCATTTACCAAGTTTTATCAAGATATGTTGAGAAATAAGCGAGATATAGAATTTTACTTATTTCCCATAAGGTTAACATTGGGACAACGTACTGTGTTTACCACTTTCAATATCTCGGTAACCAATGGACATAGAGCAGTGATTCAACATACTAAATTGTTTGTTTTTTTGAGCTGTATTCAATGGTGCCAACAAAAATTTGATAAAATTTATTTTTCTATGTGAAAAACTCAAAAACCCCATTTTTGGGGGGTTTACCCCCCTTTACCCCCCCCTTCCGGTGGTCCGATCGGGCTGGTTCACGAACTCGTCCGAGTGATTACCACTTTACACGTCTCTACCAAATTTCATTAAGATCGGACCATATTTACGGCCGCTATCGTGTTAACAGACATATATCATTGATTTTACACATCCTAGGTCCATATTCAATGCATATATATATATATATATATATATATATATATATATATATATATAAATTCGAACGAATGGTGTTTTTTGCTTCTGGGGACCCCAAAATGAAAAGTTGACATGGTCTCGGACTTAAGTCTTACCATGAGTACTACCGTAATAGCTTATTCCTTTAAGGAAATTCGCTAAAACCAAAACAAAAATAATTTAAATCCAAACGATATAAACTGAATCAATGCAGCTTTATTTGAATGCCCATACAAACTAAGTTTTTGAATATAATTTATTAATGAAAAGTTTAGAACGTTATACCGCTTTAAAATTAATTACAGCTATGAATATGAATATTTTAAATCCTAAATAGTATTAAAAGTTGGGTGAATTTTGCATATAATTATTGTTTCAGCAATTAATTATACTCCAAGGAGGCTTAAAGTTACACAACCAGTACACTTTATACTTTTATACTTTTTGTCGAAATTATGACCTATACATCAGGCAAAAATTTTAAGCCAAATATGAATGAGAAATTATACATTATATATTGCTTGAAATGAATAATGTATACAATATTATATTATAAGATGAGTGTAGGATGATTGTGGCGAGGTCCTGTAGTCTTGTTACTGTACGAGAACTCGTATAAGGCATTATTAATTTAATAACCATGGTTCGCTAAGAAATCTCGAAAAAATAAAAGACAGTTTTAGCTCGAAATCACAAATAATTTTCCGAAATGTTTGGACGGAAAAAGACGTGAAAAATGATTTCTAGTAAGATGTAGAAGTAGCACCAAATAACTCTTGGAGCCTGTCAGATGCAACTCCACTGTGGAAAGCAACTAAGCTGCTCCACATGTGGGCGTCAATCTATGTCAACTCGCGAAAAATGGAAAAATGTCTTCTCGTATATTCTTATAACAACGTTGGTTTTTTTTTATAGAAATTGAAGACATTCCGATATTTCAGACTTTAAAATGTTTCTGGTTTATGTAGAACGTTCACTGTCATATCGATAAAATGTACAAGACGTTGTTACGTTACAAGCAATTTATGCCTTGCTGGCGAATCATTGCTTGGTAAATTCTTCAAGGCTTGCTCTATCCACTGCGGCGATATTTTTGTGTATTTTGTGTATTTCTACGCCAGTGGCATTTTTTAACGCTTTGATCGGGAACGGTCCAAACCCGGGTCTTGTTACACTATCTAACGGCGACCTTTTGTTAGATAGCATAATTAATTATAGCCCAATGACAAATGGCAACTGGACCCAGTTTCGATTCAACTTGTTATTATAAATCTGACAAAAAACTTCTTATGGGGGACTTCCCTATATATTTTAGCTGCTTTTTGTGGCCACTTCGAAATTCAAAAATATGGCCGCCATTTTCCAATATGGCGGACAACTTTGATTTTTCTTATGGAACACCCTATATTTTATGGCGTTTCTGGGTTTTACCCTTAGTTTTAAGAACTTTTTCTTCTTCATTGTTTTTTCCTAAACTCAATGGTTCAGGAGGAATGAGCAGTTAAAGTTTGATTTTTCCCTATTTAAAATGCAATGTGTCCATTTAACTGTGCCATCCCATGTATTCCTTATGGAGTAAAAACATATTCATAATAATACATTCCCACGAGAGAATCTCGACTAGAAGTTATTTTATGATTAAATCTCTACTGAACTCACATTTTTAAGCAATTTTATTCTTTGGTATTTTTTATTAAACCCAACCGTTTTCGATATACAGAATAACAACAATTTCCCAATGCATTTTGAATGGGGAAAAAAAACTTTAACTGATCAAACCTCCTGAACCATTGAGTTTAGGAAAAAACAAGAAAGAGAAAGTTCTTAAAACTAAGCGTAGAATCCAGAAACACCATAAAATATAGGGTGTTCCATAAGAAAAACCAAGGTTGCCCGCATATTGGAAAATGGCGGCCATATTTTGAATTTCGAAGTGACCTCAAAAAGCAGCGTTAAAAATAAAGGGAAGTACCCCATAAGAAGTTCTTTGTCAGATTTATAATAAAAAAGTTAGCTATTGGAAAACTTAAGGCTGGACACCCGGTAAATATATGCATTACTTAAATTACATTATACTTATCTCACCGCTCTGCTAAAAATCAGGACGATGCGATAAAGTTCCTGTTTTAAAATAATCTCACGAAGTCCTGAGATCTTTTCAGCTCTTAAATATTGATTCCAGCTGGCATAATGGAGCTCTAAGATCAAAGGCTTGCTTTACAGAGCGCAAGGATTAAGGTAAACAAAGATGATTTATTTTGCGACCAATTAACATAAATGCATTTACATAACTCGTACAGAAAACATCAACTTTTCATTATTATTCTCACTATTAAAGAGCTGATTTGAATATATAGTTTTACTGACAAGCTTCTTTCACAAAAATAAAGAATTAAGTTTCCCGAGAAAATGTGGCGAAGTATTTGTCAGAAGAGCCTAGCTACTTCCAGCTGTCACCGTTATTAAGTTCTTACATTTGAGAACTCCTCATTTTTCATAAATTTCTACTGGATACTTTTCTGTCCTCAAACAATACAACTTAATCTCTTCAAAACTTCAATATCACAATATACCCTTGCCGTGTTATTCTCATGATATATGTTTCCTTGCCTCTCTTTAATACGATCGTTAAAATTGAAATCATACCAAACGTATCTTGTTGGGTGGCAAATGGTTTAGTTTTAGCGAATTTCCCCCTATAGGGAAGTAGCTCTTACCGTAGGTGGCATGGCGAGACTTAAGCCCGGGACCATGTTATTTTTCCGTTTTGAGGTCTCTAGAGCCCAAAAACAACGTTCGTTCATTTTCATATATATGTATATATATATATATATATATATTGATAAGATTAGTTTTCATAACAAGTACCCTTTTTTTATTAAAAAAAATTATTTTATTTATAAGATTATATAATCTTATAAATAAAATAATTTTTTTAAATAAAAAAAGGGTACTTGTTATGAAAACTAATCTTATCACTATATTAGTAGCCCTAATCATCCACAATTACTCTAATATATATATATATATATGTATATGTCCGTAGGCACGATAACTCTCGTAAAAAAAGTCCGATCTTGATGAAATTTGGAACAAACATTTATAGCGATATTCTTGACTTTAGGTTCGAAAACCAGCAAAATCGGTACACTCTAAGGCAGTTTTTTTTTACTAAATAAAATTTATTTTCAAGATTTAACATATTTCTATTAATTTTATGTCAATTTAACGGTCAGAATTGAATTCAGCTTAAAAAAATAAACAATATAGCATTTTGAATTATTACTCACCATCAATCGGTTACTGAAATATTGGATCTGCAAAATGCAGTACATTGTCTTTTGTTTTTCCCTGAAGGGACATAAACTGTCCAAATTCTGTTATGAAATACCCAAAATTTTCATTCAATTTCCCTAAAATGTGATTTAAAAAAATAATAATACAAACCACATGATTTAATTTAATTTGTTCATGTGAGTGATGGTTTGATTTATTTTTATTTCTTGGATCTGAGTAGATTGATAATATGTTTGCTGACATTTATGTACTATAACAAGTACACATTTATTAAAGATTATCAGAATATGAATGATTTTTGAGAAATAAGATCATGAATGATAAAATTTACTTTATTTAGATTAATATTTACACAAAATATACTATAACAAGTGTATCCTTGTTATAGTATAAAAATGTAAGCAAACATACAATCAATGATTTAAAATCAGTCAAAATAAAAACAAATAAAATAGTCACATGAAAAAATTAAATCCAAACATATGATTTATCTTAAAATTTAAATACCCTTGTTAGCAAACTTGCATACTCAGATAATTTCTAAAGGATTTATTTTTTATGTGTAGGCATATTCTACATAAGTTAGGGAAGTAGTTGTTTTGAATATTTTGTGTAAATATTAATCTAAATAAAGTAAATTTTATCATTCATGATCTTATTTCTCAAAAATCATTCATATTCTGATAATCTTTAATTAGGCTAATAATTATAAGAATAACAAAAAGAGAATTGCTGGAATGGATAACAACGTGATTCCCATGATCATATCCCTTATATCTAAAGCTCTTGAATAATTGATTTGTGATATAATTTTTGCATTAATTACATAAAATGTTTGAAAAATTTTCCTGTACGTAAATTAAATAAGCTCCCATAAAAAAAATAATTCTTTAGAAATTCGCTGAGTACGCAGGTTTGCTACGACGGGGGTATTAACATTTTACAAAAGCTTCTGAGCACTTCTCGAAGTGACCCCATGGTGTAAATTTTTTTAATACGAGTTTGTTTATACTTCTAAGGCAGATTTGAGGTAGGACCTAGTTAACAAAGAAACATCCAATAAACATTGCAACATTACAAGTGCATTTCATGTACAAATCAGGAATTGATTATTTTTCTAATAATTGATATATTTTAATTTGTTTATAATAAATTTGTTACACATGTTTTTTTACTTGCCGTTGTCATAAATACCTTAATGAATTTACCAATGACCGCCTAAACACAGCCATCTTAATAAGTATAATAATTTAACCAGCAATAAATTGTAAAATGATTACGATTCAATTATTCTATCTAAAAATAACTCTATTGCAGCAGACCTGTACACCTAGCGAATTTCAAATACTTGAATAAATAATTTATACGGAGCCTTGCATCAAGTAAAATCAAGTACGGTCGTAAATAAGCATACAAAAATATTCTCCAAGAATAACATGGGAAGTGAGTATGCAAGTTTGCTACCACAAAAATATGAAAATGAGGGATTTTAGGCTATAATACAGTACATTTTTTCCGTCCTTCATATTGAACTTGATGAAGCCCCATACTCAGCTAGCTATACAATTTTATTTATTCCCTATAATAAGGTTAACATTGGGGAAGTGAATATGCGGGTCTGCTGCCTCAGGTATCTGGAGATTTTAGGATTTTAAGCCATAGTTAAATAGATCCAAACCAGATGAAGCCACATAGCAAGTCTTGTCGAGATAATATTACTCGACATAATATCATCCAACATATTATGTTGGAAAATAAGCAAATTACACCGAATTTTTATTTCCCTTAAGGATAACATTTTAGGCCTTAATCCAGTAGATGTAAACTAGACGAGGCCACATAGCAAATTTCATTACGATATATTCATAAATGAGTGAGATAATACGTACTGTGTTTACCACTCTCAGTGTCTCGGCAACCAATGGACACAAAGAATTTATAAAAAAAATACCAAATTGTTTTTTGAGCTGAATTCAAATGGGCAAGCCAAGGTGACTTTAATTTTTCATGTAAGAAACCCCAAACCCCATTTTTGGGGGGTTTTCCTATTCTAATGGTTTTCGAACACATCCGAATAATTACAAGTTAACACGCCTGTGGCAAATTTCATTCCGATCGGACCATTTTTGCGAGTGCTATCGTGCTTCCAGACACACTTCTACATTATTAATAGAGTTTCTGGGATTTTGTACAGAGCAAATCGACCTCTAGAAATTAATTTTTCTACTCATATTTGGTATAAAATTAAAGATATTACTCTCTAGATGTTCCTTTTACGGGTTTGGAAATCATCCCATGAAAAGCCTTTGCACATGAGGCTTTAGGAATTCCAGCGAAAGTGCTACTATCTGTGTTAGAACCTGTGAACTTTTTCCAATTCAGACTTTTTAAATGTACCAATAACAACATGCCTATTTAATGAAGGTGTTTCATTGAAAGTTATGTTATTTGCTTAGGTACAAATTTGCCAAACATGTATTTAAGATGTAAAACAAAGAAGCGGGCCAATTTGAAAATTTAATTCCTTGGCCGTTTTTAGTGTTAAATAATTTGTTTTTACGGCGAATGGCTATTTTATAAATGTTATTCAGAGATCAGTTCATCGGTAGATCAGTAGTTTGTCCATCTTCTTACCACTTGTTGTTAAGACCTAACAAAGACGATTGTAAGAAACTGACGCGTTGATGTTGTGTAGAATTAACATAAAGATTCAATACTCCAGAAAACTCTAAAACAGAGACATGAAGATGCACCATGCAATGAAGATCCATGTAAACTAACTATCTTTTTGTGCAAAATCAACGTTGTTGCACTATCGAAATTTTAAAGAGTAGAACTTATACATAGACATTTTTAAAGCAGATAAAATTAATGAACTTCTCAAATTCTGTGAGGAATTTCTTACTTATGTTGAAGTTTAAAGTCTAAGGTAATAAGTTATTTTTTTATTTTAAAGTTTGCCCCAATGAGAAGTCCAATTACTAGCAACATTATTTCAGTGCTATGATAGAAGGAATCGGTCTAGAAAATTAAAAAATAAGAAAAATTCACTAACTTCCTCTTTGAAAGGTATTTTGCGTTGCAAAACTCCATACATAATCAACATGAAACTAAAGCCTATTTTACCAAGTTAAGTCACGAAGTGACGCGGGCTGCTAGTATATATATATATATATATATATATATATATATATATATATATATATATATATATATATATATATTTAATTTTAAATGAATGGCGTTTTTGGTACCTAGGGGTCTCAAAATGTAAATTATGATGGTCCTGGGCTTAGGTCTTAACATGAGACCTACGGTATAATTCACTAAAAGATGTCTTTTAATGGTAATATCACGCGGGTTTGGACTGTTCTCGATAAAAATTTTTAAAAAATCACCTCAAAAGTTTCTGTATGTAATTTATACCTTTTGAGACGTTTACTTGAGTGGAGTGCAAACTACAACCGTGTTCAGTTCGCAACAGTGTAGGGACAAACAGTGGCGGTTCGTGCATAGGAGCACATGAGCAAGTGAACCCCCTATGAAAAACCACAAATAATGAAATTTATTAAAATACTTCTATATTAACGCAGAATATCCCAAACAATTAAAAATGACAGTAATAAGCAACAGCGAAGAGTGCGTGTCGCACTCAACGTTGTCACTAGAGCCAGTGAGGCGAGACTGAGTTTGGAGCACAGCTCCGCGGCTGCTATAGGCGTAGGGCGAGTCCATTTGTGGCAGCGGCGGGGGAGGAACCATGATTGCATGGTGCCTTATGGAGCTTCCCTCGGAGCTGCTTCCTAGTGTGCCATGTGCGTTTTAACGAAGCTTGACACTTGTTTTTTGGTTCGGATGATGTTAAAGTTTAATAATATAAATATTGCGTGTTTTAATGTTGTTTTAGTGATAAACATGTTATATTTCAGTGATGTAATTTGGTGTTTTATAATATACTCTGGTTATCGAAAGAAAACCATTGGCGTAGCGGCCGCGCGATAGCTGGCCTTCAGCATGAATATTAATTACACTCCTGGCTAATGGTAGTGGCATATTTAATTTATTGCAAATGTATTGTTATTCGTGTCAAAACATAACTGGCTATGAAAATTATATTTTTTGGGGTAGGAATTAATTACAAATTGTTTAAAGACTTGTGTTACTATTTACACGAATTAAAATTACCAAAAGCGTGTACAATTATTTAAAACTTTCCAAAAAAACTTGTATTGTACTTTTTAAACGAATAAAATTTACTAAAACTTGTAACGAAATATTTTAGTTCAACAGTATGAAATAGAAGGAGTCAGTTCTGCGTGGCCGCGGCCGCGTTTTCTTTCGGTAATCAAGGTAAAGTCGTAATTCATCGTAGGTTAATGATTTTTATTTTCAAGAATTAATCAAGAAGAACAATAATCAATGATGGAACATAATAATTGTAGGCCTCAGTCACAGTTAATTATTTTAAAAAACATTCGGTTTTCCGATTTATTGTTATAATATTAATTATCTCAGTATATTTCAGGGCTACAGATTAATAATAAAATTGGTTTCAGTCATTTATTCATGCTCAACACTAACTATTTAAGCCTTATTTATATGTTTACTCTGAATAATTCTCTTTTAAAATAAAATAATTGTTATTTTTTGTGCAATATTAAAAGTAAAATTACAGTCAATAAAAGTAGTGAAGAATTAACTAATGTTTAATTTTGGGTTAATATCATATTAATGTGTAATAGTAACAAAATTATGATTCATAATCGTCAAAGTTAGGGTGGTGCCTTATTAAATTTAATACTTTAAGCATTACACTCATGTATAACAACAGGTATCTCAATAAATGTAGGCGCTGCGGTCTTTTAAGCGTTTGACGTACTTCAATACTGATTAGTTTAAGACGATAACTCTACTATAATACATTGATATCATGTAAATATTTTTTAACTGTGAACCCCCAGTACATAAACTCACGAGCCGCCACTGGGGACAAATAATAAATATTTTTACATCTAAGATAAGAGTCCCTTCATAATACTAACAAATATCCATGTTTTACGAGAGAAATTGTTGTGCGCCAAGACACGGGACAAATCATTTCAAATACCGGTACTCTAAATCCCCGCATATAGATCTCTACTCTCATTGCATATAAAATGCTATCTCGTATATGTAGAATATGTTTACTGTATTTCCCAAATAATGAAGTTTCAAGCAAATAAATTGATCAGAAATGCCACTTGAAAAAAGTGTGTTATAAAATCAATAATACTGAATTATATAGAAATCAGGCGAAATCTGCTATGTGGTTCTAAGATGATTCAAGTCTACCTACATATAAAGGATCGGAAGTTTTTATTGCCAAAACTATCTCATTATTTAGTAGATTCTGTTAAACTCATCTTTTAAGTGACCAACTAATTGCTTCAATATTACAGAACACCTATTTGTAAAATTAGGTTATAGTTGGAAAATAAATGTATATGCCATATCAATAATTTGTTTTCTTAAAGCCGATAGATATCCTACAGATATTACAACATAAATCATTAAACATGTTTGTGATTTCCTTATTTATACCTTTTACCTCTAAATACTTTAAAATCTGTGTGCTTAAAATTAAAAGCACCGTGGTATTACATTCACGATCACGTGTTGCTTGCCGACCTATCGAAGCAACAGATGGCCTCTTTATTCTAGTTGAAGTGTTGCTTCAACAACTTATATATAAAGTGGTTTTGGGTTCACTACTTCTACTATCTTTGTAATAAATCAAATATATTATAGATAATATCCACTTTTTACTATTGATGACCAAAAAAACTCAATTAAAATTATTGAACATGTTGAAATCATGTTAAAGGGATGTGAATCAATAATCGTATTTTTTTCAAAAGACCCAACCTCAGGAGTGGATTTGTAAGTACATTTTTTACGATAGAACTTTAATTTAAACGAACAAAAACGTGATGTGATGAATACCTTAACGTATCGAACGGTAACATGGTAGGCTATTTTTGGATGGGTAGCGCTCATCAATGAACGTACGTCGAGTAAACTCACTATTGCTCATCCGAAAATACCTCGTAGAAAACATAGACACTGAAAAATCACACATGTGTCTTAGAAACCACGAAACCACCCTACTTATTTATTAAGTTGACTTACTAACCTGTTTAGATACAACGGACGAGACTACATGTCGGTGTTACACCACGACATTTCACTTCGCCATGTAACCCGTCACTGGACCAGAGAGTCAGAGATGAGGGGGTGTGGAGGGGGGGGGTGAGAGAGGGTTTCCACGGTAACAGAGAGTGAGAGACGGCGCGCCGACGCGGCAACAGGTGGCAACCATCAATACCGACGTCGGCAAACACCGACACGTGGCTCAAAATATCAGTTACACACTCCTATTTATTAGTTTTATTTGTTACGTTATTGTTTTAAAAGAGCGTACACTTAGAATTGTGTTTAATTTTAACAATATAATTCTTAACCTACGTCACTTGTTCTTTTCATTTTCTGCTCGCAAAGCGGAAATAACAACTCTTGTAAAAATGATCCAATAATATTCAAACGTGGTAGTGCTGCCAGGGGCGAACCCAGGGGGGGGATAAAGGGGATATATCCTCCCCCCGAAATTTTGGACAAGACAACCATTTTAGGGTGCCGCGACGCGACTACGATTTTTGCCTACCGCGACGCGAAGACGATTTTCGTTTACCTTGACGCGAAGACTATTTTTGTCTACCGCGAGTCCGCGACGCGAACACCATTTTCGTCTACCACGACGCGACGACGATTTTTGTCAACTGCGACGTGACTGTGATAATTGTCTACTGCGACAATGATATTCATCCACCGCGACCACCATATTCATCTACCGTGGCGTCTACCACAATGACGCATCGACGATCTTTGCCTACCGCGACGACGATATTTGCCTACTGGTACCGTGACCTCCATATTCGTCTATCGCGAGGCGATATTCGTTTACCACGATGACGATATGTTATCTACCGCCGCGACGATACTCGTCTACCGTGACAACGATATCCTACCGCGACGACGATTTTCGTCTACTGTGACGTGACAACGATATGTGTCTACCACGACAATGATATTTGTCTTCCACGACGACCATATTCGTCTACCGCTACGTGGTACTCTTCAACTGTGGCGTCTACCACAACGACGATATTCGTCTACCGCGACGACCATATTCGCTTACCGTGACAACGATATTTGTCTACCGCGATGACGATATTCGTCTACCGCGTCGTCCATATTCGTCTATTGTGACGCCATACTCACCTACCACGACGATCTTATTTGTCTACCGTCACATTAGTACGGGTTCTTGGGAGTACCTAAATACCCCCTTCCTTCTTCTTATAGAATATCCCCCCAAAAAAATTAAATCGTGGGTTCGCCCCTGAAAGCTATAGAGCATATTTTTAGAAGAGTTCATAAACTAGCCAGGTCAATCCACTATAAGGGAGGTAAAAACTAATTAATTGTAGTAATTCTATTGAGAATCTTTTTTACATATTCACAAAATAAATTTCCACATAAAAGTTTTACATATTTAGATTCTGCTTAAAAAAAGAACACTTTATTTCCATGACCTTAAACTGAGTTTTAATATAATCGGACTAATTTCTCCAAATAGTTATTCTTATGTGGGCCAAAGGCTACTACTACAATAAACGTATTTGTAATGATAATGAAAGAAAACTTAAGCACCCTTTGATCACGTTTTATTAGAAGAATGTATAATGAATTACTGTTGTAGTTTATATATTGTTCAAACAGTGTGAAACGTAGTAAAACGATAAATTATAAAGATTCAACTAACACATTCAGGCAACTTAAGGAGCCCAAAAATCCTCTTTCGAAAAAAGTGGGCACAAAGGAAGAACTGCGTATTTATTTGCAAAAAATTATATATTCAAGTAAACTTGTTAAAATATGATAAATACTTAAATAAAAACCTCTCCTTTTTAGTATTTATAACTAGAATACCTAAATATCATTGACTGCCTTACTGATTGTCTCATCACAGTTGCCCAAAAGCTATAAGACTTTGGGCCTTGAGGCGTGACTCAAATATTCTTCATAGGTGTGCTAAAAAAGGATTTTTTTTTAATTTTTTCTCTCAGAGAACCGAAAAAAGGTAGGTAGTTAAATTCTAAATTTTGCCCATTTTCTCATTTTAACGTTTAATTAATATTTTTAAATATATTTATCTTAGGCCTATAAAGTAAAGGCTAAAGATACAATATTATGTTTCAAAAACAAAATTGTATGAATATGCTTAAGTTATAAAATTGAATCTATTACGGTCATAATTTTGTTTCCACGTTCTAAAAGCAAAACCAGCAATTATAGCCAGTGGCGTAGGTACGGGGGGGAAAGGGGGATATATCCCCCCCTTGGCCTTACAGTGTGTAAAAAAAATCAATTATACTAAGCAAAATTAAAGTTAGGCTACGACTTTTAACTAGGATAATCCTTTTACCGCAATAAGAAATAAAAAATCTTTGTAAAAATATATAAATAAAGTTATTATTGTTATTATTTATTTAGTACCGTAGTTTAAAAACTGCGGAAAATGTTAAAATCTTTGAGGTATTGCGCGCCATACGAACGCGGCAGGATCGGTGACAAGAGGCTTAAAAATACAATACAGTATTTTGGAATATTAGTGGTAGCGGCGAATGCGTGAAAGTGAACTGTCACTGTAACAGAGTCAAAGCAAAATTTCGCATTTTCTGTTCCTTAGTCACTGATGGTCCCCGATTTGCAAATACCCTGTTATGAAAGACAGACGATAAATCAGTCTGAGAACGCAACTGAAAACGTGCCATTCACAGCCGAATTGGTATTAGATTAAAATTCGCCGCCTATAATATTACATCTTACAGAAAAATTATAATGTTGTTCATTTTGTCCTGAATGTTTTTAGTCCTATATACCAGAAAAACGTTATTTCGAACAATTATTTATATTTATCAAAATGAGTGAACCTGTAGGCTATACAGGCCCACATTATTTCTCGTTGGAACTGAAGTAGACAATAAAAATACTAGATTCACCCACTACCTATATTCCCTCTAACGGCCAACACCGGTAACGCATCTGATCTCACTTTGACGTGTAGGATGCGTTTATAACTCGGTCAGTTGGTTCTGTGACCTTGCGTAATTCGCAGCGACGCGACGCGACGTGACTAGTTGTAAAGTCGAAACAGTGCAAACTGACGGGGTTTTCGCTCCAAAACAAAAAAGTGAGAGTGAAGGTGATACTAGTGGCGTGAAAAAACTATGAGGTTTATTTGTTGTAACTATGCTGAAACAATATTTCAGTGATCAGTGCTAGCAGAGAAAGGAGTGAAGTGGACTGATGCAGATTCCTGTATTAATTTGTTATCTAGTGATTTTATTATAAAATGAAATAAATGTAATTTCTTCAAGCCTAAGTAAAATAAATGACAGATGGTATTTTTAATAAAAACACCAAAAACTACGTGAAGGCAACTTAATAAAATTATGAGAATGAAGTAAAAACGTATACATACAAAAAAGAATAAAGCAAATGTAAGATCATTATGACATCAAACCACAAACCACTCCCCCTGTTTTCATCTCCAAAATGCCCGCTGCCGGTATGCGCGGTCCACGTGTCTGCATCAATTATTCCGTATAATATGAGTTCCACTACCGGTATGCCTCTAGATTGCATATAAACCTAGTTTTAGAGTTATAATTTTCAACATTTTTCTGGGGGGGTGCCCCCAGACCCCCCGGTTATATCCCCCCCCCCTTGACCAGAGTCTACCTACGCCACTGATTACAGCTTGATATACCTCTGTTATAAATATCTAACTTGTTCTTTTACTATAACTATGAAGGAAAATTCTATTTACTATAACTATGAAGGATTTTTTCTAACCGAAATCAAAATAATATCACCAACCCAATGATCCTCATGAATGATTTTGAACTTCCCTTTTTGATTGAAAGCAAATATCTCGGATTGATATTCGATGGCAAACTTTCGTGGTCGCAACATATTAATACATTATGTGCAAAATTGTCTTCACAATTGTTTCTGCTATGTAGATTTGCCAAATTCAAAAATTTATTTATTTAAAAACTAATTTATTCATAACTGATAGAATCAAGACTGTCTTATGGCATTGTGCTCTGGGGTTCAGCTTCCAGGACGTTGTTTTCACGCGTTTTTAAATTACAGAAAAGGGCTGTTAGAATAATGACCGTAGTCAATCGGCGAACGTCTTGCCGGGAACTTTTCAAATCCTTGAATATTTTGACTTTGGCATCGCAATACATTTTCCAGGTCATAATATTCTATAAATTTAAATATTGTTCATTCCAATTAGGCGCAGATATCCATGACCACTTTACAAGAAATAGGTTTAAACATAGGCAAAATTCTCACAGATTAGATTTGGCTGCATCCCTTCCACAAAACATTGGTCCAAAATTTTATAACAAACTTCCCTCTATTATACAAAATAAAATAACACCTCCATCTTTTAGAAAGGCATTTAAAAAATTCCTAGTGGAAAGGGCATTTTACTCTGTTGATGAGTTTTTGACTAGCTAGTTTTCATTTTTATACAGATGTAATTTTTAGTTTTAAAATAAATGTATTGTGGTTATTGCTAAAACTAACTGACTTTTGTAATACAATTTTATAAATTGTCAACTACAAATAAAGAATTTTGAATTTTTTTTGGAATCCTTTTTAAATTATCCATTGAATACTCCTTATGAGCACTCTTGCCATTAAATATTATGACGAGAAATAACCGTACATTTCTAATTTGCAGTTATTTCATTGCCAACAAAAGTACAAGTGCAGTTATTTCAAGCCATAAGTACAATTAATTTAAACACACAGTAAAGTTCGAACAATTTTATACAATATTATATTTATTTCAAAAATGTTTTACCTTCAGAGTATAATATGATTCAGAATAGTTATTTTAAGCATCAAACTAAATTAATCACGTATTTAGTACGCGAAAATACCTCAAAACTGGAAGGATTTATTGAACATATTTTTACTCGACTAATAGGCGAAAATAATACAGGTATATTTAAGTGACAGCACATTACAAAAGGGTATGCTCAGGTTTAAATTTTAAAGTCCCGTTTTGAATTCTCTATTCTAATATTTTCTCAAATAAATATCTGGCTATACATCAGCCTAAATAGCCTAATTATTTTTCAATTTCTATTTAGTTGATAAACTTAAATATAGTACAAAATCATATACTCTTATATGAGCAATGTTATCGTCCGTGCTTGTTTGTTTGCACGATTATCTCTAAAACAGCTCCGAGGATTTTCTTTAAAGTGTGGAAATAAGTAATTTATGACTCAAAAAATGTCTACCTAAATACAGTCTGCACAAAAAATGACTTTTATGCAGACTACTTGGCCAGAGAAAATCTAATAGCGTAATAAAACGAATTTTAAAGTTGTAACATTTCAACATTGGCCTTATGAGTTGCCATAATAACAACGAAAATAAACAAGGAAAGTGTAAAAAAATGAATTAATCATAACAGCTGTTTGCAATCTACAGCCATCAAGGAAAAATACAGTGAATGTGATGAAGAGTTCATGGAGCAATAAAAAAGGTTTCTATTTATCAATTTTATGACATTGAAATATTTTATAGTAACTGGATCAACTGGTAAACATGAAATAACACCGAGCAAGGCTCGGTCCACCAGGTACTGGATCTAAAGAGTATATTTCTCAAGTTAGTAAGAGTAAATTAAATCTGTAATGGGCCAGAATTGATTACTACTTAAACAAAAGATCAAGCCATAAGGAATATTAATTGGGAGACCGCAATTGAAATGTCCGTTTGGAAGTAAGAAACTCTTCCGAAGAGTTGGGGAATGTTGAAAGTGAATTAAGTCCCTAAACTTTCTAAACCGTCTTATATTTAACTTAAATATAAGCCTACCTAGAATTGAGAGAACACATTTTCATAGACAATTTTTAATTTGAAAGTAAAGCCCTCAGTTAAAGCCCTTGTCCAGTCCATTTACTCGATGACCTTAAAGAAAAAATAGCAAAAAGACGTTTTTTGATGGAATTCTACTTTTAAAATGTGTATTTTAACGCTGTGTCCCTTGTTTGGTAAATACGCAGCTAAATAATACTGCACGTGATTGCACAGTTAACAATATAGTTTGATAACTTAACAATAACATATTTGACAATATTATTAATAATGGATATCTTCCCTAAAATGCTCAAATTTTCAACTATTATAATCGCAAAATGTTATCTATTAGCGAATTTCCCCTGTAGGGGAGATTTTTGCTAATCTCGTAATATTCCATGCCTCCTGTGAGCCCGGGCCTCTATGCATCCCCCCTGCGCCCCTCCTGCCGCCGGCGCCGGCCCTGATTTCAACATATCCAAAGTTTACCAATATTGGACCACGGGAACCGAACTAAATCACGTTTTAAAATGTCGGCTTTTTCCATTATACGAAAACTTGTGAAAGAAGTCACTCAACTGCATTTTTTCATCAACGTTGTTTTTGAGATATTGACTTTAGACTGCCACCAATTATTAGATAGATCTTAATTTTGACAGGGTACTCATTTTTGGCCCTTATTTTTGTACTTATTTTTTAAAATAATTTCTCTCATTCCTCCGGTTCTAATCAATATGCTGCATGTTAGCGAATTTCCCCTATAGGGAAGAAGCTATTACCGTAGGTCTCCTGGTAAGACCTAAGCCCGTGACCATGTTAACTTTTCGTTTTGGGGCCCCCAGAAGCAAAAAACACCATTCGTTCAAATTAAATATATATATATGTATATATATATATATATATATATATATATATATATGTGTGTGTGTGTGTGTGTGTGTGTGTGTGTGTGTGTGTGTGTGTGTGTGTCTTTAAACACGATAACTCGTGTAAAAATGGTCCAATCTTAATGAAATTTGGTGTGGACGTGTAAAGTAGTAATTATTCGGATGAGTTCGAAAACCAGCCCGATCGGACCACTGGAAAGGGGGGGGGGTAAAGGGGGATAAAACCCCAAAAATGGGTTTTTTGGGGTTTTCACATAGAAAAATAAAAATAATCCAATTTTGGTTTGCACCATTGAATTCAGCTCAAAAAAACAAACAATTTGATATTTTCAACCATTGCTCTATGCCCATTGGTTACCGAGATACTGAAAGTGGTAAACACAGTACATTGTCCCAATGTTAACCTTATGGAGAATAAGTAAAATTCTATATCTCGCAGCGCTTATTTCTCAACATATCTTAATAAAACTTGGTTTGTGGCTTCATCTAGATGAAATTTAATGTATTTTAGTCTAAAATCTCCGCAATTTCCATTTTTGTGGCGGCAAACCTGCATACTCATTCCCCATGTTATTCTTATGGAGATTACGAAAACACGTCATTATCTCACTACATTGGATGGAAGTATTTTTTTGACATTTGAAATTCGCTGAGTATGCAGGTCTGCTGCAACGGGGGGTATTTTAGTCTTAATATACGCTGTGATTCAGCGGTTTTTATGTGGACTATTGATCATTGAAATCGGACGAATGAGCTGAATGAGCTATAGGCTAAAAGCAATATGAAAATTAATTTCTTCAGAAATTTGTTTTTTGTCAAAGATTTATATCGTAGGTTCATATAAGTTCATTCTAGTCTCAGATTTCTCAGTAAATTATAGGCTTTCGTATAAGCTATCGCTCATTAAATTCTGACTTACCTAAGTCGAATTATGTATGAACCTTCATTTACCATATATACGTTTACTTTCGTAAACTGTCTTATATATTAAAATACCCCCGTTGCAGCAGACCTGCATACTCAGCGAATTTCAAATGCAAAACAACATATTTCAATCCAACATAGCGAGATTTAACATGTTTTGGTAAGCTCCATAAGAATAACATAGGGAATGAGTATGCAGGTTTGCTGCTACAGGTATATTAAAACTGGGTGGGTTTAATTCAATATTCAGTAGATCTGAACTAGAAGAAGCTATTTACCAAGTTTTATCAAGATATGTTGAGAAATAACCGAGATGTAGAATTTTACTTATTTCCCATAAGGTTAACATTGGGACAACGTACTGTGTTTCCCACTTTCAATATCTCGGTAACCAATGGACATAGAGCAGTGATTTAAAATACTAAATTGTTTGTTTTTTTGAGCTTATTTCAATAGTGCCAACAAAAATTCGATACATTTTACTTTCCTATGTAAAAAACCCAAACAAAACATTTTTGGGGGGGTTTATCCCCCTTTACCCCCCCTTCCGGTGGTCCGATCGGGCTGGTTTACGAACTCGTCCGAGGGATTACCACTTTATATGTCTGTACCAAATTTCATTAAGATCGGACCATTTTTACGGCCGCTATCGTGCTGACACGATATATATATATATATATATATATATATATATATATATATATATATATATATTCGAACGAATGGTGTTTTCAGCTTCTGGTGGCCCCAAAACGAAAAGTTATCATGGTCTCGGGCTTAAGTCTTACCATGAGACCTACGGTAATAGCTTCTTCCCTAAAGGGGAAATTCGCTAAAACTTTTGTAAAGCTTATGACAGCGAGCCTGGCCGTTCTACTGGACCGATTTACATGAGGGTTGTGCCAAAACAAAGGTTATCGGCCCTATATGTGCAGGTTTTATTTGAATTTTGAAAATATTTATGTTAACTGGGTCAAAAATGGAAAATAAACTTTTCTTATGGAGATTTAACGTGGGGGAAGAAATTTGAAGCTTATATGACAGCGAGCCTGGCCGTTCTACTGGACCAATTCACATGCGGGTTGCACCAAAACGAAGGTTATCCGCCCTATATGTGCAGGTTTTATTTGAATTTTGAAAATATTTGATTGAAATGGGTCAAAAATGGAAAATAAACTTTTCTTATGGAGATTTAACACGGGGAAGAAATTTGAAGCTTATGACAGCGAGCCTGACCGTTCTACTCTGGACCAATTTACATGCGGGTTGCTCCAAAACGAAGGTTATCGGCCCTATATGTGCAGGTTTTATTTGAGTTTTGAAAATATTTGATTGAAATGGGTCAAAAATGGGAAATAAACTTTTCTTATGGAGATTTAACATGGGGAAGAAATTTGAAGCTTATGACAGCGAGCCTGGCCGTACTACTGGACCAATTTACATGCGGGTTGTACCAAAACAAAGCTTATCGGCTCTATATGTGCAGGTTTTATTTGAATTTTGAAAATATTTAATTGAAATGTGTGAAAAATAAAAAATAAACTTTTCTTATGGAGATTTAACATGGGGAAAAAATCAACTTCTCCAATCCTTTGGACAGTACGACTGAGACTTCCAGAGGACCCATTTTCATGCAGTTTGTACCAAATAAAAGCTCAACTTTTCTATATTTACAGGTTTTATTCACTTTTACGTTATCTTACTTTTTTAAATTAAAAAAATCGACATTTCCAAACCTTTGCAATGATATAATTTGACAGTCATTCATTCAGGTGATTGTGAAGACACGAGGTACTTTGTCTAACGACAGGAATAGAGCAAACGCTCAAGAAGCATTTGGTTTATCATGGCCAGTACATGAATTGTATGCATTATCATGTATTATTAAATGGAAAGAAAAAAAACAGATTTATATTACAGTATTTAAATTATAGAGTTTTAGGTGTAAATAGAAAATAATATTTGATCGACAAATTGTTTAGTATTATAATTACTTAATTATGTGAAACAGCTGGTTTCAATAACGTTGATGGTCCAAATGTTTATTACAATGGCAAATTGTAAAAAGTCGGTTTTAATGGTTTACACTCATATTAAATGTCATTTTGAGACTTACGATGAATGCTACATTTGAAAACATCTATGTTAATCGGGTTCAAAGGAAAATACACTTTTCTTATGGAGATTTAACATAGGGGAAAAATTAAACTTTTGGCAGTGAGCCTGGCCATACTATTGGACTGATTTGCACACGGCTGGTACCAAATAAAAGGTAATTGTATCTATATTTGCCCATTTTTCTTCGATTTCAGCTGTTAATCCACTGAATTTTTCAAGGACGGAAATTAAAATCACTTCAGAAAATAACATAGGTTAAAGTTTTTAGCCTATTTTAAGTGCGATCTGGAGTTCTATCGGAACGATTTACATGCAGGTTGTGTTAAATGAAAGGTAATTAACTCTATATATGGCCATTTGACGGAAAAGTTACACTTTCTTCCATTTTACATTTTAGAAGTGGAATATAAAATATTTTCTATTTATATGTATTATTTTTACTGATCAACTGAGAATAACAGCACAGATCAGCTGATTATAAAGCTTTATTTTAAAGCACATGATTTACTGTCATAACATGGTTTGTTTATGTTGTGAGTTTATTAAGTAGGATAGTGGTAATTCAGTGTAAAATTGTGTTTTAAAGAACATGAAAAATAACATATTTTAACTTTCTAGATGTTTTACCATTGTTTATACCGAATGTCCAGCCTTAAAAGTTTTCTAAGCTAGCTTTTTCATTTCATGTCAGACAGTTTTAAACTTATTATGAGAAAACCCTTTATTTTTATGTTGATTTTTGGTATGTATTACATTTTTTAATTTCCTAACATTTTTACTCCCTCCCCCTTTGCCATAACAGATGGGGAAAGTTTTTTTGTAAAAATGTTTGATGATTTGATGATTTGATGATATGCACTCTTTACATCAATGGAACTTTAGATCTTGTAAGTAGCTACTTTATTTACAATATCATCAATCTGAGGGAGCGGGAAAGCATCAAGTTCTGTAAAGCGATCGATAGTCTGAGAATAATCCACGACCATACGTTGTTTATGGTTTCCAGATGATACAACAAGGACTTGTGCACGCCAAGGAGACTTAGATTCCTCGATTACTCCTTCTTTCAACAAGGACTGGATTTAATTTTCAATGAATTTACTACCAAAATCAGAATGTATACGTGATACGCGATTTAATTGAGATAGGTTTACAATCTGATGATAGATTTGAAAACAATTCTTTCGGTTCTACAATGGCTACAGCTACACTACAAATGTTTAGAGAAGACTCTTTTCCTCCAAACTGAACTTGTAAGCTTGAGTGTCTCTTTAAGATCGATATACTGTTTTTCCAAATAATTTCTTGCATTTTTTCAGTCTCAAATGATTGCTTGTCTCATCAGTATTATTTGCTATTGCATAAACTGTTTGCTGGTCATTTTCCGAAATATAATTAAGTTTCATTGTATGCTATAAATTGCTAGTTCGCTATCTTGCGATATAATTTTTTGTTATATACATGTACATGTTATTATAATATATTACCATTTTTGTTTGTTAAATATTGGCTATGCCGTTGTGATGTAAATAAATAAATAAAATTTCATGACCCACAATCACGTCAGAGCACAAGTCTTTACCCCTTTGTAAGTGAAATTCTGCAGTTTCAAATCGACCTTACAATGTCCTTTAATAGAACAATCAAGGTAGTAAAAGCCATAGAAACTTCTTCTCTTCCTTTATACGGAATTACAAGAATATTGAATCTGTGAGCCGAACTTTGATTTATGAAACTTCCAGAACTCCCTGTATCTTACTAAAGCAAACGCCTCTATTTTGTTTAATGTAATCGGAACTACAGCTTTACTAAGGCAGGAAGGATCTGAAGCTATACATTTTGACTGAATTAATGCATTTGATTTTAAAGACTGACTTTTACTCCTCTGCAGACCTTTTTGTAGTGGCTCCTAATGCCACACCCTATGCAAATCGCACCTCTAGCAGGACAAACAGCTCTGTTGTGTTTTCTTAATCCACAGAAATAACACGATTGATTGATAGGAGAAACAGCTTAGTTTTCGTCTTCAGGAGTAGGAGGCCTTGATTTATGGAATTCTTACTAGGAGTTAGATTTTTCTTATTACAGGAGTTTAAAGTTTTGGAGTTAACAGTAGGTTAAGAAAGCCCTTGTAAATACTGCTGAGATTGGTGCTGCGCAAGTTCTAAAGTCCTAGCTTGAGAAACGGCTTCATCTAGAGTTAAAGTAAAGTGCTCCAACAATCTCTGTCGGATATGTGATGCATAATCCCTCTATAAATGTGTCTCTTATATACAGTACTCCCTATTCGTTTCAGCACTGACATCTTTAAAATTACAATCTTTTGACAAACGCTTGAGAGAATCTATGTAAGCGTCAATGGACTCCCCGGGTTCTTGATATCGGATTTTGATTTTTTGGCGTGCGAACATTTCATTGACAGGCTTTACATACAATCGTTTAAGAACATAATAGCATCAGAATAGTTTTTACAGTCATTTACATAGGTGTTCGTAAACTGAAGGCGAAATAAAATTAATTAATACCCTAAACTTATCTTGTTCCTTTATTTCTGCTGAAGCTACACAATTTTCAAATGTCATTAGGAAATGCCTCCAATCCTGACATGCATTTACATCATTTGCAAATATACAAACAGGGGCGGCTCCAGGAGGGGGCATGGGGGCCATGGCCCCCCCCGAGAGCTCAGAATTTTTTTAAAATTTCAAACAAGGTTTTACTGAAATTCATTCTTGTGTATATGACATCATTTTTGACCCAATATCGGAAAAGCCGTTGTGTACAAGATTCTCGAAGACAAAGCTTTTTTTATTTCTATATAGTTGTTACCTATATACTCTTAATTCAAGCTTAAATTTTTTGTTCAATATTAATAGTAGGAGACATTTTAAGTTGCTAGGTTGGCAGCGCGTTACGATTTGCCGCATAGCCGTCTCTATACGACCTTCTAATCGTATAAAATGCCGAGGAGCAGTTAGCGTTATTTTTGACGTAACCGTTCCACCGACTAGGCGGAAGGAACTGTTATTAGTCCGTGCCGATGCCGTTCCGCAGAGAATCTGGAACAAATAAATAGAACAAACTGTGCCGTTCCGTTCCGGTTCCATGCAAAGCTAACTTAGTAGAATGAAGTGTAATGATTGAAGGTGAAGGGAAGAACCTATCTCATCTCTCCCTACTAAGATTCCTGTAAAAGGAGAAAGACTTTTACCATCGGAAGTTTTGTATCCTATCCTATACTCTTATATGAGCAATGTTATCGTCCGTTCTTGTATACTTGCTTGCTTGCTTGCTTGCACAACGATCTCAAAAACGGCTCCGAGGATTTCCTTCTAAGTCTGGAAACAAGTAATTTATGACTCAAAAACGTCTTTTATGCAGATTACTTGGCCAGAGAAAATCTATTAACGTAATAAAACGAATTTAAAAGTTGTAAAATTTTACCGTTGGCCTTATGGGTTGCCGAGATGGCAACGAAAATAATCAAGAAAAGTGTAAACAAATGAAGTAATCATAACAGCTGTTTGGAATCTACAGCCATAAAGGGAAAATACAGGAATTGGGATGAAAAGTCCATGGAGCAATAAAAATGTTTCCATTTATCAATTTTATGACATTGAAATATTTTATAGTAACTGGATGAACTCGTAAACATGAAATAACACCGAGTAAGGCTCGGTCCACCAGGTACTTAAACCAGAAATCAGAAATCAAGAAATCATGAAACTATGTTAATATACTATGTGAATCAAGAAACTATGTTAATATTCAAACTCTGGATTATTAGTTGTCATTTTAAAACATCCTGTTCAATAATTCATTATTACGGAATTTTTTTTAAAGGAATGGAAACTTCTACAAATATTTAATAGTAGCATACATTCAAAGTCAATGATAGTAGCCTACATAGCTAACTCAGTGTAAAGCCAGTTGGCCTAGGCCTAACAGAAATCCAACTATGGGCTGTGTCGAAATTCAGTGTTAGTTTAATCTAAAGGTAAACTAAGATTACTGTAAAATTAATCAAACACAGGTCACACTATTCACACACTAGTAAGAATAATAATAATGTGTTGAATTCCTGTAGCTAATCAAAACACGGCATTATTTCGATAGAAAACCATAACAAAACAACAACAACGATATAAACTTAACAATTTAACAAAACCAAATTTTATAGCAAATCGTTCTAACTTAAGTGTCGCAAGATGGGTAGGCAAGAGATTAGGAAAGGAAAGAAAGAAACTGCACTGTAATCGAAATAATCAGAATCGCGGCGTCAGTCAACTGTGACCTATTACAAGCAAGTAACTGGAACTTCGGACCAATTTAACTGCTCCTTTGGATGTAACAGATACATGACAATGACGCTACTGCGCATGCGCAACCGTTGCGGTATTTTCTACGATTAGGAGGTCGTATAGAGACCTAATCGTAGAAAATGCCTAAGGTCACAGTTGACTGACGCCGCGATTCTGATTATTTCGATTACAGTGCCGCAATTTCTTTCTTTCCTTTCCTAATCTCTTGCCTACCCATCTTGCGACACTTAAGTTAGAACGATTTGCTATAAAATTTTGTTTTGTTAAATTGTTAAGTTTATATCGTTGTTGTTGTTTTGTTATGGTTTTCTATCGAAATAATGCCGTGTTTTGATTAGCTACAGGAATTCAACACATTATTATTATTCTTACTAGTGTGTGAATAGTGTGACCTGTGTTTGATTAATTTTACAGTAATCTTAGTTTACCTTTAGATTAAACTAACACTGAATTTCGACACAGCCCATAGTTGGATTACTGTTAGGCCTAGGCCAACTGGCTTTACACTGAGTTAGCTATGTAGTCTACTATCATTGACTTTGAATGTATGCTACTATTAAATATTTGTAGAAGTTTCCATTCCCTTAAAAAAATTCCGTAATAATGAATTATTGAACAGGATGTTTTAAAATGACAACTAATAATCCAGAGTTTGAATATTAATACAAAAATTCCGATGGTAAAAGTCTTTCTCCTTATACAGGAATCTTAGTAGGGAGAGATGAGATAGGTTCTTCCCTTCACCTTCAATCATTACACTTCATTCTACTAAGTTAGCTTTGCATGGAACCGGAACGGAACGGCACAGTTTGTTCTATTTATTTGTTCCAGATTCTCTGCGGAACGGCATCGGCACGGACTAATAACAGTTCCTTCCGCCTAGTCGGTGGAACGGTTACGTCAAAAATAACGCTAACTGCTCCTCGGCATTTTCTACGATTAGAAGGTCGTATCTCTATTACTAGAGATGGCCACGTTTGCCGCCATAATTTGGGTTTGGAAAATATTATTTATGAAGAAAACAAAACAATATACGTTTATTATGAAATTAGCGCATATTTCCTGTGTGTATGGATTGAAATCATTTTATTATTACCAAGACCATTGAGTAAGTGATTGATCCGTTTGAATACTATCTGGCATTCAATACTTATTTGGACTAGGCTATACCATATTACTGTAGTCTCAACTAAACGTACAATCATAACAAAGTTGGAGTTAATTTAGCCTGTCTTAGTCCTATTTAAAAAATGAACAAATTATTCAGCTTGAGAACGAGATAAAATCAGTAAAAAAGTTAAAAGACAACCTTACAATATAATTTTAAAGAATAATTATTTTGCTTTAAGACATCAAGTAACAATTGGCATTAGAAATTCTAAGCGGGCCTACTACCGATCAAAACTAAATCAATTTAAAAATGACCCTAAACGATTTTGGATGTTAATAAATGAGCTGGCGGGTAGGACTAATAGAAAAGATTCTTTCCCCATTCAAAAATTTCTTAATAACACACCCAGTATTACAACTGATATTTGTAAGCAAGTGGCTGACGATTTTAATATATTTTTTGCTGCTGTTGGCCACAACCTTGCCAGCTCGATTGATAGCGGCGGTCCTATCGTTATCAATGACGCAGATTACAGGCAGGACACTGTGTTTACACTGCGGACTGTTACCGAACTTGATGTTATCAGACATGTTACTGCTTTGCGTGGCGGGTCTGCCCCCGGTTGTGATGGTGTCTCGGCTGCTGTTCTCAAAGATAACATCAATGCCCTCTCCAAGCCTCTATTGCATATAATAAATATAAGTTTAGCATATGGAATATTTCCTGATTGCTTCAAACTAGCAAAAATTTTTCCTTTGCATAAATCCAACTCATTCACAGATAAAAATAACTTCCGCCCAATTTCTCTCTTAAGTGTGTTCTCTAAGGTGCTTGAGAGAATAGTAAAAGAACAGTTGGTGGATTATTTGAATCATAGTCAGATCTTAGCAGATTGCCAATATGGCTTTAGAGCAGATAAAAACGTATCAGATGTTCTTTTTGATGTAAATAAAGAAATTTTTCATGCCCTGTCCAACAATTTACGTTCCATTTTAATTTTCTTAGATCTCAAAAAGGCTTTTGATAGTGTAGACAGACGTAGATTACTCGCGAAACTATCTGCTGTAGGTGTCACTCGAATGCTTTTTCGTGGTTCAACAGTTACTTCACTAATAGGCGTCAAACTGTATCTGTATGTGGAATTAACAGCGACGAGCTTCCTGTTGACTATGGGGTGGTTCAAGGAAGTACCCTTGGCCCAATCTTATTCCTTATCTACATAAATAACATTGCAAAACGTCCAATTGTCGGGAAATTATTTCTTTATGCAGATGACACTTTAATTCTTATCAACGACAAATCATGGGAAAGTGTAAGGGAAAAATCTTTATCTGACCTTAAGTTAGTAAAGAAATGGCTTGATCAAAACGTCCTGTCTCTGAATATTTCTAAAACTAAATTTATGCCTGTGTCTCTATCACCTCAATCTGACTATAACTTAAATGATTTGATTTTACATAGCTGCATCAGTCATCAGACCAGTGATTGTGCTTGTGAGCCAATTGAAAGGGTTTCATCATACAAGTATTTAGGGGTTATGTTTGATTTCCGTTTGAAATGGGCAGAGCATATCAATTTCTTAAAAACAAAAACTAGAAAATATATTTTTGCATTTCGAAAACTTAGCGATTTTTTAAATGTTACAGAGATAAAATTGGCATACTTTGCTTACGTTCACTCCATTTTCTCATATGGAATATTAGCTTGGGGTGGGGCCTTTAGATCGCATCTTCATAGTCTGACTGTGGTTCAAAAATCTATTATTAAGGCCGGTTTTAAGAAATGTAAAAGATATCCGTCTGATCTGTTATTTAAGGAAACTAATATTTTTCCTATCCAAAAATTGTTTATTAAAGATTTATTTATTCACATTTTCAAACATTCCAACTCAATTTTTTCTTCCATTTTACATTCACAAAATACACGATATGCAAATAAAGTTGGAATTGTCACAATTCAACAGCACAAATCTTTTTCAAAAACAAATTGCTTTTATATTACTCATATATTGTACCGTAATTTTTCTTCTCATTTTAATAATATCAGTTTATTTGATTCTCCCTCATTAAATGCATTCAAAAAAAGGCTCAAGGAGTGGCTATTGGTTATCAGCGATGAGGAGGCCTTGGCGCTCGTCTCTGCTGATTGTGGGCGACCTGCACCACATTGACTGCTTTGTACTGACGCCAACAACCATTATCTACACTTACTATTCTGAAAATCTTCCTCTTCCTGCACCGCTCATAATTTCTATACTAGATCATCATCCCCTACAGTTCCCAACGTTACATAATTTCCAATACACCATCTTAATTAGCCTAATTTTCAGCTCTTTTTTACCTTTACTTGTAAATTGCTCCATTTCTTAAAAACTATTTCCTAATCAACTCAAGTCTACGCACAGACCACCAAAGGTCCATGTAGGCTTATTTCCTTTGTTAATTTTTTTTATGACGCAAGGAACATAAATTTTGTATTTTGACTAAGGTTTTCAACTAAGAAGTTTGTATTGTTTTTAATGTCGGCCTTTAGATATGTATTAATTTTAAGTCGTTTCCTTGCTTCCGTTATTGTTAGCAATTAATTTAAATATTTAGAAAATTGTAATTATAATTTTATGTGGAAATAAAAGTGATTTGATTTGATTTGATTTATTTAATCATTAAATTAGGGACCGTCCATAAATACTTAACGCCCTTACGGGAGGAAGGGGGGTTTCGTCAGCATTATGTACCGTTACAAAGGAGAGAGGGGGGTTTCAACGCAACGTTAAGCACCTATTAAACCTTAATAATTAATTCAAAAATTATTCCAACAAATTCAAATTATCTTCAAAGTACAATGTTTTGACTTTTTGTTGGGGGGGGGTGGGGGTGATAGTACAGTGTTACATAACTTTTGAGGGGGTTTACTGCCAGCGTTACTAGTCCGTTAAAAGGGGGGAGGGGTTTCTGATAAGCCGATTTTGGCGTTACGTAATTTATGAATGGCCCCTTAAGTAAAATTTTTAACAGTTAATAACCTCATAGTCAGAGGTGTTAATAAACACGTATTTGGGGGGGCAGGGGCGTACCCAAGAGGGAAATCGGGATATATCCCCCCCCCCGAAATTTTTGGGTTATGGGAAATTTTTGGGAAGATTAATATCTTGTTCACAATTAAGGTGGTGGAATCACTAAACTTGCAATGAAAGAATGAACACTACACACTAACTAAACTTTTATAAAGGGGTTTAAATAGTTAAATTATATTATTTTAAAGATAATTGGTTCGGGGATGATATATTGGATTAGGGTATTTTTACTATTGAGGTTATCGTGAGTAATTGGTGGGAGTGGGCCTATAAGAACATAAGACAAACAAAAACTGCTGATGAAAACAGTGGCCATTAATGGTATCCGCGATATTACTACCATACCCATCGTCGTCAGTTGTGGCAAAAGTCTCATTAAATCACGTGAAATATTCATGGTAAAAAAATCACGATGTTAAAATGCGGCATACGAATATTGTCGTCTTCTCAGGGCCGTGTCCTTTACGCTATTCGTTTGTCGGACGATCTCGTAGCAGCATCGGGGCAGACGAAAATCGTCTGCCTCCGTTGCGTGAAAACCAAGTCTCACCGTCAAACCTAGGCAGATTTGTGATTAGTCTGTCAAGATGTTATTTTTTTTATCCGATGCTTAGGCCTACGTGTACAACATAGTATTTTGGTCGCGTTCTGGGACTTGAGAAACACTACAGAAGTGTGACAACCTGCATTTTCTAATTCTATTCATCAACCTCGCTCGGATAATCTAGGATCCGGATACTTTAGGTCCAGAAGGTCCGAGGCGCCAATAAATGAGAATATGAAATATAGTTTTTACTTTGAAACAAAATAGAAAACATCATTTTTCCCAAGGTTAAGAACGTGTAATTTTTTAATTACTTTCTCATCTGTCGTATTTTAATGTAAGGCCTACTAAATAAATGTGCTATTCCTATGACTGTGTAAAAACATTTTGCTGAAATTCTAATATGGTGAACAATTTTTTAGAATTTAATCTGTGAGCAGTCTCAAATTAGCTCAAATTTCGGGAGTTACTCTGTTTATTGTTGTGCCTCTAGATTGCCTAAAAATGCGAATTTACAGTTGTCATTTATGAAAATTTCCCATTCCCCCCCTTTGGGAGTATTCCATACCCTCCGGCATCCCCCTTTGGGGGTATTCCATACCTCCGGCCCCCCGGTGTATCCCCCCCGAATATAAATCCTGCGTCGCCACTGGGGGGGGGTTGACTAAAGATGAACCTAATTTTCTCATACTTGGCCCCCCCCCCGAGAAACTGTCCTGGAGCCGCCCCTGTATACAAAATGTAAGTAAGCATTTTTCTTGTGTCATTTTTCTTGTGACACAAGTGTTGCCAAAGTTTACTCTTAAACTTTCACAAACTAAAGTGGGAAATGGTTTGATACAACGTTAATTCTTACATGTAAGTGGGGGAAAAATCAGCTAAAGAAAAATATAGCTATATATGGTCGGATACAGTCGAATGAATAATCATAGTACCCAAAATATGTAGTAATATTTTCTAGTTTCTGGTAAGTAATCAGGAGCTATTCATGATCATAATATATAATGCCTACAAGATGGCTTCTGCATAAACTCCCAACAGCTAGAAGCTGGTCTTAAAGTGTGATCTTTATGTTTAACTTACTAATAATGTCCTAACAAATATATACTTGGAGGTTTTGGAACAGAAAACCCCTGCATATTGGAGTGGACGGGGAGTGGACTTTCTGAAACCTTGACGTTTTGAAACAGATATTATGTAATTATTAAAATAAAGTTAATGTAGAAGTCCTTCACTCATTGCTAATATAGATTTCATGAACGTTAACCTTGATGTTCTGAACCTAAAACGTTTCGAAACAGCTACCTAATTACTTATTTACATGGACGTTCTGCACCTGGACTCTTTGAATTGCCCACCAAAATTAGGTATCTCGTCTGATCTTGTATACAGAGCATTAATAACATTGAAAAGTTTAGTATAACTAAAACCATAAACATGGCAAAATCAATCCAACCAAAGTTCCTTGCGACCCCTTACAGCTATATCTCATTCGGCCTACTGTAAGCATGTTTTTTATTTGCACTTCTGCCCCCCCCCATAGCCTAACATAATGTTTGTGCGATCTTTAGCATTTAATGAAGCATAATTATCACACGTTTATCCACAGCATAAATTTACAACATCCCAACCTAAAATATTCTATTTTTAACAAGCGTCCAGGTGCACCCAGTTACTTTGTAAAAATGCAAAATTGTCTAAACTAAGGTAACATCCCTTAATCTATGGGTAAACTTAGTCTAAGATACAACTAATTAATCCAAACCTGGACGTTCTGTACTTGGACGTTTTGAAATCAGAGTAAACCTAATAATTCAATAAAGTTCAAATTTGATTAAATTTCAACCCAATTTTACATAGAAAATATTAATACATATTTTGGGTACTACGATTATTTTTATCTGACTGTATCCGACCATATAACTTTATTTTTATATAGTTGAATTTCTTCCCACTTACATGTAAGAACGTCGTATCAAAATGTTTCCCAGTTTAGTTAGTGAAAGTTTAGTTGGTAATTTTCAAGAGTAAATGTTGGCAACACTTTAAAACAGTGTACACAATTTTTGGCAGACGATTTTATTGTTAACGTTAATATGGCTCCTGTTCTAGCTGTCAGTAGTTTAGGCTCAAAAATCTTTCTGATGTATGAAACTTAGCTTTAGGCTTTAAGTAATGTGAAGTGAAATCTAGAATAGTGTTATGCTGTATAGTTTATTTCATAAAAATGTCTACAAGATCCCAGCTGACAAAGGATTTAAATGGTGAGTCAAGTTCAGATTTTTCTGAGAATTACCTTGACCTAGAGACTGTGGGTAGGCATCTTCATTTTAATTCATATCACAACGTACTTAGAATGCTGTTTGAGATTTTACTAAGTATCCTGATTTGGAAATGATTCATTGCTGTATATGATACTCTCTCCTCTATTTAGATCTTAAGTAAGTGTAATTTGCAGACTATTTTTGTTATGGGAGGGTAAGTTTGCTGACAAGGGTTAACAGCCTAGGAATGGACTTTTAAATATGTTCTTGACCAAGCTATATTTTTAGCCATCAGTAGTATGTTAAGGCCTATTGGGATAAGTGTTGAGTCAAGCAGACTCTAAATCAGAGTAGGCTTAAAGAACTTTTCATTGAGGTTGTTAAGTATAGGCCCAAACTTTAGTTTTCAGCTCCAATGAATTTCCTCCATAGGGCATGTTAGCTAGGCTAGTTGCAGTTTTAAAGAATATTTCCGACCAATAGGTTTACAAGATTAGTCGTTTCCTTTAACAGGCTTTAGATCAATTTTAATAAAAAATGACGATTTACGAACTACCCTCATCATGTGTTCACTGTCATCATCCGCTTACTTATTTCAAATTGGAAATGGTCTTTATATTAGAACTTTAAAATTTAAAAGTAGGCTGATTTTGTAAATTTGTTTTGTAGGCTACTGTATTTTTCTTTAACATAGAACTACTGTAACTATTTCATACACTTATTTAGACTTAGAAATTGTAATTTTTCAAGATAGGCTATAGAAGAACGTTTGAAAAAAGTTGTAACCCAACATGTATTTGCAAAGAATACATACTGTATACCTAGTCTTAGGTGAAAAAGAGGTTAGGCTATTTCCCTAATAATTTTGAATGAGATTAAGTTATAGGCTTAGCACAATAACTTGAGCAACCAACTTAATATTTTTGCTAGAACATGTTACACTTGTGTTAGCCTAAATTAAAATATTCAGATCAAACTGATTGTAAAAAAGGAAAATACAAAAATAAATTAATTCAGTAAGAATTGGCAAAAACTTAAAAATGGTCCGCATTTAAACAAACATATATTACCTACATTACAGTAATAAAATAATTTACAGTAACATAAAAAATGCAAAAACTTAGAACTGCTGAAGCACACATACACAGTAACATTAAATAAACTCACATGATGAAGGGATAGTAAACTTAAATTTGTTTTACCAATTTGAATATAAGTTAGGCCTAGCAACTTTTTTTGCCTCTTAAAGTCTGTAGTACCGTACGTACTTTAATACTTTCATTTGAATGGTGACCTACCTAGGTAGGCATTTAAAAAAAGCCAGGTGTGAGTGGGAGATGAGTGTAAGATGACTGTGGCGATAAACTTAGTCTTGTTACCGACTGAGGTCGACAAATTCCTTAGACAAGGCTATCAATTAATAGCCAAACAGGCATTGGAAATTTAAAAAAAACCACAGTTAAATGGTTGGGAATAATGAATAAAAATCTATATCTCGCTTATTTATCAACATATCTTAATAACACGATGAATATGGCTTCTTCTAGTTCAAATCTAATAATTATTGATTAACAACCACCTAGTTTTAACATACCTACAGGTTGCTTGCTACAAGGGGGCCAGCAAGCATAATGTCTGCGAAAAACCATGGTAACGTACCCCAGGTGGGTCAGGACTCCGGTCCGAAATCCCACCCCGATCATTCGGGCTGCCCTACGAATTCTGGGGAGGGCAACCAGACATTCTTGACTCTTCCACAGTCATGGTGAAACAGCTTGGCGAGCACGACCAGCATGGGCAGTGACTTCAGTCATGCCACCGCGCAAGACCTGGAGTACTGCGAGAGGCAATGGGAGAACGTCCTCAAAGCCCGCGAGGAAGAGCAGGAGATCTTTGGCCAAGTCGAGACGTTGTTGGCAAACATGACTGGAGCCTGCAAGATCCAGAAGAACATCAACAACACGGTGAAGGAGGGAATCCTCTCCCTATCCGTGTTGTTTGAGAAGCTGAAGCTCCTGCACAGATCGGCGGAAGAGATCCAAGACAGGTACCACCACAACGTCAACGATATCGAGGTGGCGAGAGACGCACGAAAGAGGACTAGGTCGCGGATCCAAGGGCGGCTGCTCAAGGATGCCGTCCTCGCGGCCAGTGCCTCGGCTCCAGCCAAGCGGGTGCACAGCCCTAGTGAGAGCTCTGATGAACACGAGCCTAGGGTTGTGCCGGCGAAGAAGAAGAAGAAAGCAAAGAAGTAACCTATAAAGGCGGAGGCGGAGGAACTGCCGGCTATCACGGTTACTAAACCCGATCAGGGTGCGGTGGCCATGAGGCCGAAAGCCAAGCCAGGGGCAAGCGCTGGTCCATCTTCTGTGCTCGTCAGAGCGGCTGGTGGTCAGTCATATGCGGGTGTTCTCGGGAAGATCTGAAAGGATCTCAACCCAGACACCTGCGCCGCCAAGATTGTCTGTGCGAGGCCGACCCCGAAGGGGGATGTTATCCTCCGGCTGGGGAAGGGCTCAGACAGGCAGAAGTTCGCTGCAGCCCTCGGAGCTGCTGTCGGCAATGCGGGCAACGTCATTGCCCCAGAAAAGCGTATGTCCGTCGAGGTGAGGGACCTTGACGCGCTCATGGAGAGACAGGAGGTAGTCGATGCACTCGACAAGGCCCTTGGCGGACCCAGTGACAATCGCAGGGTGTCACTGGGACCGGCAAACAAGCGGCAACTAAAGATGGCAGAGGCTGCCAAAGTGCTGAAGACCGGCCACCTTCGGGTGGGTTTTCTGAGCTGCGCGGTGCGCCTGCGAACCGTGGTCGTCAGGTGCTTCAAGTGCCTGGGCTACGGGCACCGTCGCAGCGAATGCACGGGGACGGATCGGTCCGCTCTTTGCTTCAAGTGCGGAGAGTCGGGCCATCACCACAAGGACTGCGGCAACGCAGTTCACTGCTTCCTTTGCAGTGAGCTGCAGCCGAAAGCCCAGTGCGACCACATGGCTGGTTCCGGGGCATGCCGCGTTTTTAGGCTTGCCCTGGAAAATGCCAAACAGGCAGAACAGCTACGCAAGTCCAAGCCGGCTAGAAGAAGAGGGAAGTAGTTTCCTCTTCTGACAGACCGCGGTCTACAGCATGCGGTTCACCAGCACGGGGCCTCCCCCTGAAGTAATGTGCGAAAAGTCCCGAGGGGAGATTCGCCCGGAACGAGGAGCTGGTTTAGTAGGTAAGGCTTCGGCAAGTCCCACACTTCGTCCGTAAATAGATTCCACCTGCCTTTCCAAAAAAAAAAAAAAAATAAATAAATAAATAAATAAAAAAACACCTACAGGTTGCAGCAAACCTTCACACTCATTTCCATATTATTCTTATGGACCTTACAAAAACATATCTCGCTATGACGGATCGAAATATGTTCTTTCGCATTTAAAATTCGCTGAGTATGCAGGTCAGCTGCAACTGGGTTTTTTATATACATATAGCTGATAATACCGGCTTAGCCCAGGAGATTATTTTCTTCTTGTTGTTTCTTGTGTTGCTTTCTGCTAGTAACCATAGTAGTTATTTCAAATGGTAAACATAGTAACTATTTAAATCACCACCAAAATCCTTTAAGACATGGTTCCCTTTTGGTCGATCCTACGCCTAAGTCCTAAACATATCGAAACCAAACCACCAAAGTGCACATCTTGAGATTCCAAGCTTTAATTTGATACCAAGATCAAGTGTCTCCAACATGCAGTTTTTGCTGTAGCACAAAATATACCAACACACAACTCTCTCTTTATATATATACACATATTGATGTAGATTGTATTGGTTTTAGGTACCTATTAGATATACCGAATAGATACTAGGCACAGCCAAGACACCTATGTAATTGATTGAAAAATCTCCTTACAACTAAATACTGGTGGCAACTTTTGACTAACATCGCTCTGGTTACTTTTTGGTCACTTAACATTTTTTAAGTTTTCTGTGTAATGTCCCCTGATAATGACCGAATAATATGTGATGTTTTACTGAAACTGCCCAGAATAAATGGTTTTGGACAGCTGTATGCTGTCCACAGCTTACTGTCCTGAGGAAAAATAGTCCTTTTGTGAGCGACCAGTTTCTCGATTTGAGTAGTCAATTTCTAATCACTTTCCAGCCTCACCCCCAGAAAGAGTGTATTTTATCGTACCTCTAGTTGGATTTCTCCGATGAAGTGATCTGGAACCTTAGTAGTGTTTTGAGTATTTTGCTTTTGAATAAAGATTTCAAGTACCACTTGAAATTTTGAATTAAATTCGAAAATGATTTCTTTGGTCAGATATGATGCTTGTCACTGAAGGCTGTTTCCAAATTTTGCTGATTGATGCGACCTTTTCATTCAATATGGCTGTTGTCAGTCAAAGCAAACAAGAAGACTTTTGACGAGTCAACAAAATGTAATTTTAGGCAATCTTGCCCCTTCGAGATACTTTATCAATACCTACATCACCTGCCAGCCTGGGACTTGAGATATCAAGTATATATTTTGTGTTTCAGGGTTTTAAGTTATTTTTCTATAGTTGTGATTTGATTAAGGTGTGATTACAGTAATTGCATAGTATCTCTTAAGAGAAATAAAGCTTTTCTCCACAATTATCCATAAAAATTCTCAACTTTGTGAGACCTGTCTCCAAAGCTATATTTAAAAGGACTAATACTATCCAGTCTTTTTTCTGATATTTCTGATATTTTGTACTGAAGCTTATAATATTGTTATTCATCAACATATATTGAGCAAGTATGTCTTGAGAAAGATAGGTATTTTGAAGCATAAATGGGGGGAGGGTCATGCCATATTATTGGGAATTCACAAATCAAACTAACAGGTAGGGAAGTAGGATCTAGCTCCCCTTACAAACAATCAAGATTTTTACAGCCACAAAAAGCTGACTCTCTCAAATTTAAACACAATCTCTGTGGGTCAGTGCATCAACACCTGTAACTGTGCCACCTTGTTACACGCTTTGCTAATAGCAGTATTTTGTATAAAACAGTGGATACATGGTGGTAAAGGTGGGAGGTTGAATTGAAATCTATTTATTAAAATTTCATCCCTCAAATTAGGGAAACTTTTAAAACTATATCTAAATGCATTTTAAGGCAGTATAGTGCATACTTTGGCTGGAATCACTTGTGGACTCTGTGCAGCTGTAACTAACAAAATATTAATTAGACAATAAAAAATAAAATTTGATTTGCACAGTATAAAATAGAAAAATGTTATTTATTAACGTAACTATCAAGAGCAGCACCAAATTGCTTAAATTCTTTGTGAATTACATATCTTTCAAATTGCGTGACACTGTGTCCCACAACACAAATCATAAACAGGGCCTAAGAAAGGACCATCTTTCGGCGAATGGAACGTTATTCTCTAAAAAGTCCGTGGAGTCCCACGAACTACGTCATCTTTGACAGACAAAATCAGGGCTGCCAACTTAGATATTTTCAAAACAAAATATACCACGGTATAGCTCATGTCCTGTAGAACCTTTTCCACTGAATATGTAATTTTGTCGCTTAGAACGTTTTATGGGGGATCCCTTCACTTATAGAGGAATAGGATGTTTACGAAAAACCCTTCAGGACTTCGAATATGGTTACATCAAAACTAAGGAAGAAGTTCCTATAAACATGAGTCCTAAAATACCCGGTTTCCTATAAACATGAGTCCTAAAATGCCCGGTTATCCATCTGTCGGTACGTATGTGTTTTTAACATGATTTTCCATAATTTTGGAACCATTAAAGACTTAGAGATATCAACTTCAAACTTGGTGTGTATGTGTCGACTGATGGGACCTATTTTGGTGCGGAGTATAAAGTTTCTACTTTGTACCATTGAAAAATGGCAGCCATTTTTATATTTTAAAACTTAATATCTTAAAAACCAAAAATCGTACAAAAGGCAAACAAGTTTTGCAATTTTATTTCCTACAAAGATTATTAAAATCGAACTACAATCAACGTAGTTATTCCAATTTTTCTATCAGCATTTTCCGTAACTGCCATAAACAAGCATGTATTCTAATAGAAAAATCGCAGAAAAAACTCCATTAATTGTAGTTCGATATTAAAAATATTTTAATGGTTTTTTAGGAAATGAAATTGCACAACTTTTTTGTCTTTTGTACAATTTTTGTAAAATTTACAGTTTTTAAGATATTAAGTTTTGAAGTATAAAAATGGCTGCCATTTTTAAATAGTACAAAGTAGAAACTTCATACTCCGCAAAAAAATAGGTCCTATTAGTCAACATAGCCTCTATACTATTCTTGAATGACATGTTTTTTTGGGTGAGGATATTTTATTTCAATTCCTTTGTTGGGCAGCAATCACCTCAGTTAGGTTATCCTTCGGGGCTCTTGTCACGAGTAAAAACAAACACAAAAACACGAGTACACGGATAAACACACAACACATAAATACGAGTCCCCAAAGTCTTTTCTCGACGTTTCGCGAGACCAAAAAATTATCCGACTCCACCCTCGAAAAAGCGAGACGTTTTTAACGGGTCTCGCGAAACGTCGGGAAAAGACTTTGGGGACTCGTATTTATGTGTTGTGTGTTTATCCGTGTACTCGTGTTTTTGTTTTTGTTTTTACTCGTGACAAGAGCCCCGAAGGATAACCTAACTGAGGTGAGTGCTGCCCAACAAAGGAATTGAAATAGTCAACATATACGCACCAAGTTTGAAGTTGATATCTTAAGTGATTCCAAAGTTATACAAAATCATGTTGATAACACATACATACCAATAGATAGATAACAGAGCATTTTAGGATCCATGTTTATAGGATCTTTTTTCTTAGTTTTAATGTAAGTTACCACGTCCTGAAGTCCTGAACGGTTTTTAGTAAACACTCTGTATATTCATTAATAAGCCATTAGGTCTTCTTGCTAAGATTTTCACTTCTGTACCCTTGTGGCTGATTCATGTACATTTCTCGCACTTGATTGATCATCAACATACTTCAGTTTCAGTGACCATATCAAATTCTGTGTTATTACATGCTCATTATAGCGTGTAAAACACTTTTGGAGAGTTAAGTATTAAGAGTTAAGTTTATCCTTTATCCAAGTCTATCTTGTTTTATCAAACAATTAACTTACAGCATTAATTGTATTTAAATGTTAAACCACCTTTTAAAACTTTTTCTGCTGCTTGTTTTGTTCAAACTTTATTGTATTAAGATAAGTAATTAGGATTTTATTACAAGAAAATTACAGTTCATTCTAGAAGATTTCAATAGACCTATATAAATTATATTTTTAAATACAATTTTAGATTGACATTCCACTGTTGATTGGACAGTGTAATATTTAATTACCATAAGTGACTAATTAACTTGAGTATCTAATAATAATTGTGATATCAAATATAAATGTTAATACTAAACACAGTTTAAAAAATACCAAAATCTTTTTTGCACTAATATATTTTATTGTTTGATCTTCAGCTACTGACTAAAAAAGTATCTAGTGATATACCTTTTATTGGTAACATTCAAAATAGGTTGAGAAATTCAAACCAAGTTAAATCAAGTCTTGTTATTATCTACTTTAATTAATTTAACAAATTAATCTCCACAGTTAAAATAATAAATGACTATGTTTATTGTATGAAATATATTTAATTATTTCATTTCTATATAACTAGGCTATATTTGTGCACCAAAATCTCAATAAATTTAATTTCATAACCCAACAATTTCCTCTTACTGATAAATTAACGCAAATATGACTGCCTGTATCAATTCCACATACATTAATGCTCAATTCCAAGAACACCTTGTTATCAGTGTCTGTATGTCTGGGAAAGCCACAAGTGACTAATCCATGTTTGACTGACTTTGTGAGGTTATGATTCACTCAAGTTTGTTCCCTGTGGTGTTTGGAACCACTTGTCTCCCCCCCACTGTGCTTTAAAGCTAATGGATTTCCTTGAAAACTATTGCTTTCAACAAGCATTTGCGCACATTGCACACTCAGCTGTACGATGAGTGGTTGAGCGTGGTTGTGCTTAATGTGTGTAACACTCCTACGCTCGCTGGTTACACTTTCTCCTCAATTTACACATTACACTCAAGGAAGTACAAGGTTAAATTAATTGCCGGTTGAATTTCTAATTGCAAGTGGATGTGTGGAATTTTCAGTAATAAATTGGTCTATGAGGTTTATATGAGTCGTGACGATCGAGAAAGTTTATGAAATAGACTTAGGATCACCACTTCACTATACTGTTCTGTTTTAAATGTAGGAATAAATGTTTTCTTTATTATTTTATTTGATTTAACACAGGCTTTTGCTGAATTATCCTTGAACTTCTAGTAACTCAATCAAATATCTTGAATAGAAAATACTTATGAAGTATAAAAGATCAGCAGCATGTTGTTTTACAGGATTAAATATTAGCAGTGTTTGCTGTGATATTTTTACTATCAACCAACAGATCATGCAGAGTGTCTCTTTAACAAAAATAAAGCCCTTTTTTACGGTGTTCCTAGATAATTTTAAGCAAAGTGAGAAAAGCTATTTTCTGTTGAATTATTGTGTTGTTTCAGTGATTAGGGGTACTATTGTTATCCATAAAAAAGTATAGGCCAAGTTGAAACTTTGCTCAGATGTTAACTATACCTCCTTAATTAAAATGCCAAAAGTCCCCAGAAATCCCTGCTGTGCTCCAGCCGCCATCTTGAAAAACCCACTCCCGGTCCGTGTTTCTCTATAATTTTTTTTCAATCAACACAAAAATAATAAGAGATAAAAAAAGTGCAAAGGATAAAATTTGTACAGAGGGTAAAATTTCCAATAAAATGAGTATAAACATATAAAGAACTTTAAAAAATAACTGCTGATATAATTAATTTTCTAAAATGTTGAATTTCTAATAATCCTCCCATAGCATGTATACATGTAAAATTTGATGTAAAACATTCCAAAGGAACAAAGCCCTTTGATCCTAATGAATAATAATTTATTTTCATTGGTTCCTGATGAAAATTCCAGTTAATTGACACCTCAATCATCAAAATTAGTCCACAATAAAGGCACAAGTTAGCTTACTAAATACCCCCGTTGCAGCAGATCTGCATACTCAGCAAATTTCAAATGCAAAACAACATATTTCAATCCATCATAACGAGATTTGACTTGATTTGATATGCTCCATAAGAATAACATGGTGAATGAGAATGCAGGTTTGCTGCTACAGGTATATTAAAACTGGGTGGTTTTAATTCAATATTTAGTAGATCTAAACTTGAAGAAGCTAGATACCAAGTTTAATTCAGATATGTTGAGAAATAACGGAGATATAGAATTTTACTTATTTCCCATAAGGTTAACATTGGGGCAACGTGCTGTTTTTACGACTTTCAATTTCTCGGTAACCAATGCACATAGAGCAGTGATTCAAAATACTAAATTGTTTTTTTTTTTTAACTGAATTCAATGGTGCCAACAAAAGTTCAATAAATTTTATTTTTCTATGTAAAAAACTCAAAAAACCAATTTTTGGGGGGTTTATCCCCCTTTACCCCGCCTTCCGGTGGTCCGGTCGGGCTGGTTCACGAACTCGTCCGAGTGATTACCACTTTACTCGTCTGTACCAATTTTCATTAAGATTGGACCATTTTTATGGCCAATATATATTTAGAGAGATTATCATTTTTACTAACAGAGTACCCTTTTTTGTTCATAATTAAATATTTATTTAATTAAAATTGAATAGTTATAATTGAATTTATAAAATTAATTAATTCATCAGTCAAACAGAAAACGGTTTGATTATAACTGGTGAATAATTATTTATGTTGATATTTAAATATGAATTTCATGTGAAATAAATGAAGTCCAATACATTACAATCCAAGCAACCAGTAATCAGAGATTACTGGTTAAGATTACTGGAGGAATTGTTTAGACTGAAATTAATTTTGATTTGTAAACTTTTGAGAAACGTATTGTACATTACACATTCATAAGTTCATAATATATTGCTCTGTAATATTTATAAATTCTCTGTGCAGTTTTTACTTGATGGTATTAAGCTATCTTAATGTTCTTTTCCCTTTCTTTATTAAAAATAATGGTTAATTGGAAAAGTAAATAAAATACCTTGAATAGGACTTAAACATATGCTCTATTAAGACTCAAGTAAAACATGTTGAAACTATTCTTTTTGTGTAATATTCATGATTTTGTCAAATAAAGATATTTTGATTTTATTTGAACCTCTTACTGTATTGTTTGTCATAGACGGCTAACATCTTGAGGACTAAGAAGCTGTCAATAGATACAAGTACGATACAACCATTTTTTCAGACCTTTAAACTTCAGAACTTTGGACCTCCTGTGTGAAAGTTTTATAATGGATATGAAGGTATAAAATTAACATAAGGCTGCAAAACCTCAAACTAGTTACCCATTTTTTGTGTTGCAGAAAGTGTCAAAGCATTACTTGGAAAACGTGTAAAGATTCTCCTGAAAAATGTTGTGCGTTTGGAAACTAAAGGAGACAAGACCGAGAACCGGGTGTTGGTAAGTATAGTCTGTGTAATTTTGGAATCTTAATCTTTTTCATTTATTCGTCCTGGTTTTGTAAATGATGGAAAGGGTAGGCTGGGTCCTACAAAAGGCGCCAACCCCAAGTTCTCTGAGGGCGCAAACCCACTAAGATTGTAGGGGAGTAAAGACAACACAAATTTAGTCCTGAAAATTATTAAATAATGTATTAAAACTATTATACAAATTCTTTTATGTAGAGACATAAAAACTAGTGCGCACTCAGTGCTTCTTGCAGCTTTAGTTCGTTATAATGAACTGTTTATTGAAATTTCTATTTCTATAATCATCTTAAAATCTCAGTCCTTTGTATTTGTACCCTTCATGAAAACTTTGTCAAAAAACTAGGCTGAGCAATTTTCCCTCCAATTTCACCGAGACCTGTCATTAAAATTTGGGGTTGATGGTCAAACTTACAGTTTTCTCAGTTTTTAGGTAAATGAGGTCATATATACATTTAAATCTAAAAAATCTACTTACTCGTCAGTTTCTTGCCATCGGGAAATACATGCGATAATTTTTACAGTTTTCATCTTCTGCATAATTATTTACGTTTATTTGTAGTAAGTAAATATAAACTACAGAATTGTTGTTCATGACTAATTGCATGATTAGCAAAGATTTCCTCATAGTATTTCCCACAGGATGGGCATGATTAAAAAAAAAGCCTCCTTGCTTTTCTCAGTCAGGTTCTCTCGTCGTTGTGAGCCCCCGCAATCAGGAACGCGCTAGGTTATTTTTTACGGCCATCAACAACAAAACTATAAAATTTGCATGTGTCTATTTCTTTTTTATTTTTAGTCGAAAGGCGTAAACTTGATTTAAAGAGGATAGCAATTCTATTATTTACGAATTTCAAGGGGGGATATGTCTCCCCACATATGGCGGGTTTTTCAGATTAATTTGGCGGAGTCTCAAACCATAAAGTGATAAATTTGGGTAATCTGAAGTACCAAAATAAAAGTGTGTATTACAGTATAAAAATAACAAAGAATGTTTAAGTACGTAAAGTACAATTAAAGTATGTTTGATACTGCTGTTGTACATTCGGAACGATTTGTAAAGCCTCCAAAACCTCAGAAAACACCACCAAAACAAAACATTTTGCTCTTTGAACTATTTGAAAATGATCCTTGAGCACTGTCAAAAGCGAAATACACATTTAGTACTTTGAATCATTTGAAAAACTCCACTGGAGCCGTTGAGGACGCAACACCGCGCCGCACCTCTCTCTCTCTCAGCAATGTCACATGAGCCGATTGCCCGCTGACTGGACAAAGACAATGAATTTCAGTGGACCCATAGTCGGAGACATAAGTAATAATCAATGTGAACAATGTACCTGCCTCTGGATCATCACCTAGCGTTCTTGTCGGAGGTGGGATATTGATTAGTCTTTCCGAATTTTATTCGCAACCCCCGAAACCTGCCTGAGGGGGGTGGAATTATCCGAGCCTGATAATGGATATCTTAAGTTAGTTGCATATCAAAAAGATTCAGCTTATAGAAGAAGTATTGTGCAAGAAAAGAAATTCTTTGAAAACATGTTCTTCTCAAATAGAATTCAGTAAAAAGCATATAAAACAAAAATCATTTAAATTTCTTCTTCTAATATTGATTTTTTCTTGAAATGGAACCATGTTTATGAAATTTCAAAGACAAAATTATTAAATACTAAACCAAGGAAGAGATTGTTCTAAGTTGAAATGACTTTCAACAGAGTCCCATGAAGGAAGGAAGAAAATGAAGGAAGGGAGAAAATTTTAAGTGTTGACCATGCACTAATAAAAATCTTGTGGAAGTTGTACATAATGGAGTTTTTAAATTTATATTCTAATTATGTTCCACAAAAATTCTTAAAATAAAAATTCTAAGTTAAACTGGAATTTGCAGGTCTTCTCACCCTGCCGCCTTTTCTTGCTTACTGCCAAGGTACCAACGAGGGTAAGTAAAACTCTCTGTATTATTCAAACTTATTCTCTGTGAAACATTATAACTTTATAATTAGCCTTCTTGATTATCTCAAACCATCCCACTTTGTAAATAGTATTTAACACCACTTAACTGACATCAATTCCTGTACAGATGTACATTGATATTAAACAAGTAGATGATTCAATTGATCCCTGGTTTTATTAGGACTTCCCACTGTAAGTAACAAAGATACATGTTTATATTTTTATTCAACCCTCAAGCGAGCGCATGCAGAGTTTTCCTCTGCACGTGTTTAAAAAAAATTAAAATAAGGATAATGGATGTTGGCAGTTGTGTCCGGCTTTGTACCTCACACGTCTCATTCCAGGAAGCCCCTAAAGCTATTTATACCTTCCCACACTCCCTCAGTACCTTTTTATTTGCAATTCAGTGATGCTGTGTCAGTATGTGGAGTGCCCTCTCCTGTAACACTCACAGTGATTCCTATCTATATTAGAAAATTACTCAATTCAATTACTTGTTCAATTGCATTATTACACTAATTAAGTTGAACCTTGTATCAATGATGAAATGTGATTCCTAATGAAGTTTATCAACATTTAAATACAATATTTTTCGGTATAAAACAAGGAAGTAATCAAGTAAGTTGCAGCAGACCTGCATACTCAGCGAATTTCAAATGCAAAACAACATATTTCAATCCAACATAGCGAGATTTGACATGTTTTTGTAAGCTCCATAAGATTAACATGGGGAATGAGTATGCAGGTTTGCTGCTACGGGTGTATGAAAACTGGGTGGTTTTAATTCGATATTTAGTAGATCTGAACTAGAAGAAGCCATTTACCAAGTTTTATCAAAAATATGTTGAGAAATAACCGAGATATAGAATTTTACTTAATTCCCCTAAGGTTAACATTGGGCAACGTACTGTGTTTACCACCTTCAATATCTCGGCAACCAATGGACATAGAGCAGTGATTCAAGATTCTAAATTTTTCGTTTTTTTGAGCTAAATTCAAAGGTACTAACAACAATTTGATCATTTTTATTTTTATATGTAAAAAACTCAAAAAAACCATTTTTCAGGGGGTTTACCCCCTTTACCCCCCCTTCCGGTAGTCCGATCGTGCTGGTTTATGAACTCGTCCGAATAATTACTACTTTACACGTCCATGCCAAATTTCATTAAGATCGGACCATTTTTACGCGAGTTATCGTGCTTAAAGACACATATATAAGATATATATATATATATATTTATGAAAATGAACGAATAGTGTTTTTTGCCTCTGGGGGCCCCAAAATGAAAAGTTATCATGGTCTCAGGCTTAGGTCTTACCATGAGTACTACGGTAACAGCTTCTTCCCTATAGGGGAAATTCGCTAAAAAGGGTTAAATCTAGCCCCCTGCCACTTTACCAGTGACCAAAGGTTAAAGGAAAGGGTTAAAGGGCGAAAAGTAATTTTCATTACATCATAATACACAGAAACAGCTGTTTTCTGTGACTTTCGACAGAGTCCCATGATCCAGTAATGAAGGAAGAGAGAAAATAAATTGTGTTGACCATGCACTAATAAAAACTCTTCTAGAAGTTGTACACATTGCAGTTTTTAAAATTATATTCTAATTATGTTCCACAAAAAACAAACGGTAAATTTACCGTGCAGTGCATGACAAATTTACACATGATTATTAGAAACACATGTAAATAAACAGGTGATCGCTACAATGCCAGATCCCGAAACGTCGTGAAACTTGTTTTTTACTAATCAGTGATGGCAAATGTCCGCAAAAATCCTAATCAAAATATACAATGCCATGTTAGATTTGTAGAATTGAGAAACATAATGATTTATGCACAAAATATTCCAAACAAAAACATGTTATTTTTTCTGTGTAGTGTGATGTAAAGTATTTATTCTTAACTCAGTGAGATTTACTGGGCTAATAACCTTTAAACCTTTATTAAAAAAATATGTATATGAAAGCATATATACACCCAACTGAACACCCTGTCCTCAAGGCCAACTGAATTAAGTTGTCGGCTGATGGAGAGAAGGTTATTGAAAAATATGTATTCAAAATATGTATTGAAAAATATTTTATCTCAATTTTAAATAAACTTAAAATTTTACTAATGAAAATTTGTTTCCCATTATAGGATATTGCCCCTGATCAAAAAATTAACCACTTTAAACAAACTCAGTTATAGTGTTTATAATCTTGATCCGTTGCAGATTGACTACCACTTCCACTACCTGGAAATTCAAGCGATTGAGAGCAAAAGGAACAATCAGGTGTGTTAACATAATGGTATTATGACCTGAGAAGAGAATATACACTATAATATATTAGGCCAGCACCTTACCATTGAGATATTGCATCTTAATCTAGTAACAGTTTATTATTAGACAACTATTCAATGGTAATTGATCATTTAACTGCCATGTGGATGCATCTTTAGGAAGTACTCCTGACAAAACAAACAATTACTTTCTTCAAGCTATTATTTATCTTTCAAGCAATTAATCATCTTGAAATTAATTGATATTTTTTAAGGCTTTAAGACTAGCTTTCTTTGTGTAAGGACAAACTCTTGTAATTATTCCTCATTCTGTTTTGAATCCAAATTAGGAAATTTGTTTCCGGTAAATGATACCGGATTGAGCCCCAACACAGGTTTTACATTTACTGATGATTAATTAACAAGGGTTTTTAGTGTTACTGTTTGATTGCTTGTTCGAAACGGCACACGGTCACAGATTGGTCTAACGTTTGCTTGACTGCCGCAGCTGACTCTGACGGTGGGAGACAAGATCTGGTCATTCCTGACCAACGAGGACCCCGGGAGCTCGGAGGTGGACGCCATGGTGCAGGCGCTGGCTACTGCCATTCGCAACATCTTCCCCACTGTGCCTCTCACGTAAGCCTGCACACTTCTTCCCCACCGTGCCTCTCACGTAAGCCTGCACACTTCTTCCCAACCGTGCCTCTCACGTAAGCCTGCACACTTCTTCCCCACCATGCCTTCCACGTAAGCCTACATACTTCTTCCCCACCGTGCCTTCCACGTAAGCATACACACTTCTTCCCCACCGTGCCTCTCATGTAAGCCTGCACACTTCTTCCCCACCGTGCCTTCCACGTAAGCATTCACACTTCTTTCCCACCGTGCCTCTCACGTAAGTCTGCACACTTCTTCCCCACCGTGCCTTCCATGTAAGCATACACACTTCTCCCCCACCGTGCCTCTCACGTAAGCCTACACACTTCTTCCCCACCTTGCCTTCCACATTAGCATACACACTTCTTCCCCAATGTGCCTCTCACGTAAGCCTACACACTTCTTCCCCACCGTGCCTCTCACGTAAGCCTACACACTTCTTCCCCACCTTGCCTTCCACGTTAGCATACACACTTCTTCCCCACCGTGCCTCTCCCGTAAGTCTGCACACTTCTTCCCCACCATGCCTTCCACGTAAGCATTCACACTTCTTTCCCACCGTGCCTCTCACGTAAGCCTACACACTTCTTCCCCACCATGCCTTCCACGTAAGCATACACACTTCTTCCCCACCGTGCCTCTCACATAAGCCTACACATTTCTTCTCCACAGTGCCTTCCACGTAAGCCTGCACGCTTCTTCCCCACCATGCCTCTCACGTAAGTCTGCACACTTCTTCCCCACCGTGCCTTCCATGTAAGCATACACACTTCTTCCCCACCGTGCCTCTCACGTAAGCCTACACACTTCTTCCCCACCTTGCCTTCCACGTTAGCATACACACTTCTTCCCCACTGTGCCTCTCACGTAAGCCTTCACACTTCTCCCCCACCGTGCCTCTCACGTAAGCCTACACACTTCTTCCCCACCTTGCCTTCCACGTTAGCATACACACTTCTTCCCCACCGTGCCTCTCCCGTAAGTCTGCACACTTCTTCCCCACCGTGCCTCTCACGTAAGCATACACACTTCTCCCCCACCTTGCCTTCCACGTTAGCATACATACTTCTTCCCCACCGTGCCTCTCACGTAAGTCTGCACACGTCTTCCCTATCGTGCCTCTCACTTAAGCCTAAACACTTCTTCCCCACTGTGCCTCACTTAAGCTTACACACTTCTTCCCCACCGTGCCTTTCAAGTAAGCCTACACACTTCCACTGCTTTACTTACACCTTAGAGATCAGCTAACACTCTGTTTGTCATCTCAAAGAGTTGTATCGCACATGAGACATTCACCCCTGGTATATTGGGTTACTAATTTGAGCATGAGTCTGCAGTTAATCAGATCAGCAGTACTTTGATTTTCAGTTTTTTCTAAGATTTCTAAGAGACTGTCAGCTATTTTTGTACAGAGAGATTTTATGTTATCCATTGTACTTGTCTGATAAATATTTAATAGTTTAAAAAATATCTATAATCAAAACAAAACTCAGTTTTCATTAAGAGTTATGACTCTTCATCCATAACTGCGAACAATAATTTCAAATTTTTTTTCCCATGAAATACTGTATTTTCAATAGAGAAGCTTTGAATTATTAGCTGTTTTTCTCTCCAGATCCTTTGTGAGTACTAAAATAAAAATGGCATAAAGTTGTGAACTTAAATGAAGCTCAGTTCTGTTGAAGAATTGCTGAAGAAAACACTTTACACCATTTTATAAATCTTTATTGAGTTTTATGTAATTTCAATGTTGCAGGCACATTATCCGCAAGGTGGAGGTCGTGCCGGCCAAGCGGATCGCACATCTGCGGGAGTCAGAGTTCACGAGGGCCTCGGAAGTGAGGGGACTTGGCCCTTGTAATGGGTTTTCCACTCAGTATGCCTGCATGTGTGATTATCACACCATGCCTTACAGGGAGGAGGTGGCCTGGGTGTGTATTGCTAGACAATTAACATTTTCCCGAGCTCTTTTCATTGTAACAGCAATTTTTCATTTTTCATCTTGAACTTCCCTAAGTTTATTCTGTGGAGGATATTTAAAATCAAAACCTCAATCAGTACAAAGTACAGTAAGTGCTTGCTAATCCAGTAAGTTCGGGACTTCGGTAGTTCTGGATTTCTGAGCCCAATCTTAAAAAAACCTTAAGAGTAGTGGAAACACTTAAAAAAAGAGAGAGTGTGTGTAATGGAAATACATTAGAGTTCCGCTATTCCGAACCAATTATGACGAGCTCATGGTCGGTTTAGCGAGCTTCGAATTAGCAGATTGCAAGTGAAATAAATTTATTCCGTGGTTACTGAAGTGAGATTGTCATAAAAAGCCAAAATAGAGCATAGCAATTTTTATTCCTGACCGATATACCAAAGTGCCACCATGATATAAGGCAGAGATAAATATATGAGATCAATCGCTATCCTTAAAGTCGCATACTTAAAGTTATGACTGGTTGAGATTTAAAAAACTTTTAATTTGATGCAGGATTAGTGGGACTGTCACTTGCAGTCACGATTATTGAATCATTTTCTAAAGAATATTTTACAATTTTCATTTATCGCCGTGATTACACAATGTGATCGCTGATTATATCCGATAAGTAAATTGTTACTAGTAGCAAAAACAATGTTTAACAAGCTCTCTTTAGAGGTAGGTGGATTTTCAGAGTAGCGGGACTCAGTTGTTAATGGATAGTAAGTCATTAATGTCTGTTTTTTGAGCGCCCTACCTCTGCCAATTGCCCAACAGCTTTGCCAATCACGCACAAACTTAACCCATTATACATGAGCTACTTTGAATGTCCTGAAAAAAAACCTTAAGACAGATACCAGATTATTGAATGTGCCGAGCCTTTGCTGCAGGATTAGTGGTCTTTTGTTTTATTATTGCAGCATAAATTGAGTAGTTCATCACAATTAAGAGAATTGACAATTTGGAGAATTGGCGTATTGCTGGCCCTACAGTTAGTGTGTTTGACTTCGATTCAAAGGTTTGTGGATTCAATTCCTAGTATGCTCACAACAATTTGAAGGGATTGGATCACTTTCCCCTAAAAGCATTTGTTTATAAAAGATACACTTGCAATATCTAATTTGTTCAAGGGAAGATTTTTTTACTGAGTTTGGCTTGTTTGTTTTACAATAGTAGGAGCTCATATGTGTACTGTTCAATCATATATATCTAATTATTGTATGAATTTTTTTCAGGATGTGGACACCATATACCTGTCACATGATACCAGGGAGCTCTGCCTGAGGGATTTTGATCATCTAGATCCAAAGTAAGTTTAATGTTGGGTAAAAAATATATTTTTAAAATGGAAATGTATTTTGTTTCCATTCACTTTTTTAATTTATTTGAGTTTTAACTCTTCCATTACAACAAATTAAATATAATGATTTATTCTAAAATTAACTCTCAAATTTTACAGAGACTTGGTGCCAATAATTAGTGCTCTAGAATACAACACTTGGTTTACAAAGCTCAGAGCAAGCAACACAAAACTCACTCATGATGCGTTGGAGAGGATAATCCACATCATGAAGAAGAATCTAACCATCGAAGAATTATACCTGGACAACTTAGGAGTGAAATGGTAAGACTGTAAGAAGCACTAATAGCATCATTCAATCATCATTTATCTAATTGGCAACATATAAAATATATCATCTCTATTATTAATTGCACTTCATGAAGTATAATATGTTTTCAAATTGTAATTAATTTGCACAATCTAAAAACAAAAATTACATTAAAATTAATCAATTTTATTTTTTGTACTATAAAAAATATGTTATTGATGACAAATTAAAATCCCCTCTACCATGAGACATTCAAACTACTACTTTATTGACAACAATTTGTATACATTTTGGCTACCAGTTTTTAACATAAATTTAAATAAAAGAAAATAATTCTGAATATATTTGAAAAATGTTGGTTATTCTTTATTTCTCTGCCTAAATATTATGTATATAATAGGGTGACTACAATAATAAGGACGTAAAATATTCTGGTTTTGGATCATCATCTTTTAAATTAAGAATAAATTTGTTTCAGGGAGTTTGCTCACAAGTTGTCACTTGCCTTGATCTCAAACAACAACACCCCTTTGCATACTCTGGATCTATCCAACAATATGATCGAAGACAAAGGTAAAACAAGAAAACATGTACAAATCTTTTGCAATTGAAACCTGTATTAAGGAAGATCTACTCTTAGAATTTTAAATTATTGTTTTTCTTTGGTTCTTTTATAGCATGGTACCAAGCATTTAATTGTCACCCCAAGTACCTGAATTTGTATGGATCCAAGTGCTTAAAAATAAACATTATGATGATCAAAATTTCAAAATGGTCCTCTCAAAAAAATAGAACAAAAAACTTCAAACTAAAGCATAGATGTATTGTAGAAGTACCAGAGATGGTGTTTTTACGAAGCGCTGTCAAGCTTGTTTTTCTCTGTAGTTTGATGGGTAACCTCTAGCAGGTTAAAATATCATTGCTTCCAAACCATTCATGATTTACACCACTTCTCCTTGATTTATTTTATGTTTTTCCCTGCAAAATAATTTAATTAAAAGCTTACTTTAAAGTTAAATATTTTGTTTCAGTGGAATTCAATGAAATTTTTAACACAAAATAAATTTCTCAAATTAATTTTGTTATCATTCAAAAAAAAAAAAATATTTTTTTCAAGAAATATAGTCTGAATGTTTTATTGGAATACTTGTTTTTTTGAGAACAATAAATAAGTAAATCAGTTATTTTTAAAGTGATATAATTCATTTGGAAGAATTGTCCTTTGTCTATTAATCTCATATAAACTGTTTAATAAATATATTTTTATTTGATTTGATTTCATCAGAGCAAGTAATTTTCATATTCAGACTTGAAGTACGATTTCCAATGACTCTTTTTCCTTAATTTACGGTTGCCGTAATGGTGTTTAAGAAAACTGTTTAAAATTACCATGAGAATAGTTTTGGAAAGTTTAGTGGTTCTTGTTTATTGGAGTTTTGACATGAACTTAAAGCAAAAATGTTATGTAGATTTTATTTTATTTGGACAGTTCATAATTTGTTTTTTTCCTCCAAAATTTCTCTAATTGATATTTATCCATTAATAATTTTTCCCAGTATGGTTTGTCAATGCTGTGGTATCACTTGATCATAAGGCCAATCCTGCTAATTTGTTATTTGCTCTTGAATAAGTTTTTTTGGTTTTTCAGTTAATTGGTGGATGGTTCTTGAATTAAGTTCAGCTTTGATATTACTTGTAACCAGTGCTTGATTTGCGGCGGAACGGCGTTCCTGGACTGGCCGGGGATTTGCTGCAAAAGACGATCGCTTATAATTGGCCAGAGGATTCGCCACACAAGAGAGGATCGTGTGTAATCGGCAGGAGTATTCGTCGTTAGAGATGGTCTCGTGTAATCGGACGGAGAATTTTCCGCACAATACAATCGCGTGTAATCGGCTGGAGAATATGCCGCAAAAGAGGATCGCATATAATAGGCCGGAGAATTTGCCATGAGAGGATCATGTGTAGCCAGCGGGAGTCTTTTTCATAGAGACGATCACGTGTAAACAACCGGATTAATTTTGCCGAAAATAACTATCACTAAAACTCTTTTGTCTAGTCTTGAGCTAAACCGAATATTGAAAACGTAAAATAAGATCATTCTAAAATTTCTTTAAACAAATTTTTTAGTAAAATGATTCTTTGATCATTTTTTTATTTGTTTATTACAAGATTTGAGTTAGATAAAATGTGACTTTTTAAATCGACCTAACTATTCATATGGACAAATAATATTTCGATGAAGGGATGAATGACAGTGGAGGGTTATGTAAAAAACGGTAAATTACAATTCCAGTATCTCAATTTCTACAAATCAAGTACTGCTTGTAACTGTTCACAAAACAAATACATTTTGCACCAAACTTAATTTTTTTTTATCTAATCAAATGGGTTTTATCTCTAATTTATTATTATTAGTTCTCTACCCTGTCATATTTATGTCATTTAACTGGGGCTCTTTTACAGTTTACTTGGTGGAAAGGGAAGGCATTTCTATTGATTTTCTATTTATGCCCCTTAATGTAATTTATATGCCTAATGTAATTTTGCTCCTTCCCAACCTTACGCATCATGTTATGTGCAGCTGTAATTGTCACTAATGCTGAGTACTTTAATGTTAATTTTATTAAATGTTCATTGTGTCTTAATGTTGTTTTTAAGTTGCCAGTCATAAATGTTTATAAATGTTACAGAAGGTAATTTCACTCTTTATTTGCAATGTTCATTTCTGCATATGATCTGTCAACAAGATATATTTTGGCTATTGCTAAATAGTTGTTCATTCAATGTCCCTCTAAATTTATCATACCAGAGCCGAGAAAAAGAAAATGTTTTTATGTTTTGATTTTGTTTTACTTATTATTTGATGGCATTCTTTTGACTGAAATATTGAACTCAGTGTGACCCCCTATAAACCTTGAAATACAGGTGGACCTTTAAATTAGCTCTCCTCTACTTTATACTGTTTTTCAAGCTACCCGTATTGATGTGTTCTCATCCAACCCACTATGATTTTCCTATAGTCTATGTCATTATTGTATGTTAATTTTCTCTGGCTATCTTATTAATTCATATAGGAGTAATCGTAAAGATTCTACTTTTAAAACAATTTCTCTAAAAAAAAGAAAATGTACAGATTTTGTGTTGTTCAAACCAAGCACAACACTTAATTTTTGTACTCACACCTACTTCTCAATATTGCAATATTCTTATATGTGAGTAGATGATTTAAAATCAGTAATTTTTTCCTTCATCTTTGTCATTATTGGAAATTTATTGCATGAACAAACTGATGGCTGAACCTTATTTTGTCGTAAGATATAGTTGTAAAAATGTCACAATATGAGTCAACCCTAAAAGTTTGGCAAAGCACAAACTTCTTTGCATTGATAACCAAGAGAAAAATTTTGCAAATGTGACAATTAGACTGTCATATTCCCTTCATATCATGTGTTATATAAGTTAAACATTAGTGGGAATGCTCCCTTTCCCCACCCGCCCTGAGCATCAGCTTACATCTCTGTTCTGCCCAGGTGCCAATAGTTTGTGTGGAATCGTGGCCAAACTTTGCCAAGGTGCGCTAATACTCCTTTATTTTTTCTTTGTAACGTCTTGTGATTTGCATGATTGTTTTATTTAGCTATAGATTACTTTACTAATTTACAGCAATAATCTCGTTTAGTATTCTTAAGGCTTGTTCAATTTAAGTTTCCTGTTTTTACAATTGTACAATCAAATGTACCCGTGTGAAAGAGAAATGTTGTGTGTAAAGAGACACTTTTAATATAAGTTAATTATAGGGTTTAATTACAGTGTTTGTTTGTTCTATAATAAACTGGACCTTAACTGTATAAATTGAAGTCATCATTAATTTTAGAGCCCTTCTTTTGCAGGGAGTTGTTTTTCCATTCGAAGGATATGAAAACCGATATAAATTTATACTTGAGATTAAGGAATGCAGTAAATCAACATACTATATGAGAAATTTTCTCCATTCATAAAATTACTGTCTTATAATCATTTAAATTTATCCTAGAAATAAAGATGCCGAATCTTTGTGGTTATTGATAGATAGTTAATCCATTTTACGTTTAGACACTTTTTTAGTCTGTTAATAGTATTTAATAATAGTGGAGTGATTTCTATTCCTCATTTTAGCTGCTGTGACACTACTTGTTGAGGCTTATGTTATTTTTTTCATCGCGACTGTTTGCGACCGACAACGTTGCAGGAGCCAGCCACCTGAGCACGCCGCTGACCAAGGCGTCCAAGGGGCTGGTGCACCTGAACGTGAGCCACTGCGGCCTCACCAGCAAGGGGGTCAACCAGCTGGCCCACGCCCTGTCCCTCAACAAGCTCATGCCCAACACCCTCACCTACCTCAACCTCAGCGGCAACAACCTCAAGGAGGACGTCAATGTGAGTAACCTCTTCAACTAGTGTAATTGACTTTTCGTTTATGTCTACAGCCCAAGCCACCCTCCCCTCTCATTTTGAAAAATTTATGTCGTTGCCTTAAAGCCCTCCCCCCAAAACTATCTTTACACATGATTTGAGTGTCTATCTTCCCTTGGTGTTGGCTCTTCTCAGTTCTGTGTGCAATCTCAAACCTTACAAGCCTTTTTTCTGTACTTGCCTAAAATATACACATCCATTGATGCCATTGTGTTTATTAATTATATGTTGATAAAGAATTTTGTCAGTTGAAGGGGTCCCCCGTAAAACGTTCTAAGCGACAAAAACCTAGTTTTGAGCAATCAAGCGTTGAAAGTTGAATTCTAAAATGTACAGTTTTTACATGGTTAGACCTTAAAATCATTAGGGGTGGGTGAGTAGTGGATTTTGAATTCAAGTCGAGTTGAGTCGAGTAGTTAGTAAAAATTAATGAAATGTTCATTTTTTTTAAAGTAATTAGGTCTTTGAATTACAATTAATTTCAATCTTTCATCAATTTAATTATCAATTTGGTCTACTTTAATTAAGCTAATTTTTTTTTATTTTTCTTTGAAAAAGTAGGTGATATTCTAGGGGTCTATTGTAGGGGTATTTTAATACCCCTATATTGCATAAACCCTACTTTTAAATGAACAACTATATAATTATAAGATTTAATAATTAGCCTTTTATTTTAACTATCAACAACAGGATTATTTTTCCTAAAAATAATTGTAATTAAAACCTTAGCCAAGATATTGTGGAAGAAAGAATTAAAAACAAGATCACGGAGGAGAGCTATGCCCAGCTATAATTATGTCCACAATTTCTAATTTTTACAAGTCAAATGAGACAGAAATGAAGGTTGTGTATCATTCAAAAGATAAACTATGAATACAAATTCGAAGTTGTAATGTGCAAGGTCAGAACTAAATATATCTGTAAGTTTTCAATTTCCGAATTGTGGGAGATGGTATTTCTAGGTAACTGCCGAAATCCATTCTTCTATGAGTTGATGAAATTTGTTGAGGTGATTGTTTTGAAAAACTCTTGGACGGCTGCGAAAAACGATAGTGCGTATCAGTCGGTCACGGATCAACGGCAGATGTAGCTTTTCGAAACTCGTGATCGGCCGCGAAATACGATCGTGCGTATCTGCCGATCGGCGATAATCGGCAAATGTAGCCTTGCAAAAGACGCAGTCGGCCGCAAAAACGATCGCGTGGATTTACCGATTGTAAATAAACTAAATTCATCCTCGCAAAACTAGCGATTGGCTGTAAAAAAAGGTCGCGTATTTGCCGGTCACAAATGAACAGAAAATGATGCTTATTTGTGAAACAAGTGAGCGGCCGCGATAAACAATCTGTCAATTTCGGATTAACGGCAGATGTAGCTTTGCGTAACTCGCGATCGGATGTAAAATTTGATCGTACATATGTAAATCGCACGTAAATTCAATCCCCGGGTAGCGGTGGGAGTAACTAACTGCTCAACTCGTTTAAGTCGAATAGTTGGAACTACTCGACTCGACCTCGAGTTAGTAGCAACTTCTCGAGTAATTACTCGACTGTCGAGTACTCGCCCACGCCTAATAATCGTGCATAATTTTTTAATACCTTATTTATAACATCATAATGTAGCCTTGTATTAAATTTTTACTTGCCAATAAGCATTTTATGTGTTTTATTGGGGGTTATAACATTCTAAACGATTGGCGCTTGAAACGTTCTCTGATGGACTGTTCTTCTACTATGGAAGAAAACCAATACCAACATAAATGAAAATAAAACTGAACAATTCCATTGATATAAAAGTACAAAAATGTAATGTTTTTTTGTAATATGATACTTCATTTTGCTAAAAGTTATCCAAATGTGGTGCTTAAAACGTTATTCTACTCACTTCTTTCGGGGGCAACTTTCCAGGCCTTGGCCATCTTAGTTTTTAAAATATCGGGTAATCCAGCTTTTCTATTTTCATTCCTGGTATTATCCTTCCACTTTCATTCCTGGTATTATCCTTCCACTTTCCAATATTTGCTTCACATCTTTTATTTTTATTTTCGGGATTTTGGTCGCTGGGCGACAACGCATCTTCCATCCATCTAACATCCATATTCCGGCAAATAGAACGTTATTCCCCAGAAAGTCTGTGCAGTCCCGCAAAGCACACAAACTTTGACAGACAAAATCAGGGCTGCCAACTCAAATATCTACAAAACAAAATATACCACGTTGTAGCTCGTGTCTTAGAGAACATTTTTCACTGAATATCTCCTCTGATTTTGAAGTTTTGTCGCTTAGAACGTTTTACAGGGGACCCCTTCAATTGTCTATCCACATTCTCCTTAATTTTGATTATTACTTGCTTTATTTTACCTCAAGCTTCAACAACTCCCTCAACAAATTCTACTTGTCCTAATAGTTTTAAATCCAGTCTTTTAATCTTTTTAAGTCAAGTACAGCACTTCTTTCCTTTCAACATTGCTTACCTCCCAAAGATAACCTAACAATGCTTAGATATGAACTGTACTCCTTGAGCTTTGTTTAAGAAATGTTTCAGCAGTATTGAAGATCTGAGTTGCTGGTTTTAGGCTAAAGCATTGAGTTTTGCAGCAAGCAAATAGAACAAAAATTGGTGACTTTGACAGACAAAATCAGGGCTGCCAACTCAAATATCTACAAAACAAAATATACCACGTTGTAGCTCGTGTCTTAGAGAACATTTTTCACTGAATATCTCCTCTGATTTTGAAGTTTTGTCGCTTAGAACGTTTTACAGGGGACCCCTTCAATTGTCTATCCACATTCTCCTTAATTTTGATTATTACTTGCTTTATTTTACCTCAAGCTTCAACAACTCCCTCAACAAATTCTACTTGTCCTAATAGTTTTAAATCCAGTCTTTTAATCTTTTTAAGTCAAGTACAGCACTTCTTTCCTTTCAACATTGCCTCCCAAAGATAACCTAACAATGCTTAGATATAAACTGTACTCCTTGAGCTTTGTTTAAGAAATGTTTCAGCAGTATTGAAGATCTGAGTTGCTGGTTTTAGGCTAAAGCATTGAGTTTTGCAGCAAGCAAATAGAACAAAAATTGGTGATTCCATTTTAACTTGTTATTACTGACCAGCTGATGTAGAAATAGATTCATCATAAAATTGCCTCTCCTTCAATTATAGTTCATTCAGAAATAACAGCTGAAGTATTCATGGATACGTTACTGCCACTTCACGGCTAGTTATTGGACCACCTATTTTTTTCTAATCATCTTGGTTGTACTGATAGTTCTCACTAAAAATCTAAGTTTGTGTAGACACAGCTGCAGATTAGGGTGAGTTAAATGACAAAATGACAATAATGAAATGAAAACACAAACAACATTTAATAAAATTAAATAGAAATAATTTAAATCACCAAAATGCACAATCTCTCTACTAAAATACATTTTTACCAAAGCATTAGCTGCTCATAAAAGATCCTGAGAACGCAGTCCACAGGATTCCTAGATTGTTAACCAACATTAGAAATAAATAACCAAGTGTCAACAAAAGTGTGATATGAGAGGTTGAAATATTGTAACCATTTTTTAGGTTTCATTTGGATTGAAAAAAATACTTGAAATTCTTTTTTATCAGTAGATTTGTTAACGATAGGCAAAAACTAAAAACAGCCACACATTATCAAATCATGTATTAGTTCCTCTTGTATCCACCTGATTTTTACAGCACACACTATATTTGGTGATTATACAATCTTTTATACACCTTTTTAATTCCTGTACTGGTATACAGTGAATACCTTGTGCACTCCCGTCATGTAAATAAAAATGTATGCTGGCACCTATAAAATTTATAACATGAAAAACTATACACTTGTAAGAGCTTCTTTTAAGGCTTACATTCGAAAAAGTTTAAACTTTTTTTTGTTGTTTCAAGCAGTTGATACAGTTTATTTTTTATTTTTTTAAACACCTAGCAGTTTATAGTTGTAGGTTTTAAAAAACTAATACATCTTGTTTTTATCAAATAGTTAAATTAAATTATATATTATTTCTAGTTGTAAATTATGTAACTAATTATTTTTAAAATCTTCAAGAAATAGTTCACGGAATCCCCTTCTAATGTATTTAAAATCATAAATTAGTTAGTGTTTTGAGCATGGTGTTTCTTTCTTTCAATTTTTTATATTAATTTTTTGGCATTTTAACCCCTTATCTGCTGTGCACAATTTAGCTCGTGGTAGTATTCTGTAACCCGCTACTGCTGTACAGGAGCTAACTCGTGCAACACCCATGTTTCGGTATCTGCTGCACCCGATTATACTCGGATTTGACGTTCCCAGCTGATTTATGTTGGCACAACTGTTCTACTAGGTTTTTTCCATTCTACGACTGTACAGTTGACCCTGACGAGTTGCAGACCGTTTGATGCTGCACTCTAGTGGATTTTTCTGGAACTACGTCCACGCCACGAGTTCTGCTGCATCGCGTTCGTCGTGTTGAAATGCAAACCCTGTAAATTGGTGTTGATCGTGTAGTTAATCCCCGCGCCAGTGATCACGTCGGCGCCGCGGCACGCCAACTTACTCCGCAGTTAAGGGGTTAATAGATTTAACTTCTTTGACATGTTTGTTTCGATTTAATTCAGCTCTACTGGCAAACCAAAGCCACTCTGCTAAGTATTAGGATATGTCATTCCTTATCCAATATTAAAATAGACCAATTTGTACCTACAGCCAAATTACAATTCTGTAATTAGAAATTGCCTTGGATACTTTATCTCAATAATAGTTAAATGCATTAACATCAAAATAGTCTGAATTGTGTGATCCTTCTAGATAGATTTTATTTTGAATCAGTACATTTTTTTCACGCAAGAGCTTACATGTTACTAATGATTGTATGTATGTTTTATATTCAATTTATACCTGTGGCTTTAAATGTTACGCCTCATTAAATTTTTCTTATTTAAAGATGGCCATTTAAGCCGTCCAAAGGTGGCTGGTTAACAAAATTACCTGGCTCTTGTCCTCTTTTACCCCTTTGAGTTCTATGACAAAATTTGCTTTCACAAACGGGGTAAAAGCTTTAAATTTATAACTCAATATATAACTTTGAAGCTGAGTGCTCAAAGGATTGAACATTTAAGTGGGGTGTAGGAGAGCCAGTTGAATGTTTGCAATGTTAAACTAAATTATTTTTTATGAATTTCCTTATATTACTTTGTTGTTACTTTACACACATAGGAACCCATTCTGGTAAGTATTAAATGTTTAACAATCCCATCTTCATGGCTCTCTTTTTTCAAATTATTTGCCTATTTGTGTTCCAGCCATCATTATAATAATAGCTATAGCTGTCATTCTTCATTATATTAGTCCCACTATTTCCTCCCAAAGCCATGTGGTCCTTGTTTTATTATTACGTTTTAGTATGCCTTGCTAAGTGTCCTTGTTTTATATTCATACAGTCAACTCTCGCTAATTCGAAACTCCATGGGACTGCGATTTTTCTTGGTGTTACGTATAGTTCGTCGTAGGCTTAGTTCGAGTTATAGAGGTAAACCAAATGAAAATTCGTGATATAGAGGTAAAGAAAAATGTAGTTTATTCCTTACATCTAGGCTTTTAACTAATTTAAATATTATATATCAATGAAAAATACAGTATTCATAATATAATAACCTGTAAAACACAAAAACAGATAAGATCATATTAATTCTGACTAAAAAGTGTGCAATCTTCCTCTGCTTAAACATGTAAAAACAATTATTACAGTATCAATCATAATTCTTATTAAACCAATAATATAAAGAATCTTTACTGTATCCCCTACAGCTACAAAAATAAACTTACAACTTTGAATATTACTGTATTACTTCGATACGGTATAGAAAATAAAAAACGTATGAAATAAAATAAACAGTTCAGAACGCCGGGATTTCGTATTACAGAGGTCCATTCTGAAAACTTCGTGGTATGGAGGTAAACTTCGAGTTATGGAGATAAAGCGCGAATCGAATTCGTCTTATCTACTGAACTTCGTGTTATAGAGGTAATTTTTGTGTCCCTTTGAGTTATAGAGGTAAAATATACCCGAAAAATTAGTTCGTGTTATGAAAATTTGTTCGTGTTATGAAAATTTGTTCGTGTTATGTATAGTAATTTCTTCGTGTTAGACAGGTTTTTCCAAGGGGATTAAAAATAATTCGTGATATCGAGGATTTCGTGATATCAAGGTTTGTGTTAGCGAGAGTCAACTGTAATACAGCAAAATAACCTAAGTTCAAAAGTATTCTTGAAACCAAGAATTATCGCCAATATCACAGGTACTTAAATACCTGGATCTTAAATGAACCAGGTTTTTAAATGTATTTTGGATCATGGTGTAAAGAAAAAAGAAAGGTGTGTGTATACTCAGCTGGTATGATGTAGTTGGGCTCATGCAACCAGCGGACTTTGCGGTATGAAAGCTGAACTAAGACCGTACACATAAATATTTTTATTGAGTTGTATAAAGTGGTTTGCATTGTAGTCTTTGTAAGCGCTAGATGCGTGAGCCCAACTACGTCACACCAGCTGTCTGTGCACACACCTTTCTTTTTTCCTTATACCATGCTTTGGATCTTAGTAAATTTAAATTTTTTCAAGGACAGTGGTTCATCATACAATTATTGTTTTAGAAATATATGAGAGTCAGAGAAGTATAAAGAAACCCAAAATTTACATGCTTTTAAACCACTTAATTATAAAAAAAAAATATGTATATATATAGGTCGGACGAATGGTTAATACAAAGTACCATAAAATGAAATAAAATACCAAATTAAAAGTGTTTTGCTCTTTGAGATCAAAATATTTGTGGGATACATTATGAAATCAAAGTAATTTCTCCTTTTTCTTTGTTTGCAACTAATTGTTGGGGATGATGATTTTATATTTTGATTTTTATTTATGCAGACATTTGCCATCACTGATTAGTAAAAAACAAGTTTTCACTTTTTTTGTTTTCTTCTGTTATTTTAGTTTTTCTTTGTTTTTTCCAATGTTTATTTAATATGGCCAGTAATAATGAATTGTTATATTTTATTTTATTTTACAAAGTTGTTTTTTTTTACATTAAGTTATTGACATTGAACCAATTTTCTTAGTGACATAAATCATCTAGAATCTTTAGGAATCAAATTGATTTATCGGGATGAGTGAAGTTAACAGAAGTGTCATCAGCAAACATTACCAGTTTAGAAACTAGTATTTTCAGACTTAGTTCAAGCATAGCAATTGTCATTTTTGATAAGATACCAAAGTGTAATTGTCATCAAAATCTGAGATAAAGCATGGTGATTATAATTTGCGGCCCTTAGGAAGCATGGTGATTATCACTTGCGGCCATTAGGAAGCAACTGTTGTAATTTCTTGCCGAGTGAAATGGTAAACAATCTATATATGTGACTGCAATTATACAATGTAATTGCCAAATGCAGCCGACGTACGCTTTCCAATCAATTTTTATGAAAAAATTAGTCTGGGATAGGCAGTTTTTGTAAGTACGGGGTTTGGAATATCAGGACTCTACTGAACCCAAACAATCGAACACTCATTATACTCCAGTGCAACACAACACATTGTTTTATGTGTTCATGGTTAATATAAAGAACTGCAATTTTTATACTGACATTGTCATTTTAAGAGTAAAATTTTAATAGTATTTTATCAGTGTTTTAGTGGGCACACTGTTTATTTAAGCTTTTATTGATACATTTATTTTGCATGACAACCATTTTCAATCACCATTTAGCCTATTTGTTCATGCCAGATGATTTTTAGACTGTTGCATGATTCTATAACAGTTATGCTTGCCAATTGGTATTTGTTTATAATAATTCTGTAAAAAAATCTTTGTTAAAAAAAGTACTAGTTAGAATAATTTATACAGGGTGTTTTTTTTAAAACGCAACCCATTTTTAAGATTGAATAATGCACATATGAATGTGTAATGAGGATTGTTTTATTGATCTTTACATTTTATACAATCTATTATTTAAGTTTGATCACATTTAAGTTACATTATGTGCTCAAACAGTCCGTCATTGGCATTTGTATAAAGTTATGCTCTCTCCATCAAATTCCCGAACATGTGTTGCAAGGTACCTCTTAGAATTTCTTGCATTAAATTTGTTATGTTTGTTTTGAGGTGCTGAATATATTGTGAATTATTTTCGTAGAATAATACTACTTAACATGTCTGTGGCAAATTTCATTCAGATCGGACCATTTTACGCGAGTTATCGTGCTTAAAGACACTCACATTAAAAATGCAACCCAAAACTTGATTTTATCGGTGAAGGATTATTTCCCCCCAATATATCCCTGAGTTGACGCTACTATATTTTTATTTTCTTCGGGGATACATATAAAGTAAGGCCTGAAAGAACAAGTCACAGCATATTCAGTACCCCAAAACAAACAAAACAAATGTAATGCAAAGAGGTACCTAGCAACACGTGTCCGGGAATTTGATAGAGAGAGCATAACTTCATATAAATGCCACTGGCGGATTTTTTGAGCCCATAAGGTGAACTAAATGTGATCAAATTTAAATAATAGAGTGTGTAAAACGTAAAGAACCATAAAACAATACTTATTTCATATTTATATGAGAATTATTCAATCTTAAAAATGGGTTGCTTTTTAAAAAAAACACCCTGTATTTCCTCTCTACATTAATAGATTAACTGTGATTTAGTTCTTAGATTTTTTAAATTTACATTTTCTAATCTGTAAATTAGAATATTTAATTTATAGTGAGATGATTGCTTACCTACTTGATCCCTACTGCTGCAGGTAGACAGTAAGGCATACAATAAATATAACCTTTTGTAGGAATAAATGCCTTCGACAATCATACACAAACAGTGCAATATTAGTACTGTTTTGAAAATTTTTATACTCTTCTGTTTTTGGCCCATCCTACTTGTCCTTTTTAATCTACATTTTATGTTAAAAATTTAGAAGTGAAATAAAGTGTATCTCTTAGTTAGTGTCAGTGTAATAGTTTTATTATCATGAGCTGTTGCTGCAAGTTCTATCCTATTTTACTGCTAATTTTATTCCAATTTCTGGTTGGTTTTTGTCAATAAGTTTTGTTTCAGAACCTCTGTAACTTCTTGGCCCAACCCAATCAAATCACCCATCTTGATATTTCGTGCACTGACTGCACCTTGGAAACAGTAAGTCTGTGTTTAGTAGATAATCACAGTATCTTAGAATTAGCAACTTCCGATTGTTTGCAAGGATTGAAATTTGTCGTTTTTATTTTACACACAAGATTAAATGATTTTTCTGATTGATACTAAAAGTTTTCTAGGTTGGGTTTACTTTGATCAATTTTTTTTTTTGGACCTAATAATTAAAAATATATATACTTATCTTGAAAGTGCTAATAATAGTTGAAACAGTAGTTTTTGGAAACAGGGCACCATTAATACATTTATTTCAATTGTGTGTTTCTTTAAAAATTTTGTTATATTACAAATATTAAATTCCATCAAACAAATTTATTTAGCTTTATTTAAAACCTTGTCAGTTAATAATATCTGGACCCATGTATCCAAAGTGTCCAGTAAATAAGTTTTTTTTTATAGTTTTATAGGGCAGCATTAGTGTACATTTATTTCAATTGTGTGTTTCTTTAAATAATTATGTTACATTACAAAAATTAAATTCCATCAAACAAATTTATTTAGCTTTATTTAAAACCTTATCAATTAATATCTGGACCCATGTATCCTATCCAGTAAATAAGTTTTTTATAGTTTTATAGGGCAGCAATAATGTACATTTATTTCAATTGTGTGTTTCTTTAAATAATTCTGTAACATTACAAAAATTAAGTTCCATCAAACAAATTTATTTAGCTTTATTTGTAACCTTATCAATTAATGTCTGGACCCATGTATCCAAAGTGTCCAGTAAATAAATTTTTTTGTAGTTTAACCTATTTATATATATTATATGACTTGCATGATAAAAGCCTATTTTCAATAAACGACTTGTAATTTAAAAAAAATGTACATAACTTATCTCACTGAAAAGGATATATTATGTAAGGCGGAAAGAAAAAAAAATGACCTTTTGGCGGAAATTTTTTATTTTGAGTTATTCATCATATATTTAATTTCGTTAGGCGAAATCAAAATTGCGCCTAACGAAAATTAGGCCAAGAAATTGCCTAACGAAAATTGCGCCAAAATTGTGGGCGTCTGGCAAGTCGTAGAAAGATAGGAGGGGGCTCAAATTAAAGATCTCTATTCCGTGATGGCGGGAAAAATACTGAAATTGCTTGAAACTCACCAGAAAACGAGAAATAATGTTAAATATCTGCCATTTAAAAAGCATTGGGATCTAAAAACTTCTGATTTGTTTACATAAAACATGTGATGCAGATACTTGATTGAAAAACCATGTGGTAGGCTAGACATTATAAGAAGAACATTATAAGATAGACCTTATAATATAATGTAGATCCAATTTGCTATGAATGTATGTTGTACTATAATAAATAGGGATTGTTTGAATTTTCCCTCATTATTCTTTTAATGTATAACTTATTATAAATACACGATTTGGAGGCCACTATCTATATACTTAATACAATAAGGGTTTTCTCTGTTAGATCCCTTTTTCAGCCGTCCAACTTGACCGATTTTTACGATTGAGGTGTCATTTTAAAGCTTATAATACAGCGCACCGGCGACTGATAATAGTTAAAATGGGCATTTCTTTTACGGCTTCGACCCTCAAGCCTTTGATTTATTTCTAGAGGGCGATTTCAACGCTCCTGATTTTCTCATATATACAAATAATAATTTAAATGCGCAATTTGCGCATGGGCCCCCTAGTATTTTTTAATTCCTTATTTAATTCCTAAAACTTTGTGCAAGTCCCACGTATTTTATCATTACGCATAATAAATGAACTTTTATAAAAAAAAATCAGTATATTTCGAATACTTAAATTCTGAAGATTATTAGCTGTAGATGGATACAAAATTTAAGTATTGAAAATATCCTGATTTTTTGATGTAAAAGTGAATTTATTATGGGTAATGATAAAATTTCTCAAGCTAGACATCAACTACTTCAATCATATTTTGAATGTTTTATTTGATTACAACAGTTATGTAATCGATTTCAACTGGTAAAGGATGAAATGGAGCATATTAAAATGCAATCAACCGAAAATCAATATTTTTGACCTCAATCAATAAAACTGCCCATACTTAAATTTTTACTTTGCTGCGAAGAGGTCCATTTTTCCTTTCCGCCTCACATGATGTTGTTTATTCATAATTTTAATCATGCTTATGTCTTTAAAAGATGGTACAGGTCAATTAAACATGCTATAGAGAAGTGGTCCCTAATTGGATGTGGGCCCTACAAAATATTAAAAACCAAAACTAGACAAATTTGTAGAAGTGCTGTGCTGAAAGTCCCCGAAAATGGTTACTAAGAGATGCACGCAGCACAAATGAAATTTAAGATCTGACCAACAGCAAGTGCTTTTTATTTAATGCAGATTTAACTTTTTTCTCATAATAAATGTAGGCTCTTTATTTGATTGGGTTCATTTTTATAATTTTATGGCTCTTTTAAGTTATATTTAAAGTTTTATTTAGCAGCTCTAAAGGTGTTATTATACATGCAGGCACTTCTAAATAAAATAATAGTAATAATTATAAAGCGTAGATTGGCGTGGATCGAAGTAAAAAATGTAATTTGTGATAATAATTATAAACTAAAAAAAATGCAATATTATTATAAAAACAAAATATTTAAATTGAAATAATAGTTCAATTAATTACAAAAACAATTGTTAAAGAGCACTTTGATAAAAATCCTGGATAGTAGAAATGTTTCTAAATCTCAAAAGGGTGCAGCAGCATCACTTAGTTTGGATATCTGAGGTTTCATTGTAAGTTGTTATGCTTCTAAATTGCTGAAAATTGTGAGTTTGCAGGTACAATTTTAGGAACGTCCCTGGACCTCCCATTTGCTGGGGGGTATTCTATGCTCCCAGGCCCCCCAGTTTTTGTGACCCCCCTTTAAATCTCCTATGTTACGGCCTGCGACATATTCATGGTGATTAAAAATGGACCTCCATCAAAAGTAATTGGGGACCACTGCCATAGAGTATAGAAGACTATTTTGTAAAAACAGCTCTAAAAACAGCTGTTTTGATCTAGCTATAGCTAGCTAGTTTTTTTTTTTAACTTACCCAACACTTGTCAACACAATTGTAAATTTCTGCTAATTGCATTAAAAAATAACACTGTTTTAATTCACAGATATTCGGAGCCCTGCTAAGAGGCTGTGCCACCAATCTAGTCCACTTGAATGTGTCCAAGAATTCATTCAGTACCAAGAAAGCCAAGGAGGTCCCTCCGTCGTTCAAACAATTCTTTACTAGCACATTGTCCCTCAAATACCTGAACATGTCCTACTGCAAAATGCCACTTGAGGCACTCAAGTAAGTTTTCTCTTTTCTATAGGTGATTACTCTTTTTTTGATTTGATTAACTTAAAAATGTTTCTTTTAAAATGTTTGTTATTTGGTGCTTATTTTTAATTATTAAATACAAAATAATTGGCCTTGCAAATGATAGTCAGAACCTCCTTGTGAACTTAAGTTTTTCTGCAGCACAAATTGTAGAAAATAAAACTGTTTATTTTCTATTGAAAAACCTTTGCTATTTATTATATCATTATTAAGAATGACTCGTTCCATCATACAGAATAGTTGGATATGGATGCCTGTTATCTTCTGTAAAGACTTTACAACCTGGGCTCGCAGGGTGTTCGTACGGTCAGTCTGTCAGTGTCTGTGTACAGTCAATTTCACAGTGTCTGTGTACAGTCAGTCTCACAGTGTCTGTCGCAGGAACATGCTGCTGGGCCTGGCCTGCAATGAGTCGACCAACGACATCGCGCTGGACATGAGCTACAACAACCTGGGCTCGCAGGGTGTCTGTGTACAGTCAGTCTCACAGTGTCTGTCGCAGGAACCTGCTGCTGGGCCTGGCCTGCAATGAGTCGACCACCGACATCGCGCTGGACATGAGCTACAACAACCTGGGCTCGCAGGGTGTCCGTGTACAGTCAGTCTCACAGTGTCTGTCGCAGGAACCTGCTGCTGGGCCTGGCCTCCAATGGGTCGACCACCGACATCACGCTCAACATGAGCTACAACAACCTGGGCTCGCAGGGTGTCTGTGTACAGTCAGTCTCACAGTGTATGTCGCAGGAACCTGCTGCTGGGCCTGGCCTGCAATGAGTTGACCACCGACATCGCGCTGGACATGAGCTACAACAACCTGGGCTCGCAGGGTGTCTGTGTACAGTCAGTCTCACAGTGTCTGTCGCAGGAACGTGCTGCTGGGCCTGGCCTGCAATGAGTCGACCACCGACATCGCGCTGGACATGAGCTACAACAACCTGGGCTTGCACTGTGTCCGTGTACAGTCAGTCTCACAGTGTCTGTCGCAGGAACCTGCAGCTGGGCCTGGCCTCCAATGGGTTGACCACCGACATCACGCTCAACATGAGCTACAACAACCTGGGCTCGCAGGGTGTCCGTGTACAGACAGTCTCACAGTGTCTGTCGCAGGAACCTGCTGCTGGGCCTGGCCTGCAATGAGTCGACCACCAACATCGCGCTCAACATGAGCTACAACAACCTGGGCTCGCAGGGTGTCCATGTACAGTCAGTCTCACAGTGTCTGTCGCAGGAACCTGCAGCTGGGCCAGGCCTCCAATGGGTCGACCACCGACATCACGCTCAACATGAGCTACAACAACCTGGGCTCGCAGGGTGTCCGTGTACAGTCAGTCTCACAGTGTCTGTCGCAGGAACCTGCTGCTGGGCCTGGCCTGCAATGGGTCGACCACCGACATCACGCTCAACATGAGCTACAACAACCTGGGCTCGCAGGGTGTCCGTGTACAGTCAGTCTCACAGTGTCTGTCGCAGGAACCTGCAGCTGGGCCTGGCCTCCAATGGGTCGACCACCGACATCACGCTCAACATGAGCTACAACAACCTGGGCTCGCAGGGTGTCTGTGTACAGTCAGTCTCACAGTGTCTGTCGCAGGAACCTGCTGCTGGGCCTGGCCTGCAATGAGTTGACCACCGACATCACACTGGACATGAGCTACAACAACCTGGGCTTGCAGGGTGTCTGTGTACAGTCAGTCTCACTGAGTCTGTGTATAGACAGTCTCACAGTGTCTGTCGCAGGAACCTGCTGCTGGGCCTGGCCTGCATTGAGTCGACCAACAACATCGCGGTGGACATGAGCTAGAACAACCTGGGCTGGCAGGGTGTCTGTGTACAGTCAGTCTCACAGTGTATGTCGCAGGAACCTGCTGCTGGGCCTGGCCTGCAATGAGTCGACCACGGATATCGCGCTGGACATGAGCTACAACAACCTGGGCTCGCAGGGCGCACACGTGCTCGAGTCCTGCATACACGGCGTGCGCTCCATTGGCTCGCTGGACATCACTGAGAACAGTAAGTATCTCTGTTATGTTTTATATTCTTTACTAGGAGGTCAAACCTAAAGTGCCTGTCACCTTATAAACTTTTTATCAATTAATTTATATCACAGTGTCAGTTCTATGACACTGTCACCTATGAGAATATATTTTTAAAACACAATTTGTTATAAGTGTACAGGTGTTGCTGGATGTGCACGTGCAGGCTGTTATTTTAATCAAATATCGGTAAACTTTGAGGTATATTAAAGATGGCTTGAATTATCATCCCTTCATTTGAAAACACAGGTGTTTCAATTGAGAAACACTTGCATTATGAATAACTTATATTGAATTTAATTAAAAAAATCTTTATTGTTTATTATTACACATGTTTACATTACATTCAATATCAATACATGTGTACTCTGATATCACTATAGTTTAGCACTCTTACTCTAACAAAAAACAAAATTTAAAAATAAAGCCCAGAGGTTATAAGCCTGTGTGGGAGCACGTGATCGACCAAACATAATTTAGTATTTGATAATAATTATTGTTGACATGCTGATTATAAAAACTAGATAATGTTGTCCCTGAGCCCTTTTGCTGGAAAAAAGTTAACAAATAATTGTAAATAAAAACAAATGCATCAGCTGTTCAGCTCTTCTCTTTATCTGAAGTTAATTGTGTGATTTCCGTGCGTTTGTTGTACAATATTCATGACTGGTGTAGTCCGACACTTGCACTGTCCATTGGTTAGGTTTCGGCTAGTTGCCATCTTCAGCTACTGACCTATTAAGCTACTGAATTTAGCTGAAGGTGGCAACTATCCAAAACCTAACCAATGGACAGTGCAAGTGTCGGACTACACCAGTCATGAAGATTCCTTATCTTTATATTTGTGACTCTTTATTCCTGGAATTTTCTCTCTGAGACCTTTCATTCAAATATTGGGTTGATGGGAGGGCTTATAGTTTTCTCAAAAGTTACGGGTAGTTTGAGCTTTATATACAGATCAATGATAACTACGAGGTACAGTCAAAAAGTTCCCGGAATGAATTTTTGTAGACATTTAGCGCGATCGCCAGCAGGAAATTCGTCATGCAGTAGTTGGTACTACTCCTGGGGAGGGCATATCGATAGTGGGGGTATAGCTGACTTCCCACAGTGCAGCATTGGAAAGCGCTTTTCGGGTAAGTGCAAGTATACATTGTCGATTTTTGAAAAATGGCATTTCATGAAAAGCACACGAACATTAAGTTCTGTATTTTACTTTAAAAGAGTTGTGAGACTCTTGAGCTGTTGATTCAAGCTTATGGAGACGAGGGTATGAAGAGAAGTCAAGTTTATGAGTGGCACAAACGGTTCCGTGAAGGCCATGAAAGCACTGAAAATGACTCTCGTAGTGGACGACCTTCAACATAAATCAATGACAAAAACGTAGAGCGAGTACGACAAGTTGTGCATGAAAATCAGAAATTAACGATTGATTTAATTGCATTTCAGGTAAATTTATCACATGGAAGTGTTCACACCATCCTTCATGATCATTTGAATGTGCATTGAATTTGTTCGCTCAACAAACAAAATTGACAGTGTAGACTTGTAGGTGTGCGATGTATCGAAAATGCATCGAAATTACGATTCGATTCGATTCATCGAATCGTGATTCGATTCGGCATGCATCGAAATGCCGATGCATCGATTTGGCCTCAATGCATCGGTATTCTTCGATACACTAGACGCCTTTAAATGTATGTTGAAAGCAATTAAATAAACGTTTAAACTATATAAATGCGTAATATTTATGTTCAAAGCAGTTTATTGAATCGTAATGAAGTTATAATAAGCTTAGTGCGTAGTAATACTTCCAGACTCTAAACGCTTAACAACAAAGAATGCAATAAAGGCTGTGACAAAGTAGTGCATTGTTATATTTTCGCTAAGTTTGAAAATTCTTGCAATAGATTGTTTCTCTATTTTATGATGAGTTTCAAATTATTGCAACCAACTTTTTAATGTATGGCTGTATAATTCCATACACGAATTTCAATGAGAGAATAAAACGAGCACTACCACGATCGGCGGCAGTTGCACTGTAACTGCGATCGTGATGGTGATACAGGCTGACCGCGCAATGGACAATGGAACAAAAACAAATACTGCTGTTAGAGAAATTACCCGACTCTCGGGTATTTCCAAGCCCGTGTGGGGATTTCGTAATACTTTCAATAGTTTATTCCAGCAGAGACGGGTATTTTTGAGGGTAAACACGGTCTACAACTGGTAACACTGTATTGTGATGCTCAGTTGTCGAGCTGTCTGCTGTCGCCGTCGCCATCGTCGTAAAGCTCAGCACTGGGCATTAGTTAATTAATGTCTGTTTCTTTTGACTGTCGCGCGAATGCAATTGAATGTTTTGTTTTGGAGTAATTGAATGACAAATGAATAAAGATGTTTGAAGACCACGACGAAGAGATCCGTAGACGATCCGGGCTCAAGTAGCCGAAGCTTTGTTAAAACAGATACGAATGACGATACCAACACCGGTAGGGATAATTTAATTTTATTCGAGAAGAGAAACCCAATTCTTGATTATTTCCTCAGTGAAGGGAAAGATACAAGGATATGTAAATCTTGCATAACAAAAATAGGCGGGTTTTTAGTTTTCTTTGTTAGTATTAGGCTACTTAGGCTAATTGTCATAATTACCTATTAGATGATTTAACAAACTTTGAACTGATTAATTTTTACTTGGACTGCTTGTGTTTTTTAAGAAAAACTCTAGGCCTAGTAATAATAACCATTTCTTGAGATTGTGAAAGGATGTTTTGGAATCAAGATATAATTATTAATTTATTTATTACTTCCAAATTCCTATTTATAATGGGTCAGTACCTATTACAAATTCTTTGGTTCAGACTCATTCAAACTTTATGTGGATTTTTTTTTACTTTAATCCTCTTTAAGGTTATTGACCCATTACAGTAATGCAAGTTGTAAATAACTCTGACAGCAAATAACGTTGCACTGCATCGAATCGAATCGCATCGATTTGAATCGAAATTCTATGAATCGCATCGAATTGAAAAAAATTTGTTGCATCGCACACCCCTAATTGTAGGTACACGAGAAGCGCTCTCCAGTGGTATCCTACGGCAAGTTAGCTATGCCGCCATTACCGATATGTCCTCTCCAGAAGTCGTACCAACTACTGCAAGACGGATTTCCCGCTGGCGATCGCACTAAGAGTCTACTAAAATATTCTCAACTCTCACGAGTATTTTTTTAAACTCAACCTCATAAATGAACTCACACACCCCTCAATGAAACTAAACATTAGGTAGTAAAATATTCATTAAAGTATTATTTTGTATATCATCATTAAAACAGAATTTCAATTGTTTTGCGTTTTCTTGTAGATATGGATGTAGATCTAGCTGCTGTTGTGGTGGCAGTCAGCAAGAACAAGTCAATTAAACACCTCCACATGGGGCGGAACACGGCCAACATGAAGGCCAAACACATATCCGCCATCATGGACGCTCTAGTCACTATGATTCAGGTAGGGGTGATATTTGTTGTACTACCTGACAATTTACCTAAGTCTCAGGCCCGTTTTTAGCCCTCTTGGCGCTATGGGCATATTAAACTGGTGCGCCCCCCCCAACCATAAGGCCTTTTTTACAATCAGCGATCGGCCGCAGCATCGCGTTGCCGATCCCTGTTGTTTTTGTTAAGTCACTGCCACCGGGTAACCGTATGTGAACAAGCACATTCGCCGCATTTTAAGTATTATTCATATTTTGTGTCAGGACGCAGACCTGTCACCACGACCATGACCGGTCACCTAATAGTCCGGTCGCCGAGCCTTGTGAACTTGAAGTAGGGTTCGACTCAAATTTTATATGATTGATTCTAGAACTATTTGATGTACTGAAAAAGAATATGGCGGATGCCAGACTGGCATCCTTGATTTTGAGTATCGAAGGTCAAAATTCAAATGGCCGAAAATAGAGAAACAAATATTTTGGTATGCAAACAGAGGTATTGATTTTGAACTGCCGCCGATAGTTGCTGGGTCGTAAATACTTTATTTTGATTGGGTATTAATATTCAGCCGCCATCTTGGATCCGCCATAACGGACTTTATAATGTAATTAGAACCGGAAATATAAGAAAAACAAAACAAAAAAATTGTTTAATTTATAAACGCCCATAAGAAATGTACAGGGAAGAATTTTTATTTGAGCATATCTCGAGAACAAACAATATTTTCAAAAACGGATTGCGGCATCGTAATAAGCGTAAAAATCTAGTCTGTAATGATGTGTCACAACACCACATTCACTTAAAAAAAATTAACGTAACCAATATGGCGGATCCAAGATGGTGGCTGAAAATTAATACCCAATCAAAATGAAGTATTTAGCCTACCACCCAGCAACTATTGGTGGTGGTTTAAAATCAATACCTTTGTGAATATTTGTTTGGATACCACAAATAAATATTTTTTCAATATCTGTTTCTCTCTTTTCGGCCATTTGAACTTTGACCTTCGATATTCAAAACTGCCCAAAGATGCCCGTCTGGCATCCACCATATTCTTGTTCAGTACATCAAATAGTACTAGAATCAATCATAAAATTTGAGTCGGACCCTACTTCAAGGTTCATGCCTAATTTCTTATTTGGCGACTGGACTGTAATGTAAAAGGTACCTTAGTCTTTGCCAGTTTTGGTTCGGGAGGGATTTCTCCCTTAACTCCACCTTAAATTGGTGAGTCTTTCCATTATCCATTATGGCAATTGTATAACAAATAGGCCTAACGTAGCAAGCAAGCGTTCCCTCGCAACAGTTCCAAGATCAAACTCTCAGACAACGCCCCCACTCGTCTAGGTTTTACTTCTCTTAATGTTATTTTTATGCAAGTACAATATTGTGCATGTGCCAATAAATATACTAAGGAGTGAGTGGCTTGGTGGCAGTGGTGGGGAGGAGGAGAGGGCAAATTTACATGAGGCGTCAAGGGCGCAAGCGCCATCTCAGCAGTTCTGAGGTCGAACTCAGTTGACGTCACGTGCCGCTCGCGCAGCGCACGTCGTTCCTTTATTTTTTTTCTTCCGCCCTCTTTCCGCCCCTAAACCCTGGCGCCCCTGGGCACGTGCCCATTGTGCCCAGTTATGGAATCGGGTCTGCTAAGTCTTATTGTAACTGCTCACTGCTCGACTGGCTTTCCAGTCACACCGATTGGAATTGGTTTTCTCAAATTGCGTTGCAGTAATTTATTTTGTTCTTGTTTTCCAAGACGGTTGTTAGTAGCAAAAAAATCATTTCAAGGTAGTAAATTAATCGTTGTAAATTACCACCATTCAAGCATTAAAAACTAGGTAATCAGATTTAATATTTCCAATATACATAAACACATATCTTGGAACATTCAAATAATATATTTTTTGCAAGTAACATTAAGTCATAAATGTCTTTTGTAAAAAAAATTTCTTATTCATGACTAATTTTGCTGATGCCTTCATTTTCAGGAAGAAGACTGTGTACTTCAAACTCTAGCCATCCCAGATTCCAGACTAAAGTCAGATCTCTACAATCTGATCAACGCCCTGGGCAGCAACCAGTGCCTGCAGACCATCGACTTCAGGTGTGACAACAGAATCCAAAAACATCAAAATTTCCCGTATTCTATCCAATTTTTTTTGTGGTGTAGAGCAAATAGAAATTCTCATTATGATTTCAATCAATTTCTCAAGTAATCTGCATAAAACTGTTACTTAGTGTTGTTTTTTAAAATTATTTTCCTATGATTAGTTTGAATTATGTATTGTTAGCAAGGGGTCATGTCTCTAAATATGTACGATAATTTGTTTGGAAGCATCCAAGTACAATTACACTGTTGGGGATTCTAATGGGATTTTTAATGAATTTGTAATGGTTAAGCACATATGTGTTTAACCTTTATCACACTCCAACCAACCCTTCAAATTTCAAGACCTTTATCTATACTTGTGGACATGCATTGCTCAGCAGCTGTAAATGTTTATTTAGCCTGCTGATAAAACAATGTTTATTTATTGTAATCAGTTGTCCTTGAAATTTCTATTCCCATGTTAAATCTTTTGGACAAATACAAAATTTCAAGGGCGTCTAGGACTCTTTCCTTTGGTCTAAACTTCATAAATTTTATTTCCTGCAAAACTCCACATCAAGCTTTTTCCAATGACACCTCAATAATTAAAATCGATTGAGAATTATAAGAGAAGTCTTGATCACAAAATAACCTCAAGCGTATTAAATAATTACAGGTAGTTAGAAGTTTCTTTTTTATCCCTTGAGAAGAATAATCTGAATAATTTCAGTGGGAATCTGATGGGAGATGCAGGTGCAAGATTATTGGCCAAGGCTTTGCAGATTAACTCCAAGATTCGCAGCATCATGTACGACAGGAACAATATCACTCTACAGGGATACAGCGATCTGGCCTATGCACTCGAGAGGTACTTCAAAAGTTTATTATCAAGAGTAAAGTCAGACTGTGTTCTCTTGTCTTAATGTAAAATTGAAACCACCTGGACATGAGCACACAAGTGATGATGAGAAGCCATAAGTAATTAGTGGACGATTATGAAAACAATGTCTAACATAACCAAAAATTATTGGTTTGGTAATAAATTATGACTAGCAACAGAACAGACTTCCTTAAACAATGCTTGCTGCCTGTAACTTACTTAAAGAAGACTTCAGAGTTCAGGTATTTTCTATTTGTTAGAGGAAACCCTAATTTAAATTCATTTCAACCTGTTATGTTTACGATGTTTTATAGTGTACATTTGTCTCAGGTAAACAGAAAATAAAACTGTATAAACTGCTAAAATAACTTGACTAAAGAAATTGTTTTTAGCAACTACACAGTGCGGTATATGCCTATGCCTCTGTATGATCTACTACCTTGTATGAAAGTCAACGCCGAAAAGACTGACGCAGTTATGAAAAAGATTCAAGATGTCCTCCACAGAAATGTCTCTCCGAAGAAGTACAGCAACGGACAGGCTTTCAGGCTTCAGCAGGTAACAGTTAATTCCAATCAATTTCTAGCAATGGGCCAGATTTGGCTTATCTTCATAAATAATTTAGCTTATTTAACCCAGAAAGCATATCTCTCTGATAGGTCACATTATGTTGAACCAACTCATTTGGGGAAAAACAATAGAATTATCAAAGTTAGATCTCAGGTTAAAAAATTAAAATTTGGTGTACCCCAAGGGTCAATTTTAGGACCATTGCTCTTTTTTTGTTATTTGGTGGGTATGAATGCATCTTTATATTTGTCCAATACCACTGACCTATCACTGATCATCCACACTCATCCTTCACTCATATTCAGGGTAATGTTCTCCATGAGGTACCTGTCTCAAAAAGAATGATTAAAATGATTGAAAATTAAAAAAAACAGCCCAAACTACTTGATCTAGAACCTTGGACCTTTGCATGGACGATCTTAAGGGCGTAAGCATCCGCTAAGAACGGTTTCTTTTAATTCGAAGTTTTAAGTGGTTCTGGCAGGGTCGAAGTTTTTAAATTTTTCTACGCAAGTGGAATGGATGATCTTTTGTTTAATTTTTAATGTTCATTCAACAAGCAGGTGGTTCAGCTTCGCATACTTTTACAGCTGATTTTACAGCTGATTTATAATTTGGTTACTTTCATAATGGTTTTATAATTGTTTTGTAGATTTTTTAGGTGATATATACTATATAAAAGTTAAATTTAGTTTAGTTAGTTAAATTAAAGTTGTCATTAGTTTTTTTACCTTATCTGTTTAATCATAAACTCAGTATGTGGCCCTATCTTCATTTAGGCAGCGGGAGTTACAGTTTTTATCGTGAGCAAAGCCACGGGCAACTGCTAGTTGGAACATAAATTAAAAAGTAATCTGTCTTCATGCAGATGATGCCAATCTCATTGTATCATCAAAGTCTCCTGAAGATGCAGAAATCTGTGCATGTAGTGAGTTAGAAAATATTGGGATTTTTCTTAGGAATCACAATTTGAAATTTAATTCAATTAAAACAAGTATAATGAACTTTAGAACCCCTCAAAATAGAAAACTGAAAGATCCTATGGTAATTTATGATTAAAATCTCATTACCAAGGAAAATAGTATTAACTTTCTTGGATTAACGATAGATGAACATCTAAATTGGGATGATCATATACACAAAATATTAAATAAAATTAATTCTGGGGTGTATACGTTGGCGCAAATGAGTTACGTATGTGATTTTAAATCTTTAAAAAATATTTATTTCGCTCACATTCAATCTCATGTATCATTTTGCATTGCACTATATGGGTCCACAAAAAAAATTAATTTAGAAAATATTTTAAGACAACAAAAAAAGCTATCCGAATTATGCTAAAGCTGGGTAGGTATGAGTCAGCAAGGGAACACTTTAAACAACTAAAGATTTTCACAGTATACAGCCAATATATTTTCGAAACTGTACTTATTGCAAAAAATGAAATTCTAAACGTTGATAATAGGACACTTACATATTCCTATAACACTAGAGGAAAAAATTTGGTGTTCCAGGACCACAGACTAAAATTTTTTGAGAAAAAACCATCATACATAGGAAACACATTTTTGAAATATATTCCGAAAGATATAAAAATTGAAATTGGGTCTCCTAAAAAGTTTTAAAAAAATTTAAAAAACTTTCTTATAGACAAATCTTTCTATTCATTGGAAGAACTTTCCACCTCCCTATAAATTCAAATATCGAGGGGTTCCTGGTAAAATCACCCAAGTCCATATTGTCAAATTTTTCAGGAGAGCAAAAACAAACTTTACAACTGCGCTGAAAATTCACCAATTATGTTTATAAAATAAATATAAATAATATCTTGTAGTACAACTAAAACTCTCTTAAGTAATATATTTTTCAATAATACTATCTTTAATTTATCTTATTTTATATAAGCAGGAAAAATAATTTACGTGACTTGGATTTTTTTTTAGGTGTAAGTAGACAATGAAAAATATGACACAATTATTGAGTAACCAAAAACTTACTTAGTGAAATCACCCAAGTTACCTTGGGTGATTTTACCTCTATGGAATTTTCTGGGGCCAGTTGTTTTATTCCACCCATATGGCATTTACATAAAACAACTGGTGGAATAAAACAACTGGCCCCAGAAAATTCCATAGAGGTAAAATCACCCAAGGTAACTTGGGTGATTTCACTTCTACTGTATATAAGTAAAAACAATTTGGATAAAAACAATTTTGGTCCTCATATCTTTTCTGGTGTAAATAATGATTTGGGTGGTATCACCTCTTGTAGAACTCAGATTTGGCAGTCTAAAGGTAACATAACCTCAATTTCAGAAAAAATGGACTTGGGTGGTTTTACCAGGAACCCCTCGATATGTTCTAGATTTAGGTGTTAGGTAGTTATTATGTCAATGACTGTGACGCTATTTACTGTACTACATGTGCAAAAAATAAATAAAGAGTTATGACTATGACTGTGACTATCCTATTTATGTTTGCAGGCAATACAAAACATCGCCAAATATAAAATCCAAAATGAAATGGAAATATATTCTCCCCAAATCTTTCAGTACACACAAATTTAAATTAAATCTGGAAAAACAATTTTTTTATGGTAGACACATTCCAAAAGTAACAATCAAACTTTTTTCAAAAAACAGACACATTTATTAGGAAACCCCATTGAATGATGCGGAGCAGGCCGACTTTCGGGGGGTGAGATTGGATGGTGGTATGGTCTGGGAAGGGCTGTTGAACAAGACAGAAGGAACTGGCAAGGGACATATTTTCCTCTGAAATCTTTTCAAGTCGAAGAAAATCAAACTTCTAAAGTCTGCCTTTTACTACCTTTTCCAGTCCCACCTTCTCAATCTTTCTCCTGTGCGAGTGAGTCAAAATTGAATCAAATTTTCAGTTTGGGAAAAAATGGCGATCATATGTATGAGCAGACTATATTCTTGCCCTCACTGTAACAATTTTTTGTCACTTTGGGCCTGATAAGACTCCCAAGCATCAACCTATATTATTAATACACTGCATGGAAACTTTTTCTTTGATGAAGCTGTTTTGTTCTAAGATTTTTTTACATATAGTAAATCTTAAAACATGTTTCTGTGTGTGCAAATTTGCAAACTGGCTTAGATTTTTAATTCAGGCAATGTAATTCAAAAAATGTGGAAAAAACTAATTAGGCTTTTTTGTTTCAAATTTCAAAGATTGTTTTGACAGTTTTGAAAATGTAAAGAACATCTGATCAGCTATACAGAATTCTGCAATGGTCTTGATGGTTTATATTTATCGGCTGCCAGTTTACATAAGACAACCACAATACATAATCACTGTCCATAACCTCCCCCTCAACACTGGGCATTAATATAACTTTGCCTTCAACATAACCTGGAAGCTTTAAAAAAAAATGTAATACTCAGGCCAAAATATTTTATAAACTTCGCAATCTTCAGTCAAATCTCAACTTGTCAATGAATAAAAAGGGTCAATCCATTTCAAATCACCCAATAAAAATAAAATTTGTTGCTCAACATTTTTTATTTGCCTAATGTTTTTAATATGAGTTCCCTATGGTAAGACAATCACAAAACACTATTTGAAAAATGTTAACAAGCCATAGTTTTTTTCTGGCGACCATTTTTAAAATGGCGGTTATGCAGATTTTAGTGAAAAAAAAGGTCCGCGGAAAGTTTAATTGCCAAGCTATTTTTAAAGATATCAGAATAATTTAAAACCCAGTGTGTTCAGCATGAAATGAACTTTAAGAAAACAAAAACATTATTTTAATGTTTCTTTTGTGCAAGAAAGTCAGTCAAGCTCTAGGCAGGCTTTCAGTCAAAAAGGCTTTCGGCCATTTTTGGAAAGCTCTAGAAAAAGAAGGAGAGTATTCTCAGGGCTGATACTTCTTCAGCAGGTAGTTATATAAGTATTCAACAGAGAAAAAAGTATTAGTTGTGAGTCTCATTTCTTTAAGGTCTTAAAAAGTAACGATTGATGATTTTCATCCGAGTTTTTGCAGTATTAGTTTGACTGACTTTCTTGCACAAAAGAAACATTAATATAATGTTTTCTTAAAGTTCATTTCATGCTGAACACACTGGTTTTTAAATTATTCTGATATCTTTAAAAATAGCTTGGCAATTAAACTTTCCGCAAACCTTGTTTTTAACTTAAATCTACTTAGCCACCATTTTAAAAATGGCTGCCAGAAAAAAACCATGGCTTGTAAAATTTTTTCAAATAGCGTTTTTGGGATTGTCTTACCATAGGGAACTCATAATTTAAAAAATAGGCAAATAAAAATTTTTCAGCAACACAGCCTGGGTGATTTGAATTGGATTGACCCAAAACCGTTTTGAAAAAATTCCTTACAAAAATTAGTTTTTGAAGTCTGCAAGAATTTTTTTAATTGTTTGTTCAGTTCCCTATCAATCCATAGATTGTAATGGATTATCTCCTTACATGGCTTAAAATCAACATTATCATAGTGCCTAGCATTTTAACAACATCCAATACTGACAAACTAATTATCATCTGGATGGATTATTAAGTGTAATTGGCCAACCTGATGAATTATCAAGCATATTCGCGCATTAGTACATCATCGAGTTGAGTTGAGCTTAATAAGAATTAATTTTTTTAGTAAACTTACCGACCTGCAATACAATATTGGAGTCATGTGTTTCATGTTTTAGTTCAGATTTCAGCAATCAAATACCAAATTCTTGACAGTGCCAATAAGAACTTTTTTTATTATTTACTGAGAAACAGAGCAATTTTTTCGCTATCTTAACATATTTTTGAACTACTTTCAATTTTTTGTAGGGATTTCTACTGAGCTCAACACAACAGATGGTTGACAGGCTGGTGCTTCAGACTCAGGAAACTATCAGAACTGTTGCCCAACAATCAACCGACAAGAACAACGATATAAACCTGGCCACGAACCTGATACAGGATGCAGACAATTGCAAACAGGTTTGACATCATTCAGTTTAAATGATTTAATGTAAAAATACATCCAAACTAATAAACATTTGTATAAACAAATGGTAATGGTTGGTAACGAATAAACTAAACGGTTTATATCATCAAATAAAGTTGGATCCAAATTGTATGAAAGTTTACTTCTGGTTGTTATTGCAGTCATTACTTTTTTGTATTTCTGATAGCTAACACTTATTCATTTAACATTATTATTATTATGTTTAACTTATTATTTTATTCTTAAATTCCTCATTAGTCTCATTTTTAATTGCAGCTTCTACCAAGGCTACACGAGGTAGTGCAGAGGTGGGAGGAAGCTGGCAATCCTATAGATCTCAAACTGAAGCAAATCTCTGATGAGCTTCACTCAGTCATCACAAACTATCTTCAGGTACACTTTTAAAGTTACACATATAAAAACTTATTATTTGACCTTTTGGCACCAACGCTTACTCAAATTTCAGGGAGTGAGAGACAAGCGAATATGACTTATCCTGCTTTAGCTCTGATTATGGCTGTGGGTTAATACATACTTTTTTTGTAAATTCTATTTCAAATCGTATCAAACTGTTGTGTTACTGGGCTGAAAATAATAAAAATATGGTTGCTAATTTGATATAAAGAAAATTTGCACTATTCTTAATTTCAACATGCCTTGAGAGTTATTGAAAATTTTTAATTGGCTTTTTCTCCTCTTGGATGTATTTTATGTGTTTCTTTAACCTTCTTCTGTATTTTTACATTATGAATACTGTGCAATCCATCTATTTATATTCAAAGCCAAAATTAACCTTAACTTTTGAGAAAACCATAAGTCTGACAACCAACAACCCTATACTTGAATTAAAGGTCTCGGTAAGAAAATTCCAGGAAAAATATTAGTTTTTAGTTGTTTGATACAATATCTCCCTAAGGGTACAAATGTAAGGAAAAGGGTTGAACAGTTGATGCATTTGTTTTTACATACAATTATTTTTTATTTTTTCCCAGCGAAATGGGGCACGATCAGTTAGTATAACTAAAACCTAACCTTACAATTAATTGATAATTGTTTATTTTTGCTTTTCTAAATAAAAAAACTGGATGCTTTTGGAATGAAATGTTTATAATTTGGTCTGTCGCCAGGACGGGCTGGAGTGCATGCTGAAGTGTGCGGAGCAGCAGTGTCCGACAGTGCTGAGCAGCGAGCGTGTGCAGGCAGAGATACGGAACACCTGTCGGGAGAAGAACTTCCTGGATCCCGCCTTCACACAGAACGCGGTCATGGAACTGGCGGGCACGCACGTCATGAACAAGATCAAGTATGGCTGAAGTGTGTGGTTATGATAGCAAAAACGCAACTGTTGCCAGTTGCAAAAATGTTAAGGATGGGCAGAATTGAAATTTTCTATCCAAGAGTTAAAAACAAGGGAACAAGGGGGGAATGTTTTACCCTTTTAATATTTGTAGATGGTTGGTATGCAGTGTCTACTAAAGTACATTTAAAAGTGCACAAGACAAACTTCATTAATTTACAATAGTTCAAAAACAAAATTTGAGGAATCATTAATTTCTTATAAAAATTTATTTATTATTGAGGAAAAACACTATGTTGGATGAATACTTAAACAAGTCTACAATTTAAAAAAGTGATTTTACAAATTAGTTAAGGAGAATAATTTGTTGTCTTTATTTTATTATTTTTGATACAGCCAGATTTTTTTTTTAATTTCAGCGAGCTCAATCTAGCTGTTGCAGCCCATGTATCGGACAGAATAACAGATGAGGTCATTGAATCTCTGTCCAAATGTCATAAATCCTTGGTAAGTGTAAACTCCTATTTAGGATCTCTTTCCCTTTCTTGCAAATATCATTTTGGTATAATTTTTTATCACCAATTGATAACACATATTACACACACATTTTGTCACACTCTACATAAACTCCTTCTGTATTGCCCAGCTGGGAGATGTTTCAAAGAAGAGGTCGTCAACACCGGATGTACTGCGCACAATGTCTCGCATCAGTTCCGACTCTTCACGCAACGACCCCTGCGAGAGTCTGGGGATGTCGGATGCCAGTCAACAGTCCGACCCCTCACCTATGGTCAGTGTCTCCAGCATTTTATTTATGGTTTTAATTTTATTTTAAATAATAATTTCCCAGATTTTTCATTGTATTGAAGAAAATTGCAGCACCATAACATTGTTAAATCTAAATGCCTTTGGAGACATGTGGTTGTCAAGCAGATACTACTTGAAAGTATTGGTAATTTACCACAAAAGAAATTAACCGCAAAATTATTAATTTTCTACTGAGTTTAATGTTAAATATGAAACGAGAATTTTAGTCCAAGTATAAATAACTTTAAAATTTTGCAACTTTTATGATCGATTTTTGATAGATTGTTACTGAATTGTTTTCTCTCTCTTGAAAATTACTTTTCATTTTAAACGTTAAAATGCTCTTTTGATAGAAATATTTTGATGTGGAAAAAGAATATTAGGAGTTTTCTCACCATATTAAGTGAATAGTTCCAAATAATTAATTGTAATTAACAGATGCAATGTTATTTTCAGTTCTTTCCTGTCTAAAAGGGAACTAGATAAAAACTTGTTGAACTCAAACAACAAATAAAGCTCAATATTTAAGTGTACAAATATTTAGCAACTACAATACATTATCAGAACTATATTTCTTAATTTTTTTACAAAATGCCTGATTTAGGAAAAATATATTGTCATTTGTAAGCCTTTTATTATTACCGCTAATATAAAATTGTCTCTTCTGTCAGAAGCTGGAATACTTAAATTTGGTGAGTCGCATGATTCAAACAAGTGTCTATACTCTTTACTTTTAAACTATAGCTTTAGTTTCCCACCTTACTTAGTGTTTTTACACTTTAGTATGCTAAATCATGTTTGGAAATATTGAATCCTCTACATTTTATTTCTCAATATTTTTTATCTAGCCGTGTTTTACATTAGTGCATTGGTAGCTGAATGTTTTCTGTTTGGTTTGATGTTGCAAATGTAGAGAAAGTATAGTTTAGTAATTAATTCAATAGTATTTTTTAAGAAACATGAACTTGTGCAGGTAGATTATTTAAAACAAATTTTGCAATAACTTAAAGATATGTAATTTAGCGGTTTTATTGTATGTTAGTGCATTGAATGGACATGCATCAGATTAATTTTATATGATGGTTTGTTTCAGTCTATTCAGCAATCCTATTAAAATGTACTTTATTTTATTGTTTGGGTTAGTTAAAATGTTATTAAGTTGGGAATTTATCTAATAAAAAAGGTAAATAAATTGCTTTAGAGAATCAATGCTGTGCAGCTTTCTATGTTTTTTTATAGAAAATATTTTAAAACTAATGAAATTTTCTTATAATAAAAAAGAGATTATGAATTTATCAATCAGCATGTTTTATGATAAATCAAAGTAAACACTTATGTGTGAAATACTTTTGATGAAGTTTAACTTTTATATTTGTTGAATATATTTCATTTAGCCAAATGCATGCCAGGTATATGCATGGAGTTTGAGCTATCTTTCACAATTACTGCATCAGGAAAAACATTGTTGCTTGGTTTAAAAACTTAATGTACTCTGAATTCTTATAAAGTTGCTATTTTTCAAGTAGAAAAGCAGAGTCATTTTTAAATATTCACTTACTAGTGTTTTTCATACTAGATTTGATGTTTGAATTTCTTGTTTTCATGGAAATAAAGTAAAGCACCAGTACTTTAGTGGCTCTTCAATACAATGAGATTGTGTGATGCATCAATCTTAATTAACAAAATATATGTCAGTGAATATTTACAATAACCTTTGGTATAGGTATCAAATACATCCTTCACTTTAAGCAAGTTTTTATTTTCATTGATAAAACAGTACGGTATTCCTAAAAGAATCCAGATTATTTTTAATAAAAAGTGATGATGACAGAGCTTTTCTGTACCATTTTTCTAGTTAATTATTTAATTAATCACCTGAATCATTCCCCCGTCAGGCTGAAGTCAATGTTGTTTATTCAGTTGGTTTGTCTTTGATTGTGAGTATGTAGCGGTGGAACAGTGGCAAGTGTCGTTGTTGTGTGCACTAGTGTGAGTCGTGTTTGTGTGTAGGCAACCCCCCACCTGTCGACCAAGCGGAAGAGTCTTCATGGTCGTAAGCTGCGGCCCAAATCGGTGGTCGACAATATTGACGGGATGTCCGCCGACGACATCCCGGATCTGCTGCCTTCGCTTCCCACCAGTGCTGAAGGTTGGTGGATAGTTGTAAGACAGATACACGGCAAAGGTCTGCTTCAGTCGAATTATTAACATAAACTCACTATCACCAAGAATGAATTTCAAACTCTTCGCTCAGTTATACACGTGACCATAACCATAATTTTTGTATGATAAAGATTACTTTAAGCTTGCTTATGCTTTAAGTTATAACAAACTTAAAGTTTGTTGTGTTATGCAAGAGTTAGACTACTGGTTAACCCTCAAGCGGGCGCACACGGAGTTTTCCTCCGCACGTGTTTTTTATTTTAAAATAAACAGACATAATGGGTGTCGACGGTCGTGTCCGGCTCCGTACTTTATGCCCCTCATTCCAGGAATTTCGTAAAGCTATTTACACCCCCCACCCCCCCCTTGGTACCTCGTTATATATGCAATTCAGAGATGACGTCTCAGTTTGCGGAGCCCCCTGTCCCGTTACACAGACACTGATACCTATTTTTAAAATTCATAATAGCAATGTATTTGTAATTATTATTGGTTTTGGACTTTTCCTTTTGCTTTCAAAAAAAAGAAGCGAAAGGAAAAGTCCAAAAATGTAAATAATAATTAATACATATTTTATACTAGAAAATTACTTACAATGTTTTTTTGAAATATTACACCTATTAAGTTGAACAATTAATTGAATCGACGATGAAATGTGATTTCTAATGAAGTTTGTCAATATTTAAATACAATATTTCGTTATAAAACAAGTAAAAAGGGATAAATTTGTGCAATCTAGTGTTGCGGAGTAAAACTCCGCATGCGCCCGCTCCCGTTTTGCCGGTGAAGCGCCCCCTCAAGGGTTAAATGTCAAGTTTATTTTTATTAGCCCTAAGGTGCTGTAGTAGGGATTAGTGAAATAGACAAGTTTTAAAATAATACACAAACAAAATTAAAAATTAAATCACAGATAAATTTTTTTGGAAGAAGAATTGTGAAATATTTTGTGAGTTACAGTTTAAAATTTTACACTTGTTAAATCTGTTTTAGTATTCAACTTTTACTTTTTGTTTTTGTTAGGGTGTGTGAGTAGTGGTTTTTGAAGTCAAGTTGAGTTTTAAAAAGTTCTCATGAGTGTCAGGCATTTTTAAAGATCTTAATATGATAATCACTGTATTTCTACACAATCATAACATAACAAAATTATTACCATTAATATAAAACATTGTAATATTTGATCGTTGGACGTTGAGGTATGTTAACCTATTCTTGTCAGTTTCACAGTTCAGGGGCTACCACATTGGATTTAATATTTTTAGGTAATTAATTTAAAGGAGTTTCTGAACTAAGAGCAAATGTATAAATGAAAGGTACAGACTAAATTTAAAATAATTTTTTTATTAGCCTCACTGAATTATCATCACTTATTTTATGTATCCTTCAATAAAACTAACTTGTTTTAGGCTTGTGTTTTCAAATGCAATAACCAAAAGACAAATGTCAATGCATTCTTTGGTGTTTTTTTTTTTCATAATGCATTCTTAATACGCATTGACTTCATATATTATTTACGTTTTTTCTGTAAGCTCACCCAGGTATGCTTGTAAATTATAATAACGGATAAAGTTATATAAATTTATAATTCCTAATACTTCTAAAACTTTTCTAGAACTTTTAAATAGTACCAGGGACCGAGCTTTGCTCGGATTAAACAAAAACAACCAGACGATTCAGCTGTTTTGATTAAAATTTTCCATATAACTATCATGAGCATTTATAACTGTTTGAGCGTGGTATCAACGCCTTTATACAGCCGTGCCTTCAGCTTTTTCTGTTCTAGTAAAAAGGAGTTGATTCGGCTCGTTCAACACTAATAAACGTATTGACAACGTACTGTTGTACTAAACGGCCACAGAAGGGAAGTGCCGTTGAAGTTAGTTGTTATATTTTCTGTAGCTTCGTTGGAGTGCAGCGGTGTTGCGATTGCTGGTCGGAACGCTACGTGACTCTTCATGAATTCAAGTTTTGATATCTTAGAGCGACGGTTGGAAGCAGTTGGCACTATGTTGGTCGGTAACCCCAAGTCTCCTTTGTGGGGAAAAGAGAGGATACGAGAATGGCTCGATGCGTTTGTCTTTACTGCTCATGGTGAACAGTTGTTTTCCTAGTTCTTTCACGACACGGTCGCAATCCGGGTAGGTCTGGTCAGCGTTGAGCGTGATAATGGCTGTGATATTGTATTCGACGTTGTGACGTTGTAACGTTGTAGCGGTTTGGGTCGAGGCCGGTGGTGCGAGAACCACACTGACGTTCGGTGGCTGAATTCCTCTAGCGTCACCCGGAGGCTCGAGATTTTTATTCTTATATGACTTTGCACACCATCATGAGCGCTTGGGCAGATTGGTTATTCTCTCGCAGGATTCCCTCGAGTAACTGTATCAATTCTAGGTTCATGTCGACGTTAAACTTAGCAGAAATTCGTTTGTAGACGGTTTGTTGCAAATTCTGAATAGAAATTCGTTTAAGAGGTCTTCCACGTTTCATTTTTATTCCTAAAATTCCTATAATCTTAAACATGTCCTTGAAAATATTTAACACTGAACAAAAATAAGGCAAACTAATATGTTTAATTCAAAATAACCTGTAAAAAAATTAAATTTGTTGTTTACAATTCAAATGAAAATAAAAACAATCTGAATCAGCTGTCCTGGTTTTAATTGCAGCTACGAAAAATGCCCATGGCGATGGGCACTTTGAATGGGCACTTAGAAGTGCTGTAGGGTGGATACCGGATTTTTCCCAGAGTTGGGACCAGTTCCAATCGATTGATGGTGATCTAAAACCCCAAATGAAACGAAAAAATAAAAAATCCTAGGACGGAATAAAAATTTTGCTTGTACAAACTTTGCTTGTTTTAGAGTATAGGATTTTGCAAAAAGTTGAGTCAGTGTTAACTCAGTTCAAAAAAATAAACTCGATTCCCAGTTATTAACATATCTCTAGATATTCATTCCCCCCCTACTCCTACCTATTTGCTCTCGTATTTTCTCTGCCGCTGAAGGCAGGTGAGGTGGGTTTACTGTCGTTGGTTTTGAGCATTGGTTGTTGGAATAAAAGCTGAGGGGCAAATAAGGGAGCAAATTGCTGGTCTCTTGGCAAATACTGAGGCCAAAACTATTTAGAACTATGAGTTGAGCTGATGATGTTCATCAATAAGTGTGTTTAATTATTTACTGGAACAAGCCACGTTGTGTTGCCCGGCAGAGTCGCTGGACAGCGTGTGTGAGCTGGGGCCGCCGGCCGCGCCGCTGCAGCATCTGGTGAAGGGGCGGCCGCGACGCGCCAAGACACGTGCGCCCTCGCGCCCCACGCTGCGCCCCCCCACGCCCCTGCTGGAGGACGCCGCCGTCGACACCTTCTTCAGCCTCACGCCCACCACGCCCCTCGTCTCCCCCACCTCCGACGACAGGTGAGGGATCACTGTTATGTTTTCTGTTATGTTTACTTTTTCAACCGTGAAAGTGTGGGTTTTCATCGACACTTGACTTCCTCAACAAGAGCTGCAGACAAATCAAATCCCTTGAATCCCCTGAAGTAACAAAGAATAATTACCACTGCTTTACATGCAAGCTATTTATGTTTATCGTTAAAAAAAAAGAAACATAAATACTATATAATACCAATGAATACAACTATTAAGTTTTATCAATTCAATACCAGATTACTCAGTTGCAGATTAGCTCGCAAACACTGAAATCTGTACTATACCTGTAGAAATATTATTTCGAAGCACAATCATATCTTATGTTTGAAGCAAAGTGAACTGAGCATGGTCAAATGTCAATGGATAGTGCCATGTTACAAAACTTCATCTGTTTACTGTACTAAAGTGAAGCCCTTCTGTAAAATTCTGAGACGTATTGAAAATTCTAAATAGAAATACCTTTAAATTGACACCTTAAATGTTAAAATCAGTCCAACCATTATTGAGATATGACTGTACTTTCTTTCAATCCTTTCAATTGAAATGGCAACCTACAAGGTATTTTAAGCCAAGTATGAATGAGAGATGAGTGTAAGATGAATGGCGTGATCTTGCAGCCTTGTTACTGACCAAGGCTGACATGTTCCATAGACAGGACTGTAACTTAATAACCCAGCAGCCAATGGAAACCAAGGGACCTACAGTTTAACCTGGTATCCGAACCACAGTTTCGCTAACTTCGCCTACAAACTGGTCTAATTATGAGGATATATTAATATATAATCTAATTAATGGATGGATGTAATAATCACCGGTGCGGATGTTCATCCTTACCTGGGAGTATCTCACCCACAAACCATTTCTTATCCACAATTTATGATTTTCAGTTAGCTGGATTACAGGACATGCCATCGTATTTTTAGAAGAAACTGTGAAAAGGAAACCCTAGCGTATTAACATATAAATGATAACGTCCTTTTTAATATAAAGCTCCACTTTCACTTAATAAATGCGCAATCCCTTTAGTTTAATTTCTGTAAGAGGAATAGGTAACTTGCAGATAAATCATTTTTGGTAAGGTTGTGTGATGATTAGTTTTCGTATGTTGTATGTCCAGTGTGAGCTCGAGCGTGCTGCTGGGAGAAGCGGACGCGGTGGACCACAGCCACAAGGACACACCGCGCTCGGTGTCCAGCGACAACCTGTCGCCGGCCCTGGCGCGGCACCACTCGCCGTTGGTGCACGCCCACCGCTTCCACTCCGTCGACAGTGAGTACTTGTGTCTTCTGGAGACAAATCTGCTGGCGTACTTAGGAGAAGGGAGAATCGACCAAACAGTTTTCTCGGTTAAAACTACATTTCTCCAATGATCTTCATGAGCTGAGGAGGAAAAGTTTTACCATTCATCCGTTTGTACATACAGGGTGTTTTGTTTAAACGCAACCCAAATTGTATTTGATCAGTGATGGATTGTACCGCCCAAGATCCCCGGATTTAACCCCACTTGGGGATATTTAAAAAGTAAGGACTACAAAAACAATTCACAGGATATTCAGCAGCTCAAAACAAACATAACAAATTAAATACAAGAAATTGAGAAAAGTACTTTGCAAAATGTGTTCAGGAATTTGGTGGAGAGATTACAACTTTGTATAAATGTCAATAGCGGATTGTTTGAACACAGAATGTAAGCTAAATGTGATTAAACTTAAATAATAGTTTATATAAAATGTAAATCAACAAAGAAATACTCATTTCATCCATATATGTGCATTATTCAATATTAAACATGGGTTGTGTTAAAAAAAAAAAAAAACACCATGTACAACCAAGAATGTAAATTAATCCTCCTCAGTCGGTGTTAAAAACTGAGGGCAGACACTGAGGACTGGTCTTAATTCAATAGTAAGTGATAATTTTTTTTTAACTCAATAAAGCACCCATCTAGAAGAACATAGTACAATAATTCCATACTCCATCCATAGATACTATGATAGAATTTCAATAGCAAGAAATGAAAGTTTATATTGATTAACAATGTCAATTTCACCTGATGCATCTAGTCCTCAGTTAGTCAAGAATATAATTCAGTTTGTCACTTCAGTGAATCCAATATAAAGCTTATCAAGGTTAATAATATGTTTGGTTCTTTTATAAGCTAAATTAAACGTTAATTGTAATCCTTTTTTAATGTACTTGCCCAGCAGTAAATTATTTTATCCCTGCTAGGCTGCATTTAACTAATGCTTTGTTTGTGCTTTTTTGAAGTTCCTTTAGTTTGCTGAGCAAAGTAATAAATGAACCAATTGCAATTAAAAAAAAAAACTAAAATTTCTGATTTATTAATGTTATTTTTCTGGCCTTAATTCATTGATTTCCTTTTCAGGTAGCAAAGAAGACGGAAGTGGGGATGACAGTGATGCCTCTCGATCACGCAGGAGCAGACAGGTAAACGTTTTAGCCTTCAACCCACTCTCCCCCTCTTGGTTTGACTAAAGCCCCGTCCTTAATGACTGCAAGTTCCCGAAAATGTCTCTTGGAGAATGGAATCCAAGTTAAACAGGGTGTCCACAGAGCGGGAATTTCGGGAAAATCGGGTATTATACGGGAATTATATTTCACCGGGAAATATGCGTGAAATATACGTGAATTTTGTCTGAAATACGGGAACTTCGCTATTGTGTAACGCGATGGACGAACGATTTTTTCGGCCAAGATTTTCGTCTATCTAAAAAGTGTAGTCATGAGATAATTTACGAACCAAACATAAAAGTAATGTATTTTTCAGTCTTATTCTGCCTGCAGGATATACCAGGAAATAGTTTTTGTGCTAGACGGTCTTGCAACGGATGGAAGATAAGAAAGCAACAAAAAGTGGTCACTTGTGGATGCGTATTATTTGGCTAGCCCAATAAGACCGGAAACGACGAGACCGTCATGTCTTTGATTTGTTTACTTCCTTAGGACGAATGCCAATAAATGCGTGAGACTAAGCTGATGAACGTAATTGTGAAATAATTTATTGATAACGCCGAACGATTACCATTATACATCTTAGTATTCTATTTTGCCCTGAAGATTTTTAATTGTGTCTAAATCATTTTGGAGCAGGCCTATACCGTTCCTCGCATTTCGTTTTTCTTACTTTTTCTTTTCTGTAATAAATTGTTTTCAACTGCTAAGACTTACACTTTTCTAACCAATTTTTTTCGTCCTGAATTTCGTAGATAGCAAATTTTGCAGAAATGAAGAAAATATGAAATTTAGTGTTTTGATCGAGCAATATTTTCTTTATCTGTGGTAATTCAAAATAAATTATTACAGAACCGATGAAAGTAAAACTATGCTGATGATTTAACAGATAAAGCTGTACATTTTTTAAGCAAATAACCAAAGGTAGAACACAGTGTGATCACAATCGTTTGAATTAGAGGATTCAGATCAGATCTATAATTTTCAGGGAGGGGCAGGTATACGACTTTCTCGTAATTACTCGACTGTAGGGATGTGTCGAATCCGAATCTCGATTCTCGAATCCACTGAATCTTTAGAAAAGATTCGGATTCGCGAATCGATCGGCGAAATTCGACGAATCGAATCCTTCGAATCTGCCGTAATTGTCCGCGTAGTTAAATAACAGAAATCACGCTCGTGTGTCTATCAATAACGTGAAGGTCACAGGCATACAATCACCGGTCGTCTAGCTTCACGACTGACAAAAATAAATATCAGTCGCCGGATAACAACAATATTTCAACTGATAAGGAAAGGATGTTGGCAGGTTTCAATAAAAAACTATTTCTCGGGATTCGGAAAAACAGGAAACAGCTGTATTTACCTTCGACTGCACTCGCACTCATACAATTTATTTTATTTTTAATCATCGTTTATCTCTGGAATGGAGTATCGCACAGTTTTCATTGTTGTCTCATTTGATTTGTAAAAATTAGAAGAAAAATATGAGACGTCATTGGTTCTCATACGACAGGTAGTTTAGGTTATGATATGTTTGTATTGGGGGGTTATTATCTCTTTCTTATCTAATCACTGCCGGTTGAGTCGGTCGTGTCGCTCGGCGGACAACGGGACAAGCAGGAGGGGGGTGGGGGTGGCCTTGAAAAGTAAACAAACATTGCTTTCTTACTACTTGCCTTTCTTTTATCAACATTTCCTTGACTAAGCTTTTAATAACTATGATTTTAAGAGGAAAATAAAACATAATTAAATTTTGTAGTTGTTTAGATTTTGCAAATAAGCATAATTATATGCAACTTAAGTTTTTTTATCTTAAAATACATTTAAATAATCTTAATTTGACTAACTGGGAATTAAAACTGAGTTAATACTAATAATTGAGAATTGAAACAAAACAAATTTTCAAGACATAAAGGTCTTTATAAAACTTTATTTTATAGTTATTTAGGTATGACAATTTTTTGAATAAGTCTAATAAGGAAAATAATGAAACCTTTTGTTTACTAATAATTATCTTGGGCCATGTGTTAAGTTTAAAAAATAACCTAATGTGAATGAGGTTTTTGTTTTATCAGATTATTTATTAGTTATTTCTTAAACAAATCTAACAAAAATATATTGTTGGGTTATGAATAAATGATTCACCGATGTTCTGAAAAACTCATGTTTCTGAGCTCCAAATAAATATTACTGGTATATTTGGGGTGGCTGAGTTTATTTTAATAATAATTGTAACTAGTACCCAGGCAAGCAACTGAAGAGTTTCACAATTTGAGATTCGATTTAAGATTCGGATTTGGATCCCAGAATCGAAATTCCTAGAATCGACCATCACTACACGACTGTTTAGTACTTTTACAACTTCTCAAACACGAATCGAGTAGAGGAGTAGTTAAACTACTCGGATGAAAGTCCACGTAATTTTATCGGTAAGATCATAATTAATTGTGATCTTTTTTTGAACACGTGATATGCGATAAGAACAGGAAGGAAGGGCTCTGCGTAACAATATCCCGCAAACTTAGTAGGGAAAGGACATAGAGAAGTTTCAAGAAATACAATCTCTCGGAATTCGGAAAATGGAATCATGGTTTATCTTCTTGAATGGAATGTGGCATCGCATTCATTTTTATCTAATTATGATTTATAAAAATCAAAGAAAGATATGAAACGTCCTTGGTTTTTATATGATAATCGTTTGGGGTTTTCACAGAGAAGAAATAAGCAGAGTACGCATTCATATGGCATTAGTGTTTCGGGTAACTGCGTGACTCACAGGAAGTCAAACAATAGGGAGACAATAGACTTCCGGGCGCCCCCCTACCCCCCGCGCCCACTCTACGGCACTGTTCAACACATATTTAGCGAAACATTAGATTCGTCCTCTGTCTTGTTTCTTCTCTGTGGGTTTTTGCATTTTTGTAATAAGGACATTATCTCCCTCTTATCTGATCACGGCCAACATACCAAACATACCAAACAATAGAATTCAACTGTTTGGCAGGGGGTGGGGAGGGGTTTTTAAAGTCAACAAACAATCTCTCTCCCACGACACTGGGTCTTTGCGTAATGTATAGTTTTCATTTCTAACTTCATCATTTTCTTGACCAAGTTTAGTTAACAATTATTTTTTGGAGGAAAATAAATTGTTAATGATAAAAATGACAATAATTTCAATATTGCAAATTGTTATCACACTTTTTGACGATAATCATAACCAAAAATTAGGTCACAAATGTTATGGGCTAAAATGTAGGCCCACATTTTCCCCCCATACAACTTTACCTAACTTTACTAAAACTTGACTACTTCACATATTGCTGTGATGGGGCTTGTTAGTATCCTAATATTTTTATACTTACTTGTTTTTTAAAGTGTATGTAGTGTAAGTAATGTACCTTTTGATGCACTCCATACAAGTGTAAATTTATTTCACGGATTGAAGATTATTATTATTACTTTGTGGACTTGAGTTTACAACAAAATTAAGCTTATTCGTTTATTTACTGTTGTACCAATTATCTTATTATTTGACTAGGTGGAAATTAAAAATGCTAATAAAATTATAAAATTGAATCAATATTTTTTCTTTAACTTTAAAGGAAACCTTTAATGAAAACCCACTATTCGCCCACCTTATTAGAATTATTAATTTTGAACTATCGAATTTATAGGCGTCTCATTCGTACGATAATTTTGGACCGGTAATTATGGCATTGGTTGGTGAGCCCTGAGCCTGTTGTATCTGTACGTCCGTCCGTCCCGACGTCTTGTCATCTGCCTTGCACGACTGGCCTGACAACTCGTATAAATTAGTAAAATACACTATGATCAGCTAAATTAGATGTTTGATGATAGACAAGCAAATTTCATTTTCCGAAGATGATTTAACTTCAAATGGATGTTTAATACAACTTTGGTTATCAGATACAACATTTGAGAAATGGGTGAGATATGAGTCAAATAATATAGAATTGGTTTTGTTTTCTCTCTGGTTTCCGAAGTTTTGTTTTACTTCCTTCCGTCCTTCGTTCCTCCTCTCCTTCCTTTCTTCCTCATGCGGATTGCACAATGTACAGTGCGCATGGCAGGTTGTCATGGAAACCACGTGATTTCATTGTGTCGGGCCAATTAGAGACTACCCCTGCATTGTGAATCGTGAATGGGAACGGACAGAGATGTGAAGCTTTAAGACATTCCGATAGTTTGGCGCATGCGTAGTTTCTCCCAGTCAAGTTTTCGATCGATGGATCGATATTCATTATTTTGTTCCATCTTCGCTTAGTTCATGAAAACTAACTGTATAGGTATGGAATTCGAATGTGAGAAGCAAATAAATATCCGTTTGGTGTAATACAATATACTGAACGTTTCTCAATGTAGCCTGTTTGAATTGCATTTTACAATGAAAAGTTGGTTTGTCACAAAAACTAACTTTTTAGGCCAATTTAACTTCAAGTAGGTTTATATCCGTTCTACGGCGGTTTCACCCTCTGCCGTGAGATTACGACATCAACGGCAGATTTGTCGTTCTCTGTGCACAGGTTTTCGCCTTATGAACTCATTATCTAATTGAATGAATGCCTTATTGGTTCCGTTTTCGTGTTTTCCGTGACGACTCAGCCAGTCATTGAAATAAAAAAAAATCATGAAAATATGGTTTCTTTAGTGCATACTCAAGTAAAAACACGTGAACTATTACCTAGCGTGAAAAACGTGATTTCGGCGTGAAAAATACAGGAAATATACGGGAATTTTCATAGCCTGATTTTGTGGACACCCTGTTAAAGTTAGAAAATTAAGTGATAAATAGGTGGTAGAAATATTGCGTACCCAAAAAGTTAACTGCAGTACTCTTGTTTTATTAGTTTTGGATTTTTTTTCTATTTTCTTATCAGATTTCAATCTGCTAGTTTCTCTTGGCGACACCCTCGGTTTCCTTTTAAGTTGTTCTTCTTTGGAAATGAACTAACACAAACTCTTTGCGCAGGACAGTGACTGTGATTGTGTGAGCGGAGGAAGGGTGAAGTCTCTAGCGGAATCTCTACGCTCCCCAAGCAATGGTTTCCCTGCACCCAAGTCTCCTGTTCTACGACAAGTCAATGATAGTGGTAATATAAATTCAAAGAAATGTTCCTTCATAGAAAATCAAAGCTATTCGAGTACTCAAAATTTGAGTTTGAGCCGATTACAGCCTTGAACCTGGAGATTTTCTTCGAATTCTAAAAATTTTGTGTATGGTTTGTTTGTCACTACACAACAACGATCTTTGTTTGTTGCATCTCGAAAAGACATGCATTCGTTGACTATGATGTTCATTTGCATGACACAACAATGGCATTTGTTTACCATGAAGAGATGACAAAATTAGTCTGTAAGTCAATATTCGCATAGTCTTAATTAATAGTTCATCAAAGATTATACATGTCATGGGTCTAATGAAGACTATATTTGGTTAAGGTGACAATCTTTTTTTTTAAATAGCATAAAAACATGGAATTTGAAAAATAAAAGTTTTTAGTATAACCAGTTATAATAAACCTTAATTATTCTTTAGATTAACTTAACTCTTTCTCTTAAAGGCAAATTACAATTTATTTTATTAATTATTCTCATGTTTTAGTTATAAAACAGTATATTTTTCATTCCAAATTTTATAAATGGACCACTTTATATGTTAACCAAACTTAGACTCTTTTCTCTTTTCTGCTCAACTGGAAATGGGCCTGATTTCTCAACAGGTTTTACAAGTACTAGTAACAATAACAATCCATGAGTCACGGACTAGGACAAAACACTATGATAAATATTATGGGTTGTCAGTTTAACGAATTAGAAAGTTGATAATGTATTAATATTTAGAGGTCCTGAGGTATAGGTTGATGCTTGAGTTTGACACCTCGGCAGAGGAGGGGAGGAAATCATCGATGACGTGGAAGTAAACAGAGCCATATGATATGTTACTAGTCTGGTAAAAAATCCTAAACCAAAACAAAGAGTGGTTTAATATTGGAAACGATGTTTTGCTCTTTGAATAAAAATCAATAAACAGGTGAAATGTTTTTACTTTAGTGTGTAAAATATGATTGACACAACAAATTCAGTTGATCATCAGTTATTATTTATTTCTCCTCCTCTAAAAATCCAAATTTATCCGGTTTTGTTTGTAAACACCCAAAATTCATCATGTCCCTCACTACCTCTACCAACATTGTTTTGTAATGAGACCCTGGAGATGCTTTCGTTTTTCCTGGAATCGAATCAAAACTCCTGTGCTCAGTCACATATGAAATACCATGTAAATATATTGAATTAGGTTGTAAGTTTTTAGATCTAAACCCTCTCTCTCTCTCTATATATATATATATATATATATATATATATATATATAACCTTTGACTGCCAGCGGCCAATTACATCGCCTTTACTTTACATCGCAAGAACTGCCAGAAGCTGACGAGATCAGTATTGGCCTTAAGTAAGAGAACTGCCGGGCACCGATCTCATCGGATTCAATCGTCTTCGCGAGACCAGATCAGCTTGCAGCTGTTGCGATAATTGACTCGGTTTTATGAACGACTACTGTTATGGTTTTCCCGATAGCAAAACCTAACAGATAATTGATTAATCTGTCGATTCAATATATCGATTGCTGCATTGCTGATTAATTGATTTTTAACTGGTTTTTACTGCAAAATCAGTGATTCATCCTGGCAGTTCTCAGACTGACATAGCATTTGTTTTATACCATAGCAGTGTAAAACTGAAATGATGAGCTCTTCATGGCAGTATGAAAACAAAATCTGAGATTTTTCTTGGCAGCCAAAGGGTTAAATTCACTACTTCATTATATACCATTTTGATCTTTTGTCTTTGTCAGAACCTCAGTCTAAATGTTCATCTGCAGAAAACTTAGATAAAATTATTATAAACTAGCGATGTGCGAGTACTTGAGATTTCAAGTTCGAGTCGAGTATGGCCTTGAAACTTGAGCTTTTTTTCAAACTCGGCAATTTTGAGTCGAGTTTGATTTCAAATTGCAAAAACTGTAATTTTTGTTCAAAATATAATTTTTGTCACAAAATGCTGTTTAATTTTGTCGTGCTGTACAAATATGCAAAAGGTAGGTGACCTAACATATCTTACAGCTGTCATGACAGATCGTACTCACAGCAGTGGTTGTGACTGTCGACACTAGGCATGTGTCGAATCCGAATCTCGATTCTCGAATCCCTTGAATCTTAAGAAAAGTTTATTAAATTCGAGAATCGAATCCTTCGAAACTGCCAAAATTGTACGCGTAGTTATTATTTCAACAGAAATTACGCTCGTGTGTCGATCGATAACGTGAAGGTCACAAGTCAACTATTACTGGTCGTCAGCTTCACGATTGATAAAAATAACTATTAGTCGACGGATAATAACAATATTTCAACTGATAAGGGAAGGATGTTGATAGGTTTCAATAAAAAACTGGAAAAACAGGAAATAAAGCTATATTTAGCTCTGACTGAACTCGCACTCATACAGCTTGTCTTATTTTTAAATCATCGTTTATCTCTGGAATGAAGCATCGCACAACTTTTGTTTTTGTCTCATTTGATTTGTAAAAATTAGAAGAAAAGTATGTCATTGGTTTTTATACGACCAGTAGTTTAGGTTATGATATTTTTGTATTGGGGAGTTGTTATCTCTTTCTTATCTAATCACGGCCGGCTGTGTCCCTTGGCCTGGAACAATGGGACTGGCAGCAGGGGGTGGGGTGGCCTTGAAAAGTAAACAAACATTGCTCTCTTACTTCTTGCCTTAATTTATTTTGTCAAAATTTTCTTTGCTAAGGTGCCAGTGATAGAATTAATAGTTTGTAGTTCCTTTTAAGTTGTTGTGTATGTGATGATTTGTCTTCTTAAAATAGTCTGTGTTGCATTTATGTTTTTATTCTTAGATTGATTAGAATTAATTGACACATTAATATTTGGGTTTTCTGTGTCACCATGGGTTTTCTGCCATTGATTTTAGAAAGTGAAATTATGTCAAAACAAAACATCTCCACTTGAGTTTTTTATTTTCAATTAACAGTTTGCTTTATATACGAGGTACAGTCAAAAAGTTCCCAGAATGAATTTTTGCAGACATGTAGCGCGATCGCCAGAAGGAAATTCGACTCCTGGGGAGGGCATATCGGTAGTGGGGGTATAGCTAACTTTCCGTAGTGCAGCACTGGAAAGCCCTTTTCGTGTTCCTGCAAGTCTACATTGTCAAATTTTGAAAAATGGTATTTCATGACCAGCGCGCGAACATTAAGTTCTGTATTTAACTTAAAAATCACATAGTGAGACTCTTGAGTTGTTAATTCAAGCTAATGTAGAAGAGGCGATGAAGAAAAGTCAAGTTTATGAGTGTCACAAACGGTTCCGTGAAGGCCGTGAAAGCATTGAGGATGACCCTCGTAGTGGACGACCTTCAAACATCAGTTAATGACGAAAACATTGAGCGAGTACGACAAGTTGTGCATGAAACTCGGAAATTAACGATCGATGAAATTGCATTTGAGGTAAATTTACCACATGGAAGTGTTCCTTCATGATCATTTGAACATGCATCGAATTTGTTCACTTAACAAACAAATCCGACATTTTGGACATGCAGGTACACAAAAAGCGCTTTCCAATGCTGCACTACGGCAAGTCAGCTATACTCACATTACCGATATGCCCTCCCCAGGAGTCGTACCAACTACTGCAAGGCGAATTTCCCGCTGGCGATCGCGCTAAAGTCTTCAAAAATTCATTCCGGGAACTTTTTGACTGTACCTCGTATATATTCTTTTTTGAAAAATAGGCCTACTTTAGGCTTGTATAAATAAGTACTCAGTAATTTTCAGAGATGTTAGTGTTAAATCTTTTTAAATCTTTTTAGTTATGCTGTAATAACGTATTGTTTTTACAGAAGGTCATAAAATAAATTTATCTTTAAACAATTTTACTTTCATATTGGTTATTGTGTTATTTTATTATTGAGGAAAATATCAAATGCTACACAAATCATACCACGAAGAATGATAATAAAATTATAAACTAAAAATAAAAATGAAGGTAGGAAATAAAATTTCAAGTCTGAAAATAAATCAATTTAAAATATATTGCCACCTTAATATCCAACAGGTACAAGTATCAAATATTTTTAGCCAAGTATCATGCAATATTTGTAATTAATGGGGGTGTGTAATTTTTCTTGTCAATACATGTAAAATACTTACCTTTTTTATATGAGGCAGACATTCATTAATGTTCTGTCCTTTACTGTTGTTATTTTAAATTAATAATATTTAATAGAAGTGCATATTTTGATACTTCTCAATTTATAATTGAAACATTATTTATTGTCACTTTAACAATTAAAACTTTTTACAAGTATTACTATAACTTAGGCTACATTTTTTTAGTTTATACTTGACTCGAACTTGAGATTCGAATCTTTTGACAATTGCTCGACTCGACCTGAAAAACCTGTACTCGCACATCTCTATTATAAACCATAACTTTTTAATATCATAATGTGCACCTGTTTCCTATTTGCTGTGCTTTATAAATATTTATTGTTCACAGGAGGCAAGGGCAAGTCTCCACCGCCTCCCCTCGCGCCCAAACCCCGGCCTTGGTCGGTCGCCGGCTCGGATAGGAAATCAGGTGAGAGGATTAATGATGCAGACAAATTGATGTTAATCTTACACCAACTGCAATGCCATAGTGTTAAAATTTCTTTTAGAAGACCTATTGAAATTCAAATTCAGGCTATATAGTTTTATTTAAAAGAACTAGGGGTGTGCAAGTTCTCAGATATTGATTTTTTTCGAGTTGACACTATTTGATTGAACTCAAAATTTGGCCAAATACTGGAAAGTTCGAGTGGAGTAGTTTTTCCCACTAAACCTGAAGTCAGTAAGTGCGAATTTCATGGACATTATTCACACATTTAACCCCATAATTATCAGCCACTGTAAAAGTTTTGATGTTTCACTTGACTTAATGTGTGGCTCTTTAGTTATTACTGTCAATAAATTTGTCACTGTATATATTGCTACAATTTGACATTTTTACTTAATATAAATGAGACTGTTTTATTTTAGCGAATTTCCCCTATAGGGAAGAAGCTGTTACCGTAGGTCTCATGGTAAGACCTAAGCCTAAAACCATCATAACTTTTCTTTTTGAGGTCCTCAGATGCCAAAAACACCATTCGTTCACTTTCATAAATATACATATATATATATATATATATATATATATATATATATATATATATTTGTGTCTTTAAGCACGTTAACTTGCGCAAAAATGGTCCAATCGAATTGAAATTTGGCATAGACGTGTAAAGTAGTAATTATTCGGACGAGTTCGTAAACCAGCCTGATCGGACCACCGGGAGGGGGGGTAAAGGGGGGTAAACCCCCCCAAAAATGGGTTTTTTGAGATTTTTACAGAGAAAAATAAAATTTTTCAAATTTTTATTGGCACCATTGAATTCAGCCCAAAAAAACAAACAATTTAGTAATTTGAATCATGGCTCTATGTCCATTGGTTGCCGAGATATTGAAAGTGGTAAACGCAGTACATTGTCCCAATGTTAACCTTATGGGAAATAAGTAAAATTCTATATCTCGCTTATTTCTCAACATATCTTGATAAAACTTGGTAAATGGCTTCTTCTAGTTCAGATCTACTAAATATTGAATTAAAACCACCCAGTTTTAAAATACCTGTAGCAGCAAACCTGCATACTCGTTCCCCATGTTATTCTTATGGAGCTTACAAAAACATGTCAAATCTCGCTATGTTGGATCGAAATATGTTGTTTTGCACTTGAAATTCGCTGAGTATGCAGGTCTGCTGCAACGTGGGTATTTTATTTTTCAATTTCTTTAAACATAAAACAAAAACTCAATTTGTTTTAAGTATACAAGGGAAAGAGTACCTTGGTATGTACCTTATTAGGCTGAGATAATAAAATATTTAATAAGTATATGAAGATATGTCAACCCTGGCCTGAATTATCGTCAATTCATTTGAAAACAGGTTTGCTATGTTGGATCGAAATATGTTGTTTTGCACTTGAAATTCGCTGAGTATGCAGGTCTGCTGCAACGTGGGTATTTTATTTTTCAATTTCTTTAAACATAAAACAAAAACTCAATTTGTTTTAAGTATACAAGGGAAAGAGTACCTTGGTATGTACCTTATTAGGCTGAGATAATAAAATATTTAATAAGTATATGAAGATATGTCAACCCTGGCCTGAATTATCGTCAATTCATTTGAAAACAGGTTTGCTCTAAACTGAGAAACACTTCCAAATTGAATAACGTTAATATTTTCCATTTTATTTGAATTTTAACTATTTTTTTATATGATGATTATGTAGGTGTGAAAACTATAAACTCCTTCTCTACAAAGCACTCGACTTGAAAAAATCTTGAAACTTGCGATTATTTTTCAAACTCGACTCGACTTCAAAAGCCACTATTCGCACACCCCTGAAGATACGGTGAGTTGATGGTGAGTGGAGTGAGTGACGTGACGGTGTGTGCAGGGGACATGTGCACGCTGCTGAGTGACGGGTCCAGCCCCAACACGTCGGCCGCCAACACCCCGGACTCGGGCGATGCGCTGGACGACGCCGACACCACCAGCATCGGCTCCGGTCAGTCGCACAAATGTTCTTTTAGGTTTAGGTTTAAAAGAACCTATACTTTATGCAATGAGAGTGTAAAGTGAAGCCACCCTCCTGCATCAGCTGTAATGTTGGCAGGCTGTGTCACATGAGTACCTGATGTTGTTGCTACAGAACTCTGTAGAGCTTTAATAAAATCTGGAGCTGGAATTGGATGACTGATGGCAAAGTAAATTATGATTATGTTTGTTTGCAATGAACGTAAAATACACTTAAGCTTTACAATAAGTAAATTCATAGTTCAAAATACAAATTAACACTTTGAACCCTGGGCTCTAAAATATCTTTTTACGTGCGTTACTGGCCAATTTTGGGGTTCAAATTAAAATTCGTAGCCTAATACATATATATGTTACTCATATAAATTATATATCAAAATAAAGAGAAAAATATAACCTTTCAAATGATATAAATTTTATTACAGTTACAACAAACGACAATTTTAGGATTCCACATAAAACGGACATAAAAAATTGAAGAAAACAAAATTGCGACGGTAGTCACGTACATCACTCATATCAAATATATCTCTCATATTTTACACTAAACATGACAAAAACATTACGTAATAAAGTAATACAAAATCTTATAACTAACTAAGACTCAAAACACTTGTAAATATAAGTAAAATCACACTTTATTGGACGCCAACACAAACGTAAACAAAGTCAGCCATTACTGCAGACAACAAAGCGTCATCAGCCGGTGACGCAAAGGATCAGCTGCACACATTTGGATTTATTTTTCTGCTGCTAAATAGATGGCTTTTTCGAGACCTTTGGATACTATAATCAATTCCAGATGATCAAGGAAGAGTTCCCTAGCAACGATTAGCAAAAATACGTTGAATATACGTTGCTGTGGAATTTAATTTCGCAGCCCGACCTATACTCGGGCTTCGTACACGACGACATACGCCACGCCCCGAGCTAAACTCGGGCTTAGGGTTCAAAGTGTTAATGTATCCACACATGCTTTACTTAGTCTTCATATCATATAGAATTTTTTCATTTGAAATCACTAAGGGGAATGACCGTGAACTATCCCTGGGAACATATGGATGCCTCTTCTCTGATTGGTTCTTTTATATACAAATGTCATTCAAAGGGAGGAGCTTCACTTTACACATTTACTGAATAAAGTATAACAGTGTGTTAATTGCAGCGGAATGGCATTCTCGGACCTTTTTCTGCTGTAAGGCAATCAGTTGTAATGAGAGAAAGTGAATTTTTACAAATTAATGTCTTACATTTAACGCTGATTAAAGCTTGATTTCCTATAAAGCGTCAGCACACTCAGCATCGACGTTGACGTCATTGCGCTAGAGTCAAATGTGCAGCAGTTAATGTCAAATGTGTTGTTGACGCGTCAACAAATCATGACTGCTTGTTTCAAATTTGACTCTGGCGCAATGACGTCGATATCGATGCTGAGGCACTAACGCTGTGTAGGAATTCAAGCACAGTGTAAAATCAGTAGAAGTAAATTTGCCATAGATGACGATCGTGCACCACATACGGGACTTATGCACAACGTTTCAGTCCATCAGTCACGCTCTTGTTTGGACTCAAGCTAAAGAAAACGTTGAAAACGCTCAAAGTCCCGAATCCTTGCATGAGACTAGTAATAAAAAAAGTCTTTACAAATTTATATTTTAAATCTTAAGTTTTTGTTGTTTTACATTTTGTTATTAACAAGTTTGAATAAAATAACATTTTAAACCTGACAAACTATTGAATGAAGGTGAATGAAGGTGAGTCATAAACCTCATGATAAATTATAAGTCTGGTAACCTAAATTTTTACAGATTAATCACTGGGTTTAACAATAAACTAAGTTTTGTTTAAAACAGTTATGAAACCACTAAATTTAAGTTAAGACTGAGTTCTGGATGTGTTTTATGGTAATTAACATTAAGGAGTTTTTGTCACATTTATGAACCAATGTAAATCAGACCAGCTTTTTTAAATTTTATTACAATGTTAATAAAAAGTTCAGTTCAATGTTTACCATGTTGTTTTACCAAAGATGGCAAAAACTCCCTTATTATATGCAGGTGGATGACGTGTTGATTTGTTTAGCCATGATACTGATAAAGATCAGTTGAATCTATTTATCAGGACGATTATTCTATAATCCAGTCTTCAACTATTCAGAGCTGGGTTTAGCGTAGACAAAGTGATTTGCAAAGGTTTTTGAGGGTTAATGGGAAAAGTTACTCAGGGTTGATTTGGAATAGCAGGCTTCAACTGCCAATACGTATTGTGCTTCATATAGTGTATATATAAGTGTAAATAGTTTAAAGATATATCATATATGTTTGTCAGTGTGGCAACACTGACAAGGACAATTTCCAGTAATCCAATTCATTCACTTCCTGGTTGAGGATGGTGCCAGTGGCACTGAAATATTCCAATTGTGTTTCAGTTATTAGTGTTCTCTATCACCTTGAATAATCTTCATTCAGGTAAGCCTTCTATCCTTCCTAAATAATTATTTATCTTAGTATTCTACTTTAAAAATTATTACAACTTTAAGATGAAACCCATTTTTGTTTGTTTCAGCGAGCAGTGACAAGCGGTCAGTGCGTGAGTTGGCAGCCAGCCTCAACAAACAGTCCTCAGTAGGGGATAAGAAGCCTGAACCAAGTAAGAGTCCTTCTGCGTAGTAAATTGCCGCAGTCTCGACTGAGTGGTAACTACTATACTCTCAGTTGGTGCACATATTTTTATAATTCTCAAATCCAGCAAATTTGTTAATTTATTTTGTCTGCCAGCATTTTTTTCTATTATTCTTTTTTTTTGTTCTGAATGAGGCTGTTTTTATTTTTGTGCTTTGCCTTACTTTATTTTTAAAAAATATGAAGTAAGTAGGTTTAAAAATTATTGACAGATTATTTTTGTCTATCTATTTTACCAATTATCTGACTGTAAAATAGTCCTTTCACGTTTCTTGATTTATTTTCAGTTTATGTATGGTAATGTTTGTTAACTACCTACCCTACAATTATGTTTTTCTTTTCCAGGATTCTTATGTATTTACTCATTTAATTTTTATTGGTTTGTGGGTAGCTGTTAGAGTTATGAAATTGTTATTGTCATTGGTTCATACTGACAGTATCTGGCTTAGTGTTGATTCAATTTGATGTCATGGGTCCTGGTTGGTGATTTTTATATCTAAATTTTACCAATCTCTCACGGAAACATAAACAATACAATATTCAGTAGTAACTTCCATCAAGGTGTTGGATAATCTAATCGATCACTGTAAATTTGCAATAACCAAATTGATTTATTTTCACATTAACATGTCTTTTAAAGTTGATTAACAAATTTATAACAAAAAATTTATTCTTGCTCTCACAAACCAATTTCATTAGCTTAATGCCCTTTTATTTTGCATGTTTGTGCATGTCCCTAGGTAGCCACCCTAAACCAAGGCCTGTGTTCAACCCCATTCCTTCTCAGAATAAGGTAACTAACCACACTTTTTCCACCTGTTACACCTATTGCATAACAAAAACATTATTACTGGAACTGACATACTAGATAAACTCTCTTTTGGGGGCAGTGCCGGTCTTGGTGGGTGCGAAGCCTGAGGCAGAAAACGTTTGTGCGGCTGTCCTATCTCTAACTATTTTTATGACAAATCTGCCAATAGTAACTGTTAAATTGAGGCACTTATAAATTGGAAAATTAAGTAGGAGGGTTGGGAAATTCTCGGACATAAGTAGAGAATTTTAGGTGGTCTCCTCTCCCTACAAATGGGCAATTCTGTCGTGCCATACCAACTCTACTACTCTGAATCATTTTGTAATTTACAGGCAATAACCTTTCTGCTTAAAACGGATGAAACTAAATGAACATCAATTCACTGCTATTACCGAAACTAGTGAGAACTATATTAACTTTGAATACTTCAAGTAATTCATACCTATTATTTTCTATAGGTTTCAATGCAAACCATACACCTTTATCAAATAGTTTGAAAGGTGAAGATCAAATTTGGCTTACCGTTTTGCCGAATTTAAAATTGTAGTTTTAATCGTTTTAATATTACATAATCATTCTCATGCTTCAATAAATCTTTCTGTGCCTTTTATTGGAGTTTTATTATTTTGTTGCCATCTATTTTAAACCAAGGAAACCGCTATCAAAAGCGCGTGGCCCTGGGCAGCCGCTCTTGTCACCCTACCCTAAGGCCAGCACTGTCTGGAGGAAACAAGTTTTGTTGTGTTTTATAGCATTGTAAGCTGTTCTAATATTGATCTTTTATTTAAATTTTCTCAGGATTATTTATGTAGTAGTTGAAAATAAAAAATAAACTTTTTAGTAAAAAAATTTATTTTGATTATGTTTTGATTTTAGAGACATTTACTATCACTGATTTGAAAAAAAAAAACAATTTTTGCGAGATTTAGGAATTTGGTGGGGTCAGATTACAGATTTGATTCTTTCAATCACTACATGAATAACTGAACTAAATTGAATCAAACATAAACTCACCAGGAATTTGGTGGGATCAGATTCCAGATTTGATTCTTTCAATTATTTCATTAATAACTGAACTAAATTGAATTAAATATAAACTCACCATCACCAATAATGAATTTAAAACAAATAATTCATGAATTTGTTAAAAAAAAAAACATTAAAAATTCAAGTAAATTAATTGGGAGAGGAGTGGCCTGGTGTAGTGGTAGAACGCGGGACTTTGGTTCCCAGGGTCCTGGGTTTGAATCCGGCCAATCACGTATGGCAATTTGCTAATTGATAATGCTGTAATCTTGAGGATGCTCAATAAGCTAATTTAACTGCAGTGCATGTCCATGGAAACTTTTAAGCCTGGCCCTTGTCTAGAAAAAAAATGAGCGTACCACATGCTGCAGTGCATGTCCATGGAAACTACATGCCAAGCTCTCAGTTAAAATTTGTGTTTTATGTATTGAGTTTTTTCTATTTATATTTTCTGCCAATACCTTATATCATTTACTTATTAACTATCAATAGAAAACTTAACATAGACTTAAGGTAGAGGGAGGAAGAAATTTACTTCAAATTGTATTTTAGGTCACATGGAAAGTGCAGGATGATGAGGCGAGACAGAAGATGCTTGCGGCGGCAATCGCTCAACATTTCCACATTGAAGATTCCGTGGATGTCTGAACTGAACTTGGTCCAGCATTGACTTTCGGCTTCCATTCTTCAGCTGTGTTTAATTTATTTTCATTCTAGTTACCCAAGTGCAAGTGTACATAAATATAATTGTATAAAATCCCTTTTAACTATTTAGAAAATCCATTTTAACTCAATCCAAAAGATACCAGTATTGTCAGTCAAAAGTTTTGCCCAAGAGCCGTTTTATTTTTATGTACACCCAGCATTCTCTTGAGTGTGAGGATCTTAAGCTCAAATTTGTAGGTACGCACATTGTACATTAGTGCCTCCTGAGTATTTTGAATTGTATCTGTTTGAGCGTGTGTGGATGGCATTGTTCCGTAGTTTGAGGTTGCTGCTTTTTTCTGATTTAGAATTCAATTAGAGAGGAGTAATATGCTTTTATTTTTTATGGTTACTAAACAGTATTTTAATGAACGTATTAAGCTTTGGTTTGTATTAAATTGTGAGAAAATGAGTTATATTTTTGGCATTCCATCAAGTACTTTTAATTACTACTGCAGCTACAATTAGCATTTACAAGTTTGTTGTATGTTTATATATATATTTTTTTTCTCTTATTTTTCCATTAAACAAACTGTGGTGTTGTGATCGCCTCTTTATGTTTTGATTTTGATTTTTTCAGACATGCCATTACTGATTATAATATAACTCAATTTATGTATATTATTATTAATATAATCAGGGATAACCAGTGCCCACAAAAATCAAAATCAAAACAAATTCACCATTATCAACAATGAATTTCAAATAAAGCGCACAAGTTTTAGTTAAATACTTTTTTTTTGCTAGTTTTTTTGTTCTGGGTAGATTTTGTCAAAAAGCTGAAAATTTCAAAATTGTGGTAAGAGTTTCTTTAAAATAATATAACATTTTCTATCAAAGCATTTGATCTCAAAAGAAATTCATCGAAAAGACTCACTGCTTAATCAAAAGTATACATTTTCACTGTAAAAATTTTGGTTTTTATTCCAAACTTCGAACCACCTTCTTGTGCCAAGGCAGGAAGATTAAGTGTGTATTTCAGTATACTGCTGACCAACGGAATGAAGATATTTATTATGTCATTTAGGCTTACGTACATTTATAAAAAAATTACTCAGGTGTCATTCTACATTACGTATTATTTTCTTAGCTCTCAATACCTGTCAAAAATCCACAATCAAAACTAGATTAATGGTAAAAAAAATTTGCTTTTAAAAATAACTTATTGCTCAGTATTTTTAGCACAATTTTTCTTTTTATAATTGAAATGAAGCTATTTACATTTTTATATATTATTCTGTTCAACAAGCTTGTGTAAAAGTTAATCTAGATTAAGTTTTCTTAGCGATGAAGTCAAAATTGCATTAACTATCAGTTTTTATAGTTTAAAATAACATTTTTTAATTTACTATAAATAGCATTACAGCTTCCACTTCTCAGCATTCTTTAGAAATTTAACATTCATAATACATTAAAAAAATTACTACTCCTGGTAAAATACTATTCCATATTTTATACACATACACATTATACATTATATACATTACTTAACCTGGCATTTATAACAAAATTAAAGGTTAAAAATGAAGCTAAATTTATAGGGAACCAAAAAATAAGTTATTAATATATTATTCTTTTTATTTATTTACATTAAAAATCAATCATGTCCTTGCATACAAACATTCCCTAGACATTAGACTTGCAAATAATTGAGTCCCTTTAATTAAGTAAACACATGAAATAAAGTACATAAATGTGATTAAAGTTTTAAGTATGTACAAAAAAATTCAGTAGATAAGATGGATAATTTTCATAAATCATTAATAAAGATTTGAAAATTGTGTTTATTTATTGTTTTATCATATTTGTCATCATATTATTTTGAAGCTTAGTATAAACTTTATCCGAATTGAATAACTGTAAAAAATTAGATTTCAAAACATGGTAGTTATTTTTTTGTTTTATTTTGTTGATCTTTGATGTTTATTTGTATTTGTTATAAATTATTGTTTTTGTTATCTTTTTAATTATTGGATTAGTTTATAAATAGATATTATTTATGTAATTTATTTGACCAGATCATTATTTTAAGTTGTATTGATACATATTTTTTATAACTCAGTGCATGACTTTAAAAAAAGACATTCCTTAAAAGTTCCAAACCATTAGTTTTATAAACTACAATAATCATAGGTATAATGATGTTATGATACGGTATTAGTTAAATGTTAATGTAGGTTTAATTTTTTTTATCCCCCAAGCAAAGTTTACAAACTCACAACAATAGTAATGTTAATATTTAAGTGAAATAGTTACTGTATGAACATATTTTTATATTTATGTACTTAACATGATTTCATTTTCTTACATGGATAAAAACTTAAAAGCGTTTAAAAATATTGCACTAACACATAAATAAAAATGATATGTTATTCAAGAAATTTTTTTACTTAAAGCACCAAATGGTTTTTTTTACTGCTTTACTAGAGGGTGTTCAGTTAAATAAATCTTATTATTCTGTCAAAATTGCAAATCTTTCTAGAAAAAACATAAAATTATTTTCCTGGGTGATATAATGCTAAGCAGTCTGGATGTGTTTGTTACTAGAATTCCTTCCAGTCCAGTGTAAGGAAACGAGTGGTTGATTCTAGTTCTCGAGTAGTGTTAAACACAAGTGGGTGAGTTCAGTCTCTTCTCCTGAAACACTCTTTGTGTACCATTGCAGGTTTGAACATTTTGTTGTCTATGTATTTAAAATAGCTAGAATTTCTTAAAAATAAGTAACTTAAATGAACAGCCAATAAGACTTTACTAGTGATAAATACGTAGTAGGCGAGATCTGTTTTGTTATAAATATATATATATATCAAGTATATGCGAATCTGCTAAGAGAAGCTTATGATTGTTCAAAATGCAAAAATATGTTTTTCCGAGTTACTTTTTTGCTATATTAATTTTCTAATTGATGTAAAATTCTCTCAGTTTTGTTGTTAAACGTTTTAACTTAGGTTTTAATTTAGTTTTTGTTTCCTTAAAATTTATCATGGTAACTTTGAAAATATTTGTTGTTATAAGTTCTTTGTTCTTGTACTTTGGACAAGCATGACTTCTTAGCATACATACTGTTATCGACTAGACTATTGCCAAAGGAACACATATGTAAATATTTCTATAGCGTTTTAAGTAATTAACTACTTTCCTTACTCCCAAGTTTTTCATCAGTTATATTCATGTCGTCTTTTTGTAAAGTCTGATTAATCCTAACTAAGCTTTTATCACCTTTTGTTATTGATTATATACCCTTCTGCTTATTTTGTTGATGATTACCATTGTAAAATACCCTTAGAATATTGTAATAAAAACATATTTATAGAAAAGGTGTTTTATTTACCATGGGTAATTCAAAAAATAACTATGCAGTTAACAATAAAATTGTCTAAAATGTTTATAGGTCCCCCAAAAATCCCCCCCTCTCGTTACAAGAATGTGTTTTGTTAGTGGCCACCCTTTTCTTCCTTTTAAGTATAATTAAATATTAATTTTGATATATTTTCAGTATAATTCTGTGACTTGTATTAATTTAGAGAAATTAATAAGCATATAAATCATTATGTTATATAAATATAAATAGTTATTGAATTACTAAATATAGCTCCAAATCACTTGGCACAGTCTTCATCCGGAGAAAACAATAAAGGAACAACCAATAATCAAGATGCATTTAGTTGGGTATTGTCTCACATAACATGCATCTACTAGGGTCATACAGAAGACTGTGCCAAGTGATTTGGAGGACTAAGGCAACTGGAATTTTTTATCACAGTTCGATCAAGGTGTCCTTCAAGGTGAGAAAACATTTACCAGGAAACAGTCATGATCGAATGGTTGGAGAAGGGGTGAGCTTACACTAGAATTAATTAAATTATGAAGCGTAAGAGAGAGGGCAATTTAAATACTTATGATTCGCCAACGACAGGCCGACCCCACGAAGGCAGGAAGCACACGAGGAATTCCGAAATCTCCGAAAATTCATAAGTTTTAGTGTAACTATCTAGTGAACAATCAGTAAACTTTTAGAACGAAATAACAATAACAAACCAATTGATCCACTCAATGGGAAGCGATGCCGTGACAAAAAAACCAAAATGCTTTAGCCAATGACATACTTGGCGGGACCTTATGAACTATATTCGGTGGTTTTCATTAGTTAACGTGAGGGTCATGTCTGTTGCTGGTGAAAGATAGGCACCTCCCTCTCGCGCTTTATAGTTGTAATAATTCTACTACAACAGGTGTGAAGGCAAATAATGGTCTTGATGTAATGTGATAACCACATGTTAGAATCATAGGAGAGTTTTTTTTTAGTAGATAAATGTGTTTTAGGGGAGCCCAACACCAGGCCCGGCGACAGGATTTTCGGGCCCCTGTGCAATCTACAACCCCAGGCCCTGAGTCCTGGCGACCTTTTTTTACCTGTTTGGTATGCTTTTGGGCCCTTTTTTTAGCCGTTTCGGGCCCATTTTAGCGAATTTCCTTAGACATAAGCTATTACCGTAGTTTTTACAGAATGGATATTTTTGTCATATTTATTTTTATATTAATTGATAGATTTTTATGTGTACCTTCTGGATATTAAGTGAGTTTATCGCGGAAATGAATTTTTACCTCCAAAAAATCACAATTTGTTTCAAAATTTAATATGGGCTTATATGGGGAATAGAATTTTCATTTTTGAGTGTCTGTTAGCACGATAACTCTCGTAAAAATCGTCCGATGGTGACAAAATTTTGTGCACACATGTAAAACTAGGTTCTCTTGGATGAGTTCATAAACCGGCTAGATCGACACATCCAAAGTGGGGTAAAGGCTACTTTTACCCCCCAAAAATGGGGTTTTTTGGCTTTTTCAAATTGAAAAATTAAACTAATCGAATTGTTGTTGTCACCATTGGATTCAGCTTGAAAAAACCAACAATTTGGTATCATGAGTCGTTGCTTCAAGTCCACTGGTCTCCAAGTCCAACGTTTTTTTGCCATCTTTTTTAGTATCAGGGCAGCAGAATGTTGTCCAACAAAACCTGCGGAGTTTTTCACGAGTTTATCAAAAGTACTTTTAAGAGGATTTTGTATTTGTATGAAAAAAATAACAATGTTGCCTATATTTTCAAAAGAAACATATATATCTTTAATTAAACTTATTTATTAGTATTTTTGACAATGACTATGCAAAACAAACTATTGTATTTTATTTTAATACATGAATTTATCATTTTTTGTAAGTTTTTTCTAATAATTGATTACTTTTTTTATTGAAAATTCGCTGAGTATGCAGGTTAGCTGCGACGGGGGTATTTGGTGTTTCCGGGCCCCCTGCGAGCCCGGGCCTCTATGCATTTGCCCCCCCTGCCCCCTCCTGTCGCCGGCCCTGCCCAACACTACTGGCTAATTTGAGTACTGTAGATGGTGCATTTTTTTCAATCCTTCCTCGAAGAACAAAATAACCCTGTTGCAGCAGACCTGCACACTCAGCGAATTTCAAATACTTAAATAAATCATTTAGGCGGAGCCTCAAATCAAGTAAAATCAACTCAAATCCTATAATGAGCATACAAAAATGTTCTCCATGAGAATGACATGGGAAATGAGTGTGCAGGTTTGCTGCTATGGGATTAAGAAATTTATATATATTTTTTTCAGTAATATAGTAGATATCAACTAGATGAAGCCATATACAAGTTTCATTGAGAAATATGTTTAAAAAGAAGTGAGGTATAGAAATTTATTTATTTCCCATAAGGTTAACATTGGGACAACGTTCTGTGTTTACCATTAGCGATATCTCGGTAACCAATGAACACAGAGCCACAATTAATTCAAAAAACTGAACTATTTGTTTTTTCAAGCTGAAGTCAATGGTCTAAACCAGTATTTGGTATATATGAAAATGAACGATAGGGTCTATGGGCATCAAAATGGAAATGGGCAAATGGAGTTATGGTTGCCCTGAACATATGTTTTTTTTAAATATGCAAATCAAACTATTTTCATTAATCTTTCTACTATATATTTGTCAAATACCACTCACTTATCATCGCACAGCCCAAACTACTGGACTTAGAACATTGAAAATTTGCAGGAACGTTCCTTTTAGGGCGTAGGCATCCGCTAAGAAAGGATTTTTCAAAATTCATAGTTTAAAGGGGTTTTTGGCGAGATCGAAGTTTTCAAATTTTCCCATATAAAAGCGTGTTGGACGATTTTTGCTTACATTTTTAATGTTCATGAAACAATCAGCTGGTAGTTAGCTTTGCAAATGTATACACTGTTACAGATGATTATAAATTGATTTCTTTCATCATGGCTTTATTGCTTTTTGTTGATTTATTTCAAGGACATAATTAGGTACTATATAAAAGTTACATTTAGTTAGATAAAATCCACCATTAATTACTTAAGAGGCGCCATTTACAGTATTTCGGTAGCGGTAGTTATCGTTTTTCCTGGAAGCATTCCTAATATAATTTTTATTTCATCTATACCTATCCGTTGATTTGGCGTTTCATATAATGTGACGTATACAGTTTTAAGCCTGAAGAGCGTATTGCCTTTAGTGGCTGAATCTTGAGACCAAGTCCCGGCAAGATTGAAAGAGAGAGGTACAGTGGTTTTTTAGTCACAAACAGAATGTGCTGTAATTTTATATGATTCTTTGATCTATTTATGTAAAAATCTATAAATTTTACAAATCCCTGCTGATTGTAATTTATAACCTGAAGAGTTATAATTTATAACTCTTCTACTATATATATTTGTCAAATACCACTGACCTATCATCGTACAGCCCAAACTACTTGATCTAGAACCTTAGAAATTTGTATTGACGTTCCTTTCAGAGTGCTGGCATTCACCAAAAACGGAGTTTTCAAAGTTCGAAGTTTTAAGAGGTTTATGGTGGGGTTGAAGTTTTGAAAATTTCCCGTAAATGTAATGGATGGTCTTTTTTTAACATTTCCAATTTTATTCAATCAAGCAGATGGTAATTAGCTTCACAAACTGATACATTGTTACAGCTGATTTATAATTTGATTCCTTTCATCATGGTTTTATGGTTGTTTTCATTATTTTGTGAGGTCATTTGTACCATATAAAAGTTACATTTCGTTTAGTTTCGTATACCTTACTGTATATGTTTAACCGTAAGCTCATTATGTGGTGCCATCTTTATTAATAGGCAGCGGGAGTTATAGTTATTTCCTTCGGGCGGCCCTTATGTTTTTAATTACAATAATGCCCGTTACAATAATTTGGCAAATTACTTTTTCATCTAATTCAACGGTGTTCCGGCTTTTCGCGGAAAAATAAGTGCTGCAATCAGTGATTGATCCTTAAAACTATTACTAACTGCCCATATGTTAAGTTAAAAACTAAGTGAATCGAGTTTGAAAAACTGCCGACGGATAGCACCACAACTGCTCCGAATATTCAGCCCTTTATTGTACTTAATTGATGCCCTACTAGAAAATTCAGAGTCATAATGGTAAATCTAAAAAATAAGTTAAAATCCACACATTTTATTTTAAAAATTGGTTCGGCCATTTTCGAGTTATAACGGTGAAAAGAAAACCTACACTATCTTTTTTAACCTACACTCTGCCATAAAACATAAAAATACCTCTACATGACATATTCCTTGATATAACCTTGTTTTTATTCAGTCCCTTTAGATTCTTCATATCAAGGTAAGATTATAATTTTTATCGTGAGTGAAGCCACGGGTTCTGCTAGTTATTCTATAAAATCACACAGCCGAATTTATAGACAAAACCCCAAAATAGGCAATTAGAGCCTTAAACAACACAATGGAAAGGTCATTTTTAATCATGTCATGTAGTGTTTGTGGCTTGACATTAATTATTTCCCAAACATGCACCAATATCTAGGACCATGATTTTGTAATTGGTGTAATAACTCTTATTGAGAAATGATTACATCTTAAATTGTTGACATGACATCACATTGTTAAGTCCGAGTGGTGACACTGTCATTGTGTTTGCTTACAATAGATGAATCAGCTGGTTGGTTATGCTTTCTGTTTACCAACAAAATGAAATCATAACTAGACTGACAACTGTTAACGTTTTGTTACTATTCTTAAAGCATGAGCTACTAGGCCACTAATGCTTTACTAAGAACTACTATGTCAACCAGTTCATGATTGACTCACCTAGCCGAAAGCGCTGGTGCACCCACACCCCGTCATCATATTACTGCCAGCCACAATAAGTTTTACATTTTGTTTTCAATTTTTTCCAACGAATAGGATATTAAATGTATTATTTATTAGACTTATAAAATTTTAAAACATATTAAAAACCTAAAGTAAAAAAACTTAAAAAATAAAAATTTACTGCAATGTTTTTCAACGTATGTAATAAGGGAGGGAAAAATTAAAAACTTGTTTATAAGTTAAATAATGAGTTTTATTTCATATCACATATCCAATCAAACAAATAATTTTGACCAAACACATCTGCTGATGTAAAAATGTATTAACAAAAAGTAACTTATTTACTAAAAATATTAAACAAATAAATAAACACGTGACCTACAAAAACTGAAAAACTACATGAGCAACATAACAAGTCTTATCACAGCCTTTGTTACTAAATAACTTTTTAAACAATAACAACAATTAAATAAAATTAAAAGCTACAAACTAAAACTATTTATAATGACTTCAAATGCAGATATATCTACAGCATTGGCTTTTTAATTGGTTTAATTTTGATTAAGTCAATCAACTGAATTTTTTATTTTTTTTATAAACACACACAGACAGATAGACGAAAAACCAGGCATCAGGGACCTATGGTGAAATGTGTTTTTTCATGATCCAAGCAATGACGCTATATATATTTGTCCAGAGAATTAAGGGACACCCTGTATAAAAAAGAATGTGTTTTCTATGGACAGCGGATCTCCAAAACCATTAGATCTAAAGAGCTGAAATTCGTTCGGCTTGTGTTCACCCTTTGGAGGAATTCCCTAAGGATACTGCTCTAAAGTACTTTAGAAGAATGTAAATTAAATCCCAACTCCATGGAATTTTTAAATTTTTCCACAGTTGAAACCAGTTTGATCAGCTAGTCAGTCAATATATAAAGCCCAAACTACCCGTAACATTTGAAAGAACTCTAAAGTCTGACACCCATTTTAACCCTATATATACTTGAATGAAAGGTCTCAGTGAGAAAATCCCAGAAAACGATTAGTTTTTTATAAAATGTTTCCTAAGGACTCAAATATAAAGGAAAGGGCTGAACAGCTGATACATTTGTTTTTATTTTGAAAAAAAAATTATTATTTACTTTTTTCAGCGAAGCGGGACACCATTAATTATGTAAATATTTTTAATAGTTGAAATATTAAAGTTGTAATTTTAATAACTTATTAAATGTAGGTAAAAATATCTAATAAAAATATAAGAGGCGAAGTAGCAGAGAGAACATGAACAATTGATAATGTTCCCAACATCATAAAAAAATTGTATGTAATCATTTACTAGTTATGTCAATTATTGCCAATGATTTTAGGGTCTGGGATACAAGGTCGTATCTCAATCAAAAAACATGCTAGGTTTACTAGTAGACTAATGCAACCAAGTCAAAATAGACATGTCCAATCATGAGTAAAAACTTGAATTCTAGTGATTTATTGTGGTTTCCAGTGACTAACTGCCACTCAAAGTCACCTGGGAGGGAGATGCTCGACACAGCCGCACCTCGTGTGGTTCTCCGCCTTCACAGAGATGTACTGAGTGACCCTGGAAGGGCCGGCGGTGGCGGTCTTGACGAAGGTGAGGTCGACGAACTCCGCCTCGACGACGCCGCAGCGACGCGGGGGCGCGTGGAGGCAGCAGCCGGCGCCGGCGTCGCAGCGGTGCAGCACCGTCGCGGGCGGCAGGTAGACCGCCGACATGTCCACCCGGTCCAGCAGTAGCCGAGCGTCCACAGAGGTCGGCCGGGGCAGCGAGCACTTGAAATCCTGCACGCGTTTGTAGTGCTTTTTAAACGCTTCCTGACTAGCCTTCTTACGCTCCGTAGACACTTTGTTAGGAGTGGATAGCGCGGAAACTAAGGCGATAAGGCAGACGCCCGCGAGCACAGAGTAAACCGTGAGAAGCGCCATGGCGAAGTGAGTTGAGGTAGTCCTCGCGATGCTGTTATATGCAATCCTGGGTGAATCATTCGCCCGAAAACTGAGTCATCGCACTCTCAGTCAGATGTGGGATCAAGAAAAGATAAACCTCAGTGAGTTACTCTCAATGTGTTCAAGACCGATCCTTGGGGAAATCCTGTGAGGATGATAAACTGTATTCAGCGGCCACTGGTCGGGCTATAAATTAATAATGCTCGCAGTTGAATCAGTCTAGCAAGGTTAGCCAGTGCTAGAATGGACACATAGTACAGATACTGGGGACATCACATCTCTCATTACGTCAATTACGTCATTGTAGCGTAATTAATGCGCTACAATGAGCGCATGAGTAATTAATTAGGAGCCGGAGTTATAATGCGTGAACTGAATGAATATACAGATTAGTAATATTCAGCACTATAACTCAGACAAAATTGGTTGTAAGCACACCTCACTCGATCCGCACTGATAGAAATTTCGAGATTACTGACGAATGTCTCTTATTGATCAATAAAAAAATAATGATAATTTTTCAATATGCTCGGCCAAGCGGGGCCCGGGTCAAGGGTCTTGAGTATCATTATTATCAATCCTAATTTGTAGTTCAAACATTCATAATTGATTCGTTTCTTTTTTATTGAACTTATCACTGGGCATACGTTCCGATGATAGCCTTGCCATACTGACAGAATATACCGCAATTCTGATAAAAGTTTTCCTCGTGTCAATCTTAATGACACGAAAATGTTTTAATATCTTCAACTACTTCAAGGGATAATGGTAACTTTTTTTGAGTAGTGCGGTTAATTATGTAAATGGTTCTAGTAAGTAGTTATTGTTGTAAATGTATATTAAAGTAGTTATTGTTGTAAGTAAATTAAAGCCTAAAAATATCTTATTAAAATATATAAAAGGAGTTGCGGGAGAGAGAACAAGAACTGATAATGTTTTCATCATAATTCAAGAACCTTTGTGTGACAACTGACACAAAATATTGCTCAAGAAGTATTTAGAGGTGAAATAAAATGTCGTGAAAAATGCGGAGTGAACAATGCACGTACTCTGGACGAGGAATGGGGGGCATTAGGAAAGCTAACCGCGATAATGGGTCACTATCGCCGTCAGTCGTCGCTATCATTTGTTACCCTAAGTGACAACGGTAGTTATGGATGTAACAAGTTTGCCACTGAAGAATGTTCTGTTAAAAGTACTTGGTATCTCTTATCACGATTTATGATTCGTTTCAGGTGATTCATGTATGTTTAAGGTTAAAATTAGCAAATGACAAATCATATAATACCTACGTCGAGTGGCTTGGCACAATGATTGGTGTAAACTGTTTGGTTGAATTATATATCCTTAATAGCACCATACCTTGATGAAGATAAGACTAAATTATTGTTTCACATGAGTATCAATTTTCACTGCAAATTAATAGTTCAGGAATTTTAGGAAAATCGATCTAACAAATCCTGACCAAGTTGATACTTTACACAGATGTTAAATAAACCTCACTATTTAAAATCCCTAAATTCCCTGGAAATCCCTGCTGTGCTTCAGCCGCCATCTTGAAAAAAACAGTTTTCGGTCCGTGGTTAGACATTTTTCAATCAATTCGAAAATTATAGGAGATACGAAAAATAAATAGGTGACGTTTCTGTAAAGGATAAAATTGCCAGTAAAATGAGTATTATCATGCACACAAGAAATTTGAGAATGCTTCCTGAATGCTAATATCATGAATTTTGTAAAATTTTGAAGTTAGAATACCCTTTCCATAAGGAATACTGTACATAAAATTGAATGTAAAAAACGTTGCCAAGGGGGCGAAGCCCTTTGATCTTACTGAATAATAAATATAATCCTGAGAAAAAAATTACACTTATTTTGACACCCTAATCTTAAAAGCCGGTTAATAATAAAGGCGTGGGTAAGCTCATAAATAATTATTCCTTATGGTAATATTTCTACTTTACCCTTAAGGGATACCGTTTTTGTGAGGTCTTCCACGTCTTTATTGTGAACCTTTTGTGATGATTGAGGTGTTAAATAACTGGAATTTTTATCAGGATTCTATGAATATAATATTATTCATTAAGATCGAAGGGCTGCGTCCCCTTGGCAATGTTTTTACATAAAATTTTATGTGTATTCCTCATGGCGAGGATATTAGAATTCCTCGTGAAAGATTTCTCTCATTTAACTCGGCTTCGCCTGATACGGGATTAATTGGAGCAAGTGCCCAAAAATCACTTTCGGTACAATATATGAGCGATACTGAGTGTATATTTTTGCGTTGTGATGAAAAGTATGATCACAACGCAAAAATATACTCTTACAGAATAAAAACCTAGGTGAAATTGGAATGTTATATTTCTCAATCAAATTTTGGTTGATAAGAAATGTTACACATATGCTAAAAACACAGCAAAACTTACTTAGCCCTATTCCTGGTTACATTTAGATTGTGAAACAGTAGAAACAGCTTATTTTAAATTGTAAAAATAGATGGTAATAGATAGTAGATGGTAGATGGTTAATGCGCGTAGCGAAAAATGGATGACTAATTAAGAGAAAGGAAATAGCTATTTGGGTATTAAGAGCGCAAAGTACGTCATTGCCGCTCGAGAATTGTAGATGGTCAAACTTTTCGAGAGCGGCAATGCCTATTTATTTGTGCTCGTAACACACACAAGATTTTTCCTACCACTATTATTTAAACAGTTTAACTTATTAACTAACCTGCACTCGAAAGTTCATTGAGGTTATGTTTGCTTATTCTATTGGAACGAACAGGGGTTAATTTCAGCCGGAGCACACCGAAGCGCAGCTCCGGTACTTTTTAGTTCATCAGAGCACACCGGGCGCGCAGCTCCGGCACTTCTCAGAACACCTCACCGGTGCGGCTCCGGACACTCCGGACCTTTTTTTCTAGCCACATCATTTATTAATACTGTTTAGAAAACGATTTTTGTACAAGTGTACAACTTGTTCCAATCCGGGAATCACCTAAGTCATCTCCACAACACTATTTTCCTTTACATAGTTGCACGTGCGTTGCACGCATGGTAATAAAAGGCAGCTTTTTAACTTCTATTTTCTATTACTGATCACTAAACAAACTTGAGATCGGCTTTAACGAGTGATGGTGAGAGTTTACTATCGTCGATCAAGGGCGAATCCAATCCAGGCCAAAACGAGTGTGTACTGGGTGTGTTCGGCATTAACTCGTTTCCACGTCATTCTTACAAGGCCTCATGCGGCAAATAGTTCGTCAAATGTTTGGACAAGTCAGATGCGCCCTTGTTTGACGATAGGAAATCCCCGTTATGAGTCGTGAGTGGCGCTAACGCACGTATCGCTAGAGATCACAACTTACACGATTTCTATGGCGCAAGCGTGCTTTAGTCGCGGCAGGGCAAAACCTATAGCTAGTGCGAAAGTGTACACGGCCTAACATTATACACAGTGGTCAAAAACGTTAAAAAGGCACCAAATTGAATTGCAATTTGTACCAATTTTCCGAGGAGGATTCCCGGACCCCCGTTCCGTACCCCCCATAGCTCTGATACTTTTTCCATTAGAAATTAAGCCCTGAACGAACCGGAAGCTGGGATAGAAACGGTGACAATGAAATCAGCTGATTTAGAACAAGGCAACTGGACTTTAGAATACGGTGAGTGTCATGGGATTTCTGACCAATAGAAACTGGTCTTTGGTGTTTGGAGTCATAGTTATCTGTCTTGTGTGCCACCTTAACCTATTAAGTAACCTGATTTAGCAAGCAAGAATGAAACAAATGCGGAAATGAACCGTTTTGCGTACTGTTTATTGGTGTGGCAGTGTGATTACTTCCAAGCAGTGGTAGGAAAAGTAAATTTAGAGCAAAGGAAACCCTTTAGAGCAAGGGAAAATCAGCTGATCGTTTTTCCCTTGCTCTAAATTAGAGGTTGGTAAACGACAATTTTCGTTGATGTTAGCTGTCATCGAAAATAACTACTTTCGGTACTGGGCTTTGAAAAATTACCCTATATATCATACTATAAAAACGAACTATCATTACTATAGTAACGAAAGTGGCATTTTCCAGTGCGCGCATCAACACCGTGTTTTGCGTGCGAGGAAAAGCCGAGCATCGCGTTTCAAAATACACACATATAGAATAAAAGACAATTTTCATGTTACTGTTATTTTTCTCAATTAATATTCTTGAGCCATAGATCCGCTGGTCCGCGTGTCTTGCGCCCAGACGGGTCAAGTCACTGTTTCGGGATACTTAGAGGCAGTGGCGAGGCGTGCAGATTCGCCGATGACTAACTCAATTTTAAAAGTAAATATTTTAGATAAAACTACAAATAACATAATGTTAGAAACCTAAATGTCTATTATTTTCAAAAGAAAATCATAAATTTTCGGAGTATCAGGCTATTTTTATGCACGACGTTTTGCTTTGCGCGCCAGATGCGCCGCGTCCGTAGTTCTCTATTGACTAAATCCGAACCGATTCTCCGAGTTTGGAGAATCCAATCTAGTGGAGCGCCCACCTCCCCGCCTCCATCCCCACCACTCACACCGCTGTTGGACAGGCGGCCAAGCGATTCTCTGTCGCTGGAGAATCGGTTGGCGTCCGGCTCCCTTCGGCTGTACTCGACAGCCTTCGCCACGTAACGAGCAACTCTCGACTTCTGTCAGTGCTACTTCACGGTGCAGATAGACCTGCTTCGCTACTCGCGCATGCGCAAAGAGACCTAAAATAGTTCACTTCACAGTGCAGAGAGACCTGCTCCACTACTCGCGCATGCGCACAGTTCTCGCGCCGCGCGCTGTGCTTGTGTTTATGTAGTTTCAATGAGTGAAGTTGCAGTGGTTTAATTAAATTTTTAACATGTTTTATTATTAATCGATGAGCACAACAATGACTGAAGGAGAAGGTGATATAATTAATTGTTCAACTGAAACAATTATAAAAATAAATCTAAACTGATTAAAAAATTATAAAAATGAAATCATAAACTGTTTAATAAAATAGCTAGCTGCATTTTTCAATGTTAAACTTTCATCCGAGAGCTTTTAAGTATCAGTATTATTCCATTCGCCTTTTCAGTAGATTCACGGATGTTTTTATCTATGGTCGTGGGGTCTATGAATGACGCTGGGGGACGGATATCCGGTCCGGTAAAGCCCAGGTCTGTCGCGACTATTCTATAAATAGCAATATAGCCGTTCCGCCGCGCGGCGCCGGCGCAGTCCCGTGTACTTCTACACTATCAGCGATGACCACTCAAAAATGTCACGCGTCGCCACTGCTTAGAGGTCACCTAAGCATCCATCGTCTCGCTTCCGCCGAAGAACGGATTGCACGAAGAGCGCAATCGCTCTCCAGGATTCTTCGTTGCGAAGCATTGCTTCCACAACGACGTCCGGGGATAGATCGCCGACTGCAGAAACAAGCCTCCTCCTGTCTTCAGCGAAACGACTGCACCGGAAAAAGGTATAATGAGCATCATCCACCTCCTCCGGGCAGCACCTACACTGAGGTGACCTCATTTTTCCCACGCGGAAAAGGTAATCCCTGAAGTAGCCGTGGCCCGTCAGGAATTGACACAAAAAGAAATCTATTTCCCCAAAGGTACGGCTCAAGCACGGGCTGATGTCTCAAATGAGACGAAATGTCCATCGCCCTTCTGATCCGTCGTTCCACCGCTCCTGCCAGGCTCGCAGAGTGACGAGTCTCGCCTCCTCAGCTTGGTGTCTGCCGAGATCCGGCCGGAGCGTGGCGAAAGATGTTCTGCCCCTTGACTGCACAGTAAAAATGAGGAATCTGTTTGCATTTGATGATAGGACCAAAATTATAATATAAATATCTATTCTTGCTGTCCTTTTCACTGGGCGGCAGTGGCGTACGCAGGATTTATTTTCGGGGGGATACACCGGGGGCCGGGGGGATGGGCGTACATCATTTGCGCGGTATGCGGAGAGCCAGGTAGAAGGGTTGCGTGTTCTGCGCGGTGAGTTCCATGGGGCTCTCAGGTATATGCATCATCTGCGCGGTGAGGGGCGGCGGAAGCAGCATTCAAATTACTAAATACTATATTCAAATTACAATCCATCTCGCAGTTTTACCAACATCGTTTAGAAACAGCCCCCTGTTGTATCGATTCCCATAGGGTAATAAAACGTCAAAATGTCTTCCATTCCTCGGGATTAGGTTTCTTTTTTCGGCCTCTTCCACGTGGCGAAGGTATAATGATTGTATCTATAATTATTTCAATAATAAACTTTAAAATACACTGATAGTAGCTGCAACTTTTAGGAACTTCAGTAAGTCGAGATGTAAACAAACTAAAAATCACGTGATCATAAACTGCGAAACCATTAGTCGGCTGCAAAATGACCAGTTCTGAAAAAGGCGATGAAAAAGGCTCGCGATGAAAAAGGCGAGTTTTGCTACAACCGCTAAACTTTAACATAGTTTTTAAATAGAAAATAACATTTTTTGACACAAAATGAGCACACAGTCTGATGTATCGACTCCCATAGAGTAAGAAAACATCAAAATCTCAATTTCGAAAAAAAAAGTCACAGCCAGTTTTTGCTATGACCCGCCTCATGTACGCGCGGGAGGACGGCTGTTGGCGAATTGTTGTCGGCAGGCTGAGGCTACCTGGACGGGACACCGCGCAGATGATGTAAGGGGATTAGGCGACCCTTCAGAATATTTCACAGCAGGCTTACATATCGCGCAAATGATGAACGACTGGGGGGATGCCCCCAACGGGAGAGGGGTTCGGGGGACCTCCCCCGAGAAATTTTCATAAATTACAACTGCAAATTAGCGTTTTTAGGCAATCTAGAGGCATAACAACAAACAGAATAACTCCTGAAATTTGAGCTTAACTGAGGCTGCTCTCAGATTAGATTCTGAAAATTTTAGATCACATTGGTGTTTTAGCAAAATGTTTTTTAACACAATAAAAGAAATAGCATATTTATATGGAAGGCCTAACACTAAAGAACAAATGAGAAAGTATTCGAGAATTATACGTTGTTAACCTTGGTTAAAAACATTTTTTTCTGATGATTTTAAAGTAAAAACTATATCTCACTTTCTCACTTATTGCACGCCTCAAACCTTCCGGATCCTACATTATCCGAGCGAGGTTGGAGAATAGAATTAGAAAATGCTGTTTTCTAACTTGTGCAGTCTTTCTCAAGTCCTAGAACGCAACCGCAGAGCTATAATGTACGAGCTATAATGTATAATGTATATAATGTGTATGTAATGTGTATGTATATAATGTATATGTGTGTGTATGTATATGTATATGTGTATAATGTATAATGTATGTGTATAATGTGGAGCTGTAATGTATGTGATGTGTGTCTTACGTGTACATCATAGCTATAATGTACATCGCTGACATGTATACAAGCTATAATGTACATAGTAGTAACATTTAATCATTTTAATCATTCATTTTTACTTTCTCCCCCTTATACAAAGTACTGTATAATGGAGAAAGTATTGTTTTCGTCAAAAATTTTCGAATTTGAGTTGTTAGTGGATATATTCGTTTTAGTGCTCCCTGAATCCAAAAAAATGGTTTTCGGCGTGGTGTCTGTCTGTCTGTGTGTGTGTGTGGATGTAAACAAAGCTAGAGACGACACCAGTGGTCCGATTTTCATGAAATTTGGCATGTAAGTCCGGAGCCGTGGTATTTCCAGGCATGTTTTTCATTTTTTATAATTTTTTATTTTTAAAGGTCAAATATTTTAAGTTTTAAGTTTTAAAGGTTAACTCCATAAAAACCTATAAAAAATTACAGAAATCCAATTTCTCAAAAACGGCTCTAACGATTTTGATAAACATTTCATGGTTTTTAGTGCTTAAGATGACAAACAAAATGACACCACCCTCATGTCTGTAAAAATTCAGGTTCAGAAGTTATGGGGGTTTAAGTGTTAAAAAATTCATATTTTTCAAATTTTGCAAAATCCGTAATCTCTAAAGAAAATATACTTGCAGCCATTAAATTTGACTTGAAAAACTAAATAATCTAGTATTTTAATCATTAGTTTACGTCAACTGGTTGCGGAGATAATTGATGTTTTAGTTTGGTGGTAAACGCAGTACGTTGACCAATGTTATTCTTATGGCAAATATTTAAAAACCAATATCTCCGTTGTTTACCAACCGATTTTGATAATATTTGGTATATATTTGTGTGATAATTAATTGTTAATTATTTTTATTTCACTATAATATGTTTTCTGGTTTTAAATGAAGGGAGAAAGTATGTGTCAGTTTCCTGATACCGTTTATTAATCATTAATCAGTCTTATATCAAATCTGCCTAGATTTTACGGCGAGACTTAGTTTTCACGCAACGTAGGCAGACGAGATTCGTCTGCTGCGATGCTGCTATGAGATTATCCGACAGACGAACAGTGTAAAGTACACGGCCTCAAGAAGACAATATTTTTATGCCGCATTTTAACATCGTGAAATGTTTACCATATTTCATTAATATGATGCGTCTTTTGCCACATCTGACGACGATGGCGATGGCGGTAAAATCGCGGACACCATTAATGACCACTGTTGTTGTCAGGAGTTTTTTCTTGCTTGCCTTAGGCCTACTCCCGCAATTACTCACGATAACCGCAATAGGTAAAAATGCCCTGATTCAATATAAAATTCCCCACCCCAATAATTATCCTTAAAATAATAGAATTTAACCATTTGAAAACCTTATAAACGTTTAGCAAGTAATTCATATATAGTAGGCTATTCTCTGTTTTACGGCAAGTTCAGTGATACGATACCGCCACTTCATTATGAACAAGATATAAATCTTCCCAAAATTTTCCCAAAATCCCCAAAAGTTTCGGGGGGATATATCCCGATATCCCCCCCTGGGTTCACCCCTGCTGGGCGGTACAGTCAATCTCACTCAAGCCTTGTAAGATGTATCTTTAGCCATACACATATTACATAGTGTATAGCTATGCGTCATTACGCGTAGTATTCATTCATCATTGCGTTTCCGCTGGATGATTACAGCTCAACTGCTAAATATAGCAAATATGGTAACGTTTGAGGCTGTGACATTTTCCTCGTCAATCGGACATCCCTGAAGTCTCCGGAAATCCGTGCTGTGCTCCAGCCGCCTTCTTGAAAAACCGAAATATTAGAAGTCGAAATATTTAATGCATGTATGTAAAACGTATGTTTTTGTTCAACATTAAACTAGATAGCAACCGTACTGATTGGCCAAACGGTACAAAAACGTATCATAAGATATTTTCTTCATTTAGTTTACCTGTTAACAATAAAATTTAATTATCATGTACTTAAACTGTACAGAGCAAAAACTCCCTATTAAAAATCCGTACACTAATATTCCACTTCGGCAAAAATCTATTTTCTTGTATTTTTTCTTGGGTATACAAACTAAGGGAAAATTATCGTCAACTAATGGACATTGTGTAGGATAAAACCTCATTGTTCAAATAATAAGTGTACCATCTTGTGTCTTCTAAATCAGTGGTTCCCAAAAGGTGGTCCGCGGACCCCCAGGGGTCCGCGAATGGCTTGCAAGGGGTCCGCGGCGTTAGGCCTGTACATATTGGCTACTATCATGGATGGTCGGGTCCTGAAATTTCGGAAATTCTCGGAAAAATTAAATTCCCGACTATCGGGCGGGATTTTTATTCACTTCGGGAAATTTTCGGGACGGGATCGTTTAACGATTGCAACTAAACAGCGAGTGTAGCTTCGCAAAACTCGCGATCGGCCGCGGAAAATTATCTTGCTTATTTGCCGATCGCGAATAAACGGCAAATCCAGCTTTGCAAAACTCACGATCGTCCGCTAAAACTATCGTGCGTATTTGCCGATCGCAAATAAACGGCAATCGCGTGTATTTGCAAGTCGCGGATGAACGGCAAAAATAGCTTTGCGCTATTCACGAACGACCGCGAAATACGCTAGCGCGAATTTGCCGATCGCGGACAAACTGCCGATGTTACTTTACGAAACTCGCGATCGGATGAGAAAAACTGTCGCGCGTATTTGCCGATCGCTGAAAAAATAAAAATGTAACATTGCGAACTTGCAATCTGGTGTGAAAATCAAGTTTAGGTATTTACTGATAGCGGTTAATCGACAGAAATAACTTGCTAGAAGGCTTTACAGTGATGCCTTTTATATCATCGGCCACATTGGTCGGCTACAAATAGTGGTTTTGGCCATTGATTCAATTCTCTAAACTCATTCAGATTACATTGAATTCCAGCCGAAAGTATGATTATTTTTCATAAATAAGTAAAAAAATTAGACAGTTGACAAAAGTAAATAGGCTAATTTGAGACTTTTGAATTTAAATTTAAAATACATAGGTAATTAATATTTTATGTAATTTGAGGAATATCAAGTTTGGGAGTTGTGAAAAACAAGAACTTCAAAGCCTAAAATTTATAAAAATACAATAACATGTTTACTAGTTACACTTGACAGTATATTGTCATCATGCAATAACCACTCAAGTATTTTACTTTTGGATTTGTGGAAACCCATAGCCATCTCTAGAGATGGCTATGGGAAACCAAACAATAAAATCAAAAAGCAAAAACTTAAAAATTATTGTGTTTTTGTCAAACTTTAAAAATGTATTATATTTGCTATTTTTTGAATAATATTTCTGGTTTTCAATGCATTTAAATCTTGATTTCTTGATTAGAAAAAAATAACCTTCAAATTCAATAAAATATAACAATAATCAAACAATAACTTTACTATTTTATGTAAGTTAGTATTTGCCTTATAATCAACAATTTCATTGAGTTACTTTTTTATTATTTTCGAATGTGTTTTTAATGTTTGCTATTTTGTTAGTTGCATATAAGTTAGTATTTTTTCACTTAAACTTTTTCCTTGAAATTTTGTGATCAGGTAGGATATTTCTTTAAAACAGTTATATATGACATTGTTTTTAACCTAATGTAATAAGAAAAATAAATTTGTGAACAAGCATTTCCAAAGCTTTAGGGAAGAAAAAATCCTGTCCTGTCCCTGTCCCGTCCCGAACTTAAGAGGGAAGAAAATATCCTTTCCTGTCCCGTTCCGTCCCGAACTGAAAGTCCAATCCCGTCAATCACTATTGGCTATAAAACAATTCGGAAAATTTTGGTGGGTAAAAGCAAAAATAAAAATAAAAAACATATTATTAAATGAAATATATTGAATCGACAGTGTTAGATGCCGAAATGCGATCGTATATGCGCGCGGCCATGCAACTGAGCATGTTGTAAATCAAATATAGCTTTAGGGGTCCCCGATTGTTTAGTTCAGTGGTTCCCAAAAGGTGGTCCGCGGACCCCCAGGGGTCCGCGAATGGCTTGCAAGGGGTCCGCGGCGTTAGGCCTGTACATATTGGCTACTATTATGGATGGTCGGGTCCTGAAATTTCGGAAATTCTCGGAAAAATTAAATTCCCGATTATCGGGCGGGATTTTTATTCACTTCGGGAAATTTTCGGGACGGGATCGTTTAACGATTGCAACTAAACAGCGAGTGTAGCTTCGCAAAACTCGCGATCGGCCGCGGAAAATTATCTTGCGTATTTGCCGATCGCGAATAAACGGCAAATCCAGCTTTGCAAAACTCACGATCGTCCGCTAAAACTATCGTGCGTATTTGCCGATCGCAAATAAACGGCAATCGCGTGTATTTGCAAGTCGCGGATGAACGGCAAAAATAGCTTTGCGCTATTCACGAACGACCGCGAAATACGCTAGCGCGAATTTGCCGATCGCGGACAAACTGCCGATGTTACTTTACGAAACTCGCGATCGGATGAGAAAAACTGTCGCGCGTATTTGCCGATCGCTGAAAAAATAAAAATGTAACATTGCGAACTTGCAATCTGGTGTGAAAATCAAGTTTAGGTATTTACTGATAGCGGTTAATCGACAGAAATAACTTGCTAGAAGGCTTTACAGTGATGCCTTTTATATCATCGGCCACATTGGTCGGCTACAAATAGTGGTTTTGGCCATTGATTCAATTCTCTAAACTCATTCAGATTACATTGAATTCCAGCCGAAAGTATGATTATTTTTCATAAATAAGTAAAAAAATTAGACAGTTGACAAAAGTAAATAGGCTAATTTGAGACTTTTGAATTTAAATTTAAAATACATAGGTAATTAATATTTTATGTAATTTGAGGAATATCAAGTTTGGGAGTTGTGAAAAACAAGAACTTCAAAGCCTAAAATTTATAAAAATACAATAACATGTTTACTAGTTACACTTGACAGTATATTGTCATCATGCAATAACCACTCAAGTATTTTACTTTTGGATTTGTGGAAACCCACAAATCCACTTTTGGTTTCCCATAGCCATCTCTAGAGATGGCTCATCATGCAATAACCACTCAAGTATTTTACTTTTGGATTTGTGGAAACCCACAAATCCACTTTTGGTTTCCCATAGCCATCTCTAGAGATGGCTATGGGAAACCAAACAATAAAATCAAAAAGCAAAAACTTAAAAATTATTGTGTTTTTGTCAAACTTTAAAAATGTATTATATTTGCTATTTTTTGAATAATATTTCTGGTTTTCAATGCATTTAAATCTTGATTTCTTGATTAGAAAAAATTAACCTTCAAATTCAATAAAATATAACAATAATCAAACAATAACTTTACTATTTTATGTAAGTTAGTATTTGCCTTATAATCAACAATTTCATTGAGTTACTTTTTTATTATTTTCGAATGTGTTTTTAATGTTTGCTATTTTGTTAGTTGCATATAAGTTAGTATTTTTTCACTTAAACTTTTTCCTTGAAATTTTGTGATCAGGTAGGATATTTCTTTAAAACAGTTATATATGACATTGTTTTTAACCTAATGTAATAAGAAAAATAAATTTGTGAACAAGCATTTCCAAAGCTTTAGGGAAGAAAAAATCCTGTCCTGTCCCTGTCCCGTCCCGAACTTAAGAGGGAAGAAAATATCCTTTCCTGTCCCGTTCCGTCCCGAACTGAAAGTCCAATCCCGTCAATCACTATTGGCTATAAAACAATTCGGAAAATTTTGGTGGGTAAAAGCAAAAATAAAAATAAAAAACATATTATTAAATGAAATATATTGAATCGACAGTGTTAGATGCCGAAATGCGATCGTATATGCGCGCGGCCATGCAACTGAGCATGTTGTAAATCAAATATAGCTTTAGGGGTCCCCGATTGTTTAGTTTGTATACCTGGGGGTCCGTGACTACCTGTTATTTGGGAAACACTGATCTAGCCTATTTATTTAAAAGAAATCTTCTTTTTAGAATAGATAATTTTATCAATATTTTTGACGGAGGCTTTGAAAAGCAAACCATGTGATTATTGTTATTTTAATATATAAATATATCTCTTGTTTAAATTTTTTGTCATAATTAATCAAGTCACAATTGATTAATTACTGGATTTTTTCTATTTATAAATTCGCTGAATATGTAAGTTTGCTGTGACGGAGGTGTTTCATAGTTTTTGTTATACTATGCAGATTATACACAATCAGTAGTTACTTCATTTTTACAGGTCTCCTTATTATTCATTTACTAGCAGTTGCCCGTGGCTTTGCTCACGATAAAAACTGTAACTCCCGCAGCCTAAATGCAGATAGGGGCGATAGGGCCACATACTGTACTGAGTTTATGATTGAACAGATAAGGTACAAAAACAAATGACAACTTTAATTTAACTAACTAAACAAAATTTAACTTTTATATTGTACGTATCACCTAAAAAATCAACAAAACAACCATAAAACCATTTTGAAAGTAACCAAATTATAAATCAGCTGTAAAATTGTGTCCGTATGTGAAGCTGAACCACCTACTTGTTAAATGAACATTGAAAATTAAACAAAAGATCATCAAATCATTTTATGTAAAGTCGGCCGTCTGTTTTATGTTTATTTATTAATGTCCGTGTGGTCCGTGTGTTCGTACTTGATGTTTTTTAAACGCGTGTGTACGTGTGATGACACTCTTCAACTATGAAGAAAGAAATACATCCTTGCAGCCCGATGATGCCTTCATGAGGAAGCGAAACTAGTAGCTATCAAGCAACATTAGGATTACCTAGAAGCAGGTATTTAAACCATTTTTAATATTTCATGGTAATCCGGAGGCTAAACCAATAGAAATGAAAAAGATCATCCATTCCACTTGCGTAAGAAAATTTATAAACTTCAACCCCGCCAAAACCCCTTAAAACTTCGAATTAAAAAAAACCTTTCTTCGCGGATGCTTACGCCCTTAAGATCGTCCATGCAAAGGTCCAAGGTTCTAAGTCAAGTAGTTTGGGCTGTGCAGTGATAGGTCAGTGGCGTTTGACAAATATAAAGAAGATGGACTTTCATTATCCAGAAAGAAGTTTTCAGGAATCCTCAAAGTCCGCAGGTCTGCTGCGACTGCAGTTATTCTATTGCTGCCCCCCGCAGGAGGTATTTCTATATTTGGCCTCCCTGTACTATAAGTGAGCAGATTCAGCGCCCCGCCGATAAAGGCCTCAAGGGTGCCACTGCCCTGGGAAGGCTTGTGCCCAATATCGTTGAATCTGATCGCATGCATGGTATATAGTGGCCCTTAAGCAGGAATAAAAATATCTCCGTCGCAGCAGACCTTGCGTACTTAGAGAATCCTAAAGCAGTTTTCTGTTTTCTGTTTTTTCATGAAAGTATATGTACGTAAAACGTAGAAATTGCCTTTAATTAATGTCAACAAAATTTTAAGGTTTTTAGAGTCTATCTTGAACATAAAAATACCCCCGTTGCAGCAGATCTCCAGACTGTGTGCATGACCTTATTTTTTTTATTCCATAAGAATAACATGGGGAATGAGTATGCAGGTCTACTGCAACAGTCATGCAAAAATTTGGTGGTTTTAACACAATATAAGGTGAATCTGAACCAAAAAGCCACATACCATGTTTTATCAAGATTTGTTGAGTAATAATCAAGATATAAAATTTTTCTGTATGGACAATGCGTACTGTGTTTTCAGCTTTAAATATAGTTTGAATAGTTTTTTGCTTCTGGGAGCTCCAAAATGAAAATTTATCAAAGTCTCGGGCTTAGGTCTTGCCGTGAAACCTATGGTAATAATTTCATCAATGAAATTCATTAAAAGACACAGGCAAAGTATTTTTTCTAATGATGTAGATAAAATAAATAAATGGTTTAAATTAGCTATTTCAACAATAGCTTTACAGGGAAGAAAGGTCTTTTATAAGTATCTCTAGTCATTGATTTATTTTATGTTCTGTTCCTGACAGCTGGTTTGACATTCTACTAAATTTCTTGCTTTTTCACATCTGTTTAGATATCAAAATTTCATCACTTTATATTCTGCCATAAGGATAATATGGGATCTTTGAGAGGGTCTGTGGCGGAGTCCGAGGGTCAGATCAGGATGAAAACTTTTTAGTTTTCCTATTTAATGCCTAAAGAAACAGTGTACCAAATTTCAGCCTTCTGGGTTATCGGGAAGTTGGAGAATTAGTGATGAGTGAGTCAGTGAGGGCTTTGCCTTTTATATGTATAGATTATCGTTTGTGAGCCAAAGTGCGTTTTGTGGACTAATAATTAATGGACTCCTCCTCACGCACAGACGTTTAGTCTTGTGAGGAATATGGTCAATTATTTGTTTGTTTTTTATGTAAAGCACTATCTATACTGTGTGTCCCAAAAGTCCCGGACCGGTTTAATATCTTTTAAAGTAAGCCAGATATCAAAACAATATTTCGCATACCTTTTAGTACTAAAAAAAACTACTTTTTTATGTATGTGTCATTTCTGCCCCCGCCCCCAAAATTGGATTTTGGGGGGTAGCCCCAAAATTTTAAAAGTAAACCCCCATCGTGCGACTGCTTATCTTAAAGGGCTTGTTAAAAGATACACAATGCCGCAAACCGGAGGTCGATATCATGCTCCAGTCCAAAGTGGCGGCTGTTCAAAAATTTAAAAATGCAGTCCGTCAATTAAAGTTGAGTATTTTCTGTGTTCGGCAATTCAGAACAGTGTGTGTTTTTATTCACATTTAAATCGAATAAGAATCACCAGAACACATTTTAACTACTTAAAAGATACATAAATAATAATTTCTTGTTGTCATCATCAAGGTTCAACCCTCCAAAATGGTTTGGGGGGGGGGGTTTGTCCAACCAACTCCAATATCAACTCTCATCATATGACCACTCATTTTAATTTGCTGAGTAAAAAATAAGCCAAAGCTTGTTTTAATTAAATTTTTAAAAAGTTACCTAGTACTTATAAATTTTGTAGGGTTTCCCCACCCCCAAAACCACTTTGGAGGGTTGAGCATTGATGATGACAAGAAATTATTATTTTTGTATCTTTTAAGTAGTTAAAATGTGTTCTGGTGATTCTTATTCGATTTAAATGTGAATTCCCGAACACAGAAAATACTCAATTTAGTAAAAAAAGTTACTAATAAATATCCGCCCTGATGCGACCTTTGGCTCAGCGGCAAAGGTCGATACTTGCGGAGGGTCGTCTATGCGTTATCTTTTAGGACAACCCCCATACATGAAGTACCAAATATTCGCCACAAAAATAACTATTTTTTTAAATTTTATTAAAACAAGCTTTGGCTTATTTTTTTACTCATGCAGCATATTAAAACGAGTGGTTATACGATGTGAGTTAATATTGGAGTTGGTTGGACAAACGCCCCCCCCCCCCCCCCCAACCATTTTGGAGGGTTGAGCCTTGATGATGACAACAAGAAATTATTATTTTTGTATCTTTTAAGTAATTAATATGTGTTCTGGTAGTTCTTATTCGATTTAAATGTGAATTGCTGAATACAAACAATACTCAATTTTAATTGACGCATGGCATTTTTTAATTTTTGAATGGCCGCCATTTTGGACTGGAGCATGATATCGACCTCCGGTTTGCGGGATTATGTTTATTTTAACAAGCCCTTTAAAATAAGCAGTTGCACGATTGGGGTTTACATTTAAAATTTTGGGGCTACCCCCCAAACATCCAATTTTGGGGACAAGGGCAGAAATGACACATACATCAAAAAGTTGTTTTTTTTAGTACTAAAAGGTATGCAAAATATTGTTTTGATATCTTGCTTACTTTAAAAGATATTGAACTAGTCCGGGACTTTTGGGACACACAGTATATAAAAGCCAAAGCCCATTGACTGACTGACTGATCACAGTTTCTCAAAAAGCACAAATATTCTTTACAGGCTCTAGATGCATACTAAGAAAGGATTTTGCAATATTTTCTCTAAAATTCCCTAAATATGATATTGTAAAACTCAAAATGGCGGCCATTTTTAGCTTTCAAATCTTACTTTCTCAAGAACTACAACAATTTGGGCCATGAAACTTGGCAAAATTATTTTTATAGGCTTTAGATACAAAAAAAGAAAGGAATTAAAAATATTTTTTCTCAGATGGCTAAAATAGAATATTTGAAAAAATATTAATATGGCGGCCATTTCAGTTTTTAAAACTACGGATTGGAGTACTGTAAAATATTTTCAGGGTATAGAAAATGTACAAGATCCAATCTAAGAAAAGAATAAAATGTATACAAATTTTAAATAAGAAACTTTTTGGGGAAGTAGGTTTTTGGCCAAGTTTACTGTCTGCTTTTTCTTACAGTTTTCGGTTTATTTTCAACGTGTGTTAAATTCAGATTGACATAAGTCAAAAATCCATCCTTTGCGTCTTTTTTCTTTTAAATTCTGGGTTATCCTTATTCTCTGTATTGGGAAATGGGAGGAAGCTAATTAATACCATTTGCTAATCATAAGGGAACATTTTTTAAAGGAAACGTTACACCTTCTCATTTCCATCTAGGGCGGAAGTAACATCTACACCTTAAGAGTGTATTGCATGCCCATGGCCCAAATAAATCAGTCTATTTGTTAATTATTCCTCAAATTTGCACATGGAAATCATGGGATAGTATGATTTAACTAAAATTAGTTATCCTTTCAGCGGGCGAAGCAGCACTACTAGTATATCTGCTATTAATGAATAAAGGAAATAATATCTTGAATCTTAAATATATGATTCATTTCGTTCAACCAATGATTTTTATCCTTGTTTGCACATCGATCCCTATCCCACATTTTGTACTTATGTTGGATAGACTATATATTGGGTAACTGAGAAAATAAATACAAACATTATGCTAATAGACCTCACCTCAAACGGTAGTTTAATAGAAGCGTTAAAAGACAGTTTTGATTAGAGTGATATGAAGGCCACGAATATAGAATCAAATGAATTTTTAAACTACGTAAAAGTTGTTAAAAAAAAAATCCTAATGCAAACCGTCAGGCGGAAAACCAAGCATTTTAATAGGAGCCTTTTCCTCGTTTTGAAGTTGTGATGAAGTCCTTACCAAATAGAAAGTATGCTATATCTCTGTGGTCCTTAGGTCATACGGGACACCCCGATTATGACCTCAGCAGTACCCACAACTTCTGGTCATGCACATCTTTTCATACTGACTCACACATAACACACAGAAGATGACGTCAAAATTGAATGATCTGTTTATTAATAAGCAAGCGATTTTCTTTTCACAATCAAACCTCAATAATAGCTGGACATTTGAGGTGCCGAGAGAGATTTCAATTGTAAGTCTTATGAGTATATGATAGTTGTTTTTAGCCTTTAAGTAGCATGCTATTTTGCATGTACGATAACAGGGTTTTCTGCACAATGGAAGTGTATAATGATAATAAGAGAATATTTCATAGATTAGGGGTTTTTATAAACTGTTTTACTATTAGTATGTTAAATATATGCTTTGTTATACTAAGGTAATGTGGAAAGAGCAATTAGGCCTACTTTTTGAAAACGCACTTCGAAAAATAATATTTGACCATGTCCTCAAATAACAAATATTTCGGTGTTTCACTGTTTTATTTTTCTCATTTATTCCCCCTTTTCTCATTGAGCACCAGCCTTTCGGCACATCTCAGTTGAACCTTTTGTAATAAGTAATACCCCCGTTGCAGCAGACCTGCATACTCAGGGAATTCCAAATGCAAAAAAAATACTTCCATCCAATGTAGTGAGATATGACACGTTTTCGTAAGAAAAACATGGGAATGAGTATGCAGGTTTGCTGCTACAGGCATGTTCAAACTGTGTGGTTTTATTTCAATATTTAGTAGATTTTATCTAGAAGAAGCCATTTACCAAGTTTTTTTTTTAAGATATGTTTAGAAATAATGAAGATATGGATTTTATTATTGCCCATAAGGATAACATGGGGATTAAGTATGCAGGTTTGCTGCCACAAAAATAGAAATTTTGGTAATTTTAGACTAAAATACATTAAATCTCAGCTAGATGAAGCCATAAACCAAGTTTTCTTAAGATACAGTATGTTAAAAAATAAGTAAGATATAGAATTTTACTTCTTTCCCATAAGGTTAACATTGGGACAATGTATTGTGTTTACAACTTTCAATACCTCGGTATCAAATAGACATAGAGAAATGATAAAAAATACTAAATTGTTCAGTTTTTCGAGCTGAATTCAATGGTGCTTACCAAAATTTGATTTTATTATGTAAAACCCCAAAAAACCCCATTTTTGGGGGTTTATCCCCCTCTACCCCCCCTTCCAGGGATTCGATCGGACTGGTTTTCGAACTCATCAGAATAACATCTGTGCCAAATTTCATTCCAATCGGACCATTTTTGCGAGCGCTATCATGCTTACAGACACACACACTCACACACACACACACACACACATATATATATTTATTTATTTTATATATATATTTATAAATTTGAACGAATGGTGTTTTTTGCTTCTGGGGGCCCCAACATGAAAAGTTATCATAGAAAAAGAAAAGCGGCAAGGCGGTTTGTGGTCTTGGGCTTAAGTCTTACCATGAGACCTAGGTAATAGCTTCTTCCCTATAGGGGAAATTCGCTGAAACAAGATTTTGTCGACATTATTTAACAATAATAAATAAGAGAGCGGGACTTTACATTACTCACTGCCCAACCGGCACCAAAGTATACAAAGTATGTAATGTGTACATTGTATACACGCCGCCGCCGAGCGTGCGCACCAGTTCCCCCGTCAGCCGCCAGAGCGTGCGGGGGCGCCGCGGCAGTCAGCCAGTATGGCGCTGTGCCTCTGCATCTTGCTGCTGAGTGTCCGCGCCGCCTCCTCAGCACTCTCGGTCTCGGACGACCCGGCGTTCCGTCAGCACCTGGAGCGCGTGCGGTCCTTCAGGTGCTCGGAGCCGCGGCCGACCTCCGTGTCGGTGACCTCGCTGCGGCCCGACCCCGCGGTCGCGGCGGCCGTGTTCCTGCCGCCCGTCACCGTGCTGCACCGCTGCGACGCCGCCGCCGGCTGCTGCCTCGCCCCCGGCCTCTCCTGCGGCGTCGTCGCCTCGCGCCCCGTCAACCTCACCTTCCACGTCACCCACGTCATCGCCGTCCCCGGCCACCCGCGGGGCTCCGCCGCGCTCGTCACCCTCCAGGCCGTCAACCACACGCGGTGCGGCTGTGTGGAGTTCGTGCAGCCCAGGAGGTGATGCCGCGGTGCGCTCGCGTCGTGGTGACGAGCCCACGTTTGAAAGTTCCTAAATGGTGTGAGAAATGCGCCGGCAAGACACGAATGACTGAACTGTTTACACGAATGACTGAAAATGGGAAGCTGTGCGCCTGAAAATTTGATAGAATATAATTTGTCTCCTTTGACAACGTAAGGTGGGATGACCGTTATATTCTCTCCTATAAACAGTACCGATCAAATGGTTTACGACGAAAATATTTGTAAGTTTTGAATCACTTATACCTTTTTTATGCAATACTGCATACTTTATACCTCATTCACAATTTTCCACTTGTTATTATTACCTTTTTTATTATTTATTCCGGAAAAATGTTTTGAAAATATCTGATTAGTTTCTTAGCCTCCTGATTCAACTTGTAATTTTAGAGTGCGGAGGTGAACAGATTTTTTTGTTATTTGAATGTAGAGAGACAACCAGAAATTACAAAAAAAATTGCAATATTTAGCTCTCAACCCAATTACGGTATGCATAATCGGCATAATGCAACTGCGTCCCAATCATCGTCCCAATAGGACTAGTTTAAATCCCAACAATAAGAATAAATTGTGCTCTTAACACTACCTTTAAACGTGAAAAATAATAATCAGGATCCTTTTTTAAGACCTAATAAATGTATAATCAGTCATTGTCATTAATTTCACAATCATTATGAACCGGACTGTATTACAGGGATGTCCTCTACACTAGTTATGCCAATTATTCAAATGAGTCGTTTTAGTCGTTCAAACTTGGACATTTTACTTCAATTTTGTGTCAGACTCAACCAAGATAACATTTCTTTTCTTTCAGTGCTAATAATAAATTTATCTTAGCTATTTAATGAATTACAGTCAACTAATCTGTAAAAAAGCGTGTCTTGTAAACTGTATTGTTATAAGGTAGATGAAAAAAGTAAAGGCTATCACGTAAATGGGTGAATCTGAAACGTAAACTGTAGTTCAATATAAAGTATGTTTAAGACTTTCAATCATATGTTATGTAGCTTGGAAAAGCGATTGGGCATTAGAGCCTTCTTATGCATTTTTCAGTCAAGAACAAGAACAGGTAGTTGTCATTACTCTTCGAGTTTGTGATTGTCAGGACATAAATAACATTAATTAACACAAAGTATATATAAAAGTTTACTAAATGTGAATTTATATATTACTCTTCTAACACTCTTCCAGACAATGAACAAATTTATCAATGAGTAATGTGAAAATTTAAAAGCATTAGTTGTGTCAGCATTCACACACGAGTTCAACATATTTCTCTCATTATACATTACCTAGATGTTGCAGTATTTTTAGATTTTATCTTAAATATTATTAATATGATAACGATGGCTGTGAAGTTCTGAGATGCTAGGTATAGATTGATGATTTATTTTGAAGTTTTGTTAAGTAACGAATTTACTATGTTACCATAATTAGTTCATTCATCAATTAATTTTGTATAGAACCAATAAAACATTTTTTTTATTATTATTGTTTTTAATTAATTCTTTCCGGAAGTTTCTAATTATAGTACCGCATTATGATTGTGAACAATTTTTCACAGAATGGTGTAAAAAAAGTGCAGTAGCATTGATTCATTCAGTTGCCATGTACTAGTTTTCCAACATTCCTAAACTGGGTTAAAAGGAGAACAACTGTACAAGTTATACGATAAAATGAGGAATATGGGTTGCATACAGACTGGGATCGCTGTATGTTTACCGGATTCCAAGGAGTTATTTTCAGCGGCGGTAAACGTCAAATATATCAAAACTCCATAGCGTCTGCCGATATTCTCCTGCAATGGATCAAAATAACTCGTAACAAGGTTGTGCTGTCTAGCTAGTGATTTTTGACGTGATACGAATTGTACAAAACAATAGTTTTATTACTTAATTTGCAAAGTGGTAAACAAAAACAGATATATTTCACAATGCTTAAGAATTGAGATCTTAGCATTTTAGCAGGAATGTCGTTCCGCAGCATGACAATGACAGAATCAAATCGGGTAAAATGTTTTTCTCTCCTAAAAGTACAATACAATAAATAGCGCCAAATATGCAATTTATCTTGTTCTCTACTACAAATTCCTGTCACCAAATATCAAACAAAAAGTACAGAGCTCTCTATATAAGGACCTCTTCCAAACCTCTTTCAAAATTCTGTCAACGATTTGACAGAATTTTCCATCTCGTTAATCTACTTAGACGTATTTTTAATTTTGAAATTCCTTGTAGTACATTATACTATAGTACCTGGTGGACCGAGCCTTGCTCGGTGTTATTTCATGTTTACCAGTTCATCCAGTTACTATAAAATATTTCAATGTCATAAAATTGATAAATAGAAACCTTTTTATTGCTCCATGGACTCTTCATCCCACTTGCTGTATTTTCCCTTAATGGCTGTAGATTCCAAACAGCTGTTATGATTACTTCATTTGTTTACACTTTCCTTGTTTATTTTCGTTGCTATCACGGCAACCCATAAGGCCAATGTTAAAATTTTACAACTTTAAAATTCGATTTATTACGATATTAGATTTTCTCTGGCCAAGTAATCTGCATAAAAGACGTTTTTGAGTCATAAATTACTTATTTCCAGACTTTGAAGAAAATCCTCGGAGCCGTTTTTGAGATCGTTGTGCAAGCAAGCAAGCAAGCATACATACATACATACAATACAAGATAACACTGCTCGTATAAGAGTATAGGATATGATGCTCTTAAGTGGTTGCTTTTAAAATTATTTATTTTATTGTTTACAAAGCATGATATACCGTGTGTCCTACAAGTAATGTCACACTTAAAATTAAATTATTCATAGCTACTTTTATCAATATCGTAGACCCAAGAAACGTGTGGCATCTGAAAAAAAACACAGATTAAAAAGTTTTGTTTTCAGCCATTGAGCAACATTTTGAAGCAATTCTTTGATGTGTTAAAGTTTTTATATTAAAAATGTGAGTACGGTTTATTTGCATTGGCGAGTGTTGAATTTTTTAAACTGTCTTCAATGAAAATCCTCTTCAGAGACGTAAAACATCAATTTGATAAAGCGAAAAGGTTCACCCGAAACACGAGCGAAGCTTAAAAACCAATCCGCAAGCAGTTATAAAAATCTGTGCGTAAGATCAGCTAGGAATTGTTTCAAAGCCCACAAAACACAAGTGTTTTAATTTTAAATAGACAACAAATTGTCGCACTGGTTTTTATGGTCTTACCGATTCACTTGTTTAGCACGATAAAAGATTATAGTTTTGTTAACATCCACACGTTGCAAACGTTTTTTATAATGTAGATTTTCATAAAAACGTTAGAACGTTAGCTACACATCTTATGAATGAAACAATAGGTTGCTTCAAAGATACATTTAAAAATATGCATATAAAAGAAAACAAAACTTTATCATCTGCTCTTTTAAATGACACAAGTTTATAGGTTTTGCGATCATGAATTAAGTAGCTATGAACAACCGATTAGAAAGCGTGACTTTTATTTTTGAATACCCACGACCCACGGTATTCAAGAACGAGAAGGCTGGTAACCAGTTAATTTGTTCAAATATTCACGGAATTACATCAAATAAATTATACTAAATTACTTGGTTTGAGTGTAGATCAAAATCTCAACAGTAAAGTTCGCATAGAAAATCTATAAAAAATAACATTTGTCCGATTTGCTTTTAAGAAAACGCCTTTCCCTCAATTTTGTATCTGTTTCAAATATTATATTCTATACTCATATATATTATCAATATTACATATGCGGAATATAACTGTACGTGGAGAGACTTCACACCAAAATTAAATACAATTAGCGAATTTCCCCTATAGGGAAGAAGCTATTACCATAGGTCTCATGGTAAGACGTGAGCCCAAGATCATGATAACTTTTTTGTAGGGGTGTGAGAGTACTCGATTTTCGAGCTTTTTCCGAGCCGAGTTTAGACTACTCGACTCGACTCGAAGTTTTAAAAAATATTCGGAAGTTCGAGTTGAGTACCCAACATTTTTACGCGCATTCGCATTTTACGGCCGTTTTCACACAGTCATGAACAGCAACAGCCACCGTAAAACTTTTGTTATTTTGCTATACTTGAGATTGAGGTGGTTTGTGTTATTAATATCAATAAATTTAGTTTAGTATTGTTTTCCTTTCTAATTTGAGATATTTTCCTACCCGATCTTTTCAGATCTTTTCTGTTCAATGAGACAGATTTAGCAAAAATATGTTACAAATAGGCCTACTCTTTTTTAAAGCATACAGGTGTAGATGTTGCTTGGTTTTTACCTCCTCGGGCTGAAAGTTTAATCAAATATTGAATAATAATCAATATAAAATTATGTTAAGAGTGACCTTGATTGTCGTTTCATTTAATTTCAAAACAAGTTTAGTTTTAACTCATAGGAACACTTCCCAGTTTAATAACAAAAAAATATTACATAGTATGTGTTCAATAATAATAAGTATGATAAATACTTCTACTATTCAACTTCTACTATTCAAAATACTCGACTCGAAAAAACTCGAAACTCGCGAGTATTTTTTTAACTCAACTCGACTCGACTCAGTCAACTTCAAAAATCACTACTCGCACACCCCTACTTTTTTTATTAAACCACTACAAATTAATTACCGGTAATTAGCATTTTAGCAGGAATGTCGTTCCGCAGCATGACAATGACAGAATCAAATCGGGTATAATATTTTTCTATTTTTCTCCTAAAAGTACAATACAATAAATAGCGCCAAATATACAATATTACGTATAGTTTGCACATAATAACTGCTGTATATAGGTATACCCTTAAACACGATAACTCTCGTAAAAATTGTGCGATCCTAATGAAATTTGATACAGACATGGTTAAGTGGTAATCACTAGGACGAGTTTGCGAGCCAGCTCGATTGGACCACCGGCAGGGGGGGTAAAGGGGGATAAATCCATCCAAAAATAGGTTTTTTGAGTTAGTACACAGAAAAATGAAAATAATCAAATTGTTGTTAGCACCATTTAATTCATCTCGGAAAAAACAGTTTAGTATTTTGAATTATTGCTCTAAGTCAGTGTTTCTCAACCGGTCCGGTGGTACACGTTGCACTGGTGGTGCGCGAAAGCATTCTAGGTGGTACTCGAGACATTAAGTAGTAACAAACTAGTACACAAGCGACATCTGTTTCATCGACAGCACAGTTGCACGTAATATTGATAGATGTTCATACGTTAGCAACTTTGTCAATTGCCATAATGGCCCTAATATACTTTTAATGATTGTTGTTTATTAACCTACATAGATTGTATATTGATTTCATAACTTATTTTCTAAACAAATACTAATTCTTTGGCATTTCAATGATATCTTTTATGACATCTAAGTTTATTTTATTCATTCAGGATTGATATTCGTTCTCTTTCATCAGTTGTTATTTTTCAAGAAAACGTATTGGTATGGAAATATTTTTTCATTCAATATATATGTAAACCAATGATATTTTGGTGGTATATCTTATGGTAGTCGTAGGTTTTATTTACATATTTTTATAATTGGCCTAAACTAATTTTCGATAGTGGAAACAGTTTTATTTCGAATCGCCCAAAATAAGAGTAAATACTAACAGATCTTGAATACCTTGTATTAAATACTGGTATAACGTTTTTTCTAAATATATAATATGAATGATTATTTATACGCAAAAAAATTGGTCTCCATGAACCGAATAATGTTTCTACATTCGCCAAAGGGAAGGAATAAGTATTGTGTAGTTATAAACCTACAATGAGCATAGGACGGGATCCCTTAGTGGTAATAGGAGTGGGAGGGTTCCTTGGGGCGGTACGCCAAAAAACTTGAAATGTGTTATAGGTGGTACGCAAGCACAAAAAGGTTGGGATCCACTGCTCGCTGTAAGTCCATTGGTTACCGTGATATTGAAAGTGGTAAACACAGTACTGAGCCGTGACAGCCCAGCGCGTATTTCACGCTCATTGTTATATACACTGTGGCAACACTGTTTTTCAGGCAAGAAGCCTGACATTCGCCTGTCAACTTCAGAGGTGCAGTGTTCGTCGTCTCGTTAGGCGGAGAGAATAAATATGAGTTCTAACTTTTCATTTTCAAAATTTAATCTCTTTCCATCGTTTCTCTCAGCCACTATGGAGTATTAAATTTTTGCCGACAACACTATGGGGTCCCCGTGTTCACCTACACCGCATCCGCTGATCCAGCCGTGACGCGCTGAAACCCATCTTCCCCCCACCTTTCTCACTTTGCGTACCACCTGCCACCTGCCCACTGCATGAAGTCTGCCATCTCACCCGAGCCGCCAGATGAAGTCGCTGCAGCGCAACACACAGCTTCCTCGGGTGAGAGCCAACCATTTGGTTAAACTGCAACTTGACCGCAGGAAGTGGGGAAGGGGGGAGGGCATACATGAAAAATAATATGTAGTCAGGGGGAGAACTGTCGTCAGCTGTGATGTATGCCTGTGATATTTATACAATATTTTTGATATTTATTTGTTGTTTATTTGTTAGGTGTCCGTCCGTTATTTATTTGTTAACTAGATGTTACCCGTAGCTTCACCCACGTTGAAAATGATAGAGCTGTGAAAACAAAACAATTTGAAACAGCTGGTGTTGCTCCTGCAGTGTTTTTTGTCTGTCAATTGGAATTGGGTTTATTTGTTTACATTCGTCTGCTTGGTTGTTAAAGCTGACTTATTTAATATGAAAAACAAACCCACAAACTTTCACAATTATGATATACTAGCGGTTGCCCGTGGCTTCGCTCAAGGCCACACTTCACACTACATATACAGGCCATGCTGCAGGATTTATGACGTCAAACTAGTAGGCAGTCTGAAAGTCTGGCTCAGGACTCACAGCTGTGCTGCTCATCAGTTACTTTGAAATCAAAACAAGAAAACGTAAATAAACAAGTAATTTTTGACGTTTAGTTTGTTTTTTTAACATGGTTTTATTTCTGGGTCAATATACAAAATATTATGCACAGAAAGGATAACAGTACAGCCATAACATTATCGGGTTCGCTCTTTTTAGAGACACCCATGAACAAAATTACATAAAAATAGTTAACAATAAGGAAAGACAAAAAATAGATTTGCAAAATAATTCAATTGAATTCTTCCAACATGTCGCCAAAATCTTGAGGGATTCGTGGTTTCAATCTACGGTTGAGGGTTGGTTCCCCGATGTTAAATGCCACTGCTCCAGGGACGAGGTGCAAATTTGAAAGAAATTTTCTTGTAGTCACTGTTACAAAGTTTTTAATAGAACGAAGGCCTAATTCAAGGTTTATTTGCGCATTTCGAATGTACCAAGGGCTGTTTGTAGTTATTCTTAAAACTTTATTTTGGAAAATTTGAATTTTATTAAGTTTAGTGGGGGATAGGCACATGCCCCAAACTGGACAAGCATACATAATTAAAGGACGGAGAATTGTTTTGTAAATCAAAAGGGTACATTCAGGTTTCAATGTTGAATTACGATTTATTAATGGAAACAATACGGCTAAGCGAGCATATGCCTGTGTTAATTTTGAATTTACATGCAAGTTCCAAGTTAGTTTTTTATCTAAATATATGCCCAAATATTTTACACCTTGATCATCAGGGTTCCACGAAACAATTGTATCTTCGATCAGAATCTCCGGGGGCACATCGTATTTCCTAAGAGAGAACACTTTTGTTTCACACTTTGATGCATTCAGTGACAGTCTCCAAGTTTTGAACCAGTTACTCAAAGTCGTAACACTTTCTTGTAATGAGTTTACAGCCTGATTGATGTCATGGTGTTGGGTGATAATGGCAGTATCATCAGCATAGAGAGCAAGGGTAGCTTGGGGAAGGACGGGTATATCGGCCATAAAGACGTTGAACAGAAGGGGCCCTAAAATTGAGCCCTGAGGAACACCAGCTCTTATTGGGCGAACATTGGAAAGAGTTGCGTTGAGTCTGACGGAAAAGGTCCTGTCAGTTAAAAAAGATCGTATAATATTTTGTAAGTACAAGGGAAATCCAAATTGATGCATCTTGTATACAAGGCCCTCATGCCAAACTTTGTCAAAAGCCTGTGCTACATCTAGGAATGCGGCTGTAGAGTGAAGTTTATTTTCAAACCCGCGATTGATCGTTTCACTGATTCTTAACACTTGATGAGACGTCGAATGTTAACACTTGAAAACCGAATTGATGAGGAGGTATGACTTGAGACTCGTCCAGATATTTTATCAACCTCTTTTGAATAACTTTTTCAAGTACCTAATTTAGAAAGTGACGAAAGGAGACTTATTGGTCTGTAACTACTAGGAGAATGCTTAGGTTTGTGAATGACAATAATTACAGCATGCTTCCATGCATTCGGGAAGTAATTTAAGGAGATGCAAGCATTAAAAATTGACGTGAGAATAGATACAGCTTTGCGAGTTAAATTTTTTTAAACTAAATTTGGAATCAAATCATAGCCAGGAGATTTTCTGTTTGGTAGTTTGTTAATGAGGTGTCTTATTTCTGACGGAGATGTGTATTTCACAGGCTGTTCAACGCCACTGGCCGTTGCATTTAAGAACTCGTGTACTTCTCGGTCACTTGCTTCATCAAACACTTCGTTCGGATGGAAGGCGTTTTCAAAATGATCAGCGAATGTGTTACTTTTATCCAAGTCACTCTCAAAAACTAAGTCATTATGTTTTAGGGGTGGAATGATTGTTGGTGAGCGCAATAACCGTTTAGTTGCCTGCCACATATTAGAATCTCCGGGATTTATGTCGGACAGGTAGGTTTTGTAAGAATTATCCTAAACAAATCAAGTTCACGTTTGACTGTACGACACAGTTCGTTTAATTGTCTCTTCAGCCCTGGCTGCCTATATCTCTGCCACTGCCGTCGAACTATATTTTTTCGTTTAATCAGCCGCAAGATTCTCAATGGAGGGTGAAGAAAGTTATTCGTCTTTGGTGGAAATGTCTCAACAATGGAATTCCTTGCCGATACTTGTAGACACTCTGTAAAATTTTTCACGGCACCTTCAATGTCGTCTTAGGAATACAAGTCAGTTGGTGCTTTTAGACGGCTATTAAGTTCAGAACTGAAAGTATCCCAGTCAATTCTACCGTTAATAAGTTTAGGTAGATTAGGAGACAGTGCAGGCTGCACAAAGAAATTGACGATTACAGGAAGGTGATTCGAATCAAGTTCACTCAACACTTCCTGTAGAATAGGGGCAGTGACGTTTTTTTGGAGGGTAATATCAAGTATATCGGGGTGGAAATTGTTTTGCCAAGGATAATGTGTAGGCTCAGAAGGAGCTGAAACCATCACACCAATTTCGTTGACGGTATGTAAAAGGCGAACTCCATTTGGGTTACTTACTCGACAACCCCAAAAAGGATGCTTACAATTCAAATCACCCAAGACTAGAGTCTATGTATTGTCTTCAAATAAATTTGGAAGGTCTTGTTAGGTGACTTATACGCGGAAATAATATGTACTGAATTACCGGTTTGTAAATTTAACTTGATTCCAACTTGATTGACGTTTAGTGATGAAATGTAAACAGAAAAAACGTAAACAAATAAGGAATATTTTACATTTAGCAATGAAATGGAAACATAGGATGTTAGTTCCCTGCCTACTTGTGTGACGTGGCGCAGCGCTGGGATCGCTGCAGCATGGCCTGTATTTTCAGTGGGGCCTTGCTTCGCTCACGATAAAAATTACAGATGAACTTACTTCTGCTCTTTGAACGGTCAAATTGTATTACTCACAGCTGTTTACATTTCGGTATTTGAATGTTTACATCCTTATAAAATGTAAACATTAAAGCTAAGGACGTTCACGGGGCGTAGCCCGATTTTAAGGAAGTGAATAGGCCTATATGTTTCCCAGGTTCAAGATCTACCTCTGTGTGAAATTTCAACCCAGTCGGTTCAGTATTTTTCGAGTTCACTTTTTCCATACATACATACATACAGAAACCACCTCTTTTCTAGATTATTTATTGTTATTGTTATTGTTAAGTTTTGAGAATATTATTATTTTTTTTTAAATGCTAGCAACTCTCAAGACACAATTCCAAGTAAAATTTAACTAAAGTAAAGCTCCTTTTTAAATAAAATTTAGTAATCTAAGATTTTGAACAATAACTTAAATGGATTTTTTTAATGTTGTATTGTTATATATTTTTTTCTCTCTCTCTGGGCCCAGTTGAAGTTTAAGGTAGATTTATGTCCGGGTACAGTGACAAGCACATAAATATATATATTGCAAAGGTTAATTATGAAAACTGATTTATAAAATAGATAGTGTGTGGGAAAATAATAGTTATTTGTGCATCTAGGGACTAAAGTACTTTAGTCCCGTGATGCACACAACATTTTTCCTCCACCTACATCATTAACAACAATAACTAGGTATAACACTGTAACTTTACCTTCAGATGATCCTTTGCTTCAACAAATTGCATTACAATCACATAGCCTATATAAATGAATAAATGCAAGGTATTTAGGCTTTAATTTTAATAATTTTATTCACACTCTTCTTTCAAATACTCTAGGCCTAACTTATTTGTTCACATATATGCAGGAATATAGCCTAAACTACAGCAAAATTGATACGCTGTCCTATAGACAACGGAAACGGATGCTCGGATGCTGTGACACTCTCTTCAACATAGAGAAACAAATTAAAATCGACAGTGTTGCCATATTTTCTCACTGTTCACCGCGGCGTTGCCGAATTTCTTCCCATGTATTTCTTGTGAGATTACTTTTAGTCACGTGGGACTAAAAGTAAGTAAGTAAATCCCGTGGAGTACAAACTAGTACTTTAGTATTCTATTCCAGGGACTCAAAGACGACTATAGATAGTAGGTGGAGGAAAAGTTAGTTTTGTTCCGATCCAAATGTAGTTCTTGTCCCGCTCCTGGTACTGTGGGCCGCCCCTGCGCCCCTTGACCGTACACATGGGGGCGCGTTTCCAGCTGTCTGCCAGCGTGGGGTACGGGCAGGGGGTGGGGCTCAGTACGTTGTCCAAATGCAAACCTTATGGGCAATAAGTAAAATTCTATATCTTGCTTAATTAGAGTAGGATTCACGTAAGTTGGCCAAAGCATGTACTAATCATCTCATCAAAAATTTGTATACAAGTCACATTGAAAACATTGTTGGTTACACATGGTGTCTGTTTACATTTTCTCAGAACTGTCAAATCGCCACGTTGCGTTTGTTTACAAGTTGTTGTAGGTTATAGAATGTTTACAATATCGCCTATTTTTAGAAGTTTTTATTTCCATTCAACCTTTTTACATAGCTGCCAAAGTTTAATTTGATTCCATTTCTTGATTTACAAGTATTTTAGTTTGTTTAACTGCTTGTTTATTTTTCCTGGGCCAATTTTAATAAGTTTTGTCCGTATTATCTAACAATCTCTCTTTTCAGATACTGACTTGCAGCAAGTAATACTGGCTATTCAAAAACTCGCCTATATTTCTTTGTAAATATTATTTCATAAGAAAATCTTAGACTATTAACCATGCCGCATCCATGACACATCATCTCCCTGTCAATACATAATTTATTTGGAAAAGCCCCTTAGTAATATTTTAAACAGCGCAAGTGAACTGCCAGTTGCAAATTGCATCAGAACTTTCCCTTTATTGCAAGTGCTATACCACAGACAAATGAGTACATATCTACTCATTTGTCTGTGGCTATAGTAAACAGATGTTCGTTGACAATGTTTTCAGCACAGCTGGATTTTATGGTTAAGTTCGTAAGAAGATAATAGTTTGTTTACTTTCGTTTTGGCCAACTTAGGTGAATCCTACTCTATCAACATATTTTAATATAACTTGGTTTGTGGCTTCATCTAGATGAGATCTAATTTACATTAGTCTACAATCCCTAATATTTAAATTTTTGTTGCAGAAAACCAGCATACTCATTCCCCACTTTATTCTCATGAAGCTTACAAAAACATAATGTCATATCTTGTCAAGTTGGATTGACATGTTTTTATGCATTAGAAATCTACTGAGTATGCAGGTATGCTACAACGGGTGTATTTTAATATTACAAAGGTAAGCAATGGAAACAATGTTCAATCTTAACAGTCTGCTATTTCGGTCATGGTGGACCTTTTGAGGTCCCGTTTAAGGTGTTGTATTCTACCAATAATTAAGACCTTCAATTTGATGTACACCTCAACCTATTTTCACTTTGAGATTTTCTTCTTATTCCTTGTGGGCCATCCCTGTGGAGGAGCAGGAAGTTTGATGATTACTTAAAAGGTAGGTTTTTACTTTCTCCCCCCTATACCATAGTATATGGAGAAAGTATTGTTTTCGTAAAAATTTTCAAATTTGAGTTGTTAGTGGATATACTCGTTTTCGTGCCCCCTGAATCCAAAAAAGTGGTTTTCGGAGTCGTGTCTGTCCGTGTGTGTGTGTGTGTGTGTGTGTGTGTGTGTGTGTGTGTGTGTGTGTGTGTGTGTGTGTGTAAACAAACCTAGAGACGACACCAGTAGTCCGATTTTCATGAAATTTGGCATGTAAGTATAAAACTATGATATCTCCAGGCGTATTTCTCATTGTTTTTTGAATTTTTGATTTTAAAAGGTATTTATCCCATAAAAACTACAAAAATCCAAATTTCTCATTAACGGCTATAACGATTTTGATAAAAATTTTATGCTTTTTAGTGCTTAAGATGACAAACAAAATGACACCACCCGCATGTTTGTAAAAATTCAGGTTTAGAAGTTATAGGGGTTAAAGTGTTAAAAAATTCAAATTCTTCAAATTCCACTAAATCTGTAACTTCCAAAGAAAATATACTTGCAACCATTAAATTTGGCTTGAAAAAACAAATAATCCAGTGTTTTGAATTATTGTGTTTTGAATAATCCAGTGTCTACGTCTACTGGTTGCGGAAATAGGTGATATTTTTGTTTGGCGGTAAACGCAGTACGCTGTCCAATGTTATTCTTATGGCAAAAATTCAAAAACCAATATCTCTGTTAATTAATAATCAATTTCTATACAATTTTGTATCTATTTGTGGGATAGCTGTAAATTTATTTTATTTTATTTCAGATTTTCTTGCTTATTAAATTTGGCTTGAAAAAACAAATAATCCAGTGTTTTGAATTATTGTGTTTTGAATAATCCAGTGTCTACGTCTACTGGTTGCGGAAATAGGTGATATTTTTGTTTGGCGGTAAACGCAGTACGCTGTCCAATGTTATTCTTACGGCAAAAATTCAAAAACCAATATCTCTGTTAATTAATAATCAATTTCTATACAATTTTGTATCTATTTGTGGGATAGCTGTAAATTTATTTTATTTTATTTCAGATTTTCTTGCTTTAAGGGAGAAAGTATGTGTCAGTATGCTGATACCATTTAATAGGATAAATATCTGGATACAAAACTGTAGATTTAGTTATAGTACATTTCGTTACTAGCCCGGAAAGTGGCTGTTACCGGTACGAGATAGTGTTTCAATTACGAGGCGAAACCGAGTCAAGAACGGTACTTTTCATCATACCATCTTTTATTTAATATTTTAAAACTTGTTAGTACGTTAAAAAAATTTTTAGGCTATATTAGTGTTATCATTGGTAACATTTCTGTTGTTTACTACTAAAACATAATTTTTACCCACTTGTTATTAAGGCCCTCCACATACCACACATAGTTATAGTTTGCAGTGGCATGGCGTGGCGCGGCTGCCAGGTGGCGCCACGCTGCATTGGTCACGCCAGTCCATCTACTGAGAACGGTTTTACATTGGAGTAGCGCATTGTGGCGCGATGGGATTTGATTATCTGATCACCATTTCAGTTCGGTATAAACATGGATGACGAGTTGTTTTTGTCATTACATGTGAACCAAGACGAAAGCGAAAGGGGTAACTTTCACATTTGAAAATTTTGAGTTGAGGTTGGAAATGAGAAAAAGGGTTGGATGGTGTAAAGTTTAATCATGAAAAATATTTGCCCCTATGGTGATTATTTTTTCCCTCAATCGTCATACCAGAATATCTTTTACTTTCTTACTAAGAAATAACCTAATGGGATTTCAATGGTGAAAACACTTTTTTGGTTTTAAATAATGTACCATCATGAGAACACAAGATGCGATTTGAATTTTTCTTTCACTAGAATCAAATGAAAGTTAAGGGGTCCGCAGTGGCGGCTCGTGAGTTTATGTACTGGGGGTTCACAGTTAAAAAATATATACATGATATCAATGTATTATACTAGAGTTATCGTCTTAAACTAATCTGTATTGAAGTACGTCAAACTCTTAAAAGACCGCAGCGCCTGCATTTCTTGAGATACCTGTTGTTATACACGAGTGTAATGCTTAAAGTATTAAATTTAATAAGGCACCACCCTAACTTTGACGATTATGAATCGTATTTTGCTATTACACATTAATATGATACTTACCAAAATTAAACATTAGTTAATTCTTCACTAATTTTTTAGACTGTAATTTTAGCGAATTTCCTTAAAGGAATAAGCTATTACGGTAGTACTCATGCTAAGACCTAAGTCCGAGACCATGTTAACTTTTCACTTTGGGGTCCCCAGAAGAAAAAAACACCATTCGTTCGAATTTTTATATATATATATATATATATATATATATATATATATGTCTGTTAACACGATAGCGGTCGTAAATATGGTCCGATCTTAATGAAATTTAGTACAGACGTGTAAAGTGGTAATCACTCGGACGAGTTCGTGAACCAGCCCAATCGGACCACCGGAAGGGGGGTAAAGGGGGATAAACCCCCCAAAAATGGGTTTTTTGAGTTTTTCACATAGACAAATAAAATTTTTGTTGGCACCATTGAATTCAGCTCAAAAAAATAAACAATTTAGTATTTTGAATTACTGCTCTATGTCCATTGGTTACCGAGATATTGAAAGTGGTAAACACAGTACGTTGTCTCAATGTTAACCTTATGGGAAATAAGTAAAATTCTATATTTCGCTTATTTCTCAACATATCTTGATAAAACTTGGTAAATGGCTTCTTCTAGTTCAGATCTACTAAATATTGAATTAAAACCAACCAGTTTAAACATACCCGTAGCAGCAAACCTGCATACTCATTCCCCATGTTATTCTTATGGACCTTACAAAAACATGTCAAATCTCGCTATGTTGGATTGAAATATGTGGTTTTGCACTTGAAATTCGCTGAGTAAGCAGGTCTGCTGCAACGGGGGTATTTATTTTTAATATTGCACATAAAAATAACCATAATTTTATTTTAAAAGAGATTTATTCGGAGTAAACATATAAATACGGCTTAAATAGTTAGTGATGAGCATGAATAAATGACTGAAACCAATTTTATTATTAATCTGTAGTCCTGAAATATACTGAGATATTTAATATTATAACAATAAATCGGAAACCCAATGTTTTTGAAATAAATAACTGTGAACTGAGGCCTACAATTATTATGTTCCATCACTGATTAAAGCTTTTCTTGATTAATTCTTGAAAATAAATATCATTAACCTACGATTAATTACGACTGTACCTTGATTACCGAAAGAAAACGCGGCCGCGGCCACGCAGAACTGACTCCTTCCATTTCATACCGTTGAACTAAAATATTCCGTTACAAGTTTTAGTAAATTCTATTCGTTTAAAAAGTATAATAAATTTTTTAGCAAGTTTTAAATAATTGTACACGCTTTTGGTAAATTAAATCCGTGTAACACAAGTCTTTAAACAATTTGTAATTAATTCCTACCCCAAAAATATAATTTTACGTAGCCAGTTATGTTTTGACACGAATAACAATATATTTGCAATATATTAAATATGCCATCACCATTAGCCAGGAGTGTAATAAATATTCTTGCTGAGGGTCAGCTATCGCGCGGCCGCTACGCCAATTGTTTTCTTTCGATAATCAGAGTATATAATCAAACACCAAATTACATCACTGAAATATAACATATTTATCACTAAAAACAACATTAAAACACGCAATATTTATATTAATAAACTTATCATCATCCGAACCAAGAAACAAGTGTCAAGTCTCGTTAAAACGCACATGGGCACACTAGGAAGCAGCTCCGAGGGAAGCTCCATAAGGCACCATGCAATCATTGTTCCTCCCCCGCCGCTGCCACAAATGGACTCGCCCTACACCTATAGTAGCCGCGGAGCTGTGCTCCAAACTCAGTCTCGCCTCTCTGGCTCTAGTAGTGACAACGTCGAGTGCGACGCGTATTCTTCGCTGTTGCTTATTACTGTCATTTTTAATTGTTTGGGATATTCTGCGTTGAAGTATTTTAATAAATAACATTATTTGTGGTTTTTCACAAATAATAAATAACATTTTGTGGCATTAGGGGGTTCACGTGCTCATGTGCTCCTATGCACGAACCGCCACTGGGGGTCCGTGTGCCGAAGTGGATGAGCCATGGTCCGCCGGGCTGCACTGATGTAACTTGCAGGAGTGCTTTCGGCGTCTCGCCATTATCAACTGCTAACGGGTTATCAGCCCGTCGGACCGCGGCTCATCCACGTCATGTTTTACAATTTTTTCCTATGCTCTTTAATATGATGTATTGCAAAGGGTAACTTGGCGTTTAATTTGCAAGTTAGGGGTGGCAGGGGTAAGTAGCAAGACATTTTCGGTGTGAAATTTTCGTATGAAAAATACTTCTCCCATCGTATCAACGTTTCCAGTAAAACCAAAACAATTTTAGTCTTCAAATTAATAAGGAAGTTCTTATATTGTCTCTTTATTGTGATTTAATACCTTTAGTTAAAAAAGAGTCATGCTTGTCATCTGAAAGGGTAGATGAGGGAGGGGTAGAGGAGAAGGAATTGAATGGGAAGGAACTGAAGGAATTTGAGCCTAGACTTCTTCCTCGTTTGTGCCGGGTTGCGTGTCCGTTCCTCAATTAAATTAGTTTTTGTGTCTTTTGATGTTTCTTGTTCGTGATGTTCATGTCCGTCAGTACGTATGAAAGTGTTTTCTCAATTAATCGACGATCTTCAAATGAAGTGAATCATCACATCCTTGGACGGCCTTGAAGATGACACCTTGAAGATAGGTGTCGAGACTAGTTGCCTTTAGGGACAATAAGGATTACAAGAAAAGCAGGTCTGTAAACCACTTTAATATTTCCCTGTAATCCGGAGGCTATAAACACAACAAAATGAAATTGAATGGGTTTTTAATGTCAAAGCCTGCAATTGTATGAAGCAGGGAACAGACTAAGGTAAGTTAGGCATAAAACAACACATCTTAGTTTACTGCTAAATTTTAATCTCATCATAATCTTGTGCACACAAGTGGCAAACTAAAAAATATTAGACCACAAAAAATTATCAATATATAAGCAATGTTATAAATACAGAAATCATAAAGCATTGATTCATTGATAAAGACTCTTCAGACTATAGACACATGAACAACAAATATATATAAATCAAAATACATCAACAAATTAAATAGAAAAACAAATAAATATGAACTATGATAGCTACATTATTTTGGCAAGCTCTAACTGGAGTTGCTTTGGTAACAGACATATAAAATTGAAAACAAAAATCCTCATCTCAGAATAGTTCCATATCTACAGATAGTTAAAATATAATTTAATTCATCCTCCCTTTGGGAGAAAAACAAAACCTTAACCACTGCAATAACAATTTGTTCTTTTAAAAATAGTGGCACCATAGGTAACTTAATACTTAGATAAAAACTCAAAAGTCATTTTTGAACACTTTGTGGTAACTAAATAAAATAATGGCACTCCTCTAATAAAGAATAAAATATAAAAACCACTAAACAAAAACAAACCATAAACCAGGTTTGTTTAGGAACCTTACAAATTCGCAGCAATCGTTAGGTAGGGAGACTAGCAAATATGATGAGATCTTTGGATTTGTTTGGAAAATGAAACCCATCACCACAAGAATTACTCGGGAAAATTAGTTTCAGGTCTAATAATCAATAATTTATAAACACCTATCTACATTGACAAGGTAGAAACAATTTCATTTTTTCTCTGATTTATTACTGTTGATTTGTAACTCATTTAAATTTCTTTAATTTTAAAATTAGAATACTGCTTGTAGGAATTTTTTTTAAATAAGTTGTTGATAAAAAATTCTGCAAAATATTTTATTGAAAGAAACAATGTCAAGAGAGTTTGTTGAATTAGTTCCACTTTAAAAAGCTTGCTGACGGCTAATGAAGTACTTTTTCTATATAAAAAAGTACTTAATATAGAAATTTTAATTGACTAAAAACTACTATTAATTAATATGCATCCTGCACTTTAAGAATTGGTTTGTTAAAAGATATCTTTAAATGCCAACCGAAGTAAAGGCAGCAAGATTTGTAAGGAACCATCACCATGACCTGAAAAGGTTAGTGTAAACCATCACCAGAAAGTAAGACAAAACCAACACCAAACCTTCACCAAAAGCAACCCCAGCTATGAGACAAGATACTAAAGAGAATACTCAAGATAATGGAGGACGTCTAGTACCTAGTGGTACAGACCCTGAATAAATACCACCATTATTATGGTATGAATGCTGATAAAGCATGGTCAGCAATACGACTTTTCATACATACCACAAAACCTCAAAAAGCTTAAATAGAAAAATATATATTCGTCAAAGTTAAAAGCTGACAAACACATATTATGTTACATGCTCTACAATAAATTTAAACACTAAAATCATCACGCCCTTCAAAACTAAAATCAACATACAGTTAGTTGTGAACTTTACTTTTAAAGATTATTCTACTTTTACCATTGGGTAAAGACAAAACATAGAATAGTCACAATGATACAGAACTGTGAGTAGATTTGTATTTTATTAATGACTACTAGGTTTTGCTATTGCGATAGCTAACAAAATTGCCCTTAATGTTACCAATCCATGTTTTGTCTTTTTGAATTATTTGAAAAAATGAGATCAAATTGAAATTCTTGGGTTTTTTACCAGTAATGTTACAAAAAAAGAAAATTACCAGCAGATTTTTTAGAACCAACTGTAGGTTTTCTTATCGATAAAACAAAGGTTTTTAATTTGATCAGGTTTTCACCACTATACCAAGCTGTGTGTTAATTCCTTAGAGGTAAATAAAAAATAAAAAGAATTTATTTTTCTTTAAATTCATAGGCTTTTGATCACGTTTGCATGTAGTTATTTAAAATGATAAATTCACCAGCAATATAACTAGCTAATGATTAATAAATAAAAAATTAATGAACTAAGTTGTATTGTAAGAGAAAGCCAATTATTTAGACAAAACTAATATATTTCAAGTTAATTTATAAAATTATTTAAAAAACATATATTTAAAATATTGAAAGGATAATTAAGTGATAGGTTTATCACTTAATTATCCTTTCAATCTTTGTGACTCTCAGTGGTGATCCATTATCAATTATAGACCTATCGCCTCTTAAGATTCGACATATCGTTCCAAAAATTAATTATAGTATTTCATATTGGTTTGTAATCCGAACAGACATATTGAAGTTCAAAAATCAATGGATCATTTATTCATTAGATGAAGGTAAAATCAGAAGTTTAAAATACACTTTGATCTTTGCTATAGGAATAAGCGGCAGGAGTTCAGATACAGAACTCGTATTTAAAATTTTAGTACGTTAAATATCATTAAATCTGCTTTATTATAAGCCCTGTCAAAATTTAGGTAGTTAGAATATTAATTTAAACCATAATTAACTTTTAATTACTTTAAAACTTGTTATGTATGGGTGATAAGGTAAGTCTGAAATAGTGAATGGAGCTTCATAATATTCAATCCCTTGAAGGATTGTAAAGTAACATTTTTGGTTAGAGTTTTCAGTTGAACACAATGTGTTATTTTAGGTTTAAGAGGAATTAACCATGGTAAACAATTGTTGTAAAGTATTTTAACCCTTTTCTCTAGCTAAAACATACAACTAACTGAACTAACCAGCCAAAAAATATAACAATTTATTAAAACAATGTAAAAAATGAGAGTAGGGCCTAATTTGTTGGTGAATATAGTTTGGTAACTTTGGAAAAAAGACAAAACAAAACAAAATCCCACATCAAAAACAAAACCTGACAAGAAGACATGGAATATATTTCCTAAAGTACTGTAGTTCCTTCCCGCACTAAAGGATTGTCCAGATGATTTCAGTAAAAAGCTTAAAAAAATAATTTGATAAATAAATATTTCTTGTAACCAATAGGACTACAAGGTTTGAGGTATAAAGAGTAGCCTCTTACGTATTTTCCATTGATCATCTATGACAGAGCACAGATGATTTATCTGAAATAATTATCAGTGCTTAGATTCACAAACATTTATTAAATTTCAAATTAACATAGAACTGTAGTGAGAGGGGCAGGCTCAGGGAAATGAATGCTATATCTGATTCTTAAAGTTAAGGGATCAGAGTTTTTAACAGTTTTGAGCTTCAAACGCCAATCATTAAAAATTATGTCATTTCAGAATATAATAACTTACAACTAATGGACTGAATAAATAATCCTTATTGATATATGACTGGTGAAAAAATTCATGTCTAGAAAAGTAAATGATGACACACATATTAATACTAATTCTGTTAGCCCAAGCTACATTTAATGAACACATTGTCAAAGGTACGGTGTGATGTGAGTTCCCTGATTGTGAAAATTATCTTTTTTACTGTAAAAAAATTAGTGAATAGGGGCCATTTAATTTGTTATGGGTTTTGCTTTGGAATATAAATACTGGTAGCAGAGGTGTGATTTAAGACTAAAGAGGTGATTTTATTTACATTATCATTTCTTTATGATCATGTAAATAAAAATTAAGAGATAATTTAAGGTACTGGACCAAAATATATTGAACTTAGGTCTTGGACTCAAAATATATCCTGCCATCAACTAATAAAAACTATATCTGTATACCTTGAAATCTATATTGTTTTAAAAGAAAATAAAAAAATTATCATGAGCAAAATAAGTAAACCCACTTTAGTGGCATCGAAAATCTTATAATTATATAAATCTTTTAATGAAAGTGAAACTTTCAATAAAGAATTTAAAAACTATTATGGTGTGCTAATAGAAACCTGGATGACATTTTATGTAAAATTCTTTTATAATAATGGGTACATAAGGTTGTAAACTAAGCTTTCTTTGGCAAGATTATATCTTTGGTGAACAGCTTGCAGTTAAACTAAATGACTATGACGAACATGACTATGATTGATATAAGGCAAGACACTGGCAAACCTCGTTCGCTATTTGTAACCTCTTTCCTTAACAAGTGTCATGATGTCAATTCCTCTAGGAGGTCTTCAACTGTTCTTTGTTCTCGCCGAAACCGTTCCATGTACATCTTAGGTACTGTCCAATCAAGAAGAATTTCAATATTTTTTTTCAATTTTGTCAATTCATCGAGATCCTGATCCAAACAAGGTTTCCTCCCTGAGTTTTCAATAGAAGAAATTAAAACATCATCGATCAAAATCTTTCCATAACCAAGTATTTCCAATTTATCTTGGGATGATATCTTCTGAAATAAGCAGGCCAACAACAGTCTCATTTTCTCAATTGACATTGGTGGAGGATTTGTCAATTTCTTCTCCTCCATTCCGTCAGAGGATCGACAGCTACTCTCATGATCAACAAGTAAGTTTTTGGTTTTGAAAAAACAACGACATCCTTGACACATGTAGGGTTTGTCGGTTTTGTGAATTGTGAGCATGTGTTTCTTAAGGTGTGGCAGTTGGTTAAAAGCTTTGTTGGGACAAATGAGGCACTTGAATGGTTTTTCGCCCGTGTGTCGTCTGACATGCATTTTTAATGCAGTCGAGTGTGAGAAGGCCATATGGCACACCTGACATCTGTAAGGGCGTATCCCGCTGTGCACACGCTCGTGGACTGTCAACTGTGACCGCTGCACAAACCTCATGTTGCAGTGGGCACAGGCATGCGGCTTTTCCTTCATATGTGTTCTCATGTGTTGCATCAAGTGCCCTTTGTACTTTTTGTTGCAAATTTTGCATTCAGATGTCTTTCTATCGGCATGAAAATCCAAGTGTTTCTGTAGTCCGTCACGGCGCACAAAGCTTTTACCACAAATATCACAGATGTAATCGGCTGCACCCTCATGCCGTTTGATGTGGTTCAGAAGATTTGTTCGACACACAAAACTTGCATTACAAAGTGAGCAGTTAAACGGCTTTTGCACACTGTGCGACTTCATATGCTGCGATAGTTGACTGTTCCGAGCAAACTGCTTGTTACATATTCTGCAACTATAAACCAAAATTATTTAATTTAATTTCTACTGTAATACAACAAAGCAACTCATGCTCAATAAGAATCGGTGAATCAAAATTAAGAATACTAATTTTTTCAAAGCTTCTAAAAATTATTGTTTAAGTACAGTGGTCCCCACTAATGTTTCGTGGTCCGGGTCTAGACAACAAAACATTAAGAGCCAAATTTGGACTTACTTGAAGCAGCGCTGCGCTGAAACATCCACCCAAAAGATGACCAACAGATGCAAGCAGCACAAATAAAACCTTTGATCTGACAAAAAGCATGTGCTTACTTAATGTGTATTTTACTTATGTTCTCATTGTCAATTTATCTTTATATTAATAGACAAGCATTTTTTCCATAAGATTTTTGTACTCCTTTTTTCTCAGCCTGTGTGCAACGTAGCAAAAATCTAAGCATACCGATAAAATTGTAATTTCCTGTAGATGTGCAGAATCCCACTGAAATTTATATTAGTCTTTTAGAAATGTAGAAAATTCAATTTAAAATTTCAAAAAAATTAACATTAGCCTTATATGAGTTGCTGTTTTGGTGATATTACAACAAGCAAATGTAAACAAAGTTAGCATCTTATGAAGCTGTTATCACATGCTATTTTTCGTAGAGTAAAGATTTGATGTAGAAACATTAAGCCACAGTTAATTGGGGCATGGAGAGAAAATATAGAATTTGATTGGAATCAGGACTACTTAGAGAATATTAGGGATATCATACTCGAATGTGTTCCATTTGACATATATATGGAAAAATAAAGTTTACTTGCTTAAATAAGATTAAGAGATAAAAATTTTCTGATAAAAAGGGAAGAAGAAAATAAATTAAGTTAAGTTTCTACCATCCAATGTACTAACTGACACGCAACCGACAGGGCCAGTGACGGGGGGGGGGGGGGGGGGCAAATGCACAGGGGCCTGGACTCACAGGGGGCTCGGATCCATGCGAAATTAGTAAAAATGGGGCCCAGAATCGAGATGAGTAAAAAAGGCAGGTTTCTCAATTGCACAGGGGCCCGAAAATCCTGTCAACGGGCTTGGCAACCGGAGTATAAATGGACACATTATATTCAAATTTTGTTTTTATTGGTGGATAATGGGTAAAATATATTATTACATTTTAGTGATAATAATAGAAAGAGAGGGAAGGAGGGAAAAAGTTCCAAATGGTAAGAAAGAAGGCAGGAGATATGGTAAGAAAAGAATGAAGGAGAAAAGGAGGGAAAAGTGGAAAGAAGGTCGGAAGTAGAGAGTGAGGAATTAATGGAGGGAGGGAGAGAACTGTGGTAAGGGGTGTACAAGATAAATTGATTACATGACTGAATTTTTAGTTTCCTCTGATTCAATAATTATTCTTGAAAAAAAAAACATGAAATCTTAATAAAATAGTCATTATCTTAATAAAATACTAATTACTAAAATCCATGCCATAAGCCAGAAATGAAGCAAAATAATTAGTCAAGGACTGAGTCTTTCTCTTTTGTTTTTGGGCCCCCAGTTTGGTTATCTTATGTGTTTCATGGAAAATATATACTTTATGAAATGTATTTAGAAACGCATTGGTTTATGCGGGGATTATTTATAAAATTAGCTATCCCTATTTGTCACTTTGAAAATTGGTCAAATTTTTGACCACTGGCGATCTCTAGTTCATAATAAATGTACAGTCCAATATTCTGATTTTAACATATTTGATTTTATTGGTTTCATTTTGAAAATTAATGGCTCTTTTTACTTTATTCAAGGTTTAATTTGGTAGCTCTAAAAGTCGTCTTTAGATGCAGGTACAGTGAAATAAAATAATGATGATAATAATATCAAGTAATTATTGGTTAGTAACTATTTGGGTTGATTTTGTTTATTTTACACAACCACATTTCAAATTATGATAATTTCATCAGAAGATTAATCTCTTTTATACCAGGTATCCAGCCTAAAGTGTTCTAATAGCTAACTTTTTTATTTTGTGTCTGAAAGTGAGCTTCTTATGGAACCCCTTATGCTCCTTTTATGTATGCATTTCAGTTTTCAAAATTTCCTGCCTTTTTCCAACATGGCGGACAACTTTATTTTTTCTTATGGAGCTAAATGATATTCAAAATAGGCTAATACATTTCCATGATTGAACAGACGAAAAAGAATTTTTATGACTGAATCTCAAAAAAGAATTATAAAACATTGAACACAGAATCACAATATTTCAGGGCACTATATGTTTTAGTATGTTTTATTTAATCGGACCGTTTTCTATACACAGACCAGAGACCATCATCAATTTCCTAATGCATTTCAAAAGGGAAATAGTCAAAATTTTCTGCTCCTTAACCATTGGGATTAGTAGAAAATACCTGTTTGTTAATTAATGTGCATTACTTTTAGTTTAAAAAACACAACAACATTCATTTAAGTAATATAAATTTTACCAATATTCATTTTCCAAAACAAATTTATTTCATTTCTATGTGGCCGTTAGATTTATATTAATCATAAATCTTTTAGACAGTTTTTTTACAATGTTAAATGATTAGCACTCATTTTGTTTGTTTTTTATGTTACAGTTAATTAGCATGTTTATTCAGAGTAAATTTTATTTACAGTAAAATATAATCATACTTTAATGGAAAGAAATTCTTGAAAATTGGCCGCTGCCTTCAAAATTGTTTGATGATATTCCTGGAAGTGTAGTTACATTTATAAATCAGGCACAGTTTTTTAAAGTACTTCAGTTATGTGTGACATAATATCTTGGATCTTTTTCCTTGGATTCTATACAATAGTAATATAAAACAATTTTGTGTTTTAACCCTTTTTTTCCACTGAAAGAGGATCTTTGAGATCCAGTGCCTGATTATGAGGTGTGGTGTCCCTAGACTTGAGTTGATTTGGCTTCCTCTCTACCTTCATTGTGACTGTATATACTGTGAGTTAAGCACAGAGGTGGTCTACTACAAGCTTATGAAAGAGAATTCATTGAGTGATTTCAAATCATACGTTCGATTACAAAACACAATAATTAGTTAGGGGCCTATGTTAGTTTTATTTTCTTCAAAGGGTCATCAACACACTAATTATAATAACTAATTTTACTGTAAAGGGATATGAGTTATGCCACTGACTATAAACATGCCACAATTGTTCTGGTGGAGGATGAACAATGAATAAATTTTGGCATTACCATAATGTATTACTGCAATTAAAACTGCGGCTTCATCTTTGGATTTTCCTCCAGCCATTTGTTTTTTCTAATATTTGTTTAACTAATATAATTCTACTTATAATGCTTCTTTGTTTATAAAAATGATTAAAAACAGAGAAAAGTACATACTTTTGTCTACTAACATATTTCAACATTAAAAGATTCATTGTTTGTTTTGTTAATATACGTAAAATACATTTGTTATGGTTGAGTTAAAAAAAACCAAGAGTAATTTACTTATAAATTTGTATGTTACTCGCCCAACATTTATTTTGTCAGTATTTTTATTTTCAAACTTAGTACAATATAAATTTAGCATCTTGGGGGTCCCATCTCATCATGGAGGCCCCTTGGGCCCTTGACGATCGCCAACCAGCCGACCTGGCCAGACCGCCCCTAATTATGCATCGTGTATTTCAGCATTTAACCTATTTTTACTTTCTCCCCCCTATAGATAGTATATGGAGAAAGTATTGTTTTCGTCAAAATTTTCGAATTTGAGTTGTTAGTGGATATATTCGTTTTAGTGCTCCCTGAATCTGAAAAAGTGGTTTTTTGGTGTGGTGTTTGTCTGTCTGTGTGTGTGGATGTACGTGTGTGTGGATGTATGTGTGTGCGTGTGCGTGTGTGTGTGCGTGTGCATGTGCGTTTGTGTGTGTGTGTGTGTGTGTGTGTGTGTGTGTGTGTGTGTGTGTGTGTGTGTGTGTGTGTGTGTGTGTGTGTGGATGTAAACGGAGCTAGAGACGACACCAGAGGTCCGATTTTCATGAAATTTGGCATGTAGGTATAAAGCCGTGGTATCTCCAGGCGTATTTTTCTTTTTTTTTGAATTTTCATTAAATTTGACTTAAAAACTAAATAATCTAGTATTTTGAATCATTAGTTTACGTCAACTGGTTGCGGAGATAATTGATCTTTTAGTTTGGCGGTAAACGCAGTACGTTGTCCAATGTTATTCTTATGGGAAATATTTAAAAACCGATATCTCCGTTATTTATTAACCGATTTTGATAAAATTTGGTACATATTTGTGTGATAAGTAATTGTTAATTTTTTTTATTTCACTATATATATGTTTTCTGGTTTTAAATGACTTGAAGGGAGAAAGTATGTGTCCGTTTCCTGATACCATTTATTCCACACAAACTTCTAACTTTAGTTTGAACAAACTCTAAGTTTTGTTTTTAATGAACTCATGAATTGAATATACTAAATGGTAAAAAAAAATATAATCTGAATTGCTACGTCAATTGGTGTGGCAACAAATCCAGTATATGAGTACTTTATATAATTTTTTTATTTATTTGTATTCATTATTAGTATTTCCGATAAACTCTAGGTTTTCAAACTCTTATTTCAATGTAAATTGATACCAACTAGTTTTCTCTGATTAAAGGAGATTAAATTAACGGTATCAGGAAACTGACACGTACTTTCTCCCTTAATGACATTTAAAACCAGAAAATTTATATAGTGAAATAAAACAAATTAACAATTAATTATCACTCAAATACTTACCAAATTTTATCAAAATCGGTTAATAAATAACGGAGTTAGGTTTTTGAATATTTGCTATAAGAATAACATTGGACAACGTACTGCGTTTACAGCCAAACTAAAATATCAATTATCTCCGCAACCAGTTGATGTAAACTAATGATTCAAAATACTCAAATACAAAAAGTCAAATTTAATGGTTGCAAGTATATTTTCATTAGAGGTTACAGATTTTGTGAAATTTGAAAAATATTAATTTTTTAGCACTCAAACCCCCATAACTTCTGAACCTGAATTTTTACAGACATGCGGGTGGTGTCATGTTGTTTGTCATCTTAAGAACTAAAAACCATGAAATTTTTATAAAAATCGTTAGAGCCGTTTTTGAGAAATTTGGATTTTTGTCTTTTTTTATGGGTTTTATGGGGTAAATACCCTTAAAAATCAAAAATTCAAAAAAATGAAAAGTACGCCTGGAGATACCACGGCTTTATACCTCCATGCCAAATTTCATGAAAATCGGACCACTGGTGTCGTCTCTAGCTTTGTTTACATCCACGCACGCACGCACGCATGCGCGCGCACACACACACACACACACACACACACACACACACACACACACACACACACACACACACACACACACACACACACACACACACACACACAGACAGACAGACAGACAGACAGACAGACAGACAGACAGACAGACAGACAGACAGACTGACTGACTGACTGACTGACAAGACACCACGCCAAAAACCAATTTTTTGGATTCAGGGAGCACTAAATCAGGGAGCACTAAAACGAATATATCCACTAACAGCTCAAATTCGAAAATTTTGACAAAAACAATACTTTCTCCATATACTATGTATAGGGGGGAGAAAGTAAAAATAAAAATTAATCTACTTTCAAGATGTATTCATACTTATATTACTCTGCAGTAATTTTAACATTATTGAGAATATCCACCTTTATTATTATTAATTTTAGTTCAGATCCTTTGGTCAAATTCTTCTTAACAACACACAAAACAATAAACCCAGATCCAACACTAAGAGACCCGACATTTCGTGTTGATGAAAAACATTATGCCTCTTCCTGAAAATTTTGATTTAACACACTATGTTTAGCATGTAGCTGCTCCAAGTTATAAAAAGAGTGGAACGGCTCCGCGCAAAGCATCTTGTGTGAAATCAAAATTCCCCTGTTTCTGATTAATGCAAAATATCAGGAGAGAGTTGAATCCAGTTTAGTGGTGTGTGCATTGTGAAGAAGATTTTGACCAAAGGATCTGCACTTCAATCAATAACTTTAAAATTAGTGGAGAGTACCTGCGACTAAGCTTTGCTTGGGGGGAAATAGTAATATTTTACTGGGGACATACGTTCTTAGATGATATAATAGCTACTTCCCTATGGGGGGAAATTCCCTAAAAACACAGTTGTTTGCCTGTTTGGAGTTTTTAGATAGATAGATAAGACTGAAGATATGTATAAAAACTTCTTGTCATATTGATGTAGGGTTAATGCCTATTTTTGTCACTCACTTCATGTATATTTATGAGCCTCATCTCTGTTGTAGGGTACCTAGTACAGTGTTTGTGATATATTAAAACGGGTTTAACATCATTACACCATTTTAATATAATTAAATTTAAAATATTCAGATTTACTTTTAACTAGATTAATGCAATTTGATACAACTGTTACCTGTATGGCTTTTCTCCAGTGTGAACTCGTAGATGGCACTTCAATCGATCTTTTAGAGGGAATTCTTTGCCACAAAAGTGACAAGTGAAAGCTTGCTCTGCTTGGTGCTTGCTCAACACATGGTTCTTCAAACCTCCACTTTGAGTGAATCTGGCATCGCAAACTTCACAGCGATATGGCCGCTCTCCGGTGTGTGTCCGAAGATGCTTCTTCAAGCTATACTGAAGTGTGAATCGCTTCTCACAGTACTCACAAAAGTAAATCAGTCCCCTTTTCCGACTACCAGCTAGGTTAGTCCTCTTTTCCTTCATCTTTTGTTTCATTGTGTTAAGCTTCCGCAGTAAACCACTCTTGTTATGCATCAAAAATAACTTGATAAACATGCACTACAATTCTGACTCACCAATTACTAAATATATACAAGTTCTTTGGTTAGAAATAGGCCTACTAAATAATGACAAAATTTTACAATAAATTGACTGGACATGCAAGAAGCCTCAATAATCTTTGGTAATAATAGCAATGGCACCGATATTGACTAGAAGTTCTCAACAAACACCATTTTCAAAATAGTTATTGGGCACAGCAGGTTAACTGTTGTGACAAGAACTAACCCTTTCACCTTTACTAGAAAGACCCAAAGCCATTATGAAGTATCTCAGTCCCGTGCATAGAAGTAGCCTAAGCACTTATCTGCAGGTTTCACTTTCACTGTCTTCCGATTGGAACAATATATTGAGAGCCACTCTGTCTGATGTCAGATTAGCTCTCCAACCTGAAAAAAGACTGCTTTTACCAAAGCAATGTTATGGGAATACTTGCTTATCACATAAGTTCTAAAGTACCGGTATGGAATGAATAAATTAAAATGTAGTTTGGTCTATTGAAAATGATTACAGCAGAACATGGTTAGCCTAATTTAAACTTCAGTTGCTTGATTTGAAATCTTTAATTTGAATACTTCTTCCGTTCCACAGTAGATATGTTCTATGTTAACATGCCAAAATTTCATGATCAATTTGAACAGAAACTTTAGCAGTTCGTAACTTTTACGAAATACTGTCTGCTTTCAGACAAGAAATTTCTGAGACAATTTTTGGTCTAAAAACTGGAAAAAAACAAGGTACATTCATAAGACCATTACACCAAGCGATTCTGCACCCCAAACCAATAGTATCTATAAAGTAACTCATGACTGATCATCATGACTTGATTCTACATAACACTCATAGGCCTAATAAGGCAAATAGTTCGCCAAATGTTTGGGCAAGTCAGATTTGCCCTTGCTCAATGATATTGCACTCCCATCATTAGGTTTGGTAATACTGTACTTCTTCCCAGACTTCTACCACAGATTAAATTCTATCTAAGTAGGTATTTTGTGTTTTTGTTTCGTTCTCTCCTAACCTTCAGTAAATATCATTAGAAGTTTGTTGAACATAAATACAATTCCACTGATTACAAAATTCAGATCCCATCATCTGCCATTCGCTCGTACAGCAGGAAATTGCATTGTATTTCAACATCTGATCTTTAAGAGAAAACAATATGGGATGATCTACTGATTAGTCGAACTTCAATCGAGCCTGTTGGCCTATATAGTTTGTTGGACAGAACTAGATACACAGAATGATTGTATCAACATGGTCAAGGGCGGTGGTATACCTGGCACCAACTCTTGGAGCCTACGCCATCCATAAGCCCAATGCTAAAATTAACATTATGGACGGCGTGGGCCCCAAGAATTGGCGCCAGCTATACAGTGGTCGGCTGTTTTGCTGACCTGTCCAAAGCCTTCAACTGTGTCAATATGGTAATTCTTTAGAAAAAATTATCTGCACTAGGAATTTGTAACATACCATTCAAATTGTTTCAATCATACCTCTCAAATAGGTAGGCCTATTAACTTAAATCACAGAAATCCAAAATGAAACAGCTATGTCAAAAATCAAAAGAACGCAATCTTCATAAAGAACAATTCAAAGCAGACTCTGTGCCTCGGGACTCTGTTTTGAGGCCTCTGCTGTTTCTGATGTACAATGACAACATTACAGTCATTGTTCTACCTGATAATTTGCTTCTTTTCGCAAATGACATGACTATTGTCAACTGAAAATAAGGTTACATACCTTGTGGACTGTCATCAATTCAATGTAGAAATAAAATCCTACTTTAGAAGTTGTTACTGCAAAAAGTAAAGTGGTAGAGTCTTACAAAATTTTTTCTGAAAACAAATGTCTCGAAAATGATCAAAAGTACCTATCGTAGGGCAAAGAAAAATTTTAGGAAAACTGTCAAACAACACAAAAAAATTGAACTTGAAAATAGACTTAAAGAAGCAGATTGTTTTTCCAGGGAATCTTGGAAAATAATTCATGAATTTAGGCCATCATCCAAAAGTGAGGGGTCTCACTGTCTCATAGATGAGGATGGTGTGGAAATTTCTGATCCGGATCTGATTTGTCATAATTTAAATAAATTTTTTTCCACCATTGCAACCAGAAATGGTACCCCACCACTCACACTCAACTTCTAGTTCGAATTCAGTTTTAAAAGTAAATCCACATGTTCTCACCGATTTCACTTCAATCTCAGTAAAGGACACTGTAAAGCTTTTCAAACATTTCAAATCTAAGAATTCTTTTGGGGTGGATGGAATCTCAATGAAAGTTTTGAAAAATTGTGTCGACGAGCTCGCTAAAAAACAAAACACACATCTCATCTCACATCCCACAATCCCACATCCCACATCTCATCAATATGTCACTGCACAGTGGCATCTTTCCGGATCAGTGCCGGACTGGCTGCTCTGTGGGCCCTCGGCAAAAATTTTTCGTGGGCCCCCCCCCACTTGCGAATGTTTTACACCCAATGTAATATAAAAAACTTTTTTGAAACTCATTATTCTCTATACATTTAGCATACATTTATTAATATTAACATAAGGCCAATGAAATAAAGAAAATAAGTACCCGTTGACACTAGGAAATTAGGTTATAAATATGGTAATGTGTGTATAATTTCATAGAAATAGATTTATTAAAGGGTATTAAAAACAATAAGTCTATGTTAATATATTAATAGACAAAATTTAATGTGTGTCAATTTCTTAGAAACACATACATATAAGATTATATCTTAAAGACCATAATTATTATGTATATTGTACACTACTTAGTTTCTTCAAAAACATGAATATTTTCAAAAAACCTATATACGATTATTTTTAAGTGCATAACATAACAATATGATTACATTATCAATATGTTGATTGTTGAATGTAGGCTATCTAACGGCAACATAAACAGTCTCAACCCATTGTCATAACTAACTAAATCACACTATTAACATTTTCTGAAGCTCTTCACTTGAGCAAGCTATTTCGTTGATTATAGCCTCTTTATTTACGTTCTTAAACAAGTCCCTTTCCCAGTTCATTAGAATTAAATTACTTAGAAGTTCTTGGTCCAAAGAATTTCTTAATTTATTTTTTACAATTTTAAGTTTTGAAAAAACTCTTTTGCATGAAACCTGAGTGTATGGTATTGTAAGCAGGTATTTGTAAACAGAGTACAAATTGTTAAACAGGCCTGATTGAGATGACAGATTGTACAATATAGCAAAGGCACACGATAAACATTGAGCACACCGTAACTTCTCTTCGGTCTTACATAGAGGTTTCTCGTCATCATTAGTAAGCAATTGATCATCACTTGGCCTAGACTGTTCATTCACTAAGCAATCACACACAGCACACTATTAATTTCACTATTGTATTGTCACTGTTTCACTGAGCACTAAGAAATATTAACCTATAAACTCCTGATCGTGAAGTAAAGAGAGCAAGCATCAGCAATAGTAAACCTGTAATAATCACCACTAGATAACACGTAGCTCGAAATCGAGCCGAAATCATATAGTAAAAGAATGAAGAATAACCAGCCTCCTTATATACTTTTAAACTTTAATCAAAGGTCTAAATTCATTAACAAAATCATGGCTTAACTACAGAAACTTTTAAAGTTAATTTTATCTACCGCAGGAGTTTCCGGTAAACGTTAACGATTTTTTAAGGAACGCCTTCAATTTCCCATGTCCTCTTGTTTATGTAATGTATATTTTAATACCGCCAAAAGATCAAGCTCTGCTTACAGCAACATGTAGCTGACCGAGAGAAAACACTGGCGTCGTGAGCAATGACTTCATTTGTTTAGGGATTGCCCCTGCACCTAATTAATAATTATCGCCAAAACAGATACTGTAGGGAACGGCTGTCTTTTTAGAGAACATTTCCTTTGTGGCAAAAACGCATACATTTTTTTATCTCTACCAGTCTTTTTATTCTTGAAATGCATAAAAACCGCAATGAAAACATATTTAGTTCATTGGTCTGAGGTTAGAAGGAGCATCAAATTTTACATCGAGAGGGTGATGCCAGCAGTTGCGATCGTGTTCTTTCCGACTCCTCTGACCGGTAAATGTTCGTCTTCTTATCGGTGCCATTATAAATGCACCAAATCCAAAAAACAGATCGGCTCAGGTTAATATAACTTCAAAAAACACTATGAGGTATCGTAAACTACATTGTAAAACTGGTAACTGCAATGTTTAAGACCTTTAAACCTTCATAGCATAACCTAAATTACATAACAAACATTTAAAAAAAAGAAAACTGTTGAAAACGAAGCCAAAGAAGCTGTAAAAATAAAAACTGCTCTTTTCAAAAAAATTAATTATAAATGCTGCAATCTGTGGTTTACCTGTAGAACTATTTCAGAGCTAGACCATATGTTCAGTATGTAAACAAAGTGAACTGAGCTTGCTTAAATGTCAATGAATAGCGCCACTGTTCCGAAACTTCAGCCATTTAGCCTACTGTACTTTAGTGACGCTCTTTTTTAAAATTCTGAGACTTGTTGACAAATCTACATAAAAATCCCTTTAATTTTATACCTCAAACATTAAATTCCGTCCAGCCGTTATTGCGGTTGGACTGTGAAAAGAAAACCGCTTGCGTATTAATATATAGATGCAGACGACAACCACGCGCCCACTGTTCGCGATCGCGACGACAACGTCTCACAGCTGATCCTGGTGGCAGTGGCGTCCAAGAAGACAGCTCACGTGGTGATAACGAATAAACAAAGACAAAATGTGTTGCCTGTGCTAAACATAGACAAATGTGTGCTGTGCAGTAATCTTTATTTTTTTTTATCCACGCTGGAAGGGAGGTTAAAAATAGCCCTTATCCGCACCGAAATGCGGGCCCTCTACGCCGCTCGCCCAAGAGAGCAAAGCGACGAGCAGGGGTCTCCAACCTCTGACAGACAGCATCAGTGTCAGAGGCCCCGCCTCGAGGCTCGAGGCGGCTAGGAGTGTACAGTTGTCTGTACGTCTCCTTGGGCATACCTGCTAAAAAAACCCCCTCGTGTGCTGTCACCACATCATTGCGATCAACCCGAGCGTCTGCTCATTGCGACATCGCAATGCATGGCCTCTGGTCCCTTTCAGGACTCCGCGCTGCTGTCCCTTTCGGGACTCCTCAGTTGGTGTTCAACCGATCTTCTGCTGTCCTCGGTTCTGGGGTCACTCGAGACACCCGTCTGTCCTCTTCTGGCGCAGGACGGACATGACTAAGTCAGCCACTGCATTCCAGCTGACACTGCCCTGCAGCATCTTCCCCACGATGTTGTCCGGGGTCAGATGACCGCCGACCGAGTCGGCGAGGGCAGTCCGTTCTTCGTCAAAGCGACGGCACACGAAGAAAGTGTGATGCACGTCGTCTCCGTCGTGTCCGCAGTACTTGCACCTGGGCGAGTCGACCTTGTCCATTCGGTGGAGGTACAGACGGAAGTAGCCATGACCTGTCAGGAACTGGGTGAGGTAAAAGTTCACCTCCCCGTGGTCGTGGCACACCCACGGCTCCAGGTTCCTGATGAGTCGCCATGTCCACCTTCCGGTCATGTCTTCGTCCCATCGACGCTGCCAGGCGGCCATTGTTTGGCCACAAGCCAGCTCGGCAGCCTCATCCCGATCCATCTCGGGAGCACGCCCCCAGATGGTCTTCTTCTCTTGCGCCAGCAGGTCGATTGGGATGACTCTCGCAATGACCAGCACCGCCGCCTGCGAGACCGTGCGGTACGAGGACATGACCCTGAGCGCGCCGCGTCTCTGCACCGCCAGCATGCGAGTCCGGTATTTCTTCACCTTCGTCGCATCTGCTGTGCAGTAATCTTATAATGTTCATTAGTCAAATTTATCAGCTATCTTATTGATAAATCAAATAAAAAATCTTATTTTCAAATAAAAATATTGTGGATTTAATTTTTAAGATTGAAAAAGCGGTATTTAAATAATTTTGTATTTTTGAGGCCCGTGGGCCTTCGGCATTTGCCGACCTGCCGACCTGGCCAGTCCGGCACTGTTCCGGATTGTTTTAAAAACGTCAAAAGTCAAACCTCTTTTCAAAAAAGGCTGCCACAAAGACATAAACAATTACCGTCCAGTCTCACTCCTTCCATCCATCTCAAAATTTTTTGAAAAAACCGTATATGACCAGATCATGGCATATATGGAAACGAACAATCTCTTTTCTTCAAAACAATTTGGCTTCCGAAAAAACAAATCTACTAAGCTTGCTTTAGTTGAGTTTGTAACGGAATGCATCCGGGCGATTGACAGAGGCGAGTGTGTGACTGCATGTTTTGCAGACCTGTCAAAAGCAAAAGCTTTTGACAGTTGACTGCGTTGACATTTCAATTCTTTTGGAAAAAATTCAAAAAGTTGGAATCTCTGGGAAAATTCTCGATTGGCTCCATTCATACCTGGAAAACCGCTTTCAGGTCACTGAAATCATATCAAAAAACACCGTTTTTCTATCAAAAAAATCTCCTGTTCAGTTCGGAGTGCCGCAAGGTTCAATCCTTGGGCCTCTACTGTTTTTAATCTATGTGAATGACTTGAATGATGTCGTCCCGGACAATGATCTTTTCATGTTTGCGGACGACACGACCATTCTTGTCAGGAACATGGACAAACAATGGGCAGAAATCGATGCAAACATCAAAATAAACACAGCAGCTCAATTTTTTCACGAAAACAAACTTGCGGTCAACGCAGTGAAAACAAACTCGGCATATTCAAACAACCCAAAACTCAAATCTCAGTTCAACTTTCCACCCGAATCTGTTCATTGGCGAGCATGACCTCAACCATGTGGATGTGGTGGTTTTTCTAGGAGTGAGACTGGACCGTAATTTGTCATGGGAGTTTCAAATTGAAAAAGTTCACTCAAAAATTTCATTTTCAATTTTTGTCCTCAGAAATTTCTCCCATCTGGGCATCAAAAGTCTTTCAAAATTGGTCTACCACGGTCTCATTGAGACTCACCTCCGGTATTCTGTGATACTGTGGGGGGTGGCCAACAAAACATCTTTCAACCGACTTTTTGTTTTGCAAAAGAGGGCGGTGAGGCTCGTCGCGGGCCTTGAGGCTGGCTCTCATTGTAGAGAGGCCTTCAGAAACCTTAAAATACTAACTCTACCCAGCCTTTTTATATTTGAAATAATTTTGTATGCTAAGGTCCATGGACAGCCAGCCATCCGTGACCATGCCTACAACACTAGATTTAAATCTCATTTTGCCATCTTTCACAATATACTAGTTTGTTTGAAAAGCAGCCCTCCTACATAGGCAATAAGTTATTGCAGTCGCTTCCACGCAACATTGACAACAGTCCAAACCTGAGTATTTTTAAGAATATGCTAGAATCTGTTTTAATTGAAAAATCTGTATATGAGGTGGATGAACTTTTACACTAAACAACTTCAATTATTAACTTCTCTATTTTATTTCATGTTATTTAAAAGTAAGCAGAATTATATTCCTTTGACGTATCCCATGCCCTATCATTACGGGGTCAACGGGACGAATAGGAGCACGTAAGCACTTAAGTTTCAGCATCATAGTCCATTTTCAAGGTTTCTGTGCAAGAATTAATTACAATTAATGTACAAAATGGCACTATGATGATGAAACTTAAGTAGGATTTAATTCTACATTGAATTGATGACCGACCACAAGGTATGTAACCTTATTTTCAGTTGATTAAATCAATTCAGGAGGCAACAAAACCATGAATAAATGACTAGAGTAGAGCGCCGATTATCCGAACTAATTGGGGACAAGGGGTGTTCGGATAACTGAATATTCGGATAATCGAACACGAAAAGACAACATTTTAAAATTATATATGTAATGTAATTCTTAGTAGTAAAAAGGCTAAAAAACTATCACACAAAAATTATTCACGTAATTTTATTATGAAATCTATCAGGATACATTGATATCCTGGCGCAACGGGAATTTTGGTTGGCGCGCAAATTTGAATTGCTTGAGAATCATGTTCAAAATAAGAATTATTACAGCGTTTGGTTAACCAACGGTTCGGATGACCGACGTTTGGATAATCGGTGCTCTACTGTATTGTCATCAGTGGAAGGGATGCAAAGGGGTTGGAGCTAGAGTCTGATCAAAACTTAAATGACGACATTGTGTCAGTTTTTTTAAGAGAACGGCCTAGTGCTGAACTCGGGCAAAACAAGCTAGGGCCTAGGGCCTACATGTATTTTCAAATATTAAAAAAATTTTAAGACACTGGTCCTTAAGACTGGGGGTACCGACCCTATTCAACAAAAAAGGGCAAGGTTGCTGGGAGTGAAGCAGTTTGGAAAGGTCCCTTTCTAAAAGTAAATTTGTCCTACATAGAATAGCACCAACTGGGAACATTCCACTGTCAAAGTTAGTCTATTAACTTATGGCCTGTTCGGCAGACAATTGGATATTTAATAATCTTGTGGGGGAGCGGGGGGGGGGGGGGTGTAAAGGGGAATTTAAATGTAGTATTAAGATCTCAAAAAATCTGTCAGAACCCATCTAGATGTCTACTTGCACGCAGAGACTTAGCACCGTGTAAACCAAGCTTTAGTATCTAACTGAAGTTCAAGATGGTGGATGAAGGGAAATAAGATGTTTTTAAGTTATTTTATGTTACAAAGGTTTTTGGTTAGTGGTTTATTATATTTAGTTTCATTTAGTAGTTTATTATATTTAGTAAGTTTAAGTTATAAATTTAGGTAGGCCTAGCCTATATTTTGTTTTTGAGAAGGAATTGAATTACAGTAGACCACCTCTTAACCGACCTCGTTTTAACCGACGATCGGATTATCCGCCCTTGCTCGTCAAATATTAAAGATCGTTTTAACCGACCCTGTTTTGGGAACAATTTGGTTTAACCGCCCTTTACAAGAAATTCCAGAATTTGCGTTCCCATACCCGGCGATGAGAACGTTACGCTCATCTCTCAGTTTGTTACGGATCAAAAAGTTTATAATACATGTTTATAACATTCATTAATTTTATTAAAACGTACAGTAGACGAATTTTAATGCATATAGTACGATAAGGGTCTGTGAGTGTTCGTTGTCATATCCAGAAACCATTCTCATTCATCGGTAGAGTAAACAATCAACACAAACCTTATGTGCTGTTATCCCAGACTTTCGATAATTATCATACTTATAGCCTACTATAATTTTGAGTGTGATACGATCCAAATTTTCTCCGGAACTTTAGATGATAATTCTGATGTCTGTGTTATACTCTATTTTATTTTCAATTTAACTGCCTGTTTCGTAATGCAATAATTGCTTGCTTCTTATCAATTTTGACAATTAATACTGCATCACGAAAGTTTCGTTAAAAAATAACATGTTATTCTTTTTTTAACAACGTCTAATATTTAGTTTATAAAAAAGGATTTGTTTTTAGCGTTTGTTTTTATCTTTGTAAACTCAAACTCAAAATGTTTTTATTCCAAAGAAAAAGAGTTACAGTGTACATTGTATAACATTGCTTACTAAAATACTTTTATATTCAATATTATCTAATTCATTGTATGGAATGTGCCTACATTGGTAAAAAACCTGTGGGTAGGCACGAGTCTTTAATTTAAGTTAGTGTTTTACAAATAAATGTTACGGTAATACAAAAAAAAGCAAAAAGTTGGCAAGTAGGCTATAGATAAATAAAATTAAAATAGCAAATAAAAATGAATCATAGTGGCAGGGTATACACATGTGCACTACCCCAACGGAGACCATCACCGCGACAGTTAGGGCCTAATTGAGTCTTTGAGGTCAGTAGTAGTCAATCCTGAGTGTTTATCTGTAACCCGATGTGACGACCGCCTCAGTAGCATCCCTTATGATTTCCCTACAAATGGGCCATTCCATGATTAAGTGAGCCTGACACTAAAAAAATAAAATTCAATAATTACAAAATAGGACCCATGATCCATGTAGGGAAATAAGTAAAAATATATTAAACATTGAAAAAAGGTTGATTTTCCATGTTTTAATTGTTTATCATCCGTTTCAAAACAGGACAGCTGACTGTGCTTCAAACACATGTTTTTTGCCAACTTTGTTGTATTTTTTTTAATGGTGTTTGAGATGACTGCTGGACTTGTGTTAATGAAGAAGAGAGATTGGATTTTAAACTAAAGTTCACCAAGAAAACTTTGCCAGGTAAGAAAGATTGGATTTTAAACTAAAGTTCACCAAGAAAACTTTGCCAGGTAAGTGTTTTATTAGTCTTGAATATTTATTTTAGCAAATAGTGTTTTCCTTGTCCCACCCGTGACATAAAACTTAAAAAAGTTTGATTTTAATGCTGAAACAAATTTGAGGTTATGTTCTTATCTTGTGAAAGTAAGAAGTAAACTTAGCTTATTAAAATTATATTAAAGTCATTAAGTACCAAAAATTATTTTGTTAGTAAAATGTAGTTTTATTATTGTCCCACCCGTGACAGTCACGGGTGGGACCAATGCTACTCGAGCATTTATAAGGAATAAGTCTCCAGACTATTAAGAAATTTATCATTTTAGGTTAGGCTTGATGTTTAGCCATAGTGTCACTTATATTTTTGTGTAATTTCAAATACTATTAATAACAAATTAATTAGAAATAATGTTTTTTCATTTCTAATAAGTAATGTTGCGATTTCAGAAATATGGGAAAGACTACGTCAACTGAACGAATGAAAAAGCTGCGGGAAAAACTGAAAAAGAATAAAGACAAATACGACAAACATCTAGAAAATGAAAGAGAAAGAGATAAGAAAAGAAGAGAAAAGAAGAGATTAGAAGCTAGTAGATCTCCAAGACTGATCTCGGAGATTAGACGAAAGGAGACTGAACGGAAGAAGAAGTATCGACAGAAGCAGAAAGAAAAAAAGGCAAAACTTGATTTATCAGGGTCAAGTTTAGGATCCTACAAATGTCCCCAGTCTCTTGGGAAAGCTGTTAAAAGGATAAAAAATGTATTGCCATGTAGCCCAAGTAAGAAATCAGCTGTCTTGAAAAAACTAATTTTTGACAGTATACCAAAAGCTGCTATAAAAAGTATTTTTTCAGAAAAAAAGAAAGAGGTGAGAAATGTTTTAAGTGAAAATACTAAACAGAAAGTTGTTCAGTTTTACCAACAAGATGACATTAGTAGGCAAGCACCAGGAATAAAAGACGTAAAGTCTGTAATAGATCCTGAAACTGGCAAGCGCAAGCCTGTACAAAAACGATAGGCCTATATGAATATGACTGTAAAGGAAGCCTTTAGTTTGTTTAAAACTGAATACCCAAATGAGAAAATCAGCAGTCAAAATTTTATCAACTACGACCAAAAAACATTATGTTAACTTGTGAAATGCCACATAACGTTTGCGTTTGCAAGTATCATGCGAACGTAAACTATATCATAGAGGCCATTAACAAAAAAGCCCCAACCTTTCCCTCAAACAACGCTGAGCTGCTTACTAAAATGTGTTGTAATATAGAGAGTGAGGTCTGTATGACTGGTGATAGTAAAAATTGCATCTCAGATGTCCGTTCTTTAATTGAAAATGAAGTGGATTTGAACACTAAAATAGTATGGAAGAAGTGGGAAGAACTTGACAACCGGCCTAAAGTCATTGAGTCAGAAGGGTCTATTGAGGATGCAATTGATGAGCTCCAGTCAAAACTAAAACAATTTAAAGTCCATTTCTTTGTCAAGAGGCTACAATCTAAAACTTTTAAAGAGATGAAAATGACAGTTGCAGAAGATGAAGCTATTTTGCAAGTTGATTTTGCCGAAAATTATCTGGCAGCATATCAAGATGAAATCCAGAGCGCTCATTGGAGCCATAATCAAATTACTGTTTTCACTGGATGTGCTTGGCTCAAAGACAATGTGCGCTCATTTGTAATAGTTACAGATAACCTAAGCCATGATAAATATTCTGTTTTTGCATGTTTTAAAGCCATTATTGACAAACTGAAGCAAGAGTTTGAGAAACTAACCACAGTGAAGATTTTTCCAGATGGGTGTGCTGGACAGTTTAAAAATAGATTTACACTGTCTAACTTGTGCTTCATGTCAGATGATTTTGGTGTTAATGGGGAGTGGCACTTTTTTGCCACGTCCCATGGAAAGGGCGCTGTGGATGGCATAGGGGGCTTAACAAAGCGAGCTGTGTGGACCCAGGTGAAGCAGCGACGAGTACTAATAAACTCAGCACTTGATTTTATTAAGTGTGCTGAAAAAGATGTTCCTGGTGTGAATTTTATTCTTCTAACTGAAGATGATGTGAATGAAAATGTAGCAATGTTGGATGAACGTAAAAAAGATCCCCAAAATACAGTCCCATCATTTCTTCATTGCTCAAGGAAAAGATTGCTTGATTAGGCTACTGGACGTAGCTTTCTGAAATCTACTTTGGTCCCTACCAAAGTCTTTAAGCTATCAGTTGACGATATATACACAGACAGTTCAAGTGACGGAGAAGATGGCGTGTTAGAAAGAAGTGAAACTAATGTAGTGGGAGTGAAGCCAACGGTTGAGAACATCAAGAATGGTACATTTGTGGTAGTTGAATTCTCTACAGCAAGAAAAGTGTCTATCAAGTATAAATACGCTGCAATATGCCTAAGTGATATTGAAGATGATGCTGAAGTTAAGGTAATGTGTATGAGAGTTATGAAAGAAAGTGGAAGGCTGTTCAAAGTCGATGAAAAAGACGTCTCGTATGTTGATTTTACACAGATTGTAAGTGTCTTACCTCAACCAAACATTAAACAAGTCCAAAATAGTGTATTTTATGAATTTGAAGGAAATGTTGATGTTTTTGAAAGGTGTTAGGCTAACCTAACACCTTTCAAAAGCATCAACATTCCCTAAGGAAAATACGAATCTGTTAAAATTTCATCTTTTTTTTATAGCCTAGACTCCAAGGCCTACTTTAAATAACATTATTTATGTTATTTTACTTTTTATATTGACAAAAACATGTCAATTTTGTGCTTATTGTAACCCTCTTTATTTTATCTTTCATGTAAAATTAAAGATTCAAGTAAAATATGTGTGTTTTTAATGTTTTTACCAACTGCGTCCCACCCGTGACATATGTCCCACCCGTGACACAAAGTATTAGCTGCTTAATTTAATTTATATAATTTTATAAAACACATTTGTTCTTTGGTAGTTTGATAACACTTGTGTTTATGTATAGATTATAAAAATATTGTGTTCACATCACATCATATTTCACAGAGTTTTATCATAATAGTTGGTAATAAACTTCCAGCTTCCATTTTTTGTGCCACCCGTGACAGAACTTAAATGCCTAATAAATTGGTTAATATCATTCAAATCATTTTAGAGGAAGCAGGTACAGTTAAAGCAGTTATTCAAGTACATAAGGTTAGTTTTTATTTCACCTATCCATTTAGTCCTAAATTTATAAAATTAAAAATAAACAGAAAAGCATGGTCCAAGTGTCCCACCCGTGACAAAAGAATGGCCCCAATGTAACATTTCTATAGTAATTATTTTGAAATATTTTGATAATTAGATTATAAATAATCCACAAATGGCTTTGGAACGATGTCAATAGAACTCCAAATCAATAGAGCTTTTATTTTTTGGTGTTTAGAGGATTACCCGTTTTAACCGACCTTTTAAGTTATCCAACCTAGGTCCGGTCCCGTTAGGGTCGGTTAGAGTCGGCTAGAGGGTCGGCTACTGTATTATGAATTTGATCTTGATTTTGGTTAAATTAGTGATTATCGATGTTTCTTGTTTATTAACTTTCTGACAAATTGTCAGAACAGTCTAATGAATGATCAACCAAACACAATAGGTTGATGAAGTTGATATTGCTATCGGTTTTACTGAAACATATGAAAAGTTGGAGAAGGAACGCTTAGCCTACACGAAAGCAAAAATGAACTTCGCTCATGTTCAATTATTATAATAAGTTCAGTTACTAAACCTGCACAACTGTGAACTGTAGACAGTAAACATAACATGAAAAGGTGGATCAGATATAAAATTTGTCCCTTCCATTGTATTTTAGGCCTAGTCATAAAATTAATTAATAATTCATTAGGGATTAGTTTGAGATCAGTTATTTGGATTGTTAGTTCATGATATTAGCATATCTCCATTAGAAAGCCATCAGTAGGCTTACTTTATGTAGGCTATAGTACGGTTAACCTAGCCTATATGTTGAACCTATATATGTAATGTTTTCATCAATTTTCTGTTAAAAATAACTTTAGAGAGTAAGATTACTATCTGTTTCCATGTTATATGTGTAAATAACATGTATAACAGTAAAGTAGGCTAATTGAAGGAAGTGGGAATGTTAATTAAAGGAAAGAGAAAGATGAGAGGATTAAAATTTAAATGAACCAATAAATTGATTTTCAACAAGGTGCAATGCACACTAAAGAGCGCTGATTTGCCTAAATCCTAAATCGAGACCATTTAGGCTACTGTAACTGAGGATAGCCTACCTACCTTCAGTACGATCAATAAGTTACTTAATTAAAGCCAAACTCATACAATTAATTGGATACAGAAAATTTCTTACCCTACTGGTAAACACTCATGAGGACTTCTGAGTCGACATACTTTTTATCTAAAGGCTGATAGGGCCTCACTGCCACTAAATCGGTATCGGTATCGTTTCTCCATTTTGTTTTCTTATCTATTTCTTTTCATCCTTATTCTTATTATTACTGAATGAATCCATTATCGAAATTTGTTATCTTTCCCCTTCCTACTTCCATTCGTTCTTTTCGTTCGCTGTTTGCTTCTTTCCCGTCAACTTGTCGTTCGCCAGCAACAGCCCTGTTATCTCTAAGATGGGCGGAAACACACGAGTCACGAGTGGTCCATGCTCAGCGAAGTTGCTCGCATGCCCGCTCATTTTATACTTTAAAACGTAAAATACTCAGAACTAGAGAATTAACTCTTGTTCTAACAGAAATAACCTTCCTTTAGGTCTCTACTTTGTTATTTCCAAAATGCGTATTCGTTTCGTCTGCTTGTTGATGCGAGGAATTCGACGTGGAGATGGAATTACTCGTTCATCTCCGACATAAGAGGTTTGTTGTCCACGAGCTGCCGGTGGATTTTGCCATTTCCTTCTCCTTCTCTTTCTGTCAAGCGTCAAAGCGTCTAAATGTTGAAAATCCGGTCACCGGTCTGACACTTAAATGGAGCCAAGTGATAAGCTTCTTGGAGCGGGTTAGTTCGAAGCACTTTCACCAGTCTGACACTTAAATGGAGCCAAGTGGTAAGACAGTGAATTGAAAAATGTTTGGGACTGAGACTGAATCTGTGATGTCATTTATGAAAATGAGGAATAGAACAGGCCCCAAAATTGATCCCTGCGGCACGCCACTAGCGGGGATGATCAATTTCGGGGATGATTTTACTGATTTGAGTTTGTTTTTTCTTGGAAAACTATTTCTGTAAATTGAGATCGATTGCTCAAGTACGACTTGAGCCATTTGAGGGCGTGCCCTACAATTCCGCAATTTTCTATTTTTTTCAAAAGCAGAGATGTATCAACACAATCAAAGGCTTTGGTGAGGTCAGCGAAGCAGCCTATCACTGACTCACCAGCCTCTAGAGCATTAATACATTCATTTATGAAATCGGTCAGAGCCAATTTGGTTGATTTACCCTTCCTAAATCCATACTGTCTTTTGTTCAAAATGTTGTTTGCTTCCAAGAAGGATGTGAGTTGGTTACAAACCACTCTTTCTAACAATTTTGAAGCTGATGGCAGGAGTGAGATTGGACGATAGTTGTTTTTGTCCTCTTCATCTTCTTTTTTGTGGATTGGCCTTATTTTAGAGGTCTTACACCCTTCTGGAAATAATCCATGCTCAATAGAGGTGTTGATAATATGAATGAGAGGTTTCGAGATTTCCTCTATGCAGAATTTTAAGATATATGCTTGCTGATTTCATCAGTCCCAGAAGATTTCTTAGGCTGAAAGCTTGAAACGATTTTCATAAAGAGGGGTTTGTCTATTTTTTGGAAATCTTCTAGGAGTGGCCTAATTCTATTTTGTGTTTGGTTTAGATGGTCATGGGGGATTCCAGATGTTTGACTTTGTTTATTTCCTTCATTTACTATTGTTGCTACATTTGTAAAAAAAATCGTTTAGAATTTCTGAAACCTCTTCTGGTTTTTCAACTACATATTTCTGAATTGTTTTTTAATTTGATGTTTTTCATTGGCTTGATTTTCCCTGTTTTGTACTGGTTTACAATGTCTCAGGTAGTTTTATACTTATTGTTGGATCTCGCCAATGTTCTCTGCATCCATTGAGATTTTGCCTCATCTATTGACTTTTTATATTCTTTTTTTGCAATTTTGTAACTTTCTTTGTTTGTATGATTTCTTCTATCTGTTTTCCAGTCTGAATATCTTTCCAGAACCCTCTGTTTGGTTTCTTTTACATGATTGTTCATCCATTTGTTCTTATTTGTCTCGCTTTTAACAGTTGTTTTGTGATTCGGGCAAGCTATGTCAAAGTGAAATTTGAATGTTTCTATAAATTCATTGTATTGTTCTGAAGGATCTCCTTTCTTTATCACATTTTCCCAATTTTCTGATCTCAGCCTAATTTTTAATTCTTGTAGATTTTCAGTTTTTACTTTCCTTGAAATTTGGGTTATTTTTGTTTCCTTTATTTTATCTTCCACTGGCAACTTCATCATGATGGCAAGGTGATCTGAAATGTGGGGCTGAATGGTACTATTGCTTGTTTTGTGGATATTTGTGGCAAAATTGTCAATACATGTTTCTGTAAAATCTGTTATTCTGGTGGGCACTGTGATGGTTGTGGATAGGCCATGGCTCTTGAGGACATTCAGGAAGGATTATTTTTTTCTCCATCCTTCGATAGATCCACATTGAAGTCTGCCCCAATGATCACATTATTAGAAACTGCCCTTATCTTACCAACATATTCATCAAGGGTTTCTAGAAATAAAGGCAGATTTTGGTCTATGGGCGACCTGTACAATGATGATATTATTATTCTTTTAGGGCCTATCTTAATTTCTATTTCTGTACATTCAAAAATGTGTTCAATGCTAATATTTGTGCCTATTTTGAGAGATCTGATGTTATCTAGGTTAATTTTTGTTGACGTGTAAATGGCAACACCTCCATTTGAGAGGTCTTGTCTGCAATAGTAGTTGATGAGGTTGTAATTGCCCATATGTAATATAGATATTTCATCGCTCTTCAGATTATGCTCTGCCACCAAAAATATGTCTGGTTTTTCCTCATCTAAAAATATTTTTAATTGGTCCACTTTGTCAGGCTTCTAACATTTAAAAATACAATTTTGAGCTCATTTTCTTTATTTTGTTTGCGATTTTTGCCACCTCTACCTAAATTTTTGTTTGTGTCCCTATTTGAGGTTATGTTTATGTTATTCTTTTCTCCATGTCTGTGGTTTCCCAGTTTTTTCATTTTTCTCTGTCTCTAAACCTGTCTGTTTTGGTTTCACTATTTTCCTATATTTTATATAATTTAAGACCAGGTCAGTAAGAATACGTTTGCCAGTAAGGTTCAGGTGCAGGCCGTGTCTTGTGTAACAAGTCCTATCAAGCAGACAGTTCAAGCTCAGATATCCCCATCTCCTTTCAGTGCAAAAGTCCTTAATTTTTTGGTTCTGCTGCCTTGATTAACTCGTTTTTATTTGTGCTGCCTCTGTCATATCTGTGTGGGGCCTCCACAAAAATCACTGACGCTGAAGAGTCCCTAAGAGTAAGAGCTAGTTCATTCATTCTCTCATTCACTTCACTCACACTCTCCTCACACACATCATTCACCCCTGCCACAACGACTAGGTAATCTCCATCCTCCATCACCTCAGCTCTTTCCTTGGCAGTCTTTAAGATGGTATCTGACGCGGCACCGGGTATCATCCACACTTCGCATGACCAATCTTTTGCACTCATTCCATCGCTCAACAAATCCGCGCATCCCCTCCCCTGGCTATCCGAAACCCAAAAAACCCTATTTGCCCCCATTCCCCTTCTCCTGTTCACGGAGAAGGGGAACTTCATGTCAACACTATGGGCCGTGACACCGGCGAGAGAGGTTCGCCTTGTGTTTGGTTTATGGGCTTTCAGCAATGGTTAGCAGTGCACCTAGTGTGATTTAGGTTATATTTCACTGCATTAAAAAATTAAGCCATTGCAGCCATTATTCATGAGCTGCCCAGCTATGTTAACCAATCAAAGGATGGGCTAGGCTTATGACAAACAAAGGCCTAGGCTAGGGTTCAACCTAGTTAAACCTACACCAGGTAACTTTACCCTTTTTATAGCTAGGCCTAAGCAACTAGCCATAACCAATCACCTCCTCTAGCTATTAATCAGTAAATTTATACCCCCCTACAAATTTGACCCGTTACACCCCCTTCTTACCTCGGCCAACAAAAAAAACAAATAAAAAAAGAGTAAACGCTTCGGGGTTCAAGCAAAGTGCAACCAAGTGGTAATCGCCACTCACAACACACCCCGAACAAACGTATCAATCCCCGATCGCCTGTGCACCTTAATCCTAGGTTTCAGTCACCTTAGGGGGTTTCAGGCACTCTCGGTCAATCCTCATAAACAACAAGTCATCATCAATGAGGCTCGAGAATGCTGACATAAGCTGTAACCACAGCTTGCATGCCTCACCTCTTTAACCTCATTGAGGTTCGCACCTCGAGAGCCAGACGTTTCACACCTAGGTTCTGGAGTCTCAGTAACAAAAGACAGGTCATGGAACAACAGAAGACCTCCGCCCAAGAGTTTGGACAACTGGGGCCTTTTCTCAAATGTTAGGGTCTCCATCGTATTCACTTCGGGTTCAGGTCTGCTGGTGGAATCAGGAGGTAAAATCACCCTACGGTCGAATCGAACCAGGTTCATCCCCTCAAAGCAACGCATACCAAGAATCATGTCATAAGACAGATTTGGTATGTAATAAGCTTCCCAGGAGTGAGTTGAGCCACCCACGTCACTAGAAAGTCGATACAAGGACCCAGACTCGCTATTGGTTCCATCTGCCATCCTCATTGCCACCCTAACTAGCTCAGGTTCCACACCTTGCTCTGTCAGGAGTTTCTGAACTTTGGAGCCCAACAGGTTAACACTAGCTCCAGAATCAGCAAGAGCCCTGAAAGTTTTGCCACCCAGGTTCACCTCAACAAAGGGTCTCACATCTCCCCCTGGGGTTCCTGATATAGCTCCGGTAAAATACCCGGTCAAGCTATCAGAGCCATTAGCCAGAGGTCTCTTGTCGTGCTGCGGTAATATACTCAGCCGGTCTCCTGAATGCTGAGTCCCAACGCGGCTTCTCGCTGCACGACATTCACAATGAGATGTAGCCACACCCCCTCTCTTGCAGTTGAAGCACCGCAACCTTTTGGGCTGAGGGCAACAACGATAACGGTGGCCACACTCATCGCAGTTCCAGCAAACCAAGTCACCCCAACCAGGGTTGTTTGGCTGCTGTGGAGGCGTATTGTCACATATCAATCTCTGCTCTTCCGTGCCTGATCCTAAACGGGACTGCATGGGCAAGCTCAAGGCAGCTGGTTCCACACCAGCTGTGACATCACCATTACCAGGGAATGGTTCAACAGCTGCAAGGTCAAAGCCTCGGTCCTACCTTTGCTTACAATCGTAAGCCGTCTCAGGGACCAGTGCCTGAGCAGGAGGAGGCGGGGGCCGAAAGCTTTGGCGGTCCTGAGGTAGACCTCGTACTCTTCGGCCAGCCTTATCAACTCAGGGATCGTAGTAAACTTGCTACGACGAACCATAAGTTTATATTCAGGCCTCATATTTTTATATACGTGGTCCGATGTCTTTTGTGGGGAAAATTCACCGCTTCTCCTTATGAGCGTGGAGACAGCGGTTAAATAGCTGCGGAAAGGTTCATGTTCACCTTGTGTCCGCTTCCTTATTTCCTCGTCCAGGTTCCGCTTATAACCACCCGGAAAGAACTGGGTTTTTAAATCCATCCGGCAGTCCGCAAAGTTCCGCCACGAACCTTTCAGGTTTCTGTACCACAAAATGGCCTCACCTTGAAGGAGTTCGGGCAGGGCCCTCAATACGTCCTCATCAGACAAAGAATATCTCTCGATGAGTTCCGAGAATCTCTCAAGGAAGGAGACAGGATCCTTCCTCCCATCGAATCTCAGGTTCAACTTTCGCACTGCGTTGCAGACTGATGCAAAGTCGCGGCCTGGAACTCTATTCATTACCCGACTGGGATCCTGCGTTTGGTCCCACACAGACTTTGCAGTCCCCGGGTACCACCCTTCAGCCGTTTGGTAGCGTGAGCTAGGCACCCATTCCCCTGGTGGGTTTAGGTTTGGCCTCACACGACTGGGCTCACTAGCTTCGGTTGGCCAACCTGGGTTGAGAGACATCCCACCCAGTTGCCAGCTAGGATCGTTGGCCGCGTGTGAAGTCACCATGGATGAGGGTTGTCTGTATCCAGCATCACTCCCCAAAACCGGGTTGTCACCCAGGCTCACCCGCACATCATGTTGTGGGTTACCAAGGCCCAAGGAGTGAGACTCAGCGAGAGTTAGGTCACTGATGTTGGTAGACCACCCGTACAACCCTGTAGGCCCCACCCTGCAGTAGTAGGGTTCGCGCAGGGAAGTGTCGGCAGGGGTTCAGAATATCCACCAATCGAAGATTTCGAACATCTCTCGCTGTACATCACAGATTCTCTTTGCTGCCTAGAGGTTTCCACCACCTCGGCTATTGCCTGCTCAACCATCTGAATATCAGCATCGGGTGATTGGCCTAAGATCTGGTGCATTTCCCGCAAAACCAGTAACTCGTCATCTAAGTGCGGTTGCATCACCTCTCGATCACCCATGTTACTGGGTTGCATTAAATCAGAGAGGTTATCACCATGGGACGCGCCTTGAGACAAGGTGTCCATCACCTCACCTTCAGTCAAGACCCTTGACAACGCAACTGTATCCGCAGTTGTTGTATAGGCCTGACTCTGGGAGAGGTTAGTCTGACGAGTCGAAACTGTAAACACAGCCGCACTCGTTGTCACAACTATAGGACCAGTGACAAAGGTCTGAGCACCTGTCACTGAATCTTCAGTGGTCATAGGCATGATTATTTACCAAAATAAAAATAAATAATCCCAAGACACCAATAAATTAGAATAAATCCACCCTGGAATTTCAAAGTCACCGCCTACACCCAAAGGTCGGTTTAAATCAAACTACGGTAATCACTGTACAAAATATTCCACCCTGGATAAAAGAGTCACCACCTTTAAATAAAGGTCGGTTTATAAAGAAATCAATCCAAAACACGGTAACTATTGTCTAATTCACCACCCTATCACAAGAGTCGGTTAAAATCTTTAAAAAATAAAATTTTTAACCAATCACCCCTCTTGTTAAAGAGCAGGTTTAAAAGATTTTGATTGAATTTTGAAAATAAATTTTAAAAACAATCGACACTCCCAACTCACCTACGCTAAATGGCGCTTTACAGTTAAATAGTCAGGATTGCGATTTGTCGCAACTGAATTTTTTTTAAATCAGTCGTTTATTGCAATAATTCTAGTACTGCCAATAATTAACACTATCGACCCTCCCAACTCACCTACGCTAAACGGCGCTTTGCGGTTTGTTAGTCGGGATTACGATAAGTCACAACTGAACTTAAAAATTCAATCGTTTAATGCAAATTAAAACAATTCAAAAACTTAGTCCTTGTTCGGGCGCCATGTTACTGTGACGACTTTCTCGTAAAGGGAATAAAATTAATTTTCCTAACAACACGAGAAGTCGCCTCAGACCTATGCCAGCGGAATCGCTCAAGTCGGACAGCTGGGTCTATTCCAGGGTTATTTGAATGAATTTTGAAAAGGTACAGATTTCTACCAAACAAGAAATTATTTAAATTATTCAGGTGTGAACTCAGAGTCCGCAAACGCAACGCTACTGTACCAACATCATCGTTCGCACCTGATGGTAAAGCCAATTGGAAACTGGCAAGTTTAATTTGCACAAAATGGTTCAGCAAACAACTTAGGTTCCTATACCAAATAACGTACTCACGTTACCGGACACCACGGATCTCCCCTACACCACAGTTTTACCAACCACGGTTACTCGGGTACCAACGCCACAGGTCACCTGCACACGTAGGTCCTGTTCTGACACGCAGGTTCCCCACCCGCGTCTAAGTGGCAAAAGGAGTCGAATCACCCCGTGACAAACGCGACGGGGCGAACGCGCGGGGGGGTCGAATTTATCACCCCGTGATAAATTCGACGTGCGAAACGGCACCGATGATTCGTAGGAAACGCTACGAATCGAAATAAAACTCAAACGAGTAAAACGCCGATCACAGAGTTCTGAGCTGCCGGCTAACACTGACTAGGTTCGTCGCGATGGATTCGCACCGGAAGAGGTCTAGTAGAAACAACCGTACAGTTCAAGAACTAGGAACAGAATAATCCTCCCGCTAATCCTCCGAGTTCGTCCCTCCAAAACTTCCCCCCAAGGAAGGGACAGGGAGGGGATAAATAGCTGATCACCAGTGGCTGTGATTGTGTGACGTAGGACCACTGCCACTGGCTGATCGTCCGCTGTCAATCCATCTGACATCGTCTGTCGTCTGTCACCTCAACAAAGAGAATTGAGGTTATGCTGCTCAACACCGACGATGTTTATTATGGCCGTCAAGGGGTTTTAATATTTAATCATACAAGTGTGGGGGCAATTATTCACAACAACAAGTGTCACAAGTGTTTTAACTATAAAGTTTTATGCAATCAACTTCATGTCAACACTATGGGCTGTGACACCGGCGAGAGAGGTTAGCCTTGTGTTTGGTTTATGGGCTTTCAGCAATGGTTAGCAGTGCACCTAGTGTGATTTAGGTTATATTTCACTGCATTAACCATTATTCATGAGCTGCCCAGCTATGTTAACCAACCAAAGGATGGGCTAGGCTTATGACAAAGGCCTAGGCTAGGGTTCAACCTAGTTAAACCTACACCAGGTAACTTTACCCTTTTTATAGCTAGGCCTAAGCAACTAGCTATAACAAATCACCTCCTCTAGCTATTAATCAGTAAATTTATACCCCCCTACAAATTTTACCCGTTACAATGTAAACATCTACGTATTTATTTTCTATCAATCGCTTTAAGCACAAATGAATCACGCAAGTAGTGGGTACTAAGGGCTGCTGGGTCAATCAAACTTTTTGACAGCTACTTCCGGTCACGTGACCGGAAGTGACGTCATCAGCTGTTACATAGCTGTGACGTGTATGGGTTGGTATTTAAAGTTTAAATGCCCAGCTGTGCTGGTATTTAAATTTTAAATGTCCGGAAAAGGGTCAAGGTCGGCCGGGGATATTTTCTTTTTTATTTATTTATTTTTTACAAAAGTATTATTTTACATTTAGTTTGAAAAGTTTGCTACCAAATTTGAAAAGTAGGTTGTTGTCGGTGCTGAAATTTCTTGCTTATTTTCATTTTTCTTGTTGTTGTAAGTTGGCAAAAACAAATTTTTTTCGTTTTGATTGTTTGTTGCATAAAGTTCCAAAGATAAGCCGAACCCAGTGGCTATAAGTTGTTTCAGTTCTTCACTAAAAATTTCCAAATCCTTGTAAGTTGTAAGATTGATAGTGTTGTAGTGGATCCCGCGAATGTTGAGAGACATGACTAGAGTTGTTTACTCGACTAGAGGTGTAGCAGGAATGGTTATTGCAAAGCCGGTGGTGCGGGTACCTCTGTCGGTAGTGGGGGTAGTGGTGGGGGTAGTGGTGGGGATAAAAATTGTAGACGCTTGTTTAATCACTTTGCATTTAATCGTTGCCACAATAGACCGAGTCGATGTTGCAATTATTCTAGTTTATCCAACCGGTTCTTTTGATATGTTTTGCAACCACATTTACAGTAGCAGAAAGAATTACATTTTATACAAGCTTTTCCGTCAACTTGATTTTCAGGTATTTTAAAACATTTTTCTTTGCAACAATAAGATAAAAGTGGTAGATTATTTCTTTTGGATGACATGTTGGTTGTAGATTGTCTTAAATAGAACTGAACCTCTCAACGTTAAGGTTTCGTATTTATATAAAGTATTCGAATAAAACTATCGAATAAAACTATCGATTAAAATAATCGAATAATACTATCGATTAAAAGTTCAAGGTCATCCGTTTGAGTTTAAAAAAATACAACATATCAGTATATAAATGACATATACTGATATGTTGTTTTTGTTATCTTTTTATTAAAAACATGTTTTTACAATATTTACAAAGTTATTTTTGTGCGATGTGCAGAGTAAGTTCCTTAGAGTTGTTTCCGCTCATTCCGTGTGACACCAAATATAATGATCCTGGCTGAATTTCCCGCAGATCTTCATTTTGCAGCAACTGGACGAATCGTTTTGGAAGATATACTTGAAACTTTGGTTCATCACCTGGTGTAAATGGTGCATCGAATAAAGATGCGACGACTGCGTCTCCATGCGTTGTATCAACTTTCTTCATTTCATGAACAATATAATGTTTCTGTTCTTTAATTCTGAACATTTCTTGATAATTAGAGTATTTGATTTTGAATGTAAGTTGAATTGTTCAACTAAACATTGGAGAAACTGTTGTGATGTCATCTTCTTCACTGGAGATGTTGTCTGTTCGGAGTATGGAGTTAGAGTGATACTCGGGGTGTGTTGCTTCCTCGTATTTATAACCGTCGTAACCCCCACCTCATTCTTATTTTTCTTGTAAGTTAGCAGCCAAATGATATGCGTTTTGTAATGCGCATTGAGATTGGTTGTGTTTCGGATCTATTGTAGAAACGCAAATATTTCTAACATCAAAGTGAAAGGTTTTGTCCACTTTTATGTTTAAACGTTCTTTGTTCGTGTACTGTCGTATCCAATTCTTTTTTTCCAATCCTCTGGTGTATATATGTGTAAATTGTTTGCAAAAATGAAACATAATTTTGTGTACATTATTGTACGGTAGAAAACCTTCAAACCAATGGATATGATGAAAATTATTTGTTAACCATCTGTTTGTTATTTTAGCTTTTGACTTTAGTGCATGGATAGAACACGGTGCTTCAAATAAGAATGGGTACTCCACTTGTGTGAGCAAATCTAAAATTACCAATTCTTTTATGATAAATCTATCATCGTTTCCGCGAAATGCTTGAAATTCAATTACACAAGGTTTTGCTGCCATTTCTTTATCCTGTCTGCTCATCACGGTGTCTGCTGATCAACTGTTTTCCACACCACGGTAGGTTAGATATATAAACCAGGCCGTACAGTTGTAGGCGCGTTGGTGTATGTTTAACGTGGGCACCGTCCCCAGTAGGCCTACCCCACGGTTTATTCTTTTGTTAAATTACATTGTGTACAAATACACATATATATAAATTTATCTAAATATTTATACCTTTATTTATTTATTTGCTCTTGGTTAATAAATGACTTATTCTATTTTAATCTACTCTTCTGCCACGACTATCTTCTTGACGTTGGTGACGTGTGCAGCAAGGGACGCCACGGCTCTTGACTGACGCTAAGAAACCTATTTGCCTATGTCTAATACTATTAAATAAAGAAGTCGGTTATGCATTCACATAAGCAAAGAATATTTACTAATGAAATAAAATATACAATAGATATGGATTCTTATTCTCAGGGAGGGGTTTGTGCCGGAAATAACCTTAGCTCTTTTAATGAAGTGATAATCTAAAGCCAATTTTGATTGAATTTTGATACAGATATAAAATATGCCAGTAGTCTCAGAATTTAAAATAGGCCTAATGAAAATTGAGTCAATTTAAGTTCACAAAGAATACAAGAAAGTTCACTTGAATAGGATCTTCAGATAGTTCAGTTGGAATAAATTAAGTTATTAGGCTTGATCAAAATGATGAATTGGAAGTTATGATAGTCCTTGTTGAATCAAAATGGTGGTTACCAAATCTGCTCACAACATTTTCTTCACCTGGTACTTTGAATCTTGATGTTGACAAAAGGGGTTGACTTTAAATGGTACTCAGGCAAATTTCCCTATTTGAAACAGGACTAGGCTATGCAAATCTTAGTCCAACTGGGCCTAATTTGAAATGGAGAATTGTATCTCCAGAATTTATAAATACATTTTAACACTGTTCTTGCTGGGTGCTGGAGGCTCAATGATGCTCAGGTATGTGTCCAAGTACAACAATAGTATTGTTGTCCAGATGTCTTGTAGGATGCAGAAATACATTTCACTGGTCACTGGAATTTTGTATAAATTATGAGACTTAATTTTGAATTTTATATTATATGAAATTATTTTTAATTACAACTCTCTCACATTATAATTATTACTAAAAGGATATGTTGTTTTTGGGTGGGGCTATTATTAATAAATCATTTCTCAAATTTTAAGAATCTAAATTTTCTAACAATTAATTTTAAAATAATAATTATGATTTTTAATATTCTTAACTTATAATGAATGAATGATCTTCTGAGGGGTGATGGATAAAATGACAAACTAAATAATAACAAGTATTGAACATTAAAACTCATTAATTAATTAACTATTATCTGTATTTATCTTATTTGGTTAAGTATTAAATAAATTATGTGGAACTTGCGATAACTAATCTAAGGAAACAAGAAAATAATAATATTCACAATAACAAATATGGATGAGGCGAATGAAACATTACAATTATCCCCTCAGAAATTTGTATGAGGTGGATTCAGACAAATTTCGACTTAATGTTGAATGAGACGCATGATTCATTAAATATGAATGATTCTTAAAGCTATTATGAAATACATTAAATGAATTAAAATTACAATTAACTTAAATTTAATACATTATTTAATATCAATATCAACCTTACCTATCGGTTACTTTGGGTTTCATCAATTCACATTTATAAATAATTACATAGATACCTGATAATTACATAGATTCACATAAGGGTTTACGCACTCGCGATTATAGTCCTTTGGTTGTTATCCCCTCTAACATTTGGAATGAGTGATTAACAATTATTTTAACAATATTATCGTTTTTATAGTTTCACACAGGCAAATATTAAATATATTAAATTATTAATGGTAAATATTTACATGAGGTTTCACAAAATGATATTTCACTGGGTAAGAGTGTTCTATCATAGTTTATTTGAGGAATTACTTTTACACTGTCATACTCATAACACAACTTCTTCGTTTCGTTCTTCATTTCATTGATCTAGAGGTTCAATATACTACTGACTGAAAGTTTTGGGGCTTTTCTACACGAAGTTCATGTTGATATTTGTTACAAAGACCTGGCTTTTCTGAGAATACGTGGTTGTATTTAAATAATAAATTACATAGCGAATTCCTCTGTTGTTCATTTATATGTTGGTTCAGTGATATCGCATCATAGATAGATTCTTTGGTTAAGGACGTTGTGTTGTTGCAATTTGTTTTGTACCCGTTTACACAATATTCATTATTCACATAGTTATATTCATCATACATAAAATTACCAACATCATTATCAATATTATTATGGGTTGACATTTCGTCTTTATTTAGCCTATGGCGGGGATTTGTACTGATATGACACAATTGACCTTCGTTTAGTACCATGTCAAACTTCAATATAATATTTGTGTTATTTATCAACATATTTATAGTATTATTATCGAAGTTTATATCCATCTTCACAACAGCTAACGTATCTACTCCTAATATCACTGGTTTAATTAAATTGGGCACTATTAAAAATTGCAAGAATATAGTTTGTCCTATGTTGACTGGGGCATAAATAATGCGAGATATCCTTTTTGATTTATCACCGGTTGCTTTTTTAATGATAGTGTTTGTAAGAGGAAGTTCTTCAAATGGTTTTAAGCTTTGTTGGTTTCCTTAAACCACGATTCTGAAATGCATGTAACTGAGGAACCTGTGTCGATTAAAGCATTAATTTTTGTGTTATTTATTTTAACTATGATTTCAGGACAAGTTATTTGAATCAATTTTGTATTAGGTTTAGTATCTGGTGTTTCATTTAAAAGAAAATCTTTATCGCACATGATGTTATTAATTTCACAATTATACTCTGTGTCAATGAAATGAAGTCCGAGGTGTTGATCGATTATTTGCGCTGCGGTTGCGTTATTTGTATGTACAGTATTTAGTTGGCCTCGGTTCGCAATCACAGCGCGTTGGCATTTCCCGGCTGTGGCGATTGGGAAGTGCCGCTGTCATTGGCTGGAGTGTTCGATATGTTTGGTGGAGGGTGACTCATCGCTTCTGCGAATCTATCGCTCTGTCCGATAATTGCGAGCACTTGTGCTTGTTCGCTTGATGGGTAGCGTCGATCTTGTTGCTGTTCCCCGTTTCTTCTTTGGAATTCCCGATCTCTAGGGTATGGTTTATATTCCCTTTGTTGTCTATGGTGGTTGTTTTCTGACTTGTAGTTGTTTTGGTGTCGTTCATGGTAATTGCCTCGGTTTCCGTTATATCCTTGGTTTCGGTTCTGGTGATTATTGTTTGAATTCCATTTTGGCTGGTATGCTTGATGGCTTATCTTTGTTTCGTATGGAGAGTTCCGTCCGTTTTGTGGGCTGTATGGTCTCTGTTGAGGGTTTTCTCTTGAGTGGTCTTGTTGGTTTTTGTGTCTTTTCGGTCCTTCTCGAATGTCCTCCTTTTGTAGTAGACGTTCGAATCCTTTTATTGTTACTATGTTTTGAACTGATCTGCTGTCTTGCATTATTTGTTCAAATCTCTCGGATAGAAGTACAACTATTTCTTCTTCAGTCATAGTTGGCGTGATAGCTTGCAATAGCAGAACTCTTTCGGTGAAGTATTCTGTTCGGGTAAGATTGCCATTCGGGCGATATTTTTCAGCTTCTATTTTTGCTCGTATTCCCCGTTGTACCTCTCTACTCCAGTATTTTGACGTAAATTCTGCTACGAAGGTCGACCAACTCGTAATATCTGCTTTGATTAATTGTAACCACCTGGACGCAGACCTTCAAAACTAATCTCTAGCGTATCTCGGAGATGCTCTATAGGATCGAGGGTAGGTTGGCGTTCTAGACATTTTTCATAGTATCGTTTTAATTTCTGTAAATACTCGTTCGGATTGCCAGATCGTCCATTGAATTTTGGTAAATTTCTATCTGTGTTGTCGCTACCATGACAAAGGATTTGTCTGGTTTTGTTTGAGGTTTCCCAGGTTTTGTGGTGAATTTTTCAATGTTTCAATATCGGAAGAAATTTTGTCCAGTTTCTTTTCCTGTTCGAGAACTGATTTAGTGTTCGCATGAATGGTCGGCATTAAGTCGCCGTGAAGTGAACGAATATATGCCTTGATTTGGTCTTCAGTTTCGTTACGAGTGAATTAATCTGTTCTTTGATATTTTGTTCTATTTTCTGTTCGGTGGATTCTAATTTTTGTTCGATGATCTCGATCGTGTTTTGTTGGTTTTGCTGTAATTTGTCTTCTAGGTTTGATTTTTGTTCAGTGATTATGTTGTCGATATAGGATTTTGTGTTCTGTTGGGTCTCATTGATGTGATAATTGAATTTTTGTTCAATTTGAGTCATTTCTGCGGTCTGAATTTGTTGTGCAGATTTGAGTTCACTCAATTCATTTTGGAATTTTGATTGGTTTTCACGCATTTCCTGAATTTGGTTTTCTAGTGTGTGACGGCACGCTTTAATTTCTTGATTAGTTTCCTCCAATTTTGAGTTTAAGTTAGCATTAGTTTCCTTTATTTCTATTTTGATTTGTTGTAGATAGTTTAAAATGACATTCAAATCTGTGGTTGGTGTAGTTTCTGTGTTCGTGACATTCGAATTTACCGCCGTAGTTGGCACACTTGCCATCGGGATGCAGGGGTGTCGGGTTTTGGCCGTGCGAGCAGCTGACGATTCGTTACCGTCCGATCGGGAACCTTCGGATCCACTCGGGTCGCTCGTGTGGCTTCGGATTGATACTAGCCAGTCAGCGGTCTGTTGTATTTGCGCAATCGAGGCGTTTGTGTCGTTCGGCGTTGCCATGGTGACGGGACTGCGGTGAATACTCGGCTCCCATTGGCTGTTTCTCTCGTCTACTGTCTGTGTCTCTGATGACGTATGTGCTCTGTGGTGATGTTGTTGAGTGTTTTGCGATGTGGGTGTCATGGCGGAGATGGTTTGCGTCTTCAGTGTTTTCAGTATTATTGTCGGTTGTGTTTGTGTTTGACTTAACTGTACTTTCGTCCCTATTCATATTTACCGGGTACTTTTTCGGTCGTCGCAGATTATATGACATTGATTTATTATGATGGGGGGAAATAAATTACGGGACAACTTAATAAATAAATATCTTAAAATTATGAATATCTTATTTGACTAAATAATAGCCTAGATTTACTGAGAGTTGTAATCTTTTGACCAAGAGCTAAGATTATTTGCCACAGTTTGGTTGCGCCAAATTACAAATACACATCTATATAAATTTATCTAAATATTTATACCTTTATTTATTTATTTGCTGTTTGTTAATAAATGACATTCTATTTTAATCTACTCTTCTGCCACGACTATCTTCTTGACGTTGGTGACGTGTGCAGCAAGGGACGCCACGGCTCTTGACTGACGCTAAGAAACCTATTTGCCTATGTCTAATACTATTAAATAAAGAAGTCGGTTATGCATTCACATAAGCAAAGAATATTTATTAATGAAATAAAATATACAATAGATATGGATTCTTATTCTCAGGGAGGGGTTTGTGCCGGAAATAACCTTAGCTCTTTTAATGAAGTGATAATCTAAAGCCAATTTTGATTGAATTTTGATACAGATATAAAATATGCCAATAGTCTCAGAATTTAAAATAGGCCTAATGAAAATTGAGTCAATTTAAGTTCACAAAGAATACAAGAAAGTTCACTTGAATAGGATCTTCAGATAGTTCAGTTGGAATAAATTAAGTTATTAGGCTTGATCAAAATGATGAATTGGAAGTTATGATAGTCCTTGTTAAATCAAAATGGTGGTTACCAAATCTGCTCACAACATTTTCTTCACCTGGTACTTTGAATCTTGATGTTGACAAAAGGGGTTGACTTTAAGTGGTACTCAGGCGAATTTCCCTATTTGAAACAGGACTAGGCTATGCAAATCTCAGTCCAACTGGGCCTAATTTGAAATGGAGAATTGTATCTCCAGAATTTATAAATTCATTTTAACACTGTTCTTGCTGGGTGCTGGAGGCTCAATGATGCTCAGGTATGTGTCCAAGTACAACAATAGTATTGTTGTCCAGATGTCTTGTAGGATGCAGAAACACATTTCACTGGTCACTGGAATTTTGTATAAATTATGAGACTTAATTTTGAATTTTATATTATATGAAATTATTTTTAATTACAACTCTCTCACATTATAATTATTACTAAAAGGATATGTTGTTTTTGGGTGGGGCTATTATTAATAAATCATTTCTCAAATTTTAAGAATCTAAATTTTCTAACAATTAATTTTAAAATAATAATTATGATTTTTAATATTCTTAACTTATAATGAATGAATGATCTTCTGAGGGGTGATGGATAAAATGACAAACTAAATAATAACAAGTATTGAACATTAAAACTCATTAATTAATTAACAATTATCTGTATTTATCTTATTTGGTTAAGTATTAAATAAATTATGTGGAACTTGCGATAACTAATCTAAGGAAACAAGAAAATAATAATATTTACAATAACAAATATGGATGAGGCGAATGAAACATTACATGTGGTTTTAAACTAGCAAAGTTTCTTCTTCTGTATTATTGAACAGAGCTTGAAAATACTAATTGTTTCATATACCTGGTAATAGGTGATGTTGCATAGTTTAAAATGTAGAATTCTTCACGTGTTAGTAGAATTTTATTTTCAAATTGTGTCGAGTCTCTAATTCTTACTTGTTGTTGACCACGATGTTTAATAATGTCAATTTCATTGTCACAATCCAAAAGTCGAATGTTAGTTTTTCTTCCAAAGAAACTGTTGGCTAAGTAACATTCAATAAGATGTAGATGTTTTAAAAAGGAATCCCAAGCATTTTCTGAAAATAAAACCATCTTTGTACCATGGCTTAGTATTACTGCGGGAGAGTAGTCTAATGATTTTACCAATCCTATCGATACACTTTTACTCATGCAAGATGAAATAGGATAAAAGATGCGAAGGAAAACTTCAGTTAAAATGTTTGGTGGAATATTTTCTTCAAGTTTTCTTTTCTTTCTTACGTTTGTTTTATTATTTTCCAACTTTTTATTTTGTTTTCCAAACTTTAAAAAGTTATCAATTTCCTTTACAACATTTTCTTCAAAATGTTTATCATCATCATTTTCCAATAAAGGTGCTGTTTCGGAAACTCCTTGTACAACTGATAAAGAACTCATTTTGTTTATAATGCTGTAGACGATGTTACCCATACAACTGTAGACAGTCAACTAAACAATTTGCGTTCCCGCTCCTGCTTTTATAGCCGAGTGGTGGGGGGTATTTTTTTTCTTTTCATTTTACAACACTGCTTTTACAATACCGGTTAAAGGTGTATATGTAACAATTTTATCATGTAAAATTAAACAATAAGCAGATGTATCTTTGGGTACATTTTGTTCAAATTCCATTTCTATTTTTATATCTACACTGGAAGATTTTACAGATTCATTTTGTTTGGAACAATCAACTACAACAATCGGATAGTCAGATTTAAATTGGTTTGGCGCTAATAAAGGTGTGTTTGCTTTTCCATAATATGAATTTTGGAATCTTGCATACATATCGTACAAAACACTAAACCTGTCTTTTGTAAAGTTTATGTTGAAGTTGTCGTATGGAAAGAATTGCGAGTTTAGAAACACCTTAAAATTTGTAAGTTTGCAATGATCAAATTGACCAGCATGTTTAGTTATTTCATTTCTTCTTTTTGTTTGTAATCCAAATATTACATATCTTGCCTTTTCCAAATGAGTAGAAGTTTTTACAGTCCATGTATGACGTTGTGTTTCCGGTAAAACCGGATATTCATGAAACTCCCAACTTCTAAATGGTATTACGATATCACGATCTGATTTTAAAGTTCTCAATAATGAAATTCTATTCTGATCGTTTAACCGTACATGCGGTACTCTCCAAACAATCTTGTCTAATTGCATTTTCCATTCTAAAGTAGCTTCCGTTGTTCCATCAGTTGCTTGAATAATATCTTTGTCGTTTGATGATCTTAACAAAAATAATTCTTGTTTTACGTTTATTATTATTTTTCGGTAATCTTCGGCAAAGCCTAAAAGTAATCTTAAAGGAATGTAAAAGTCAAAATTGCCTGAAGTGTTTGGAGTGATTGTACTGGAATCGGGTGCTACCCATCCTGCGGCGGCCAGCATATTTTTTTCACTCGGTGTTAAAGATGCTAATCCTTTTAATGTACTTGTAATTCCCACCTTTTTTGTTGAATCTACTGTAACTCCGGAAATTTCATATCTTATTTCATCAAACAAATATGCCATGGGATTATTTATGAACGGAACAGTACTTGCAGTGGTTCCATCCCTTTTTGTTACTCTTCCTTCGATATACAAATAACTTTCACATGGAAGTGTATAAATATCTTGTTGTTGTATGGGAATTCTAATTTCATCATTATTGTTTAATTTTGACGAAGCGTAAGGGTTGTGCGTATGATATTCCTTTTCCCATAAGGTTTCGTCGAATGTCGGACCCTGCGCTATATCCAATATTTCCATTATTAATAAGTTTTAATCCAATTTCTTCTAGAAAACGAATGTTATCACTTGTTAATCCTTCTATAGCTGACGTGCTACTGACTTGTTTACCAGTCAGCTCTTTCTTTTTAAATGATAACCCCATTGTTATACGGTTGATTTTATATGTATTCGTATAGTTATAGGTTCGTCTCTAAAATCAATATGATTTCCGTCTTGATCTAGTATGTTCACCACAATGTCTGAAATAAAACTGGTGTTTAATGGTAGGTACACCAAGTTTTGTGGCTTTTCCACAATTTTAAAACCCGGAGCGACTGTTGGATAGAATGTGTGCAATATATGAGTATTTTCACCATCTCTATAAGAACCATGTATAATATTACATGTAACATCTATACTGTTAACTTTCATTATTGTCACAGTTCTAGTACCTGAATGGTTAATATTAGGTTCTAAAATTTTTGTTGTTTTAGGAAATCCTAATAAACTACCAATTGAATGTTCTTTGCTAAAATCTATATAATATTTAGATTTAATTTCAGCTTTCATAGTATTGTTATTTCCTTTTATTGTTATATTATCTTTTCCCATATGATTTTGTATTGCTTCATTTATATCATCAATTTCATATGCTCCAGTGGGTAAACTAAATACTTGTATATCTGAATATTTGTTTGTATTTTTATCTTTTGTTTTGTAATAATGTATTTTGTCATTAACATTTTCAGTAACGTTGGGAATAGAATTATAAGTTGTTATATCTAATAATGCGGCTTCCCATAATTTATCTTTTTCCAAACGTAACGCAGGGAAAAGAACACTTCGCAAAGTAGATGAAGTTCCAGTTAATGATACTGTATAGGAAGACATCTTAAAGTTGACTAACGCTTTTTGTTAAAACATCTAAACATAAATGTCCACAGATTACCGTATCATCAGGTTGCTCTCTTTTATAATTGTATAGAACATTTTTAGCTGTTTTAAAGTAATATTGTAGTTCTTTTGGTGGTGGGAGATTACCAAAACTATCAAAGTAGTAAATAGTTGATCCTAGTTTCTTATAACATACCCAATGAGTGCCTGCTCCTTTACTATTATCTAAATTTACTATTCCGGTTTCATTTTTCCAAATTTTAACAGGTAATGCATCTTTCATAAACACTCCTCTAAAAAATGGAATTTTTAAACAAGAAACATAAGTAATTAATTCTTTATCTGTTAATTCTTTATTTGGAATTAGTAATTTTTTTCTGTTTAATACACACGATACGGTCTTAGGTATAATCCTCCTCCTTTTTTTATCATTGACCATATTGTTTGTTTCTTTTTATTTTTACCTGCGGTGGATCGTCGTTTTCTTCTTATATTTCCTCCACGTTTCTTTGCAGGTTTTCTCCTCCTTTTTCCACCTCCTTTCTTTTTTCCACCTCCAAACATCGTTTTACCCTTCATTGCTGCTGATACCGCTAAAGCTGCTGCTTTTTCACCGATACTAGCGTCACTGGATGTTACTCTTTGCCAAGCTTTTTCAGCAAGTGCTCTATCCGCTATTGATCTATTTTTAGTATCTGCAAACTTTGAATATGCTATATCGTGTTGTTTGCAGGCTTGATCAAGTTTATTTATTCCAAGATCTCCTCTAGCAAGTCTTTTTTCAATTTTGTTCCAGGACCACAATATTAATAACCTCCTGGTAAATGTAGTTCTACAGGTAATAAATCGATAGCTTTGTTAACTATAGCTCCAACCGGCATAGTAATAAGAGAAAGTGCTGTTGATGCTATTCCTCTTCCTCTCTATAACGTGTCGGTTATGACTGATGCGTTGAACTTTCAACATGGTTTTTTATAGTGAAAGGAAATGCCAATACTTGTTTATTTTATAAATTCTTTATAATGAATGATGCACTTATCCTTTGACATTGTTTATTTATAATAAACATGTATTTTGTTTATGGGTAATAAACTTTTACCCAGTCTTTTGGTAGGATTGTATCCTTTTTATCAACATCAACTTGAGCAAATCTTAAATTTCCAGTTTTCATATTTAAAAAATATTTTTCCATAACATTTTTCTTAACCCAATGTAGTTTTTGATCAGCTTTTATGGGCTTTATCGTGTTATAAACATCATATAACACTACACTTAAGAGTCTTATAATGTAATTTACATTAACAGCATCAACAATATCAATAGGGTCATCTAAGCTAGTCAATCGCAAGTTTTGACAATAAAAAAACTTTTTGTGTTTTTCTGTTCTTAAGCATCTTTCACGCCATTCTTTTACTCTAACTGCATCACTGTCATTTACTCCCATTCCAACATTAAATAGTGGTCTTTCTTTACAATCAAAGCCTTGTTGACCAAATCTTGATGAAATTTCTTTTAATGCAGGAACTTGTCCAATTGTTGCTACATCAACATCATTCAACCCTTCTTTAACATTAGTAATTATTTTTGCATCCGCATCCCATTTGTTATTGTTTAATTTCATTATTTGACTTATTGTAGCTGCATCTGATTTTGCAGTTCCCTCCTTAACGTTAGTTAACACTTTATTTTTGCAATCAATTGACTTAATATCATGTGTAATACAATGATCTGTAACATATTGAAGGTTTACCGCATCTTTCATATCTTTAGGGTCTCCAATATCGTGTATTACAAAGTTGTAAAAGGAAAATGTATCTGTTTTTTCAGGTATGACTGAATGTAAATACTTTTTGGTAACTGAATCTTGATCATTAACAGGATCTGCTATATTGGCTATTCTAAGATCTTTTGCATCATATGCTTTATTATTACTTTTAGGATCATATCTTAAGGTTTGGTTTATGTACCACATTAAATATTCTTTATTTACCGAATCATTCTTATCTATTGGTTTTGGTAGACTTGCAATTCTATAAAAATTAGCGTTATACACTTCATTTTGAAGCTTTAAGCTAGGTAATGTTTCACTTCTTAAAGTTTTAAAATTTACCGCATCATTATCATCTTTTGGATCATTTACAAACTTTAAACGTTTGTTATTTATATCATAATCTCCATCGGATGTTAGTGGTAAACCACCTCTTTTTCCATAAGATCCTGATTTGCTTCCAGTTTCGGAATACCGTCCAAACCTATCCACACTCATGGTTATACTGAATATTTAATCAGTTATACTTGTATTATATATACTCATATTTTTTTTATGCAATTACTCCTCGATTTCGCAGTTTGCCGACCAAAGCTACCCATTCATTTTCTAAACCACTATGTCCGGCTTGTTTAGCTTCATATATCAACTTCATTCTGTCAACCAATTTGTTTATATCGTTGTAGTATATTATATTAGTATCATACAAGTTTTTTAATAATCCTTTTCCTGATAAACTTGATTGATTTGTTTTTCTTCTTTTATGTAAAATATTTATTTCAGCAGAAGATAATGATTTTCTTTTTATGGGTTCCCTTCTTTTTGGTGGGAAATTTTAGCAATAATAGTTTTATATTTTTCTGATGCATTTCTATGAACATTGAAATTTGTAGAATAATTTTTCTTATGCGCATTTGTATCCTCCAATATTTGTTTAAAAATGTTTAAATCCTTTTTAGTATATTTATTAGGTTTCGGCTTAAAAATAAGTTCAAACAATCCTTTTGTACCCTTGTATTGTTTATTATTTATAATAATATTGTCATGTTCGTCTACATCAAGTTTGCTATCTCCAATCATTAGCCCATTTTCTTCTATTCTAGCACCAAAAGTATGATATTTTCGAGTTGGTTGTGCAGAATGTAACATTTTTAATACAAATTGTCTTGCAAGCGGCCCTTTATACGCAATATCCGAGCCCAATTTGCTCAAGTTGGATGGATTAATAGGCTCTTCTTCTTCTTGTTGTTCTTCGCTTGTAGAAAGACCTTCTTTTTCTGTTAAAACATCCGTTTCTTCACCTAGTTCGCTTTCTTCTTCAGTTGTTTCTCCTTGTTGTGTAAAACTTGTATCACCTTCATATTCTTCTTTTTGTTCAAATTTTGAAATGGGTAAAATAGCATCTCCGGAAAAATTAAATGTTGAATGTTTAACATTTTGTCCTAATTGTTTTAATGGCTCAGTAATAGGTTTAAATGTTGATTCCAGAAATTTCTCTCTTTCACTTATTCCTAATTTTAACGCTCTGTTTTTATGTCTAATAGAATCACTAAGTGATTTTATTTCTTTTAATAGGTTTTCCTGATTAACCATGTTTACACCATGGAGACTTGTACGATAATGTTGTTAATTAATGTATTAAAACAAATTTATCAAAACCTATGCGGTAACGACCATCTGTTATAGCTTTATCTTTCATAATTACCAAAAATCCATATTTTTCCGCCCAAGCTTTTCCACAAAGCTCTTTGAATTTATCAAATGACATATCAGCATTTACATGATCGTTGTATGTATGTTTTAGGTTTGTATCGTCTTGTTTGAATAAAACTAAAATATTTGCATTGTCTCTAATTAGTTGTTTTGGAATTTTGCTATATGTTTGTCCGATATATATGCTATCAATATTATTATGTCTTCCCATGGCAAAGTAGTTTCTAATAGTATCATGATTTTCACTAGATACATCATCAAATACAAATACAGAATACGGCTTAGCCTGGTCTGGTTGCATAACACTGTCACTAGCATTAAATTTGTAATAGTTAACATCAGACACATCAGTCAGGATCTTTTCCAACAATTGATACTTTGGTTGATGTAAGGACTTTGAAAAAATATATAGGTTATTAAATCGCAATCCTTTTGTGTTTGTAATTAAGTTAAACACAACGTTAGTTTTGCCACAGTTTGAAGGACCGCTGACTATACATCGTACAGTGTTTGGAAATAAACTGCCGTGTTTACCATTGTTGATTTTAACGTTATCTACAGTTAAATCATCAATGTTATTAGTATTAAATTTATCTTTATGGTGAACAATCTCCATCTTATTCAAAGGCAGAAGAGTAAATAAGTTGATTTAAAACTAAATCAAATCTTTTATAGGTATCCACGAATCTTCAGTTTTATCAAACCCCAACCAACGTACTTTAACTTGGTCTTTTTTCCTTTGCAACACCTTTTCAACAAGATAAACATCGCCTACTGTTGACTTTAACAATTCATGTCCGTAAAAACCGCCTTGTAACAAATTTCCTTTGTTATCTTTTAAAATATAAGTTTCCGGTACAGTAGGTTGTACTTTATACACTGTAAAAACTTCGTTTGTCCAATTGGGCAGGTATTTTTTAGTAAACACTCCTTTGTATTTACTAATTCGAACTTTATCATTTACATTAAATTTTCTTGGTTTTCTTTGTTCCGATTTTGGCTGTGTATTCTTTTTAATTCGTTGTAAAACTAGTTTAGCGTTTTTCTTATTCACTTTGTTAGGTGCCATACCGATAGTTCTATGAAACTTGTTGTTGTAATCGCTTATTAATTTTGGTAAGATATCAAACCATACGTAAGAACCTCTTTTCGAAAACATTTTATACATTGCACCTTTTAAGGTTCTATTAAATCTTTCAATTATAGCTGCCTTTTTCTCAGAATTTGTAGAATAATGATTTATCTTATATTTTTTCATTAACATTGCAAAAGGTTTATTAAAAAATTCTTTCCCATCATCAGTTTGTAAATGTTTAATTTTATTTTTATCTCTTTTTATAGCTACTTCCATAGCTTTTGTTATGCTGTTACCGGTTTCGTCTTTTAATGGCAAAGCATCTGCAACTTTAGTAAAACAATTAATAATCGTAAGTATGTATTTAAATCCTTTATTTATTTTACTATGCGGTTGAATTTCAATTAAATCTGCTTGATATAAATCATTTATTCCTTTTACAACAGTATTTCTTCGTGGAAACTTTATTCTTGCAGGTTTATGAAGTTCATTAACAATCTTTTCCTTTAACTCTGTCATGATGTTTTTACTAACAAAGTCAAGTTAGTATTGAGTGTTTCTTTTTCTGCATCCGCTTTTATAGGTCAAGGTCATTTCAACATATTTTTAAAAAAGGGAAAATCACAGCGAGCATGCTGTGATTTCCCCTTTTTTTCTTTTTTTCTTTTTTTTCTTTTTTTCTTTTTACTCATTGATAGGATTGAGAGAATAGTGGCCGAATGGTAGAGTGTGAATTTTGTCTGGAAGAATGTGTCGTTTGTCATCATTGGAGCAGAGTGCTTTTTTTACTTCTGTTACGCTGTACAGGTGATGGTTGAAACTTCTGATGGTGTTAAATGTTGCAGTTATAGTCGTTTCTTCAAATAAGCATTGCTTGTAGTGTTCGAAATTTACATTCTTCTTAAGATACAAACTTTTTACACCCTTAGCTTTTTTAATAACATTGTTTTCTTCTTTATGCAATTGTAGTGAATACAATTTTGACATTAGTGCAATAAGTTCTTTCAGTAAAATTCCATTTGCTTCGTCTTTAAATTTTCCAAGTTTCTTTTTGTTCCGATCATTGTCATAATTTAAATGATCTTTTGGATAGTCACTAAAATCAAATTCATTTTTGTGAACAAATTTTCGAAGATCTAAATACATATCTTCAGTAAGAATCCAGTAGATGAAAGCGTCCGTGTCCATGTAGGCGATTCCGATGTTATCTCTACCGTAGAAGGCAACCATTTTGTTGTAGTGGAAATCATACATGTGGGTTTTGGAAATATCCAAGATTGACATTCCAACGTACAACGGACGATCCATTTTCACGCTTGTCTTCTTCATAGATACTGCTACAAGGTTTTCATTGATGATAACGGATGTTCCAAAGTTTGGTTTTTGTACAAGTTTTTCTAGTTTTATAGAATCTGTAACTAATTTAACATTTTTGTGTTTTCTTTTGTTTTCCAATGTTTTTCCAAATATCGCATTATTCATTAATTTAAAAAAATCCTTTTGAAATGTTGATGTTGCAGCTGCTCTTCTTCTGGTGTTTGAATCAATGTACGGTTTTAACCAGCATGATTGGGAAAATTTTAAAACTCTATGAATTTTGGTTATACGTAAACCCAATTGGAGTGCTTGTTGAACAACCCAAAAGTGAGCTACGTATCTTTGTTTATTTTCAAGAGTCATCATTAATTTTGGATGTTTGCCAATTGGTGAAACTTGTGTTTTTGCAAGGAGCGGAAGATCGTAATGAAGATCGTGCAAGTGTTCTGGATATTCAAAGTCACAGTCCAATATGTATCCGGTGTCTCCGTCTTTTGAAATTTGTGAAATATCACCAATAGAGTCTGGATTAACCCATTCAAAGTTTCCAAAAGGAAGTGGATTAGACATGGCCCATCCGTATAAATTGTTGGCATCGAAATATCCTAAGAACACTGATGGTTTTTCTTTATCGTAGTTTGGAAGATATTTGTTGTTAGCTTTAACATGTCTAGTAACACTTTGGGTCAATCCACCTCTAACGCCCGATTCGATCATCAACACCATGTCAATATCGGTTAATAATTGAAGGTTGCACTTTGTTTCTTTTAGCATAGCTTGCCAAGCTAGTCCTGGAGAAGTATAAGAATGAAGAGGGTCTAATCCGTAGGCTTCAAAGCAGGTGTTTCTAAATTCTTCCATCACATCGCAGAGAAGGGTCACATCAAGTTTTACATAAAAGTCAGAATAATCTCCCAGAGTGTTCATTTCCAATTCGTCCCAAACTCTGCATGCGTGTTGATAGTCTTCAGGTGAAATGTCCGAATCGGTAAGTTTACTTTTAAATGAATCTGGTGGAGGAAGTGATGTTTCTTGAAATTTATGTAGTCCATCGATGTAATCATACGGGAAAACTCCTTTCCGAAGAACCAAATCCATTTTTTCTGCAGGTACAATTTTGCTTGTTTCTATTAAATTTTGTCTTCTTAAATTTTCAGAAAGTTTCATAAGACTGGAAGGCATAAATCTAAAAGAATCAACAAATCTAAGTTTAATTTTGCCCACCTTTTTTGAAAAGCTTATAAAGTTTTCCATAGTTTGTGCCAAAACATCTATTTCACCGTTGTCTCTTGCTAATTCGGGAATGATAAAATGTCCATCGTATCCACTAAGATTGTGAAAAACCACAGGAATAAAAGATGGTAGTTTGTAGTTGATGTTACATCCGTTGCAAGCTGCACCTCTGTAGGCTCCTGTCAGATGGTCATGGTCGCGAACTTTAACTTTAGTTTCTGTAAATTGATTGTTACATAAATAGCATGTTGTTGCTGAATCATAAAGATGAAGTTCTTCCGACGTCATAGGTGACATAGGAACCACATTGCTATACAATGCTTCCACTTTCCCAGCGATGTTGTATAAATCATCAACAAAGTATCGAGCTGCTTCTTCTCCACGATAGATCTTCGGTGTAGATGTCAAACCATATTCTTGAAGATGTTCTTCAGACAGAGTGGATTTTACTATTAAACAATAGCTGTTTGGTTTGTGAAGTTGATACTTTGTTCTGCTTGTAATTTGCTCTCCTTCTTCTTGTTCAAGTGGAAGCAATGAAGATTCAAAATCCGCATACACTACAACTGGAATTCTGTATTGTTGGATAACTTTGTCAAATTTTACTTGCGATCTGCTAGGGTGTGATAATTTAATTCTTACTTCATAGTTTCCACTGCATAATTTTTGATGTTCCATCAACCATTCTGAACCACCTCTTCTTAATGGTTTGTTTACAAAACAAAAACATCTTTTACAAGTGGTTTTTTCTTCTTTATGTTTTGAAAACTGTTTGCAAACTAGAGCTTCGAAATCTTTAATATATACATAATGTGAAATATCACCTTTTGTTATTAATAATAAATCGGTATGATCTCTGCGTTCGGTGGGTGTTATACGTAAGGGGTAGACATTGTTGGATGAATCTAAGCCAAAAATGTTTACAGATGCAAAAGGATTTTTCTTTTCAAATTTTGATATGTCTTGAATTGCAACAGGATAAGTCATGCCTTGAAAGTTATACTTATAGCAAACCTCATCGTATGCTCTACTCGGTCGTTCCACATGATCTGTTACAAATTTTGCAAGCATTGCATACTTGAAACATTCAGCATCTTCATTTTGTACGTTTACACAAGATTTGGTTACTCGAATCTTCTTTGGCAAAACAATATAACTACTACCTCTCATTCCATATCCATGTTTATGAACTCTTACATCTAAGCTTGTTATACTTAACAAACTCCATCCAGAACCTCTTCCTTCATGTTCTTGTAATTTTGTTAAAAGTTCTTCAAAACAATCATCCACAATTGAGCTTATATCTGATGCAAACATGATGGTTTTGTTTTTAGTTAAAAATCCTCTTGGTGATGTTTCATTCTGAACATTTGTAAATACTGTATCAAATAATATTCCAAACTTTATAAAATTTAATCTTCTTAGTTCATTGTTCAATGTTTCTGTTACTAATGTTTTTGCTTTTGAAATAAACTGTGCAAGTTGCAATTGAGCATTGTCAATCTTAAAATGAGTTACTACACTACCTGGTAAGGCTCGGGCGTATAATTCCACATCCAAAGATGGTCCGGGTGCGTTTTGAATAACACTTGGTCTTGAATTTAGTTGTTGTTGTACGGTAGCAAGTATTTGATCTAATTCTTCCAAATATTCTTCTTCTGCATTGTTATTTGTTTCTTGGTTTGTTTCTTGGTTTGTTTCGTTGTTATGGTAAACTTCTTTGTGTATTTGTAGTAAGTTTTCATTTTCAAAAGATTCTTCGCAACTAATGCAGTAATACATGACGTAGGTGTGCTCTCCACAAAAGTTGCAGTAATAATAAAAACCACTCTTAAACTACCCCTATTTATAGACTACCCCCACCACTTTTTCTGTATTAAACACAAAAAGTGTTAATAACAGTTAAATTTCTTATATTTCAAAACTCCTAAGTGTCAAGGTCAAATAATGCAAGTTTAAAAAAACATCTAAGTGTCAAATAATGCAGGTATTAAAAAAAATCTAAGTGTCAAGGTCAAATAATGGAAGTTTAAAAAAAAATCTAAGTGACAAGGTCAAATAATGGAAGTTTTAAAAAAATCTAAGTCTCAAGGTCAAATAATGGAAGTTATAAAAAAATCTAAGTGCCAAGGTCAAATAATTTAAGTTCAAAATAATACATATTATGCGTCGTAAGTGTGATCATCATTGCTGTTGTTTAAATATGTTATTTCCAAATCGTTATCGCTTTCATCTTCCTCCATGTCCGATGCCGGAAACAAACATCGCCGAACAAGAGCATGTATATATTGTACTGGATCATAGTTAATTGTTACAACATGTGTTAACGGTGTTTCTTCGCCTATTGCTACTGGTACTTCCAAAATATTTTCTTCATCAGTTGTAGCATCAGACGTAGCATCAGATGTAACATCGGATGTAGCATCAGATGTATCTTCTACTGGAATCAAACTATTTTCAAAAATACTTTCGTCATCCGTTAAATCTTCTGGTTCAACCATTTTATATATTTTTTCACAAATTGTACATCCAAAAGGAAAATTGTTGTCTGTTGGAGGCATTATAAAAGAAACTTGATATTGTAAAATAAATGTTGAAGCAAATGTTTGAAAATTTTTCTAAGTCCGAAAGTATTAATTATTAGGAAGTTTTACAAGTCCAATGTAAAGTAAAATAAAGAAAGAAGTGTTGTTGCCTGTTTAAACAGTTGCAAAAGAATGATAGGTTTGAAAATTTTTCAAAGTCCTAAAATATTAAATATTGAGAAGTTTTAACACTTAAAACTTTTACAAATCCAATGTAAAGTAAAGAAAGAAATGTTGTTGCCTGTTGGAACAATGGCAAAAGAATGATGGAAACCAAACCCGCAGCAAGGGTCCTGTGGTTTGGGAGGGGGTAAGCGAGGAGGGGGGAAGACCTCAAGCCGAGTTGGGGTCCGGGATCTGCGCGTGTGGTTCAGCATCAGTTGCTCGCTAGACAGTGAGGTGGTAACATGTTCAGAAGGCGCCCTGAACATTTTATCATTTTTGCTGTTTGGTGAAAATATCTTGGTGTTATTTGTATAATAACATCTTGACGTAGGACTGATTAATTTTAAGGCATGGTAGTTGTTTGTGCTTATAGATACCCTAGGGTTTGTAGTTTGTTTTTAATTTGCTGGTTTGGTAGTTAGTATTATTTTAAAATCTTTCTTTTACTTACAATATATTTCTGCCTAGAATGTTTAAATTTAAAGTAATATTTTTGTTTTTAAGAATGTTATATGATATGTTTTTAATACCTTTCTATTCCAATTTCCTTTTTCCAACAAGCTTGTTGAGGGCATTCCCTCTCTTGTCTTGTACTCCTTTTTAGTTAGGGACACCTTTCAATTCCAATTTCCTTTCCTTTTTTCCTTCCATCTTTTGCATGGTAAAACCAATAATGGTAAAACCGGCTACCGCTTTTGTAGTGATTACGCTTACCAAAGCGGGTCACTTACAACCTCTATACGTGCTGGATGGGTAGTTCGCCTACCTCCGGAGTTTCGCTGGACCCCAGTTGATTTGCGCCTTATGGTGAGTCGCTGGCTCCTTTAGTGTTAGGAAATAAAAAACATATTTGTATAACATTTTTTTAGCTTAGCGTTGTGCGGTTATGGTGAGGTGTAAGGGATGGCTTATGTCTAGCTTACACCGTAATCATTCTGTGCAGCGTTGGGCTGACTAGATATTTTTTACTTTTTAGCTCAGCGTTGTGCGCTTATGGTGAAGTGTGAGGGATGGCTTATGTCTAGCTCACACTGTAATCATTATGTGCAACGCTGCGCTGACTAACTATTTTTTTTTAACTCTAGGCAGGTTGTATTGTAAATTAGCTTATCTTCTTTTAGGTTTCCGGGGTGTACGGTTCTGTCAAATTGTACACCCCCCATTTTCTTTTAATTATCAAATGACCTTGACCTAGTTATTTTCAAGGTCAACAAAAGAGTAAGCGAAAATTTCTAAGTCCCAAGGTCATTTTTATGTAAAATAGCTTTTCTTCTGTTAGGTTTTCGGGGGTGTACGGTTCTGTAAAACCGTACACCCCTTATTTTTTTTAAAAGTTATGGATGACCTTGACCTACTTATTTTCAAGGTCAATAAAAGTTAGCGAAAATTTCTAAGTGTCAAAAGTAGGTCAAGGTCACCAAAAAATACCCTATGAACGGGGGAATAGACCGCTATGTAATTCTTTTGGAACTACAAAGTGGTCTATTCCCCCGCTCCTATTTTTGTTTTTTGTTGTTGTTATTTTTACATTAACCTCACAATTTTAACAAATGAAGATATTTTTTGTGCACACTGCATAATGTTTGATTCACACAACACATCGTTACACATTTTTTACCTTTTTTTAAAAATATATAAACATTGTTCTTTTCTAAAACTGGATGATGAAGAAGAACCTGACATGTTACTAGATCCTAAATAGTAAAAAGTCATTCTGTTATCCCGCTTTTATAAGAAATTACCCCTCCATTGTAAATTTTGAAAATAGGTCAAGGTCATTCAAAAATACCCTATGAGCGGGGGAATAGACCGCTAAGTAATTCTCTTGGAATTACAAAGTGGTCTATTCCCCCGCTCCATTTTTTTTGTCTTGTGTTTAATTTGACCATTTAACTTTATCAGATGGAGATTTTCTTACTAAATAATAATGAACATTACTGATATTTGGAATTTGAAGATTTACTGGTAATTTGAGCAAGTAGAGTTCATCACAACATCTAAGAACAACATCCCTGTTACTGATCTTTTTTACAAAAACATATTTGTGGTTTAATTTCAATCTGTTGATTTTAATTCTTTTATAGTTTTCAATTTTTTCTGGCAATTCACTTTTGGAAGGTTCAATCTTGACTTTTTTAGAAGGTTGAATTTTGACTTTTTCGGAAGGTTCACATTTTTTATGCAGTCTACACAATTTTTCATTTACACTACACAATTTCACACACCTTTCACCTTTGTTCGCTCCTTTTTTTAAAATATGAGCACATTGTTCTTTCTTAAAACAGGATTTTCTTAATTTTTGAAGTTTTTGAAGTTTTTCAGAAATTTTGTTAGGAGATTTTTTCGGTGAAGATTTTTTCGGAGAAGGAGATTTTTTCGGTGAAGATTTTTTTGGAGAAGGAGATTGTTGTTTCACAATAGAAACAACAGATGATGATGATGTTGTTGATGACGAGGAAGAAGACCTGGACGAAGACGAAGTGCCTGCCATAGCGCTGGATCCTAAGAAAGTAAAGATTACTCTGTTAACCCTGCCTTTATAACAGCCCCCCACCCATTTACCCCCTCTACTTTTCGAGGTCAAAAAATATTCATCCAAGCTTTCTAACACTGGCAAGAAAACAGTTTCAAAAGGTTGATACAAAATTTCATAAATGTCTTGGTTTAAATTTTGCGAAGTTTGAAGATATTCTTCTATTTCCTGCACAAATTTCTGTTCGAATTGTTGGAATTCTTCTATTTCCTGTAAAAATGTCTGTTCGGATTGTTCAAATTCTTGTTGTTCTAAGTTAAATGTTGGTAATTTCAAGTCTTCTTCCAATTTTTTAATGTAATCTATTGCATTTTGAACTATAGATTGTCTGTTAATTTTTTTTGTTTTTGACTTTCCGGTACAACTAATTTTAATTTTTCAAAAGCTTTTTTTAATGTGTGTTGTCTTCTTTGTTCCCTTCGGTTTCTACTTAATTTTTGATCAATCAGGTATTTTTGGAAAGATTCCATAACGTTTTGTTGATTCAAAATGTGGCAAACTATTAATTTTATGAAGCTTTTATCCGCTCAATATATATACTGGAAACCCGGGGGGGGGGGGGGTGCGTGACCTTCGCCATCAAGGTGATTGGTACGTATTTAAAGCTTTGAGGTTTGCATAGCCAGACCATAACTATGAGCTCCTTGTACGAGTTGTGTCTGCAGCGGATCTGCACCGATAACCCTATGCTCCGGCATATCAGAAGGGTGTCAGAGCCGCTGCCGCCAATTTTGCAAGGAGAGCTCATTTATGAGCATAAAAGACGATGCGTCTACAAAACCAAAATTTGGTTTGAAGGGCCAAATGTTGGCAGAATATGTGCCGTATGTCACATGGTACGTTTTTTCATTAACTGCATTGTTTTTTTTGTTAACAATATATTTTTTTTAAATTTCTTTAAATTAATAATTTTTTTTTCAGGCGCTTCCTCTTGCCGGCCCGGGGGAAGAGCTTTATCGAACTATTGCTTATAGAAGCGGAGTAATTGGGTATAAACTACAAATGCCGGCACCTCAAGAAAAATGTCATCTCTGCAATTTTTGCCCCCTGGCAAAATACGAAATTAATTGTATGTGTTTATAAACACATATAATTATGAGAAATTAAATAGGGACGGGGAACAGAGCAGTTTGTGGTCTAACCACTTACTGCTCTGTTCCCCGTTCATAGGGTATCTTCAGATGACCTTGACCCACTTTTAAAACTTTATGGTGGGGAAAATGTATATATAAACCGTGGATTATATGAAGAGGCATCACTTCCCTCACCGATCATCATGGAAAGTTTCCGTATGTTTTACAATGTTTTTTGCACTCCTCAACAACATATTCAATTTATGTTAAATTTAATCCATGTCCTCCAGAATATTAATTTTCTTACGATTAATGTTACTGGGGAAAGAATGGTAAATTTAACATATCAACGTTTATTAGTTACCATCAACCCTTTGGTAGATCCGAATTGGTTTTCAACACTTGAAACATACATTGATACTATGGCTTTTGAACAAGGATTCCATTATCTTTGGGTTGATGTAGATTACATTAACTTTCAAAATGAATCAGATGATGATGGATATGATTCTGCCACATAAAAGTAGACATTAACGGAACTTCTCCCCCTGCCTTTTAGGAAAAAAGAGAGGAACAGTGTTAATTAATAACACTGTTCCTCTCTTTTTTCCGCTTAAAGTTAAATGACCTTGACCTACTTATTTTGAAGGTCAATTGTAACTTAGTGAAAATTTTCTAAGTCCTAAGTAGGTCAAGGTCATTTAAATCTTAGCGGAAGAATGAAAAGAATAGCTACCAACATGCATTGTTGGTATCTATTCTTTTCTTTCCTCCTAGAAAACCCCTTTAGTCCGTGTCAACTTTGATGTGAATTTTTGTACAAAATTGTACATAATAAAGGACCCATGTTTCGAGTCCTTCGTAATCCATAGAATCCGAAGTGCAACAGATTTTTGTACTGTCTGCTTTAACAGCTTCAAGTACTCCACTAATACACTTCAGATTGCTATGATACGTTCTTATGTACCATAGTACTTTTTTGGCTTTGACAAAGTTGTGCACAGCACCAAAGATCATGAGGGATTCCATGGCAAATGTAACCACAAGACTACAGCACACCTTATATATATACTGTGAGCCCAAGGCTATAGCCTCGATTTTTGAGTTTTTGCGTCATAACTTTTATACCGTTGGTTTTATCAAAAAATGTTACTGGACCTTTTTTGTTTGTCTTTTTTTTAATTCCGCTTAATTTGACTACCCGCACGATAGATTTGGAGCATTTTTGTTATATCCACTGCCATCGTGTACGGCGACGCAGTTCTAAAGTTGAACGGCAACGAAATCAAGTTGGCGACCTCCCCCCCCCCTCCCCCCCCCGGTCAAGGTCAAGGTCAAGGTCAAGGTCAAGGTCAAAAAATATTAACCCCCCCCCCTCCCCATCAATTGATGGGGGGGGTCGCCAACTTGATTTCGTTGCCGTTCAACTTTAGAACTGCGTCGCCGTACACGGTGGCAGTGGATATTACAAAAATGCTCTGAACCTATCGTGCGGGTACTCAAATTACGCGGAATTAAAAGACAAACAAAAAAGGTCCAGTAACATTTTTCGATCAAACCAACGGTATAAAAGCTATAACGCAAAAACTAAAAAAAAACTTAACATTTTATTTTTTTTTTTACTTAATATATTTCCAAATTTTATCAGGTGGGTATTCAAATTACGCAAAATAATCTAATTTACAATAAAGTCCGGTAACAATTTAATAACACCAACGGTATAAAAGTTATAGCGCGAAAACTAAAGTTTCAAGGTCATTTAAAAATTTTAAAGTCCAACAGTAGGTCATCCAAATGTAGGTCAAGGTCATTTAAAATTTATAAAAAAGGGGGGTGGGGAAGCGTGGGGTCCCTACTTTATTTTATACTACTTTATTTTATACTACTTTATTATATCTTATACTAACAAGCAACGGTTACTGTGTGTGCTAGACATAAGCCATCCCACACACCTCACCGCCTTATTATATCTTATGCTACCCCTTAAATGCTAACATGCAACGGTTACTGTGTGTGCTAGACATAAGCCATCCCACACACATCACCGCCCTATCATATCTTAACCCCTACCTAACGTTCCCCCTATTCTAACTTATACTATGTAATATTACAGTTACGATGTGTGCTAGACATAAGCCATCCCACACACCTCACCATAATACTACCCCTAACTTATACTATGTAATATTACAGTTACGATGTGTGCTATACATAAGCCATCCCACACACCTCACCATAATACTACCCCCTACGTAATATTACAGTTATGGTGTGTGCTAGACATAAGCCATCCCACACACCTCACCATAATATTACCCCTGATAGCTAAACCACGCAGGAAATGGAAAGGTAGTTGGATTGCCATTGCGGCCGATCATTATAGAAGGGCGCCTCTTCTACAATCACAGCATAACCCTGCTCATAAGAGCACGAGCTACACCTTCACCGTAATGCTAAAGCGAAACGCTGCGCGCTCGCCTATATCATCGAGCTGAAGCGGGCGGCCTTGACATATCCGCCTGCTGGGACGGAGGCGGACCTTCACCTTAACCGCGCCGCGGTCGATGGGGGGGGGCGTTGCCGTGACTTTGCCACCTAGTTCACCTTGGACGCCGAGCCGGTAGCTTCCGCTTACACTACCTTGACTACAAGGTTGCCGTGTCTGCTGCCTATAATAACCCCACTTGACCACCTCTTGTCATTCTGCCACTTGCCACTTGCCACCTTTGCTGTTAAATTTTACATTCTCATTTTTTACATTTTTCTTTTTTATTTTGCATTATGAACTTCTCATCCTCATCATCCAGCCATGATGCTTCTATCCTACGAGGTTTGCTCGAACAAGAACTTGAATATACTATAAGAAGCCAACTTCAAGAAAAACAAGTGCTGGAAAATGAAAACTTCATGTCCGACATGTCCGAATTTTTTACTTTTCATCAGACTCCGCCCGCTCAACAGTCTCAGCCTGCTCAGACTCCACCTGCTCAACTGTCTCAGCCTGCTCAACTGTCTCCGCCCGCTCAATCATCCAATCAAGAAACTCCGCGTCCTTCACTAATAGTCAAAATCCCCTATCCATTTCAACCCGCACCATGTAAAAGACTGCCAACAAAAAAATTGAAGATCAACAGGCTGAAAAAAAATATTGTCTACAAAATTTTGAAAACCAAAAACAACCTTGTTCACATCCTCAACGAAGAAAAAAATACAATTTTTATCATCGACCTGCCTAAAAAATTTCGTATTCCTCCAAAGCCAAAACATCTGAAAATTACAAAGGACAGCGGCAAATTAAAAATCAATCTTTTTTAACTAATAAGTACGGGTTTCTCCATACCACAGGTTTATTTGGTCTAGGCCTGTGGGAACCTCTTTACCCTAAAAAGAGTGACCTCTAGCGTGGTGGTGAGGTTGACGTTCCTCTAGAGGCTTTAAAACTAACGAACCACCGACCAATAAATGTCTTTACCCAAAAACTAAAAAAAAATAATAAACCTAACAAAAAATCCGGCAACATTTTATAATCAAACTAACAGTATAAATTTTACTATGCAAAACTGACAAATTTTATTTTACATTATCACTGAGCCACCTTTCTATTTCTGGTGAAGCGGAGGCTGTTGACCCGACCACTGACGCCTGCGCCGCCAACCTTGTAGTAGCCGGTTGGTCGACCTTGTTGCGTCAGCTGGCACAGCAGATGGTCACATCCTACACTCAACAGTTCATTCTCCGCTTTGCCACCAACCTAACAACTCCTGCTTCAACATGAACCGCTCCCAGTATTTCAAAATCTGGTACAATTGTTTCTCACGTTTACAACTGCTGGGGTATCGAGTTCTTCAATCTAATAACAATCGTGATTGGTACGATGTCACATCTACAATTGCTCTAAATCCTTTTCAGCCAGTTGGGAAAAACATTCTCACTGGCATCAAACTCAACACCGAACCACCTCTTTCACCTGTTTTACCACAATTACCCCAGCAGAAACTATTACTAAAAAGACTAAGACTAAACACCAAATATCACATCATCAAACGAAAATCCAATATTTTTTACCTATACAATAAAGAAAAAACCAAAATTTATATTGTTACCCTACCTAAACATCTTTCCATTTATATAAACCCAAAATACCTTGAACTTACAAAACAAGGTAACAAAATCAAAATAAAATTGTCAAAATAAAAACCCTTTTTCCTTTTCCTCCTCCAAAAGTCCACCCTGGTGGCAAAAAAGGTCCTTGTAAGGACCGCCAAAAAACTTTCAAATTTAGGGTCTCAACCCTTGGTGACTAACAAGGGGTCCACGTACCTCTAAGTCCCAAAGCGTTGCTGTCGGGGGGGGGGGGAGGTGTGCAGCAGATGTTCCAAGGTCAACAGCTTGTATTGCCAACTGGTCGACCGATGCTGTTGCGCAACCGTTACGCAACAAGGTCGGCAGCATGCGAGGTCACCAGATAACTAACCCGGCCCAGTGATGATGTCAAGTAAACGTTGCCAGTTTTTGCGTTTCATTCAACGCAAGTTTCGTTGGTTTTATTCCTTGGTTTTATTTTTATTTCGCCTTTTTCGTTTGTTTTTTAAAACTCGCATGATAAGGTTTGGAAACATATTAATTAAAATATGAAACATCTTTAAAAATATCGTAACTTGTACAAAGTTAAATAAGTATTTCAAAACAATATTTTTAAGCTAAATGTTAAGAACAAATGTTTACTACTGAGATGTTTACCCTACAACATCTACATTACAACTAAAACTAAATATCGAAAACATTGCGAGGAGTCTCTTATGGTAGTGGGGGAAGGCAGGTGTGCAACATATGTAGCATCGCCCTAACATTTCAATTTTAAATTAAATGTTAAGAAACAGAGTTTATATTTAATCGCAAGTGTAGTTTAGTTTTGCATTTCTTCAACTAAATATTTTAACTAAGTATTAAGAAAAGATAATAAAGTAGCATCTTTAAAAATATTGTAACTCCTACAAAGTTAAATAAGTATTTTAAGCCAAATGTTAAAAACAATTGTTTAGTACTGAGATATTCACCCTACAACACCTACGTTAGAACTAACACTACAAATCCAAAAATTGCGAGGAGTCTCTCATGGTGGTGGGGGAGGGCAGGTGTGCAGCAGATGTTCCAGGCTGCACATGTCAAGGGAGGTTGCAGCGCCACTATTGACATATCAGTTTGCTGGTAGAACTCGCAGAGTAAACATCTAAATAAACATGAGTTCTGTTTTATATGTTTCTTTTATTAAAGATGGACTTTGCATTGAAACGCAAAGTTTTCCTATTGATGCAGATCCTATACAACAAATTTTAGTACATCCTCCAGAAAGTTATGATTCCATCTACATTTCAGTGCAAGAAACAAACGACCCCCCACCACCAACAACTCCTGATGCACAGTAGGACACGGCTACCACACGTCATTAAAGCTTCAGCTCTTTACCCGAGCACACATGGACTCTGAGCTTCAAGATAATACTGTTTCTTCTACATCTACACCAACTTCTGAACAATTACCTACTACAAATGAAACTACTACAAGTCTACAAGTAAATGAAATTTCATCAACTGTTAGTTCTGATGCGCAAGCAATAATGTTATCATTAATTGGTTTCGACTAAAAAATCAACAATGGAAGAAGAAAGAAATTCGCTACTTTACAACTTGGTTTTTGTGAACCCGTCGAAATTTATTATTTGCCTACTTTCATTTTTATGTGGTTACAATTTTGGTTACCTTGTTCAGGAAATGCTAACAGATAAAAAGGAAGAACATTCGCTATATTTTAAAGTTTATGTTTATGTAATTGCATCTTTATTTGGATACTTTGTAGCAGGATATTTTCTTGTTAATTTGTCAATTCCATTTTTTACATGGTATTTTAACAGACGTGAAAATCAACAAAACAACAGTTTGTAAAAAGAAGCAAAAATTATCTTGCATTTTCGGATTTTCCGAAAATGCAAGATATTTTTTAAAAACATCCCCAACCGACCTTGACCCACTTCCGGACATTTAAAATTTAAATACCCAGCACAGCATGGCATTTAAACTTTAAATACCCACCACCAAAACGTCACAGCTGATGACGTCACTTCCGGTCACGTGACCGGAAGTAGCTGTCAAAAAATTGACTGCCTGTCAAAGTTTGATTGGGCCAGCAGCCCCAAGGGCCCACTACTGTTAATATTATGTTCTAAAATTTTTGTTGTTTTAGGAAATCCTAATAATCTACCAATTGAATGTTCTTTGCTAAAATCTATATAATATTTACATTTAATTTCAGCTTTCATAGTATTGTTATTTCCTTTTATTGTTATATTATCTTTTCCCATATGATTTTGTATCGCTTCATTTATATCATCAATTTCATATGCTCCAGTGGGTAAGCTAAATACTTGTATATCTGAATATTTGTTTGTATTTTTATCTTTTGTTTTGTAATAATGTATTTTGTCATTAACATTTTCAGTAACGTTGGGAATAGAATTGTAAGTTGTTATATCTAATAATGCGGCTTCCCATAATTTATCTTTTTCCAAACGTAACGCAGGGAAAAGAACACTTCGCAAAGTAGATTAAGTTCCAGTTAATGATACTGTATAGGAAGACATCTTAAAGTTGACTAACGCTTTTTGTTAAAAAATCTAAATATAAATGTCCACAGATTACAGTATCATCAGGTTGCTCTCTTTTATAATTGTATAGTACATTTTTAGCTGTTTTAAAGTAATATTGTAGTTCTTTTGGTGGTGGGAGATTACCAAAACTATCAAAGTAGTAAATAGTTGATCCTAGTTTTTTATAACATACCCAATGAGTGCCTGATCCTTTACTATTATCTAAATTTACTATTCCGGTTTCATTTTTCCAAATTTTAACAGGTAATGCATCTTTCATAAACACTCCTTAAAAATGGAATTTTTAAACAAGAAACATAAGTAATTAATTCTTTATCTGTTAATTCTTTATTTGGAATTAGTAGTTGTTTTTTTCTGTTTAATACACACGATACGGTCTTAGGTATAATCCTCCTCCTTTTTTTATCATTGACCATATTGTTTGATTCTTTTTATTTTTACCTGCGGTGGATCGTCGTTTTCTCCTTATATTTCCTCCACGTTTCTTTGCAGGTTTTCTCCTCCTTTTTCCACCTCCTTTCTTCTTTCCACCTCCAAACATCGTTTTACCCTTCATTGCTGCTGATACCGCTAAAGCTGCTGCTTTTTCACCGATACTAGCGTCACTGGATGTTACTGCAAACTTTGAATATGCTATATCGTGTTGTTTGCAGGCTTGATCAAGTTTATTTATTCCAAGATCTCCTCTAGCAAGTCTTTTTTTCAATTTTGTTCCAGGACCACAATATTGATAACCTCCTGGTAAATGTAGTTCTACAGGTAATAAATCGATAGCTTTATTAACTATAGCTCCAACCGGCTTAGTAATAAGAGAAAGTGCTGTTGATGCTATTCCTCTTCCTCTCTTTATAACGTGTCGATTATGACTGATGCGTTGAACTTTCAACATGGTCTTTTATAGTGAAAAGAAATGTCAATACTTGTTTATTTTATATAATGAATGATTCACTTATCCTTTGACATTGTTTATTTATAATAAACATGTAAAAGTATGTTTGTTTATGGGTAATAAAGTGTTCTCCAACCTTGCGGTATGATTGTATCTCCTTCATCATTATTTTTAGAAGATGTTAAAGTATTAGTTTCCTTATTCAAAAAATATTTTTCCATAACATTATGTTTAACCCAATGTAGTTTTTGATCAGATTTTATAGTGTTTATTGTGTTATACACATCATATAATACTACGCTTAATAGTCTTACAATGTAATTTACATTAACAGCATCATTAAAGTTGCGAGGGTCATCTAAGGCGCTTAATCGCAAGTATTCACAATTAAAATACTCCTTATGCCGATCTTTTCTTAGGCTTCTTTTACGCCATTCTTCTACTATAACTGCATCACCGTCTGCTATTCCTGTTCCAACATTAACTAGTGGTCTCCCTTTGCAATCAAAGACTTGTCGACGACCTGTTTCATATTCTTGTAATACAGGAACTTGTCCAATTGTTGCTACATCAGTTTCATCCGACTCTTTTTTAACATTAGTAATTATTTTTGCATCAGCATCCCATTTGTTATTTTTTGATTTTATTATTTGACTTATTTTAGCTGTATCTGATTTTGCAGTTCCTTCCTTAACGTTAGTTAACACTTTATTTTTGCAATCAATTGTGTTAATATCATGTGTAATACAATGATCGGTAATATATTGAAGGTTTACAGCATCTTTCATATCTTTAGGGTCTCCAATATCATGTATTACAAAGTTGTAAAAGGAACATTTATCTGTTTTTCCAGGGATGACTGAATGTAAATACTTTTTTGTAACTGAATCTTGATCATTAACAGGATCTGCTATATTGGCTATTCTAAGATCTTTTGTATCATATACTTTATTATTACTTTTAGGATCATATCTTAAGGTTTGGTTTATGTACCACATTAAATATTCTTTATTTACCGAATCATTTTTATCTATTGGTTTTGGAAGATTTATAATTCTATAAAGATTAGCGTTATACACTTCATTTTGAAGCTTTAAGCTAGGTAATGTTTCACTTTTTAAAGTTTTGAAATTTACTGCATCATTATCATCTTTTGGATCATTTACAAACTTTAAACGTTTGTTACTTATATCATAATCTCCATCGGATGTTAGTGGTAAACCACCTCTTTTTCCATAAGATCCTGATTTGCTTCCAGTTTCGGAATACCGTCCAAACTTATCCACACTCATGGTTATACTGAATGTTTAATCGGTTATACTTGTATTCTATATACTCATATTTTTATACAATTACTCCTCGATTTCGATATTCGCCGACCAAAACTACCCATTCGTTTTCTAAACCGCTATGTCCGGCTTGTTTAACTTCATATATCAACTTCATTCTATCAACCAATTTGTTTATATCGTTGTAGTATATTATATTAGTATCATACAAGTTTTTCAATAATCCTTTTCCTGATAAACTTGATTGATTTGTTTTTCTCCTTTTATGTAAAATATTTATTTCAGCAGAAGATAATGATTTTCTTTTTATGGGTTCCCTTCTTTTTGGTGGGAAATGTTTAGCAATAATAATTTTATATTTTTCTGATGCATTTCTATGAACATTGAAATTTTTAGAATAATTTTTCTTATGCGCATTTGTATCCTCCAATATTTGTTTAAAAATGTTTAAATCCTTTTTAGTATATTTATTAGGTTTCGGTTTAAAAATAAGTTCAAACAATCCTTTTGTACCCTTGTATTGTTTATTATTTATAATAATATTATCATGTTCATCTACATCAAGTTTGCTATCTCCAATCATTAGCCCATTTTCTTCTATTCTAGCACCAAAAGTATGATATTTTCGAGTTGGCCGTACAGAATGTAACATTTTTAATATAAAATATCTTGCAAGCGGCCCTTTATACGCAATATCCGAGCCCAATTTACTCAAGTTGGATGGATTAATAGACTCTTCTTCTTCTTGTTGTTCTTCGCTTGTAGAAAAACCTTCTTTTTCTGTTAAAACATCTGTTTCTTCACCTAGTTCGCTTTCTTCTTCAGTTGTTTCTCCTTGTTGCGTAAAACTTGTATCACCTTCATATTCTTCTTTTTGTTCAAATTTTGAAATGGGTAAAATAGCATCTCCGGAAAAATTAAATGTTGAATGTTTAACATTTTGTCCTAATTGTTTTAATGGCTCAGTAATAGGTTTAAATGTTGATTCCAGAAATTTCTCTCTTTCACTTATTCCTAATCTTAACGCTCTATTTTTATGTCTAATAAAATCACTAAGTGATTTTATTTGTTTTAATAGCTTTTCCTGATTAACCATGTTTACACCATGGAGACTTGTACGATAATGTTGTTAATTAATGTATTAAAACAAATTTATCAAAACTTATGCGGTAACGACCATCTGTTATAGTTTTATCTTTCATAATTACCAAAAATCCGTATTTTTCCGCCCAAGCTTTTCCACAAAGCTCTTTGAATTTTTCAAATGACATATCAGCATTTACATGATCGTTGTATATATGTTTTAGGTTTGTATCGTCTTGTTTGAATAAAACTAAAATATTTGCATTGTCTCTAATTAGTTGTTTTGGAATTTTGCTGTATGTTTGTCCGATATATATGCTCTCAATATTATTATGTCTTCCCATGGCAAAATAGTTTCTAATAGTATCATGATTTTCACTAGATACATCATCAAATACAAATACAGAATACGGCTTAGCCTGGTCTGGTTGCATAACACTGTCACTAGCATTAAAGTTGTAATAGTTAACATCAGGCACATCAGTCAGGATCTTTTCCAACAATTGATACTTTGGTTGATGTAAGGACTTTGAAAAAATATATAGGTTATTAAATCGCAATCCTTTTGTGTTTGTAATTAAGTTAAATACAACGTTAGTTTTGCCACAGTTTTAAGGACCGCTTACTATACATCGTACAGTGTTTGGAAATAAACTGCCGTGTTTACCATTGTTGATTTTAACGTTATCTACAGTTAAATCATCAATGTTATCAATATTACATTTATCTTTATGGTGAACAATCTCCATCTTATCCAAAGGCAGAGTAAATAAGTTGATTTAAAACTAAATCAAATCTTTTATAGGTATCCACGAATCTTCAGTTTTGTCAAACCCCAACCAACGTACTTTAACTTGGTCTTTTTTCCTTTGCAACACCTTTTCAACAAGATAGACATCGCCTACTGTTGACTTTAACAATTCATATCCGCAAAAACCGCCTTGTAACAAATTACCTTTGTTATCTTTTAAAATATATGTTTCCGGTACAGTAGGTTGTACTTTATACACTGTAAAAACTTCGTTTGTCCAATTGGGCAGGTATTTTTTAGTAAACACTCCTTTGTATTTACTAATTCGAACTTTATCATTTACATTAAATTTTCTTGGTTTTCTTTGTTCCGCTTTTGGCTGTGTATTCTTTTTAATTCGTTGTAAAACTAGTTTAGCGTTTTTTTTTTATTCACTTTGTTAGGTGCCATACCAATAGTTTTATGAAACTTGTTGTTGTAATCGCTTATTAATTTTGGTAAAATATCAACCCATACGTAAGAACCTCTTTTTGAAAACATTTTATACATTGCACCTTTTAAGGTTCTATTAAATCTTTCAATTATAGCTGCCTTTTTCTCAGAATTTATGGAATAATGATTTATCTTATATTTTTTCATTAACAAAGCAAAAGGTTTATTAAAAGATTCTTTCCCATCATCAGTTTGTAAATGTTTAATTTTATTTTTATCTCTTTTTATAGCTACTTCCATAGCTTTTGTTATGCTGTTACCCGTTTTGTCTTTTAATGGCGAAGCATCTGCAACTTTAGTAAAACAATTAATAATCGTAAGTATGTATTTAAATCCTTTATTTATTTTACTATGCGGTTGCATTTCAATTAAATCTGCTTGATATAAATCATTTATTCCTTTTACAACAGTATTTCTTCGTGGAAACTTTATTCTTGCAGGTTTATGAAGTTCATCAACAATCTTTTCCTTTAACTCTGCCATGATGTTTTTACTAACAAAGTCAAGTTAGTATTGAGTGTTTCTTTTTCGGCATCCGCTTTTATAGTTCAAGGTCATTTCAACATATTTAAAAAAAGGGGGAAATCACAGCGAGTATGCTGTGATTTCCCCCTTTTTTAAAATATGTTGAAATGACCTTGAACTATAAAAGCTGTGTGAACTATGTGTTGCTGTGATTTCCCCTTTTTTCTTTTTTTTCTTTTTCTCTTTTTTTCTTTTTTCTTTTTTTTCTTTTTTTTACTCATCAATAGGATTGAGAGAATAGTGGCTGAATGGTAGAGTGTGAATTTTGTCTGGAAGAATGTGTCGTTTGTCATCATTGGAGCAGAGTGCTTTTTTCACTTCTGTTACGCTGTACAGTTGATGGTTGAACCTTCTGATGGTGTTAAATTTTGCAGTTATAGTCGTTTCTTCAAATAAGCATTGCTTGTAGTGTTCGAAATTTACATTCTTCTTAAGATACAAACTTTTTACGCCCTTAGCTTTTTTAATAACATTGTTTTCTTCTTTATGCAATTGTAGTGAATACAATTTTGACATTAGTGCAATAAGTTATTCCAGTAAAATTCCATTTGCTTCATCTTTAAATTTTCCAAGTTTCTTTTTGTTCCGATCATTTTCATAGTTTAAATGATCTTTTGGATAGTCACTAAAATCAAATTCATTTTTGTGAACAAATGTTCGAAGATCCAAATACATATCTTCAGTAAGAATCCAGTAGATGAAAGCATCCGTGTCCATGTAGGCGATTCCGATGTTATCTCTACCGTAGAAGGCGACCATTTTGTTGTAGTGGAAATCATACATGTGAGTTTTGGAAATATCCAAGATTGACATTCCAACATACAACAGACGATCCATTTTCACGCTTGTCTTCTTCATAGATACTGCCACAAGGTTTTCATTGATGATAACGGATGTTCCAAAGTTTGGTTTTTGTACAAGTTTTTTTAGTTTTATAGGATCTGTAACTAATTTAACATTTTTGTGTTTTCTTTTGTTTTCCAATGTTTTTCCAAATATCGCATTATTCATTAATTTAAAAAAGTCCTTTTGAAATGTTGATGTTGCAGCTGCTCTTCTTCTGGTGTTTGAATCAATGTACGGTTTTAACCAGCACGATTGGGAAAATTTTAAAACTCTATGAATTTTGGTTATACGTAAACCCAATTGGAGTGCTTGTTGAACAACCCAAAAGTGAGCTACGTATCTTTGTTTATTTTCAAGAGTCATCATTAATTTTGGATGTTTGCCAATTGGTGAAACTTCTGTTTTTGCAAGGAGCGGAAGATCGTAATGAAGATCATGCAAGTGTTCTGGATATTCAAAGTCACAGTCCAATATGTATCCGATGTCTCCGTCTTTTGAAATTTGCGGAATATCACCAATAGAGTCTGGATTAACCCATTCAAAGTTTCCAAAAGGAAGTGGATTAGACATGGCCTATCCGTATAAATTGTTGGCATCGAAATATCCTAAGAACACTGATGGTTTTTCTGTATCGTAGTTTGGAAGATATTGGTTGTTAGCTTTAACATGTCTAGTAACACTTTTGGTCAATCGACCTCTAACGCCCGATTCGATCATCAACACCATGTCAATATCTGTTAATAATTGAAGGTTGCACTTTGTTTCTTTTAGCATAGCTTGCCAAGCTAGTCCTGGAGAAGTATAAGAATGAAGAGGGTCTAATCCGTAGGCTTCAAAACAAGTGTTTCTAAATTCTTCCATGACATCGCAAAGAAGGGTCACATCAAGTTTTACATAAAAGTTTGAATAATCTCCCAGAGTGTTCATTTCCAATTCGTCCCAAACTCTGCATGCGTGTTGATAGTCTTCAGGTGAAATGTCCGAATCGGTAAGTTTACTTTTGAATGCTTCTGGTGGAGGAAGTGATGTTTCTTGAAATTTATGTATTCCATCGATGTAATCATACGGGAAAACTCCTTTCCGAAGAACCAAATCCATTTTTTCTGCAGGTACAATTTTGCTTGTTCCTATTAAATTTTGTCTTCTTAAATTTTCAGAAAGTTTCATAAGACTGGAAGGCAAAAATCTAAAAGAATCAACAAATCTAAGTTTAATTTTGCCCACCATTTTTGAAAAGCTTATAAAATTTTCCATAGTTTGTGCCAAAACATCTATTTCACCGTTGTCTCTTGCTAATTCGGGAATGATAAAATGTCCATCGTATCCGCTAAGATTGTGAAAAACCACAGGAATAAAAGATGGTAGTTTGTAGTTGATGTTACATCCGTTGCAAGCTGCACCTCTGTAGGCTCCTGTCAGATGGTCATGGTCGCGAACTTTAACTTTAGTTTCTGTAAATTGATTGTTACACAAATAGCATGTTGTTGCCGAATCATAAATATAAAGTTCTTCCGGTGTCATAGGTGACATAGGAACCACATTGCTATACATTGCTTCCACTTTCCCAGCGATGTCGTATAAATCATCAACAAAGTATCGAGCTGCTTCTTTTCCACGATAGATCTTCGGTGTAGATGTCAAACCATATTCTTGAAGATGTTCTCAGACAGAGTGGATTTTACTATTAAACAATAGCTGTTTGGTTTGTGACGTTGATACTTTGTTCTGCTTGTAATTTGTTCTCCTTCTTCTTGTTCAAGTGGAAGCAATGAAGATTCAAAATCCGCATACACTACAACTTGAATTCTGTATTGTTGGATAACTTTGTCAAATTTTACTTGCGATCTGCTAGGGTGTGGTAATTTAATTCTTACTTCATAGTTTCCACTGCATAATTTTTGATGTTCCATCAACCATTCTGAACCACCTCTTCTTAAAGGTTTGTTAAAGGTTTACAAAAGGTTTGAAAACAAAACAAAAACATCTTTTACAAGTGGTTTTTTCTTCTTTATGTTTTGATAACTGTTTGCAAACTAGAGCTTCAAAATCTTAAATATATACATAATGTGAAATATCACCTTTTGTTATTAATAATAAATCAGTATGATCTCTGCGTTCGGTGGGTGTTATACGTAAGGGGTAGACATTGTTGGATGAATCTAAGCCAAAGATGTTTACAGATGCAAAAGGATTTTTCTTTTCAAATTTTGATATGTCTTGAATTGCAACAGGATAAGTCATGCCTTGAAAGTTATAGTTATAGCAAACCTCATCGTATGCTCTACTCGGTCGTTTCACATTATCTGTTACAAATTTTGCAAGCATTGCATACTTGAAACATTCAGCATCTTCATTTTGTACGTTAACACAAGATTTGGTTACTCTAATCTTCTTTGGCAAAACAATATAACTACTACCTCTCATTCCATATCCATGTTTATGAACTCTTACATCTAAGCTTGTTATACTTAACAAACTCCATCCAGAACCTCTTCCTTCACGTTCTTGTAATTTTGTTAAAAGTTCTTCAAAACAATCATCCACAATTGAGCTTATATCTGATGCAAACATGATGGTTTTGTATTTAATCCCTGATTGGTGGGTTTCTTACAATATGAGAGATTAAAGCTGGTAAATCCATTAAACTGCTGCATTAGGTTTCAAAATTAAATGTTGCTATTAAAAATGGCGGCTGGATTAATCGGAAACTGGAATCTGCAACCGGAATGAATAATACATTCCGGTGAGCAGGCACCTGCGCGCAAGCTCTGCTTCCGGCTGCCACAATGGCCACTTCTGTTAAAATACAAGTGTCATTCCTGTCGCCGAAAATCTGAATCTGAGTCGGAATCGGAACCAGCGTGCACTCAGGACGTACCGTAACACTGGAAAGCAGGGCCAGCCCCAGGCAGGGGCAACCGGGGCAGCTGTCCAGGGCCCCGCGCTTTGGGGGGCCCCGCGCTTTCGAGAACCCCGCACGAAAAATCTCTACGATCTAATTAAAATAATGTATGGTATTTTATCTGATTCAAAACGTGATAACACGACAAGTGCAAATTCAGATATACGAAAATAATTGGATTAGCAATGGTGGGTCCTTTCTTATGTTAGCACCTCGGTAAACGACGGGCTGTGCAAATCTCGGGAAACAACATCAGTCGTCTGCTGCGGCTGAGCGCTGAGCGGCAGGTGGTTTGCGCTTGCGCGCGATGTTGTCGTGTGCCTGTTTTGTTTTGACTATCAGTACGACGTGCACGCTGATGTGTTTTATCGTGAATAGGTAATCAATATATATATATATATATATATATATATATATATATATACATACCAGCGTCCCCGAAGCGGTTCACGACGGTTCAATAAATATACTCATAATGAATGTTAAGTCTGCTTCTTTTTATTTTATTTCTATTTATATTTATATAATTTATACATAAAAATGTATTTTCTCTTTTAGTATTTTTTTAAATAAAAACATATGTGAATATTAAGATTTTCACACATGTGATTCAAAATAAATGTTTTTACAACTGAATTCTGACCCTAAGTAGGCCCTATGTATTAGGATAATAGTTTATTTATTTACATCTTCCATCAACTGAAATGCCTCCAGCTCTAAATGCAATGGTTTCAATTTCATTAATTTGCTAAAAAACTTTGTTGACAGCTGCTTTATTTTAAATTTAATTCTCTTCTCATGTTAAATCTTATGGAGTAATATGAAACTTTAAGGGCGTCTAGGGCTCTTCCCTTTAGTCAAACCTTTTTAAATTTTATTTCCTGCAAAACTTCACGCCAAGCTCTTTCCAGTGACACCTAAATTATTAAAATCGGCCCAGTAGTTTAGGAGGAGTAATGATCACAAAAAACCCCTAGTGTATTAAATAAGTAATTAGTTTATTTATTTACATCTTCCATCAACTGAAATGCCTCCAGCTCTAAATGCAATGGTTTCAATTTCATTAATTTGCTAAAAAACTTTGTTTACAGCTGCTTTATTTTAAATTTCTCTTCTCATGTTAAATCTTATGGAGTAATATGAAACTTTAAGGGCGTCTAGGGCTCTTCCCTTTAGTCAAACCTTTTTAAATTTTATTTCCTGCAAAACTTCACGCCAAGCTCTTTCCAGTGACACCTAAATTATTAAAATCGGCCCAGTAGTTTAGGAGGAGTAATGATCACAAAAAGCCCCTAGCGTATTAAATAAGTAATATATTTGACGACCGCAATACGATTGAGAGATTTTGCGGCCGCGATGCGTCCAACATAATTAACAGCCGCAATGAGACCAAGAAATTTGCTGGACACAAAAACAATGAGCGATTTTCCGGCCACAATACGACCCAGAGATTTGCCATAGCCAGATTTGGTACACACTACCACGATTTGACAGCCGCTATGCGACCGCGAAAGGTGTAACGGCCATGAAGAAGCAAGTGGTTTAGCCGCTATACGACAGAGATATTTGCCCAGATTTTTCGGCCGCAATGTGGTCAATAAATATGACGACCTCGAAAATAGTGAAAGACTAGCTAGCGAGCGATTTTTCGACCGCGGGACGAGTGAGCTATTTTCTCGTGCGCAAAACGAGCGAGCGGTTTTCTTGCCATCAAACAACGAAAAAAGTGAGAAATGTGTTTGGCCAAGAAAACAGAGTCAGGCTTGACGGCCACGATGCGACACAGATTTTTCGGCAGTGATGCTATTGAGAGATTTTCCGGCCTTGAAACGAAATAAAGTTTGACTTTAAATTAAATTCATTCATTTTTTGCATCCAGGATTGATAATCGACAATTTATGAGTAGGTTACGTATCTTCCGTCGTCAATCCTAAATAATCATAAAATAGATTACTGCAGTTTCGAGGCTCAATGTCTCATTATCAAATCTTCTGACGTCAAAAATTACATTAAAACACATATTTTTTAAAACATAAAATGTATGTTTTAATGTAGTTTTTGGTTTTAGCGAATTTCCCCTATAGGGAAGAAGCTATTACCGTAGGTCTCATGGTAAGACCTAAGCCAAAGACCATGATAACTTTTCGTTTTGGGGCCCCCAGAAGCAAAAAACACCATTCGTTCAAATTTGTAGATATATATATATGTGTCTGTAAGCACGATAGCGCTCGCAAAAATGGTCCGATTGGAATGAAATTTGGCATAGGGGTGTAAAGTAGTAATTATTCGGATGAGTTCGAAAACCAGCCCGATCGGACCACTGGAAGGGGGGGTAAAGGGGGATAAACCACCCCAAAAATGGGTTTTTTGGGGTTTTCACATAGAAAATTAAAAGTAATCCAATTTTGATTAGCACCATTGAATTCAGCTCGAAAAAACAAACAATTTAGTAATTTGAATCATTGCTCTATGTCCATTAGTTACAGAGATATTGAAAGTGGTAAACACAGTACGTTGTCTCTATGTTAACCTTAAGGGAAATAAGTAAAATTCTATACCTCGCTTGTTTCTCAACATATCTTAATAACACTTGGTTTGTGCCTTCATCTAGATGAGATTTAATGTATTTTAGTCTAAAACCACGGAAATTTCCATTTTTGTGGCAGCAAACCTGCATACTCTTTCCCCATTTTATCCTTATAGGCCTTAAAAAAAATTCTATATCTTTATTATTTCTAAATATATCTTGATACAACTTGGTATATAGCTTATTCTAGATAAAATCTACTAAATATTAAAATTAAACCACCAGATTAAACACGCCTGTAGCAGCAAACCTGCATACTCATTATCCATGTTATACTTAAGGATATTAGAAAACGTGTCATGTCTCACTACCTTGGTTGGAAGTATTTTTTGGCATTTGAAATTCGCTGAGTATGCAGGTCTGCTGCAACGGGGGTATTTATGTCTTAGAAGATTTGACAATGAGACCTTGAGTCTCGAAACTGCAGCAATCTATTTTATTATTATTAGGATTGACGATGGAACCTATTCATAAATTGTTTAAATTAAATTTGTTCACTTTTTACTAAACCGAAGCCAGCGAGTTAGTTGACTTGGCTTGCGCCCGGGGCCGGCACCCCTGCTGCCCCCCCCAGATCCACCACTGAGTAAAAAGTATTGTATGTAAATTCACACGTTCGATCATAAATCGTTTATTTTTGGCACTATGACTTTGATAGGGGTCTTACAATTTTTGCATTTTTATTCTCTTTAGTGACATGTGCATTAAATTTATATTTGGGGTTTATATTCCCCTTTATGGACCCAAAAACCACAAATTTTGGGCATTTATACCCCTCAATCTCAAAGTATGGTTGAAGGTGCTATTATTTGCCAAAAGAATTTTTTTTTAATTCTAGATAAGGGACAGCTTTTGTACTTTCCATGGACATACACTGCAGCCTGTAGCTATATGTGAACTGTGAACTATTAGCTGATTGTGTTTGCTTTGCTGGGAAAAAGTAAACGTAAATAATAGTCTATTTCATTACAAGGACCTAAAGTGACGTTTTTCGTACAAGGTCAAGTTTTACAACCGAGGCTGTAAGCCGAGGTTGAAAAATGACCGAGTAACGAAAAGCAGCTTTAGGTCCATGTGATGAACTATATTTTTCGTTATATTGCTCAATACAATACGTAAACTACTTAAGAAAACCAAAATGTTACAGCTTGTTTACCTTTAAAGATGCCTTCAAAAGATGCCACCGTCTTGTTCTTGCTATTTGAAGCAATCAGCTGATTGTCTGTTTCATTTGTGTTAGGGTAGACTGACAACAATGAACAACTATCGACGTATCGAACGCATGTAATAATCGATTGGTGAAATGAGCGAGTTTCACAAACTGATTAGACTGACAACAATGAATGTTTCGATAATAACGATGAATGTTTCGATTATTTGTAATCGAATGAATATTGTTCGATTATTACGACGTACTCGGCACTTTTTGACTTTAATAGTCCTAGGACTATAAAGAGTCAGCTGGTATCGAGTACATCAGCTTTTAATTCCTAAGAATAAAAAGAGTGTATTTAGGTCCGGAAAACATGCATTAAAAACATCTGTTTTTGAAGCAGTATAACGAAAAAACTAAAAATATCAGCTGTTCATTCCTTTACTTTGTATTCCTACCTAGAGAAATTTTTTGATAAAAAACTATTATTTTTCCTTGGATTTTCTCTCGACATTTTTCATTTCAAGTACAAGATTGATGGATGTCAAACTTACGGTTTTTTCAAAATTAATGGGTATACAAGGCTATACAGGGTGTCCGGCAACTTAACTGTGCCACCATTGGTATATCAGAAACTATTGGATTTAGAGAAAACTTTAAATGGGGAACTTCAGCTACTTCACCTGGCATTTAAAAATATGAATTCCATTTTCTTTTAAATGGCTGCCATTTTCCAATATGGCGAACAAGTTTGATTTTTCTTATGGAACACCCTGTATTTTATGGCCTATTTGGATTCTACGCTTAATTTTAAGAATTCTTTACTCATTGGCATTTTTTCCTAAACCCAATGGTTAAGGAGATATACCCCGATAAAATTTGATTTTTTCCCGTAAGAAATGCATAGCGTTACTGTCGGTGTTCGATATTGATAACGGTTAGGTTATTAAAAAAAAAACAGAGAAGAAAAGTGCTTAAAAATGTGATTTTAGTTGAGATTCAATCATAGGAATAGTTTTTAGTCGAGATTCACTCATGGAAATGAACAATTTTTAATAGTTTTTTAGTCCATAAGGGTTGCATAGGATGGCACAGATGGACACAATGCATTTCAAATTAGGAAAAATCAAACTTTAACTGCTTATGTCTCCTTTACCGTTGGGTTTAGAAAAAAATGTCAAAGAGCAAAAAGTTCTTAAAATTAATCGTAGAATCCAAATACATCATAAAATATAGGGTGTTTCATAAGAAAAATCAAAGTTGTCTGCCATATTGGAAAATGCAATTTTCCTTCCATTTAGAAGGAAATGGAATGGGTGGACGAGTAGTGGATTTTGAATTTGAGTCAAGTCGACTCGAGTATCGAGTCGAGTTGAGAAGTTGTTTGTGAAAAGTAATGTAAAGTTCATTTTTTAAAGTAATTAGGTCTTCGAATTACAATTAATTAAAACTAATTGTTTTATGTGAAACCATTAACTCCACAATTTTCTTCTCATTTTTACAAATGAAGTGAAGCAGAAATGAAGGCTGTGTATTATTAAAAAAAAACTACCTATGAATAGTACAAATTTGAAGTTGTAAAATGCAAGGTCAGAGCTAAATATAGCTTTAAGTTTTCAATTTCTGAATTCTGAGAGATTTTATTTCTAGATAACAGCTGAAATCCATTCTTCTATGAGTTAATGAAATACTGTTGAGGTTATTGTTACGAAAAACTCGTGTACGGCTGCGAAAAACGATGTGTGTAGCCTATCTGTCGATCTTGACTAAACGGCAGATGTAGCTTTTCGAAACTCGCGATCTGCCGTTAAATACGATCGCGCGTATTTGCCGATCGCCAATGATCGGCAAATGTAGCCTTGCTATAATCGCGGTCCGCCGCGAAAAACGACCGCGTGTATTTTCCGATGGTAAAAAAAACGAAATGCAACTTAGCGAAACTAGCGATCAGCCGTAAAAAACGGTCGCACGTATTTGCCGGCCACAAATGAACAGAAAATGCTGCTCATTTGTGAAATTAGCGAGTGGCCGCGATAAAGAATCTGTCGATTGAGGATAAACGGCAGATGTAGCTTTGCGTAACTCGCGATCGGCTGTAAAATTCGATCGCACGTAAACGGCGGGAGTAACTAACTACTCGACTCGTATTTTTGGGTAGTAGGAGCTACGCGACTTGTGCTCGAGTAGTCGTAAAATTTTGGGTAATTATCCGACCTTAGGGTACTCGCCCACCCCTAATATTATTTTTAAATGTCTTAAAAAAGTAGGTGAAGTCCCCCATTTGAAGTTTTCTCTAAATCCAATAGTTTCTGAAATACCAATAATGGTGGCACAGTTAAGTTGGACACCCAGTGTGTAAATATATGTGTGTGTGTGTGTGTGTGTGTGTGTGTGTGTGTGTGTGCACATCCATGGGGTTACGGACAAAGCAAATTGCCCTTGGTGATTAGCGGGATTTGACCCCGGCACCCTTAAAGAAATAAGATTTTTACATTGATAAAATCTTGGGATCCGTTTAGGGAAGTCTTTGTTCTTTAGATATGCTCAAATAAAAATACATCCTCACTTCAAAATTAAGACATGCAGTTCGTTTTAGTTTTAAAACAGTGGATCAACAGTTATTTCTCAAACCTATATTCACATAACATTTCTTTCTTTTCTTGATGTAAGGAAAATTTCTTGATTTTTTTTACACTTACCCTGAAACACCCTGTATATAAATATATGAGTGTGTATGTGAGCACCATAGCGGCCGTAAAAATCGTCCAATCTTAATGAAATTAGGTACAGAGATGTAAGGTGGTAATGAATCGGATGAGTTCGTAAACCAGCCAAATAAGACCGCTGGAAGGGGGGGGGGGGGTAATGGAGGATGAACCCCTCCAAAAATGGGTTTTTGTTTACATAAAAAATTAAAATAATCCAGTTTTTGTTGACCCCATTGAATTCAGCTCAGAAAATAATTTTTTGAATCATTGCTCTAGTATTGAAAGTGGTAAACACGCACAGTACGTTGTCCGAATGTTAACCTTATGGGGGATAAGTAAAATTCTATTTCTCGCTTATTTCTTAACATATCTTAATAAAACTTGGTTTGTGGCTTCATCTAGATGAGATCTAATGTATTTTAGTCTAAAATCTCCGAAATGTCCATTTTTGTGACATCAAACCCCGCATAATCATTCCCCATGTTATCCTTATGGGAAATAAAAAAAATCTATATCTTCCTTATTTCTAAACATATCTTAATAAAACTTGGTATATGGCTTCTTCTAGTTAAGGGAAGCCATATACCAAAATATTGAATTAAAACCAACCAGTTTTAACATACCTGTTGCAGAAAACCTGCATACTCATTCCCCATGTTATTCTTATTAAGCTTACAAAAACATGTCTATCTTGCTTTGATTAATTAACATTCCTGTCTATGGAACCCATGGTGTAAAGAAAAAAGAAAGGTGTGTGCAGGGTCAGCTGATGTGACGTAGTTGGGCTCACGCAACTACCGCTTACGACGACTACTACAATACAAACTTGTGGGTAGCCAGGTCGATCCCGAGAAAAGTTAGTAGCTTTTTGAAGGGTTGTTTCCGGAGCCAGCTGCCATTGGTTGTTGGGCTATTAATTGACAATCCTGTCTAAGGAACGTGCTAACCTTAGTCAGTAATAAGGCTACAAGATCGCGCCACTATCATCACACTCATCCTTCACTCATATTCAGGGTAACGTCCTCCATGAGGTAACTGTCTCAAAAAGAATGAATTAAGAAAAAAATGAAAAGAAACAAACCAATTGATACAACTCAATCGAAATATTTTGTGAATGGCCTTCGTTCTGCAGTCAAAATCGCTAGATCTGCTAGTTTCTCGAGCCAAAATACGTCATACCAGTTGACTGTGCACACACCTTTCTTTTTTCCTTACACCATGTATGGAACCTGCCAACCTTAGTCAGTAACAAGGCTACAAGATCGTGCCACTATCATCACAATCTCACACTCATCCTTCACTCATATTCAGGGTAACGTCCTCCATGAGGTACCTGACTCAAAAAGGATGATTAAGAATGAATGAATGAATGGATCAAAATATGTTCTTTTGCATTTGAAATTCACTGAGTATGTAGGTCTGCTGCATCAGAGGTATCTTTATATTAATAGACAAGCATTTTTTCCATAAGGTTTTTGTACTCCTTTTTTCTCAGCCAGTGTGCATCGTAGCGAAAATCTAAGCACACCGATAGAATTGTATTTTCCTGTAGATGTGCAGAATCCCATTGAAATTTATATTAGTCTTTTGGACAAATAGAAAATTGAAATTAAAATTTCAAAAATATTAACATTGGTCTTATGAGTTGCTGTTTTGGTGATAGAAAAACAAAACAGAACTGTGCTTTTGTCATCATATGTATCTGTTATCACATGCTGTTTTTCGTAGACTAAAGTTTAGATGTAGAAATATTATGTGAGGGCGAAAAGTGGGCGAAAATTTACGCTGTTTTTTTCTGTAATCTGATGAGATATAAAACCCAAACCAATAAGACTGTGTTTTTATCAAGCAATAAACAAATGTAAGGAATTCATTAATGACACGCGTTAGTATTTGTCCAGTAAAAAATCCAAACAAACTATTATTTTTAAACAATTAAAAGCCAACAATCAAGCCACATGTTTTATTGGGGCATGGAGTAATAATATAGTATTTAGAGAAGCTTGAATGTGTTTCAAATAAAGTTTGCTTACTTCAATAAGATTAAGAGATAAAAATTAGCTGATAAATAGGGAAGAAAAAAGAACATGAAGTTGAGTCTCTACCATCCGATGTACTGTCGTGCACCTGCAGTACAGATGGACATTACATTCAAATTGTGTGTTTTGTTGGTAGAGAATGCGTAAAATATGTGTAATATTTTAGTGATAATGATAGGGAGAGAGGGAAGGAGAGGAAAATGTCCTAAGGGCAAGGAAGGAGAGAAAAAGTGTTGAAGGGAAGTTTTAGGTCTCAAATAATAACTAGGCACATAAATGTTAGGTGTTATTATTTCAGACCTAAAAGGTAGGAAAGGAGGGACGAGAGATGGTAAGAAGAGGATGAAGGAGAAAAGGGGTGAAAAGTAGAAAGAAGGTCGAAAGGAAGGAAGTACATAAGATACTAAGGGAAGGAATTATTGGAGGGAATGAGGGAGAGAAAAGGGGTGTATGGGATAAACTGATTTGATGACTGAATTTTTACCGTCCTCTGAATCAATAAATGAATCTTCAGAATCAGCTCAGTGTTAAAGAAATAAACATGGCATCTTAATATTGAACAATACTAATTAGGGTACTAATTACTAAAAACCATGTCATAAATATGTGCCAGTGGCGAGGCAAAATAATTAGTCAAAGATTGAGTTTTTCTCTTTTGCTTTTGGTTCCCATTTGTTTCTATTATGTGTTTACGTGGAAAATGTGTACTATATGAAATGTATTGTGAAACGCATATTGGTGTATGCAAAGTTCAAAATTAGCTATCCCTATTTCTTGATTTAAAAATTGGTCGAATTTTCGACCACTGGCGATCTCTAGTTTAATATATTACGCAAACATTGTTTGGTCATTAGATGAAACATGCATTAATTCAGTGGTTAAATCATGCAATCTTTGATTCAAACTCAATGGTGCAATCTAGGGAAACAACACACAATTAAGTTTCCAAGATTTTACTAAACACAGTTTTTACAAACCTTTTAAAAATAAACAATACTTGTGATTAAGCAAGAACTAAAATAATGACAGTCCAAAAGAATTAACTTTATGTACAATTTCTACAGCTTTAACACCACTTATCGGACAATTTTTTTTCAATTAAATAATTGTGTAACTTTGTTTTAAAACCTAATATTTATATAAATTTTACTAAATGATGGAGTCTTTATATGGCAATCTTGAGGTAAAAAGTTAATACAATGAAATAAATAAAATGCAGATGACTTAAGTTTCTGTCTAAGGAACTAAAAGTACAAAACCCTGAAAACATACAGTTATGATACATAACTTACTATTTTACCATACAAGCAGTCTACGACTGACCTTGACGATCCGTAGACTGCAGAATGTTTGATATTGAATCATTTACAAAATTTATAACAATGAAGATGTTAAATTTGTTATATTATACAATAAATATACAACGAATGAAACTACATACAAGTCGTGGACTAAAAGAGTCAACATCATTATTTACATTAAATTACGGTACCAAAAAAAGACAATATTAATAAAATACAAAATAACCTTAAAATATTCCTAAAAATAGTGGCAGTAAGTCTTTATAAACCTAATTAGATTTAGATTTCATGTGTACCACAGCATCAAAAAACATGAGTTAGAGTCCGAACAAGTAAAACTGGTGCTTTTATGATACGAATCAATAAAAACAGATGAAAATTTATAACAGAATAGCTACTTTTTTTAATACTGATATAAGTAATAACCATCCAAATCAAATAGTTAGTGTTGCGGCATAATACTGAAAATTACATATTGAAATGCAAGCGATTATTGACACTTAAGTAACAGAAATTAAATGGCCAAAACTGCAAAAAATAAATAAAAGCAGAGTTTTTAATTTTTTTACCATTTAAACTTTATTTAATGGTTTTGCTAGGTACATTCCCGTAAAAAAAATTACCTTCACGGTAACAATCAAGGAAATTAAAATCCTTAAATCTACTTAAAGTATAGAAGACATAAATAAATATCGAGGATCACAAATATTTGTATTGCTAAAATCTATCTATGAGATCATATGTGATGGGTGACTTATTTGGTGAGAAGGATGGAGCTCGGAGTGCTGAAAGGCCCGATGCGTCCGTGGATGTCCTTCGCTCTCACTGCAAAGTGGTACCTGTGGCCTTCGATGAACTGAAAATTCAAACAATCACACATCAAACAATTACAAAGTTTTTCATGGAATCTAATTTTAACACAGGTTTATATGAGTTGCCATGTTGGTTACGGAATAACAACGAGAAAGTAAATCAAAGAATCTTCTAGCGGTTTAAAAACAAGCCACTTAATATTGTTTTAGCACGTTGCAGGTAGAAATGTTTTTGAAATATTCAAAAATGTTTGTAATTCACTTTTTTAAACTTTTCATATAACAATTTTTAGTTAAACTTACATATGCCAACTTTAACTGCATTAAAAATGTTATAGCCTCATAAAGTAGGATCTCTACATCTCCAATATAGGGGTGGTTGAACATTTATGTCATTAAAGTTTTTGAAAAATGGAGATAAATGCCTTCTTCAACACAAAGGCTTAAGTAAGTTTTCAAAAGTAAAATTTTTATAACAAGATCGATGGATCTTAATGACAAGTGGATGACCTAGTAACCATCTACATATTGTAACAGGAAGGCATGATTTTTTTTGTTAATCTCTTGTGTATTTTGGAAAAATCCAAGCACACTGTAAGAAGTGTATTTTATTCTAAAATAGTCACATGATTTAATGCAGCAAGGAGTGATCAAAACCCTGATGTTTTCTGGTTGAATTTAAACTGGTAGGAGATCTCTGGTGGTTATAAAGTTATCCAAAACTCGACATATTGAGGTCTTTCAGTATACAGTCTTGTGGATATCTAGAATAGGTTAACATAGAATTGACTAGAACATGTTAACCTATTATAGTCAGTTTCACAGTTCAGGGGCTACCACAATGGATTTTAATTGTAGATATCGATGTAAATTTACTAAGAAATCCAATATCTCTCTCAGTGACATACCTGTGTGAGCGTGCAGGCCATGGGCAGGGGCAGAGCCTTCACGTCGCCCACCTTCTTCCACAGCCCCGTGCTGGGAGGCTGGTTGCCCTCCTGGTAGGCGTACAGTTGGTAGCTCTGCATCTCCGCCATATCCTTTGACAGCGACATGCTCCACGACAGCATGATGCCTACAAGTCAAAACCGGCTTTATGATCGACTCATCTACGCAGGCCTTATGCTAATAAAAACTTTGGCTCATAGTCATGGTTTCATCTAAATTAGTATCCCTGAGGTGAGGTAAAACCGAGACACCCCCAAGTGGAATCCTAACTGGCTTTTGCTAGTTTAGGTACCAATACTGGGTACAACGGAAGTTGTCACGATTGGAGGTTGTAGCTGTCTTTCAGTGAACAACTTCAGTTCCCCGACAGGGGAGGTTGGGCTTGATGGCAGGGTGAGCGGGGGTGTACTAGCGACAAAGATGAGGGCCACCTTATCCCTTGAGGCCCTGTTCCTGCATCCATTGGATAAAGGTATGACTTTGCCCACCCAGTCTAAGCTTGGCCATACCTATTCCATCTATTTCTTTTTCTTTTTGCTTCCCTTGTATTAATTTATTAAAGGCTTAGGGCCTAAAGGATATCACAAGGGAAGCTTCCTTTCCTTTCCGGTAGCCGTACAAAAACACAAAATAATGGCTGAAGTACCTTCACAGGATTTTCCTGTGGGGTGGGGAAACCCAGACTACCGAATCCCCCCAACAAAAAAAAGACAGAGACACGGTGGGATCATAGAAAGGAAAATTAATGGAAGGAGTAAAAATAGTGTTTGATAGTGTAACTTTACAATTTTATGAAACCTCTTTTATATTTTAAACTAGAAAATATCTCTGTGACAAAAAATGAAATATTAAACAGGAAACAATAGATAAAATTCTTATATCTGATTCATGAGAAACAAAATTCTTCAGACAGACTGACTAAAACTGCAATTGTCACTCAATTATTTATAGTTATACTGAAAACGGATACATAAGAAGATCTAGTCTCAATTGCTACATTTAATAATGTCCATAAAGACTTAAAAGTTACTGTAACAAACCATTTATTATTTTAAAATTCATTTTGATCAATGTTTTTATGTTAAGCTTTTCACCATATAATTACTTTTTAAATGAAGGGGTCCCCCGTAAAAAGTTCTAAGCGACAAAATTTCAAAATCGGAGATATTCAGTGAAAAAGGTTCTCCAGGACATGAGCTACACCGTGGTATATTTTGTTTTGAAGATATTTGAGTTGGTAGCCCTGATTTCATCTGTCAAAGTTTGTGTGCTTCGCGAGACTGCACGGACTTTCTGGGGAATAACGTTCTATTCGCTGAAAGATGGAATCCCCGCCGGTCGTTGCGCTGTCCCCAAGGACCAAAATCGCGTAAATAAAAATAAAAGACGTGAAGTAAATATTGGAAAGTGGAAGGATAAGACCAGGAATGAACATAGAAAAGTTGGATTACCCTATATTTCAAAAAATAAGAAGCCAAGGCCTGGAAATTGCCCCCAAAAGAGGTGGGTAGAATAACGTTTTAAGCACCACATGTGGATAACTTTTAGCAAAATGACGTATCACGTTTTACTAACAACATTACGTTTTCGTACTTTGACATCAATAAAATTGTTTTATATTCAGTTTTATTTTTGTTTCTGTTGGTATTCCTTCTCTCCCTCATGTTTTCTTCCAAAGTAGAAGAGCAGTCCGTCAGAAAACGTTCCAAGCGCCAGTCATTTAGAACGTTATAACCCCTAAAAACCACGTAAAATGTTTTAAAATGCTTGATGGCAAGTACAAATTCAATATAATGCTACATTATGATGTTATAAATAGGGTGTTAAAAGATTATACATGATTATAAGTTCTAACCTTAAAAAACCGTAAATTTTAGAATTCAACTTTCAACCCTTGATTACTCAAAACTAGGTTTTTGTCGTTTAGAACGTTTTACGGGGGACCCCTTCAAATAAAGAGTTTTCAAATTAATACTTAAAATTAATCTTCCTCTTTTAGGGTGTTCAAGATTATAAAACGATCTTTGAAAACTTTTTTTGGTTCCTCAATAAATAATTGGGTATAAAAAAGGGTATAGCACATGTGTAACACTTACCATTGGAGGTTTTTGCTATCTTCAACTGAGGTTTTGGAGGTGGTGCCTTCATACCAGGCTTAGAGGCAGGCAGAGGTTCCGAAGGGAGGGGTGCTGGGTGCTAAAACAGTTAAAAATTATATTACAATACATTTAGGAGAAATGTTTTTATTAAATTCAATATTTTTAATAACATTTTCTCCCTCATATATAAGAATCAATTTAAGAAAATCAAGAATCAGTCATTCCACTCATTTATTTTAAAAGTAATTAAGAGTATACAGGGTGTCTTGCCAAACTTCAAACTACTAAATGACAGCTATCTGGTTAAATATGCACTTAAAAGGGCATACCTTCATATTACTTTTATTCTAAGTGTAGATGTAAGAAATCACACTACATTGATTACAACGTTTTTAATGCTCAACCTGTATGTTTTTCATATTTTGCAATAAATATAATCATTAACACAGCGACAACATGATTGGTTTTGATTCTGGGATTTTGCTTAGGCTTCAACAAAAAAGAAAAAGTTCTTAATCAAAAGTTAACAATCAACATTCAAATACTCTTTTCCACTTTTGACCAAGCAAGGGTATTTACCTTATTGATACTGTTGGGCTGCTGTATTCGCACGGTCGAGGAAACTTGTCTTACCACATTGGTCGGGCTGGTGTTGGTGTTTGTTTTCACCCCTACTGTAAAAAAACCAAACATTAAAATATTAGTTGCATGTAACAGTAAGAGGCTATGTATGTATGTCTTAAAATGATATTTCCTGCATCAAGATACTTTTTTAATAGGGCCACAAGAAATAAAAGATTTAAAATAAAGCCTAGTCTGTACTTATGAAATTTTTATAGCAAGCAATCTTAAACTTCAGAATAGGACTTTTGACTTTCAGCTTTAGATTTGATATTTTTTACATAGAAGAAATAGAAGAAAGCCAAATTCTCAATTCCATACATCAACTTCCTCACAATTCTACTACCTAGCGCCACAACTCCTCACAATTCTAGCGCCTTTTAATGCGCTTTCAACTTCTTTATTTTTAAAATTACTTTATTTTTTTCCAAGTTTTTTAATAAGAATTTTTTTTCACTTTTTCAGATCCATACTTAAACTTCCATGTTAAATTTATACCTATTCAGAACTGTTGTTACTTCACCACACATTCCTTACTTTTGTGCTCCAGGTGTGAGCACATCCAGTTCATTTATCCTTTTACAGTACTGTAAATGAGCAATTGTGCCTCCTACCTTGTGGACTGGTCTGCACAGGAATAAAGTGGCCGCCGGTCCTGAAGACAGGAAGTGCGAGAGCAGGCGGGGGACGGGACATGTTATTGATCGGCCGTTGCTGCAAATCAGGGCTCCCGTTAACACACAAGCCAAAGCTCTACATAGTGACAACAAATAGCAGTGATAAGACACTGATCAACATTATGTGTAATTTTGTTATGATACCTCTACTACAACAGTTGTAAGATTAGCAGGATGTTAAAAATGAAATAGACAAACATAAAACATTGGGAAGCAGGATTTGAAATTTACAGTGATAAAAGAAATTAAATACGACTTAAACAGCCAACATTATAAACCACTTAACTTTGACCAAACCTAATCCATTTTGCTTAATCACTTTCCTTTAGCTCTTTTCATATAAATTAAAATATACCCCCCTCGCAGCAAACCTGCATACTCAGCAAATTTCTAAAGAATTATTTTTTATATGTGAGCTTATTTAATTTATGTAAGAGAAAATGTTTCAAACACCTTATGTAATTATTGCATAAAGTATATTAAATAATAATTGAAGAGCTTATGGTATAAAGGAAATGATCATGGGAATCACTTCGGTATCCACTCGAGTAATACGCTTTTTGTTATTCTTATAATTATTAGTCTAATATTTTTTTGTAAGTGTATTCTTGTTATAGTATAAAAATGTAAGCAAACATAAAATCAATTATCTAAAATCAGTCAAAATCAAAACAAATAAATAATCATATAAATAGTCAAATAATCATATAAACAAATTAAATCCAAACATATGATTCATCTTAAAATTTAAAAAAGCTTGTTGCAGCAAACTTGCATACCCAGTTAATTTCTAAAGGATTTATTAGCGAATTTCCCCTATAGGGAAGAAGCTGTTACCGTAGGTCTCATGGTAAGACCTAAGCCTAAAACCATCATAACTTTTCTTTTTGAGGTCCTCAGATGCCAAAAACACCATTCGTTCACTTTCATAAATATATATATATATATCTATATATATATATAAATATATATATCTATATATATATATATATATATATATATATGTGTGTGTGTCTTTAAGCACGATAACTTGCGCAAAAATGGTCCAATCGGAATGAAATTTGGCATAGACGTGTAAAGTAGTAATTATTCGGACGAGTTCGTAAACCAGCCCGATCAGACCACCGGAAGGGGGGGTAAAGGGGGGGTAAACCCCCCCAAAAATGGGTTTTTTGAGATTTTTATTTAGAAAAATAAAATTTTTTAAATTTTTATTGGCACCATTGAATTCAGCCCAAAAAAACAAACAATTTAGTATTTTGAATCATGGCTCTATGTCCATTGGTTGCCGAGATATTGAAAGTGGTAAACACAGTACGTTGTCCCAATGTTAACCTTAAGGGAAATAAGTAAAATTCTATATCTCGCTTATTTCTCAACATATCATGATAAAACTTGGTAAATGGCTTCTTCTAGTTCAGATCTACTATATATTGAATTAAAACCACCCAGTTTTAATATACCTGTAGCAGCAAACCTCCATACTCATTCCCCATGTTATTCTTATGGAGCTTACAAAAACATGACAAATCTCGCTATGTTGGATCGAAATATGTTGTTTTGCACTTGAAATTCGCTGAGTATGCAGGTCTGCTGCAACGGGGGTATTTTTTATATGTGGGTATATTCTACATTAGTTAGGGAAGTTATTGTTCTGAATATTTAATTTTGTTTAAATATTAATTTAAATAAAGAAAATTTTATCATTCATGTTCTTATTTCTCAATAATTATTCACATTATAATAATTTTTAAAAATGTATACTTGTTATAGTACATAAAAGTCAGCAAACATATTATCAATAACTTACTCAGATCCAAGGAATAAAAACAAATCAGTCATCACATGAACAAATTAAATTCAATCATATGGTTTGTAATATAATTTTTTTTAATCCCATTTTTGGGGAATTCATTGAAAAATGTAGGTATTTATACCAGAACTAGTGGCTTGTAGGGGCAAAAGCCCCTAAAAATAAAATACAAATGCTGGGTATTTAATGTTTCCTTCACACTCACAACTCTGAAACAGTTTGACGGAATTCAACGTTTTAAAGTGTAATGTTAAAGATATTTTGATCTTTGTTAGTACGTATCAGTATTTTAAGAAAGGACATTGCATTATAGTAAAGGGCTGAATTTTCTGGAACAGTGGCGTTATCCGTCATTCTCAAAACAAACTCAGTACACTTTGATTACAATTAAACATATGGACATGGTTTGAAGAAATTCTTAAGGTTAACCACAGACTGCAGCACTTAATTTATTTCCTAAAGAAAGTCGTGTCATTTAACACAAAAGTGTAAACAAATATCTCGTGTGAAGCCTCTATATTGGACAGTCAAAGGGTACTTATTATGGAAATATCCGATTAAGGCTACATTTTGCCCAATAAGCATACAAATAAGGATGAAATCAGAAAATGGCCTCCCGTTGAGGACTCCACGCTCCACGTTGGAGCCTCTGGCTCCACTTTATAAGGAAGTTAGGTTTGGAGATCACAAGTTTGGTAAATAGTTAATATTGAGGATTTTACCCTACGTTCAACACTTTTTTATGGTTGCCCGTGAGTAAATACTGCTTCGTCTTGTTAGATTCAAGATTAAATATACTTCTGATTGGCCAAAATTAAAGGTGAACCTTTTTGGTAGGATCAAATTTAAAGCTGGTGTTGCACTCAATAGCTGCTAGTGCAGCACACTCTGTTGCTGTTCGGTCAAAACTATGACCTTTTCCGACCGCACATAAAACTGGTAGAGCTGGACCTTAAAAATGATGAATGAAGTATTTTCTATACCTGTAGCCGCTTATTTGATTGTGTAAATGTTCCCAATCACTTGGCTTTAAATCAGCATCAGCTACTACTACATGATACAATGTAAAAGTAACAGTCGGATTTAATTCCTCTTGCTTTTTAAGGTCAAGCTCCCTAAATTATAAAAACGGAAAATTTAAAAGTAAAAAACCGTCAAATGTTATAGTACGTTTTACTTATTTTGCTAGATTTTAAATAAACCGCATAGCCTATATCAAAATCTAGCATGTAATTTTAAATCAAGTATAAGCAACACATGTTTTAATGTAAACAAAGCAGACGTTTGTAGACTACAATGATTTTTAAATGGCAGATATTTAACGTTATACCGTATTTTCTGATAAACTTTAAGAACTCTGACTATTTTTTGCGAGTCCCTAGCATCAAGACCTTCTATTTGAGCCCTCTCCCATTATCCTGCGACTTGCCAAACTCCCACAATTTCGGCGCAAAAATTTCCCTTACATATATATTTATATCGGTCATTTGGCATTAAATCGGCATCGTTATAATGTAAACAAAACAAACGCACTTAACCCTTTATAATTTTAAATTATAAATATATACTCAAACCCGTAATAATTATAAGGCTGAAAATCTTAAAGTTAAAATATTTATTTGTTATAGTACATTGAACATAGTTAGCTGCCTTTTGAAAAAAAAACATATGTCAACATCTAGCATATGGCTTTGAATCAAGCATCAGCACCACATGTTTTACATAAACAAAGCAGACTTTTTAGATCCCAATGCTTTTTAAATGACAGATATTTTACTTTATTTCTAGTTTTCTGGTGAATTTCGAGCAATTTCAGTATTTTTCCCGCCATCACGGAATAGAGACCTTTAATTTGAGCCCTCTCCCATCTTTCTACAACTTGCCTGACACCCACAATTTTGAAGCAAAGAATCTCCTTACGAAATTAAATATATGATTTGGATGGTTCATGTCCCTTCAGGGGGCAATGTACTGCATTTAGCAGATCCAATATCTCAGTAACCGATTGATGTAGAGTAATCATTCAAAATGCTATATTGTTTATTTTTTTAAGCTGAATTCTATTTTGACACTTAAATTCCCACAAAATTAATATAAAGATATTAAATCCTAAAAATAAATTTTATTTTGTCAAAAAACCCTCCTTAGAGTTAACTTATCGCGCTGGTTTTCAAACTCGAAGTAATAAATGTCATTCTAGATGTATGTACCAAATTTCATCGCGATCGGACCTTTTTTACAAAAGTTATCGCACCTACGGACAGGTATATATATATATCCTTATATATATATATGAAAATGAACGAACGGTGTTTTTGGGGTCTGGGGGCATCAAAATGAAAAGTTACGGTGGTCCCGTGCTTAAGTCTTACCATGCCGCCTACCGTAATAGCTACTTCCCTATAGGGGGATTTTTGCTAAAAGAGCAGCTATAGCTCGGGAGGTAATCTAGGATGTAGGTGAACCTATGCTGGGATATAAAGAATAAATCAATCCCAAAAACTTGGGGACAAAAATTTATTTTTATTTCGATGAAAAGAGAGACCTAAGCTTCCCTAATCCCTTACAAAGGAGGTCCTAGTTTATTGAACCCAATGAGACGGACACCTAGGTCATGTCAATTTAAAAAAAATTAAAAAATCTTTACGTAATTTTTTCATTACAAAATTTAACTTAATTATTTTGTTTGGTATTCAACCAAAACAGCAGACAACAGTTAATTTTACAGGAAGGTTCAAGAGGAGAATGTCGAGGCACTGTTACTCACTGGACTTGCGGAGGAGGTGGCCACGAGGAACTGAGGCCGCTGCCCGGGCCCAGGAGCCTTCTGGACCAGGTACAGCGGTTGTTGTTGCGCAGACGGGGCTGAGCTTTGCTGCAAACCATACACTGTGTTACAGCAACAATACCACATTTAAGCACCTTAAGATCTCAACGTACACTCTTGTAATGTTGAGTAAATCATCCCTAAATGTTACTGTGAAAAAATTTGAGAAGATGGGGTTTCTGGGAATAGCTTTAACTGAGCTCCCTATAAGTGCATATCTTTTTAAAATTTCAAAGCAGAATGTTTGATATGTTTTGAGATTAGCAACAGAATAAAAAATTATTTAGTTTTTAACCCTTCCCGTATTATAGGAGGATATTTTCACAAACATGTTATACCCAGCAGATGTGGTTAGCGGATGTATTAGGTGATTATCATAAAAAATAAATAAATCCGATTTAAACAATATCAACATTTTTTTATGAACAATAGCTAATGAAATCAAGTTCTATTTGTTGCTTACAAAAGGTCCTATTTCCCTTGATTTTTATGAAATTTATTGTTTGAATTTCGGCTAACCTGGTTGTTACAATTTGCCAGCTTTAGATCTGACACTTTTAGCACAAATAATTTACAGCCATACTTTAGTGGCAGTGTGACAGTGACAAGGCCATCTTTGTCTTGTGGCTAAGACACATACAATGTTTAACCCTCGAGCGGGCGCACGCGGAGTCTTCCTCCGCACGTGTTTTTTATGTTAAAATAAACAGACATAATGGGTGTCGGCGGTCGTGTCCGGCTCCGTACTTTACGCCCCTCATTCCAGGAATCTCCTAAAGCTATTTATACCCCCACCCCCCCCCCCCTTGGTACCTCGTTATTTGCAATTTAGAGATGCCATCTCAGTTTGCGGAGTGCCCTTTCCCGTTATACAGACAGTGATAGCTATTTTTAAAATTCATAATAGCGAAGGATTTGTAATTATTATCAAATTTGTTGGACTTTTCCTTTTGATTTAGAAAAAGAGAAGCGAAAGGAAAAGTCCAAAAATGTAGATAATATTTAATAAATATCTTATACTATAAAATTACTTACTAAGTTCAATTAAAATATTACACCTATTAAATTAAACAATTAATTGCATCGACGATGAAATGTGATTCCTAATGAAGTTTGTCAACATTTAAATACAATATTTTGTTATAAAACAAGTAAAATGGGTTAAATTTGTGTAATATAGTGTTGCGGAGTAAAACTCCGCATGCGCCCGCTCGCGTTTTGCCGGTGAAGCGCCCGCTTAAGGGTTAATATTGTAATGTGTAATGAGTCAAACATAGTTTGTAAATATGTCGAACATAAAGAACTCTTTTCTCGATGAAAATAATACTAGTAAATATTTCAAACTATATGGTTTCTGAGGGTTTCTGAATAAAAACAATAATAAGTACTGCAAACACAAATAAACGGTATCAGGAAACTGACACATACTTTCTCCCTTCAAGTCATTTAAAACCAGAAAACATATAAAGTGAAATAAAAAAATTAACAATTAATTATCACACAATATATATTCCAAATTTTATCAAAATCGGTTCGTGCATAACGGAGATATTGGTTTTTAAATATCTGCTATAAGAATAACATTTGACAACGTACTGCGTTTACTGCAGAACTATATCAATTATCTCTGCAACCAGTTGACGTAAATTAATGATTCAAAATACTGGATTATTTAGTTTTTCAAGACAAATTTAATGGTTGCAAGTATATTTTCTTTAGAGGTTACAGATTTTGTGAAATTAAAAAAATATGAATTTTTTACACTTAAACCCCCATAACTTCTGAACCTAAATTTTTCCAGACATGTGGGTGGTGTCATTTTGTTTGTCATCTTAAGCCCTAAAATCCCTGGAATTTTTACCAAAATCTTTAGAGCAGTTTTCGAGAAATTTGGATTTTTGTCATTTTTATGATGGGTTTTTATGGGGTAAATACCCTTAAAAATAAAAAATTCAAAAAAATGAAAAATATGCCTGGAGATACCACGGCTTTATACCTACATGCCAAATTTCATGAAAATCGGACCACTGGTGTCGTCTCTAGCTTTGTTTACACACACATACATCCATACACACACACACACACACACACACACACACACACACACACACACACACACACACACACACACACACACACACACACACACACACACACACACACACACACACACACACACACACACACACACACACACACACACACACACACACACACACACACACACACACACACACACACACACACACACACACACACACACACACACACACACACACACACACACACACACACACACACACACACACACACACACACACACACACACACACACACACACACACACACACACACACACACACACACACACACACACACACACACACACACACACACACACACACACACACACACACACACACACACACACACACACACACACACACACACACACACACACACACACACACACACACACACACACACACACACACACACACACACACACACACACACACACACACACACACACACACACACACACACACACACACACACACACACACACACACACACACACACACACACACACACACACACACACACACACACACACACACACACACACACACACACACACACACACACACACACACACACACACACACACACACACACACACACACACACACACACACACACACACACACACACACACACACACACACACACACACACACACACACACACACACACACACACACACACACACACACACACACACACACACACACACACACACACACACACACACACACACACACACACACACACACACACACACACACACACACACACACACACACACACACACACACACACACACACACACACACACACACACACACACACACACACACACACACACACACACACACACACACACACACACACACACACACACACACACACACACACACACACACACACACACACACACACACACACACACACACACACACACACACACACACACACACACACACACACACACACACACACACACACACACACACACACACACACACACACACACACACACACACACACACACACACACACACACACACACACACACACACACACACACACACACACACACACACACACACACACACACACACACACACACACACACACACACACACACACACACACACACACACACACACACACACACACACACACACACACACACACACACACACACACACACACACACACACACACACACACACACACACACACACACACACACACACACACACACACACACACACACACACACACACACACACACACACACACACACACACACACACACACACACACACACACACACACACACACACACACACACACACACACACACACACACACACACACACACACACACACACACACACACACACACACACACACACACACACACACACACACACACACACACACACACACACACACACACACACACACACACACACACACACACACACACACACACACACACACACACACACACACACACACACACACACACACACACACACACACACACACACACACACACACACACACACACACACACACACACAGAGACAGACAACACACCACGCCGAAAACCACTTTTTGGGATTCAGAGAGCACTAAAACAAAAATATCCACTAACAACTCAAATTTGAGAATTTTAACGAAAACAATACTTTCTCCATATACTATGTATAGGGGGAAGAAAGTAAAAATCAAAATTTGATTACCCCTGCCTACTTTTTACATGTTTTATAGCAAAAAGGGTCATATGCCTACTAAAAATGGTTGACATTAAAAATATGAGTATGTAAACTTACGATGAGCAATATAAACTTACCTGAACAAAACACACTTGAGTGGACGGTGCCACCCTAATTGCTCCACCTAGAAACACATAATAAGAATCAAAAAGATAATTCGTCTGAAAAAATTACATACGAGGTACAGTCAAAAAGTTTCCGGAATGAATTTTGTTGACATTTTGCGCAATCGCCAGCGGGAAATTCGTCTTGCAGTAGTTGGCACAACTCCTGGGGAGGGCATTTCAGTAAAGGCGATATAGCTGACTTGCCGTAGTGCAGTATTGAAAAACGCTTTTCGTGTATCTGCAAGTCTACATTGTCGATTTTTGAAAAATTGCATTTCATGAAAAGCGAACATTAAGTTCTGTGTTTTACTTAAAATCACCTAGGTAGCTTCTTGAGATGTTAATTCAAGCTAATGGAGAGGAGGCGATGAAGAAAAGTCAAGTTTATGAGTGTCACAAACGGTTCCATGAAGGCCGTGAAAGCATTGAGGATGACCATCATAGTGGATGATCTTCAACATCAGACGATGACAAAAACACAGGCTGAGTACGACAAGTTGTACGTGAAAATCGGAAATTAACGATCAATGGAATAGCATTTCAGAATTTTGGATAAACCGACAACTACATTTAAAAAACTTAACAATATGAAGGCAACAATACTTGATCTAAATCACAACCTTACAGCACCTGATTTTCTTGACTCCTCGGTTAAACAAATAGTACCTGTTGACCAAGTCTTACTCGGTATTATATTATGTTTACCAGTTCATTGTGATGAAATAAAAACCTCATTGCATGACCGCACGGTCAGAGTCCAACAAGAATGGTTCAGGTGGGGAAGAAACCCCGTGATCTCACCCTCACTCCACTCCATTCCGCGTCTTCATAAGAACACCCTCTGGCTTAAATTGCTGGGAGTGCCTTTCAGTTAAAATACAGTGGAACCTGGATAATTCGAACCTCAAGGGACCAGCTAAAAACTTCGAATTATCCATAAATTTGAATTAAAGAAGTTCTAAAGAATGAGGACAAAACATCAAAACTTCACATTGTGAATTTAACCTCTTTATGAAATTGACACTGTAAAAGAATAAATTCATCAACAAACGCTAATTACAAGGGTTCAAAATCAGTAATCATAAAACAGAAATAACTACCCTAAAGTATAAACTACGTACGACGCGACGTACGATAATACAAAGAAACATTTCTGCTAGAAAAAATACAGTATGTTTTGCTACTTCTGAACTTTATACAGGCTACCAACTTAACTTTGTGCAACATTGACAATTGCACGCTCATTGACTTTCCTCTAAAGTGAGTGTTTTATAGGTTCGAGATTTTGTCGTCATGGTCACTTCACTTATTTAATGTTACGTAAAAACTTTTTAACACTTAAAAACAAGACACTGTACAAATAAAAAAAAAACACTTAGTTTGAGGGACGATCGAAAACAACGGAATGCTGCACTGGAATTCGGAAGTTAGTTTGGCTGGTGGGGGGAGGGAAGGGGGTCGCAGTGTTGAGTAGCCTTTGTGTCGACATAGAAAACTTCACATCAGGTCTGGCGCATGGTTCGTCTGCCGGGAGCCGTTCTACACAGAATCAAGCGCGAAAAGATTAGTGGCGCTGTCACGGCGAGCGCAACCCTTTTCCGAACCCAGTCAGCGTTCTGTACTGTTTAGTTTACATTATTGGTGTCATTGGTGTCGAGTTACAAGCGATGTTGGGGTAGGGTGGGAAGCCTGGGAGGTGGAAGGGATGAGTCATTAGACCATAACCTGACACGGCATAGGTCTGGCGTTAATTTTTTAATGAACATCGTAGTAAAACGTGTTTTCCAATGAATTTTTAACTATTTCCAGTCGTGGAATAAAATTCATATACCTTAATTTGGAACTTAAAAATTCGAAATATCCAAAATAAAATTCGAATCATCCACGATTTTTAGCATTGTTTGGATACAAAATGCCAGGGACCAAGAAAAATATTCGAATTAAAGAAGATTTCAAATTACACAAGTTCGAATTATCCAGGTTCCACTGTATTTGAAACTGTTTCACTGTTTATTGCTTAAAAATTACAAAATATAAATCTTCCTTTCGTGCCCCAAGGTTAGACAAATAGTTGATATTTTCAGAAATTATTGAAATTTTGAGCAACGTGCAAATCTGGAACGTGTCGAGGGAAAAGGATTGCTGGGATTTCTCTCACAAGTCACATGATTCAGGCTGAAGTTGCTCACAAATTCCAACCATCTGTTCCAGTCTTGGGAGTTTTTGGTCGATGCTCCCGATTCTACAGACTCCCCTTTCTGAAGGTCGGGTATCTGTTTCCCGGACGGTTTAGGCAAGATACCATAAGATGGCCATCCTTTTTGCAAAAGAAGCAACGGATTCGGCGGGGCTGTCGACAATAGCGAGCCAAATGACCCTCTTCCTCACAGTTCCAGCAGAATACGGCCCGGTTTTTTGAGACGAGAAAGAGGTTTCTAGACCTGGTATTTGAATGTAATTCCTGAGGTCCTTGGCACTGCTCAGCTGGTGGAACCGTAGAAGCTCAACCATGTGATTTCTGCAGGGGCTTCTTCCATCATTATTAGACTGGATGCTGGTCCAAAGCTGGTTTCATTTTCAGGTGCGTCGAGGTATGTCTTGTCGTCAAAGTGAACCCTGTTTGATCTTCTTGGCTGAGAATTTGTAGTTGCCGTTGGTGAATTAGGTGCCGGGCAATGGTTCGTTCTCAGAGAATACGCATGTATTCTTCGGCATGTGTAAGTAAATTCATGAGGGATTTCACTTCGTTCCGACAGATGTACAGAATGTAACCCGGTTTCAGATTGCTGTAGATTCTTTTGAGCTTAGCCTCTTCGGAGTATCCACCTCTGCGGCGTATCAGGGTGCTGAGGGCTACAACAACTCTTTGCAAGGATCTCGGTCCTCCTGCATTTGATTCTGGATGTATCTGTCTAGGTTTCGGTAGGATCCAGGTGATAAGTACTGGAGCTCTAAGCCATGGAACATGGAAGAAATCGTCAAAGTTTCGCTATGAGTTACGGTTGTTCCTCCACCACAAGATATCTCCTTTGAAAACCTTAGGAAGGGCTCGTAACATCTGATTAGCGGGGACAGCATAAACCTCTATTAGCTCACTTAGTCCCTCCATAAAGGAAATAGGGTCCTCCCTTCCGTCAAATTTCAAGTTCCATTAGCGAACGGCATCGCATAAGGAGGTGGTGTCGTAAATTTTCCCTGGCTTTCATTTGCAGGATGGGTTTCTGTGCGCCAGTTGGGGTATTTTTCCAGCGTCAAGCTGAGTGGCCTCTTATTCTTCATCACTTCTTCCATGGGGTTAGCAGTCATTGGTTTAACAGGTTGTGGAGGGAAGTAGGCGGTGTTGCCAAGTTTCTTTAGGAGTTCATCAAACTGACATGTTGGTCTCTAAAAGCTGTCATGTCTGCTGTAGGTTCCAATCCGATGATCTCGAGGACATTTTTCTAAGAGTCCACTTGACAAAAGGGGGTAGCGGATCTGTACCCCCCGGATTTGTACCCCCCACAAAAAACGCTATGTCATTTTGACGTCACAGGAGGCGGGGCCTAAATCGCTCGCGAAACAGCCCGCGTCTGGACATGTACCCCCCCCATACATTATTAAATCATCAACCCCTAAATGGTTTGCAATTAAATTATTTCCCTTAAGTCTGACTCCGGAATTGTACCTCCCGTCGGCAAATCCTCAACTCCTACCCCGGATTTGTACACCCCATGGTCAGAATTTTAAGTCAGACCCCGGAATTGTACCCCCCAGATTTGCACCCCCCGTCGCCAAATCTTCCAAGTACTATCCCGGATTTGTACCCCCCGGATTTGTACCCCCCCTCAACAAAAAACTCAAATACTACCTCGGATTTGTACCCCCGATTGAGTTAGGACGAAATGAGTGGCTTAAAAACCTCCTCCGTGAAATTTTATATATTTATACCAAGTTTCATGGTAAACAGTCCAACGGAAAATGAGACCATAAACGTGAAACATATATCATCAAACTAACAAATTTTTTATGAATTTAGGTATTCAAAACAACATTTTATCCAATACTTTCATCACGTATTATTGACAGATTTTCTAGCCTACTTAATGATGAATAAGATTACACAATATAATAATAATAAGACATATTCGTAGAATAATATTAGGCGATAATTTAACGAACAGCTGTTGATTTACGAGAACTAATTAAAAAAAACAACAACAACAACGAATATTGACCCGGTATATTTCCATGGTCGGTCAAACTGGATTTGAGCACAGGGGGTACAAATCCGAGGGATACAAATTCGGGTTAAGACTTAAGGATATGGCCACGGGGTACAAATCCAGGGTAGGACTTGAAGATTTGGCGACAGGGGGTCCAAATCCGGGGGGTACAAATCCGGGGTAGAACTTAAGAATTTGACCACGGGGGATACAAATCCAGGGGATACAAATCCGGGGGGTACAATTCCGGGGTCGGACTTAAGAAGTTTAATTGGATTTATATCAAGTATGCAGCTGTTCAGCCAACCGTGAAATGTCGGTTGATTAAAATACATAATAATTTATCCATCCTAAAAGGTCGCGGCCGGAATTGTACTCTCCGTCCTGTGACGTCAAAATGACGTAGCATTTTTTCTGGGGGGTACAAATCCGGGGGGTACAATTCCGGCGCCCCGACAAAAGTTTTGTGAAATTGGTTGTCCCCCTGTAGCATTCACCAGGTTTTCATCAAACACAGCTTCACACTCTTAGCTTGGGGTTGAGCTGAAGTTTGAAGACTGGGTATTAATCTGGCTCAAAGCTCTTGACTGGTCCCCAAACTGTCCAAGCTCAAGGAGGACTCTGTAGTTCCTCTTTCAATTGCTCTTTTTTCAGACAGTAGACCCATCCGATACGTTCATCAATTTCCTGAGCAGTCCTTCTTGCCGGAATGTTCACAAGAGGCGTCGTTACTGGTACATGAATGCTGAAAGTCGTAGTGGTTGTCGTGGTGATCATTGCTATAGAAGAACTGGTGCAGATCGGTGGCAGAGGTGGAAAGTCCAGTGAGGCAGCAGTCGTACATCAGAACGGATGTAGGGATAAAACGTTCTTTTCTTTCTGGATGACCCTCATATTTTTTTAAATCCATGCAATCTTCAACCCACACGTTGTAATTCTCCTGGATGGCTGTTATTTGCAAACAGCTGTTATGATTACTTTATTTACTTTTTTAGGATTTTAGTTGTTTATTTGTTGCTAGCATGGGTACCCATAAGGCCCAATGTTGAATTTTTTAACTCAAAATTCTTTAGTATTAAATTTGTTTCATTACATTACTAGATTTTCTCTGGCCAAGTAACCAGCATAGAGAACGCATTTTGAGTCAAATATGACTTACTGCCAACATTTTAAGGAAATCTCCAGTTCCGTTTTTGGGATTTGTATGCAATCAAGCAAATAAGCAAGCTTATGAGTATACTACTTATGAGAATACTTATGAGTATAGCATGAAGTGGCAATGCAGTAAAAAGTAGTAAATTTTAAATTGCTAATGTATGAATACTAATAATACTTTGCCTGCTACAAAAGAAAAATAAAGCTGACTCACAATATAGGCCAAACACATCATTAGACAGGATCAACCACTGCTGCCATTTTCATCATTTTCATTATACAGTAGAACCTCGCTAATCCGTCACCTACGGGACCGGGGGCATGGTCGGAACAGCAAAAAGGTCGGTTTATCGTATGAACTAATTTTATTGACATGAAAACGTACAAAAACTGTATTTTGATCAGAAAAAAATTGCATTAAGAGTGTCTAGCAAGCTACTTACTGTAAAAAACGACATTAGTACAAAAAAAACTAACCGCACCAAATGTTATTGCTCTACTGAACGATATACGCACTTCCAATGAGTAATACGTCATCGACAGGAGCCTACCTGAACGGAGGAATGCACCGGAAATGTAAACAAACATCAATTTCCGATTTCGTGGTTGGACTAACCGATGAGAAAACCCCGCTGAGGGCGAACTAGCGGAGGCCTATTTTCCCCGGCGGCATGGTCGAATTAAACGAGGAGTCGGACTAACGGAGGTCGGACTAGCGAGGTTCTACTGTAAAAATTTAATAGCCTGGATAAAGAGAATTTTACTTACCGACAGGAGTCTGTGAGGTTGATTTTGCTCTCTCTTCTTTATCCGTAAGATCAATTACCTCCAGATCTTTGTTTGGAGATGGAATGATCTTTACAGGGGTAGTGACAGCTGGCTTTGAAGATGTGGTGGGAGGAGTGACCTGGGAAAATATTCTTAAGTTAAAAGGGGTAAGAAATTTTGAGAAATACTTAAATGAACTGAGTATATGTGAGAATGATTCAGTGACAGTTAAGTCAATAAATTTGTTGGCAACAGTATCGGCTTGATAAAAAAAATGAAGAAAGCCCTGGTTTTATCGAGAATATTTTCCTTTATGTCTACATAAAGTACAGATTTAAAAATGTTTCTTTAACACCTTTTAATGTCAAATGATCCTTGACAGTCTTATCAGAGCTGCTACAGTTTCAATCTGAAAGGGATCTTCAGCAGACTGAGGACCTAAAATTGTAGGTCTAGTAAAACTCTTCACTAGACGTGAAAACGTGAAGGACACTAACACACATAACACAGACAAACAGAAAAAATGAATGTTGATTTACGGCAACTTCAGTACTGGCAAAAAAAGGGGGCAGAGGGCTGGTTGGTAAATCGATGTTTATTTGTACTGTTCACCCTTGTTTTGCATACTAGGAGTAGGCTCTTTTATCGATAATTGGATGAACTCACAAACACACCCATAACAAACCACACCCATTTCCAGAAAATTAACATTGGTGAAAAACTGTGTTTATTAAACCATGGAACACAAATAAATATAATTTTGTGTACAAAAGAAACCAGCGACTAAATATGCGACAAATATATTTTCCGTAAAAGGTACAGTTCGCGCATTACATCTCTGGCAGAGCCAGCTTGTTGCAGGGCAAGGGGGGTAGAGGGGGTGCTTTTCTGAAAACATTTTTCTAAAGCCCCGTTGTTTGCAAATACATATTTGCACAATACAATATGTAATTGTGAATATACATTTGCCCCTGATGGTGTGCTATATATTTGCCGCACATTTAATCGCTTATTTCTTTTATATTTGAAATTATCTTCATTTGCATCCCATTGTTTAATATAAACAATTTTTCGCCAATTTAATGTTTTTTTTATATTTTACGTAAAATTGCTAAAAAACGCTTCAAAGGATTTGCTTAAAAATTTATACACATTTTTTTCGGTGAGTTATTAACATCTGTGCAAAATGTTAAACTGATTAGTGGAACTGTTTTCGAGTTATCACGTTACATACACAGTCACTCACACAATGGTGGATAACGAATCTTTGGCTCCGCTACTACATAGATTCACTCCACTTTGCTCGTTCATCAATGATACAGTCATTGATGTTTTTACCTCTCATGGCAAGTTCTACAAGAATGATATAATTTGATATCCTCAGCATAGGCACGTGCAGGGTCAGTCCACCATGGGTTCCGGATCTGTAAAATGCCCTCCTCCCCTAAAAAAAGTGCCGCAAACTGTAAAGGCTTACAGAAAGACCACTGCTTTGTATTGAATAAAAAGGTTTTCCAGATGGGTTCCTGGTCCTAACTGAAATATCTCAGGCCAGTGCATACTGAAGGATTCAGACCATTTTGGAGCTCCCTCAAGATCTACTGTGCATGCCCTGACAACAGGGTTGCCAGGTCACTTAGGAGAAAAAACCACCAATCCAGAATTTTGGATTTAAAAAATAAAAACTGGCAACTAAATTTAAAAACTTTACAATGTACAGACAAACAACCATGCCTTGATCAAACCACAGGTCTGCAACTAAGGCCATCAGTCTGATGAAGATCCCCTGTGAGTTGAAACTGCATTATTTGCTAATAAGGATCACTTTTCAGTGAAACATAATTGAACCATTTTATAATACTATAAGAGTGATTCTGTGGCTAAAATATAAATAAAAATTTATAACGTTTTGAAAAGCCAAAAATGATCGGGATTTGATTTTGATTTTTTTAATACTTCCTCACCTTAGGTGGCAGTGTCTGAGGAGTGACTGGACGAGAGATTTGGGTTGTTGCCTTAGACGGGCGTCCTCTTCCTCTGCCCAGTGACGATTGGCTCTACAACACAAAATTAATTGGTGAAATGATTATTATCTAGGATTTAGTGCAGTCAAATTGTGCAAAAAGAGACTAATTTAAAAAATAAATCCCAACTTGAAAATTGGGTTTATAGTTCTGTGGAGCTATACTGGCGGGTGAGTGAGTACCGCTATATACAAAACTGGTATCAAACATCTGTGTTGTGTAGGCAATCAGTTATATGATCACATGAAGACTCACAAAATGAAAGTTCATGCTGCATGCTCATATGCAATAAAAATTAGATCTAAACAAGGTCTCATTAAAATCCGTCAAACTTACACGTAATGTGACAGTAAAAATTCCTGCAGAGCTTGCCGCAAGTAAAAAGAGGTTTTATTCTCATTAATTAGTAGCAGCAAAACTCAAAATTACATTTCGTATTGACCAAGAAAACTTTTGGTACAGTATTGCAAAACAAATTTTGCACTTTAATGTGCCTTAAAAACACAAACAGTGTTTTGACAATTCAACACTTTCATTAGTTTAAGCAAATGATTTGTAGAGTCTCCAAATTTTGCCACCCAACTCAACAAAATTAAAGGCCACCCCCTTTACTATTAATGGCTGTCCAGAACTATTAAAGGACATTTAACCCCCTAGTAGAAGAATCCAATGAGCCCATACAAATTCAGGAAGTGGAACATTTTTTTTTGGGGGGGGGGAGAGTAGCTTTTTTTGTAACAAGTGCAATAACTCTAATAATAATATTTTGTGGACATTTAAAATGGTATTTTTAAGACTGCATAAAAATTTGATTTAATCCAAAGGGGTACAAAAAAGGATCTTATTTTTGATAAGCAAACCTTACAATAATCAAATTTTGCTTGATCTTTACTTGAAAAACCTTAAATCTAGTAATTTGAACTATAATATGAAATTGTGAAGTTGTTTGGTGTTTGAGACTTGAAAAACAAGTACCTGCCAATTAAAAAAATTACTCAATTTCATTAGAAATCTTTGTAATATTAATACTCACTGGTGGAGTAAATGTTGTTGCTTTAATGGTTTCTTTATTTTTCTCCTTTTCCCTTTCCAATTGTCTTGCTTTGGGTAGTTGTTGTTGCTGCTGCTGCTGCTGTGTACCCTCGTTGTTGGTTTTATTCCTTGATGACACAAGGGCTCCGTGCATCTGAAATTTACAAGAAATACTAAAAATTAAATGGGTTTATAAAAATACCCCCGTTGAAGCAGACCTGCATACTCAGCGAATATCAAATGCTTGAATAAATCATTTAGACAGAGCTTTAAATCAAGTAATATCAACTTAATGTCCTAAATTGACAAACAACTATCTCCATAAGAATAACCTGGGAAATGAAATGAGTATGCAGATTTGCTGGCATAGATATGAGAAATCGAGTTTTTTTTTGCAATACCGTAATCCAGTATATATGCCAAGTTTTATACAGATATGTTGGGGAATAAGCGAGATAAAGAATTTTGTTAATTTCCCATAATGTTAGCATTCGGACAACGTACTGTGTTTACCATGAGCGATACCTTGGTAACCAGTGGATATAGACCAATGATTCAAACTACCAAATTATTTGTTTTTTTTTCAAGCTGAATTCAATGAAAATGTACTTCACAAACCTAGTTTTGAAATTATTTGTCTTCAAGGTGCAATAAAATTATTTTATCTAAATTAAAATGTATTGCGGGGACTTGCGACAAAGTGCACATTAACACGCACTGATCGCCAACCCCGCATCCCTCCCGGGGCCTATTTGTCAACGTTTGTCACTGTTTGGACTCTTATATGAATGAGCGACGTTATCAGCCTCTAAAGCTATATTTTGGACATTAAAAGAGGAAAAGAGTACTTTATATGCTAGTTGAGACCATAATTTTAGAAAAAACTGGTTATTTACTACAACGCACTACCTTTCTGATTATCATCTTTCTGATTATCATTGCCTTTTTAGCGCCCTCTTAAGATAAAGTACTCTCGCTACCAGAATTCCTGAACTTTGGATCAGCTGATAGGTGTTACCTTTTAAGTGACTTTGACCCATTTCTAGGGATTGTTGTCCAAAATTTTACCAGAATTTTTCCTCAGGTATCAGGTATTCTGGCACAGACAGTACCGTAAAGCAATAATATCTGTAAAAGCCCACTGATTGAAAAAAGAATTTATCTGTTGAAATGTTTCAATTAAACACTTCTAAATATTAGACCTATGTATTATTAAGTATTAGCCCAAGTTGTTAAGGCTAGATTGTAAATAAGTTATATTTCAATTAAGTCTTTCAAAATGTTTTTTAGAGACTGAAGAAGAGATTGGCATAACAAATCAAAGTAGTTTTTCAAAAAATATGATTTCAAATGAATCATGAATTCTGACTTTTAAGACGTCTTATACCGAATAAATGAAACAGAAATGGCTCTCCAAAATTGCTCCAAGAAACTTAGATGTACTATCCCGCTTACCAGATCCGGAATAATTGTGGCAGGACCATTCCAAGAATAATACATTTTAGGCCATCCACACACCAGTGGCATGGCGTGGTACCTATATAATTAACATGGGAGATGCATCAAGTGGCAGAAAGCTGTGCATCTCCAAAACAGCTCATTTTACATTTAACACAATGCTATTTAACAAATTTTCTGCCACACAGTGCCACGCCACTCCACTTTGGTGTGTGGAGGGCCTTAGGAAATTTCCCCTATAGGGAAGCTCCTGGTCCATTTATGGAAAATAAGAAAAATTCTATATTTCACTTATTTCTCAACATATCTTAATAAAACTTGGTTTGCGGCTTCATCTAGATACACATCTAAATTATACTAGTCTAAAATTTCTGACATGTCCATTTTAGTGGCAGAAAACCTGCAAACTCATTCCCTATGTTACCCTTGTAGGAACTAGAAAAATGCTATATCTTCCTTAGTTCTTATCTAATTTATTTCTTATTGTAGTGACAACGACTTTGGACCGATGAGTCACGACTTAACGTAGTAAGTTTGGGGCTAATCGGTCATCTTCGGAATCATTCGGCTATTAGATGATAACTACCGAGCCAGATTGAGGAGTTCAGTGAGGCCCTGCGCTTAGAAGAAGTAAGTCGTGCGAGTATGTCTATATGTGCCGTCCGGTTTCGTCGCCGTGAACATCGCCCCCGCATTGCGTTGTGTCAAGTGTTCTTCATATTTGTGTTTGTGGGGTTCTAAAAATTATTAGGCCCATGTACAAAAATCCTCAGTTGTAGGCAGTGAGTATCATAAATGAAGTCGAGCACTCCTGTGACCTCCTCACAGGCTGGAAGTCGCTTCGATATTCTTATCGAATGTTGGATTTATTTATACAGCGTTCCTGTGACCGCTCAGGCTGGGAATCGCTATTAAAAATAAAACCAACACACTTTCGGTCGTGTTATGAGCGATCCAGTGACTCATGGGGTCCGGAACCGCTCATACCACCGACATTAAAATATAAATTTTGAGCTCGATTGGCGTTCCTGTGACTTCCTGGAGGCTGGGAAACGCCAATCGATTTGATAATAAATCTAAATGCCAGTAAGGGCCTAATAAAGAACCCCAATATAATTAGTCCTCCTATCAGGTGTGAAGTGATCGTGCATGACCGGCGATTGGAAGAACGGTTGGGACAATAGTCTTGAAGGTAACTTTTATCTTATAAATTTATGTTCTGAATCGAGAGGCTATTCTTTCAACCATGTTTATAGTCTGTCACTACTAAATATACCTTCGCTTGTCTCTAATTAGATTATTTAATTAACCCCGAATCGTGTATGTTATCCCGTCTCATACCAGCCTACCCCTGGAACCACTGACCTATCCTAATAATTTACATAAAACCATTACATTATCTACTGAATTTTGAATAAAAACCACTCAGATTTTACATTCCAGTTGCAGCAAACCTGCATACTCATTCCCCATGGAATTCTTATGGAGCTTACAAAATCATGACAAAACCCGCTGTTGGATTGATATATGTTCTCTTGCATTTGAAATTTGCTTAGTATCTTATGTAGGGCTGCTGAAGGGGGTTATTTCTCTATCTGATAGCCTAGTTCAGCGATTCCCAACCTTTTTTATGTCGTGCGACACTAACTTACATCCAAATTTAGTTACTAATTTAAATAGGCTACATTGTTTTATTATGATATAGTGTTTGTATGATTTATTATAAACAGCTCATTTTAATGAAAAAGGCACTAATGAAAACTGCATTTTAGTATGAATAAATATATATTTCAATGTTGAGAGAATCAAAGTGATCATATTAGCCAAGGGTTACAAAGATTTTGCGGCACACCAGTGTGCCAGATTGGGAATCGCTGACTTAGTTTCGATATCTTTAGGTTAATTTATGAAAAATGCATATACAGTACTTCTGAGATCTTTAACATTTAATTTAATCTTTACATTTACCATGCTCTTTTACACATACAATCATATATAAATAACTATTTCATCCTAATATATGTCCATTATATGACATAATGCCAAACACACACTCATTTCACAAAAGAAACAATGCATGATAAATAGGCTAAAACAGGAAATTCCTAAAATTAAATTGTGTACACTTTTTAGTGAGTAGCCTGAAGAAGCAATATTGGTTAGGCCCAGTTTCAAAGTTGTATAGCCATGATAAACATTAAAACTAGTCCTATCTAAATTAATTACATCTTCAGGTGGCTCAGTCAAAAAGTGTAGGTATATAATTTAATTTAAGAATTTCCAGTTTTTGCCAATCTATGTTGCAATATTTTCCTCCAATTTCTTGTAACTGAGATGAGTGTCTCATCAGGTAGGAAAGGAATTTAAATTTTAATTTGTAATATGTAAAAGAGCATGGTAAATGTAAAAATTAAAAGTTAAAGATCTAAGGTGTAGGCTACTGTAAGTTATATATATTTTTCTAAAATTAACTTAAAAATATCAACTATCAGTTGTAAAAAAATGTATTAGGTCCTGCGCTTCGAACAGTCCTTCCACAATAATTCCAAATCTGTAGGCCTAATGGGGTTCTTCGCACAAGTTCCTTGGAGCAATTTCGAAGGCACTCTTTCATTTTAAGAAGTCAGAACTCTTAATTAATTTTAAATCATATTTCCTGAAAAATGATTAGAATAATGCCTTATTATTCCATATAGGCTTAAGATGTTTTGATTTATTTACATTCCCTATTGTCATGAAATAATGTCTGAAAATTCTGCCACCTAGGCTGCAGCCTAATTAGCCCACTAAGGAAATAGGCACTGATTTTAGCTCTTTTTAGAGTAAATTAGGAAGATTTTATGTAGTTTAAAGGAAAGACAAATAAAATTATTCTACTTTAAGTAGTCAATCTATGAGTTGGTTTTATTAGGAATTAATTAAATGGGTAGTTTGGTATTACACGGAGGCCACTGTTTTCAGAGAGATTGTTTTGCTGGACACCAAAAATAACTACAACATTAGGAAGAACGTACTTTAATTGACTTACTGTCCAAATTAGATTTAATTATGATGAACGGTATTTGTGTTCTGCCTCCCAAAAGGCAGCGATGTCAGCGAGGATTGAGTGTTCATGTCCTCAGTGCTGCTATCATCCACACCCGATTGCCACCCTTATACAGCGTGCTGCGGCGGTTATGTTAGGTTAGGTTATCATGAATATGTTGGAAGAACTCTCCTCTTTATGTTACGAATCAAACTATACCAGAAAAGACATACTTTCGCTCACCAAATCCCCTCCAAGTAGGCCCAGGTCTGGTCGTTGACCGGAGCACACGCATCATCTGTCAACGGGTTTTGGTAGGCGAAAGTTTGACTCATTTAGTATCGTTCGATTCATATCGAAATGAGGAAAGTCCTATTAACATATTTACGATAACCTAACTTAACATAACCACCGCAGCGCACTGTCTGAGGGTGGCCTCTGTATAATACCAAAGTACCATTAAATGATGAAAATGTCATTTGCAGCCGATCATCGGAGTTGTTAGATAAATGGCTATTTGCATCTTTGGCCAAGTTACTTCCAGTGTTTTCCAGCAATCAATATAAAATATACACATAATTGTTTTTCATGGCCATTTAACTTTTTTATAAAATGAAAATAATTGACAGCGAGAATAAATTTGTCAGTCCCAATTTTGCAGAAGAAGCTTCCTGTAATAATTTCTGCTAGCCCCTTTAAAGAAGAACCACACGGCATACTATTCCCCCAAAAACCGCCAACCCCTGGCCCCTCATGTGGATATATGGCCCACATATGAATCTATCAGTAAAGTTTATGTTGCCTTTGACAAGTTAAGGCAATGCTAAATGCTGTAAATACATAAATAAGCGTCATTTCAGCGCTAAAGAGATGGATTAATGAGAATGAATCATAACGAAATGAGTTCTCACAAAAGTACTCTGTGCCGCTCAATTCTCATTCATTAAACTATTAACCCAAATATGCATGGTTGGTATTAAAAATAAACTTAACTTACCGAACTTGCCAGCACCACTTGCAAGCCAACTGATCGTGTCACTTTTATAGGCATTGGCACTTTGTTTTGGTTTTCTCTCTTGATATGAGCCAGTTCAGCCAAAAATCTTTTGAGCACCATCTCGAGCTCACGGTTTTGTTTCTCGATTTGTTGAACTTTCTTTCGCCACATTTCATTTGTTTCCTCTAAATTTTGAGTACGTAATCTCATTTGACCTATTTCACTTTTGTAGGCAACAGCCTCACATATTTTAGAAACAACAATGTCTTCAAGCTCTGACCTGTTCAGTTTCTTCAGTTGATCTTTGTGGAATTTCTTCAAAATTGGTACTTTCTTTTCTGACTGTATTCTGGCATTTTGAACTGCTCTCTCAATTGACAAATCCAGATTAGTCATTTTCTTAGGCTCTGATGGACTCTTTAACTCCCTCGAGTCCTGAATTTTGCCATGTCCACTGCTGATTATTGATTTCTCTAATTCTTTAATTGATGTAGATAGTTCTTTGGTAATTGATTCTTTTGGAACTTCTGTAATTTTATTTTCGGTTATGGTGGAAGATTCAGTTGTTTCCATAGATTGGTCCAAGTTGGATGGTTCTTTGTTGTTATCTAATAAGTCATCTAATTTAAATCCCTCTTCCTCATTTGAATTATCAATGATACTACTAGAATTTTCTTTTACACTAATAAAATTATCTTTGCTTTCATCACCAACACGTTTCGAATTTTCTTTTATACTACTAACTTTACCTTTGCTTTCATTACTAACATATTTCTCTTCACAATTTTGTGATTTATTTTCGGACATACTCTCAGGGACTGCAGAACTTGAGATCTCAAGATTTGAAATCTCAGATGGTTTAGTACGAAGATTATTTGTCTCTCCTGATTGATTGGTTTCTTTGTCATCTAATGATGAAACAGGTTCTTTGGTGGATATCAAGTCAGGGTCACTACTCTCATCATTACATTCAGCAGAAACATTAGGAATCAACTTATCTTGTGTTGGTTCGGTAATTGAAAGTGACTGAGTATCATTATTTTCAGTAAGAGTTCTTGAACAACTACCTACAGTTTGAGATTCTTCGTTTTCAATAACTACATTTTCATTTAGACATTTAACAGAGCTGAATTTCTCCTCTGTTGAAGAGTCATTAGAAATTTGGTTATCTATGATGGTTTCATTTTTAATCTGCATCCCTGACTTTTCATTTATTTGACTTTCTTCACCACCAAGGATTTCACATTCCTCTGTAGTTTCACAAAGTTTAGTCCTTTTACTTTCGCTCTCTGAATTGATAGATGATGGCCGTTTTAAAACTGGAGAGCTGCAATCTACCTCAAGTGATTTTTTATCTTCCAACTTTGGCTTTTTTAATTCAATTTTTTCTTCATCTAATGAGGCACATCTTTTTCTGGCTCCCTCACCTAAAACCAGTAAAATATTTAAGTTATGAAACTGATTCCTTAATAAATATAATCACAAAACAAATAAGAACATTTGAAAATTTTTCTAAGTAAAGACTAGAACAAGAAGTTATTTAATCTCTATTGTGTTTTTTTTGCAATTTATATCTTTAAAATAGTTTTGAATGCTTTAGGAAATGGTTAATAAATGGTTAATACATAAAAAATGTTAATACTGTCGACTCCGGTTAACTCAAACTTTCACGGGACTACTATTGTTCTTTGAGTGATGTAGTTTGACTTGGTTATAGCTCAAGTAATACAGGTAATTCTTACTTAAATTTGACTTAGAGGTAATTTGAGCTGAGGATGAGATGAAAATTTGAGTTACTGAGGTAAAGAATAGTGATGCTTGACAGGATATATAATTCATTGCGGCGTTATGACCTGTACACCAGAGTTTTGACTTAGACAGGTCCATGAAGAAAACTTCAACTGATCGAGGTAATTTTTTTTCTTCAAGTTATAGAGGTAAAATTTAACTGTAAAATTATTTCGAGTTATGTATGAAAAATTCTTTGAATTAAGACAGGTGTTTTCACATGGGATCAATTTGTGACTTTGAGTTATGAGGATTGGGTAAGCAAGAGTTTACAGTAATTCCATTACCAGCAGAAAGAGCATATAAAAAATTGTATTTGTTTTCTATTCATGTTAGTATTATATAATATGGGATTACAATCTAAAACAATAAGCAACAAAACAATTGCATTGCTTACCTTCGCAAGCAAGAAGAGGCTGTGGTGTTCTTTCAGTTGTGTCAGTTGCTTGATCTAGTATTGAAAGGCTATGATCATTAGAACTTGTTGACTCTTTTTCTGATGAATTTGTAGGGAGGGGGGAATTTTCATCATATAATTTGTCATCTTTTGAAGAAAGAGCACATTCAGTTCCACATAAAGATACATCTTTACTTATGTTAGGCTTATTAAGATTTAAATCTCCAACTAGGTTTCCCATAGATGTGGGCAATTCTTGAGTCGCTGGAAGTTTTTCTTCATCTGATGTTTCAACAGAATCTAAAACCACCCATTCTTCTGAATTTCCTGAAAAACTAGAGCTTTGCGTTGATGAAATTTCAAGAGAATTGTTTCGAACTGAAACATCAGCGCTTCTGGTGTTTCTTACTTTAGCACTATCATTAGTAATGTCTTTGGCTTCACTTTTGACCAAATCTTTTACTTGTTCCTGACAAGCTTCAGTAAAACCAACTTTGCACTCGTTGTTATCTGATTTAGTGAATAAATTACATTTGTTGTGTGTAATAGAATCACAAATTTCATTTCCAACCTCAACTTCATCAATAACTAAATTCATATCAGATGATGTATCATTCACAGTAGTTTGTGTATTTTTTTCAATCAGCTGATCTTTAATCTTTCCTGCTGCTTCATTTTTTCCATCAAAAATGTCCTTGCAATTTTCTATTTTGTTTTCATTTATACTTTCCAAAACCTCATGAACGTCTTGATTCTCCTCAATATCTTCCACATTATCCAAATTATCATCAATTGATTCTGTACCATCAAGATTATTGAGTTCTTCCTGAATACCAGCACTGCTTGAAGTGATTCCTGAAATAAAACAACCGGTATTATTAATTCACAATATGTTTGAGATGTAACATGAAAATTAATTTTGTTTGTTTATTTCTAATGCTTGCATCAAATTGCTCCGCTAAGTTTGATTAGTTGATCAGTTAAATCATTTGGACCAAAGAGCTACTACAATATCTTCCATTCCGGCAACTTCACTTGATGTCCTTTCTCTCTCAGAGCCAAAATTTATGAAATACAGATTTAAACTCAGGCCCATGCACTGGCACCTACCCATGTACAGTTCGTGCATTATATATCCGGCTATGGCAGTCAGCTAGTTTCAATATACGAGGGGGAGAAGGGGTACTTTTCTGAAAACTTTGTTCTGCAGCCCTGCTTCTTGTCAAATGTTTTGTTTACCAATGTCATAAGTTAAAAATATCATATGTTATGTCAGATTTATCCGCCTAATCATGAGCAATCAATAAAGCTTTCCTAGAACACTCATTCAGAAGTTTTATGAAAAAAAATTGAATAGTATACAATTTAATATGGAATACACAGCATTCTAGCTTCACTGTACTCTGTGAAAAAAGACCCTAAAATTAAAATTATACTATCAATAATCAACTTAAAAATCTAAACCCATGCTACAAAAAAGTTCTTGTTACTGGATTAATAAAATTTAGCAAGTATGCAATGCTCTATAACTTTCAACTTTTTATATATCCAGTGGTTACAGTTCCAGTAACAAACGTACGGTTTTGTTTAACCCATTCACCTACTTTGATGAAGTGGTCTCGTCACCGCTCGCGCGGGTGCTGTTAGTGAGGGCTTGGCTTAGTATTCACTGGTTTGCCACCAGGCCGGTTGCTCAAGCGGTTCAATGGATCACCGCTAGGGTTCACTGGAGCCGTAGGCTTTAAGAGTTAAACGAGCATTGGTCTGACGGTACTGCGCGGTTGTGTAGTCTAAGCCGTTGACTGACGAGTCAATGTTGAAGACATGCGCCGCGGTGCGGCTTCAATTCATGCACCATGAGCAATCCCTATTAGGCTTGCAAATGTGTGGTAAAGTTGGTGGGAGGGCCCACCTAAAATAACAGTATTTGTATGTCTAATAGGGATTGCAGTGGACACCTGTTTTGCTTCTTTTTACCCTTGAATAGAGCAGGAGGACACTTTATTTTATTTTTTATTAATTAATTCAGCATATTGTCAAGGTCATAACCAAAATATTAGACCAAATACAGACAAAATAAACATACTACAATTAAAAATTGAGAAAGATAAAAAAAAATGGTAGGTCAAAGGCTTAATGCCGGATTTACTACTATGCCCACAAAGCCCAGTTTAGGGCCATGTCCTCAAAGGGAGCCGCACAAGGTAGAAAATGAGGTATTCTGAAGGGATCATTAATTAGGCTCCACAACAAAATTGAGGTAAAAAAGGTCATCACTTTCTACCTTGGGGGGCTCACGGGGGCCGCACAGAAATCTGGGCTGCAGCTGCCGTAAATCCGGCAGTGGCTTTGTTGATAAAATGGTGTTTAATTCATCAGCTGTTTTAAAATTTCTGTTCCCATGTAAAATCTTATGGACAGATACGAAAACTAAAAGAGCATTTACAGCTCTTCCTCAAGCTTCATCCTCATAAATTTCTTCAGTACAGTTTGTGCATAATACCTCCAGCTATGGCAGAGTCAGCTGGTTGCAAGGCGCGTGGGGGAGAGGGGATACTTTTCTAAAAACATTGTTCTACAAACCCGCTGTTTGTCAATCATTGTGTTTACCAATATCATATGTTGGAAATGTCATATGTTACGGTTAGTATTAGCATAGTAGCCACTGCCGGAGATAAAATGTTCAAACGTAACAAAACATGGCTTTGTTGATGGATTTACCTTTTCCAATCAGCTGTTTTACTTTATTTCTATGACAAATGCCAATGTTAAATCACATGGAGATATTTAAATAAATATTAAATCCTATGGAGGCTTGATAAATGTTTTGTCCTGCAATGATGATGTCAAACTGCTTCCAATAGTTCCTTAATTATTAAAATCGGTTCAGAAGTGTTATAGAAATCTTGATCATAAAACACCAATAGTTAGTTTATGAAGTAAAAACTAATAGATGAAAAAAGTTTAAAATATTGTGACAAAATATTTTTGTGTTACCTAATAAATCCTCGATTTGTTGAACGATTTGTGGCGCAGATATGCTGTCATCATCGATTTTCTTTGAAGGTGATTCACTACCTTCTGATGAGTCTTCAAGGACTAGATTAAAATCCTCTACTTCATCATAAAATCCATTTACTTTCCCATTGCTCTTGGCAGGGCTGCCAGACATTCCGTGAATCCCATTTGTTAGTTTTGTTATTTCAACTCCTTCTACTTTGGTTTTATCTGAGACTTTAACTTCTGAATGGTGCCCATTTAACAACTCAGATTTTACTTCGCAGTTTGCCATTTGTGGTTCCAAATCTGCATCAGATATTGGCTCTTGCAAATATTCTGAATCAATACTGTTCTTGATAAATTTCATATTAACCCTCTATGAGTCATCAGCTACTTCTGTGAGTCATGCGCTGACCCTGTAAAAAATAGTAAAATAGTATACAATTTAGTTTTATTAACATTAGATACACATTTTTGGAACAGTAATGTTTTGAATGCAGTTATTTATGTGGAACCATACAGTTCCAAAGTCTAGTCAATGATGTCTTCTTATATACACACTAAGTTACCAAGTTATTTTTCAAACTTTCCAAGAGCCTATTCAAAATCCAAATAAAGAAAAACAAAGTCCAAGTATTGTTTTTTGGGTGTATTAAAAAGAAACTTCATGAATACAATTTTCTTTTTACCACATTCACAATAACAGTTATAAGTATATAGGATTAGATACTTAATATATTACTTGGGTTTTATATTCCTTTAACTGGATTTTGAATAGGCTCTTTAAAGGTTTTGAAAATAACTTAGTTATTTATTACTAAGTTATTCTAGTACCTAGTTACTATTGAATTGTGTTATATTGTATTGTGTGTATAGTATACACTATTGTATTGTCAGTATTGTCCAGCAAGATTTCTTTAGTAACAGGACCTATACATTTTAGATTACCATAGCCGCCCATCATTATTGTTAAAAAGAACCTCCAATAGTTACTTATCATTTTTTTATGCATCACTATATCATTAGGCCTTCTTATTTCATTAATTATTATTTTATTTATCCTTTAACAAAATTAAAACTGTCTTGTATCATACTGAAAAACAATAATAATAATATATAACATGGTTTACGGAACTTGTGTTGTACTAAAATGTTGTAAATATTATATTAATACTAAGTTATTCATCATTATTAAGTAGGGGAAAGTTGCCAATATCGTACCACTTTTTGGTTTTTGTTTTTTAATTTCATAATGTCAACATTAAAAGAGATATGGCCTTGTTTTCTTTTTAAACAGAGACCCTTTTGGAACATTAATATAGCACAACTTGAAGCAAATATTGATTTTTATAATTACTATGAATTTTTTTGTAAACCCTTGCAAGTGGTACAATTAAGGAAACCAGTTTCCCAAATTGTACCAGCGAGTTCCTAAATCGTACCACATGGAAAAATAAAGCACGCACCTTTAAAATGGTAGCAAAGAAAACAAAGAGGTTATGAAAATACGTTTATTTAGGGTGTATAAGTATTAACTATAAAACATATAAAATATAATGTATATAAGTAAATCTATGAGGAAAATATAACGTAAAAAAGTACATCAACATTTCATGATGTACAATATACCAAATATTGTCTATTTTCTAATTAAATATAAAGTTAAATTTAGTACTATATTCCTATGTATATAATATATGCTTTAATAGGTGTAACGTACCGGTAAACATTTTATGAAAATACTATATATGAAAATTCAATGGTACGATTTGAGAAACCACTGGAGGTACGATATGGGCAACTGGGACTTTTTTTCAAACAAAACCTTAATTCTAACCTTAAATAAAAGCTACCATGTGATCAACACTACTAAAATAAAGTTTTAAAATGTATATAGAAAATTAATCAGAATCTATGTTGTACATCACTATTTGCTTACGTGTGACTGCTGAAAACTACATCAGTTTCTGACAAAACACAAAAACGAATTAAAAATTAAAAATACTGCAAACAATTCAGTGTAAACTATTGCCCACCATTCAGACTCATGAATAGTTCCGTTTTAAGGCATCCCTGTATCGCTTATTGTCTGAAATATCGCGGTGGTACGATTTAGGAGGCGGTACGATAATGGCAACTTTCCCCTATATTTTCTTAAAATTTAGTTACATGGTAAAAAGATTGCTAAAATATAATTTTTTAAATTTTATTTGAGGATTTTTCAGGTGTATCTAGTCCTTTAGTAGTTTCGTTAATATGCCTAATATTACATTACCAGCTTAGTTTTCCTTACTTTTTATAAAATTTAGAAGAAAAGACATTAATTTTTATTATGTATACCTATTAAAAAACTAACTTGTTCTCACTTTCCAACAAAGTTCACTTTTTTAATAGTTCAATAATTGGGTATTTTCTTGCGAAAAGGCTAACAGACAAAAGTAGTTCCATTGCAAACTTATTTTGAAATTTAAAAATTCATTTTTATGGTGAAACATCAATTAAAAACATATTTAATATTTACTTAAGAAAAAAATAGTTTGGTTTAAAAAGACCGGATTATCATCCAACTACTTTGGAACTATTTTATTGTGGTATCGGTATCTCTCCGCGACACCGCGTACGACGCGACGGCCGGCGCCGGCGGCGCGGCGGGCTCTACTAGCTCAACTTCACAACTAACAACAGTAGGTGGTAGTTACCAAGGAACTGATCTATTCTTTACGCAACTGATGTGATGTGTCGAAATTACAGACTCAGTACCAAACAAAGGCAGACGTACTTGTTTGTTCTGCAAAATAACAAACAGTCGTAGTAAGAATCAGAAGTTTTGTCAATAAATCAACTCAATAAAGATGATACAGAACTGTTATCGAGTTTATGCATACAGCATACGAAAGTTGTAGAGTTAACAGTGCTGAGAATGAAAATAACTATTTCGATATGCCAAGCTCATTGGTAAATTAGCTAGAACTGATGCTAACAATAATTTTTGTTGTGACTACAAACACCAAGCATACCATAACATATTTTGTATGTATCAATTAATAAATTTTTCAATCCAAACATTTAAATATTAATTGGCTAAAAGATTACCTATTTGAACCCTTATCAGAAGAATGTATTATTTCATTTATTATATGAACTTGAAGACAATATGAACTTTAAGATTAGTAGTCCATAGACTAAATGTTACCCGTGGCTTCACCAACGTTCAAAATAACAGTCATAATAAGATTATATTTCCATTGATTATATTGGTCTACATGTAAAATATTCTTCATATTATTGATAAAGAAAGAAATCATATTTGTTAAAATCAAGCAGCTATAGTAGTTAGTTAGCTTAACAATACAGCTGACTTACATGATATGACAAACAAGCTCACAAACCATCACACTTAAAATATTAGTAGGATTTATAACCAACATATTTATTAACCAAGTATGATCCTGATTTGAAAGTAGACTCGCGTTTTTATGTAGCTTTCGAAGTAGGGTGGTGGTAGTTAAGAGGTGATTCTGGCTGAAGATAGTGGTAAATTAGCTGTAAAGTGGTAAATTTGTCAAAGAGCAAAGGCAACACTGCTCCCAACGAAACAGGCATCGCAAGACGGAGAGTATGAAGCAATTCTTTCCTTGTGAAGTTCCTGACTTGGTCAAGAAATACTGAAGAATTGATTTCGCCAATTTTAAAATAATACCCGGGTTTCGACCATTCCCGATCAAAACGTTAAAAAGTGCCCTGCACTGGCGTAGAAATACACAAAATACACAAAAAAATTGTTTGATGGACCTAATAAATTTAGGACACTGAAATCAGATCAAATTTCTTTAACTAAATTGTCGACCTTAAGAGACTTGCCTCATTAAAATCCAATACGTCCATGATGCCCCTGTTACAGCAGACCTCAAAACTCAGTTGATTTAAAATGCTCAAATACTTATTTCAGCCCACATTTTATATTTAAATAACTCCAAGAAATCTTTTAAATCTCCATAAAGAAAGACATGGGAATTGGAATTGAGTATGCAGGTTTGCTACCACCGTTTGGCTAAACTTACGCAAAAAGTGGGCCTTCAATATTCGGTGGGGTTTAAAGTCAATATTCAGTATATTTAATGTAAATGAAGCCTACAGCTAACTGTTATAAAGATATACCAAGCAAGAAGGGTAAGCATAATTTTATTTATTTCCCATCTGATAACGGGGCAAAAGTAGCAGGTTACCAGCCACTGAAATGTGAATACCTCCTTGCAGAAGACCTGTATCGGAAAAAATTAGCAAAGTCGACGCAAAAATTAGAAAGTCAATAATTAGCAAAAGTAGAAAAGAGAATCTTCGGGAATTTATAGATCATTGAAAAAATTACAGAATACAATGCATTTCAAAACAAATATTCAAAAAAGATCTACAAACACCTAGCATACCGTAATATATTTTGTACGCATCAATTAATAAACCAACATATTTATTCAAGGCTAAAAACAATTCAGTACCAATTGACAGAAAAGAAACACCAACAACGTGATTTTTATTTAAAAATTAAAAATTATCCCCTGCTGAACGAAATTAAACCAGGAGCCAGGAGGTAACCCTAGTAATTCTGGCTTGTTTTCACTCCTAGCTGTAAAACTGTATATTATATCATTGGCTGGCAATAAACCATGTGTCTGGATTACTTTATTCTTAGTTGTTACTCTATTTCATAAACCGACATGGCAACTGGCAACCCATAAAGTCGTTATTTTTCAAAATCCAATTTGATTTTTCCGCATGTTTCAAAAAATAAAGTAAATTATGAAGGGGAGAGCACATCTACAAGAAAATACATTTGCGTAAGAGCTGAGAAAAAATATTACAAAATACATTGTATGGAAAAATTTGTTCTTAACTAGTAAAAACGAAGTTGATAAAACTATCATTTTGCCAGCTGGTGCTGGTGCAGGCCGCAAGAAAGTATTTTGGAACAGGCCTACTCTTAATATAAATTTCATGAGAATATAAAGAAAAATTAACATCAATTCAACAAAAAAACCAAAAAAGAGGACCCCAGCAAGGGGCGATGTGCGTGGGTGTTTTGGTTTTTGTTTTCGTGATGCTAAGAAAAATGAACGAGTATCTCATACGGCAAAGTGGTTGGGATTACGACCTGATAACAGGAAAGATTATCCCTTTGGTGAGAAGAAAAAACTTTAAATAATCAACCAGCTAAAAAAAGTTTAGTAATAGAATGTAATCATTTAATAGAGGTTTAGTTAGATAGAATAAATGGCATATTACTTTAATGTAATAAGTGACAGCGTAATGTAATATTTTAGAAACTATTATATAGAAATACATTTGAACTAGGGGCTTGAAGGGGTTAAAAGCCCCTGATGAGGGAAAATTCAAACAATCCTTATTTATTATAGTACAAAATACCTTCATAGCAAACTGAATATACCTTATATTGATATCTAGCCAACCACATGGTTTTTAATCATCACATGTTTAAATGTAAACAAAGCAGACGTTTTTAGATTCCAATGCTTTTTAAATGACATATATTTTACATTATTTTTTGTATTCTGGTAAATTTAAAGCTATTTCAGTATTTTTCCCGCCATCACGGAATAAAGACCTTTAATTTGAGCCCTCTCCCATCTTTCTACGACTTGTCAGACGCCCACAATTTTGACGCAAAGAATCGCCTTACGACTTACGAAATTAAATATATGATATTTAAGTACATTAATTTTAATAACTAGGTGAAAACAGAAATCAATGGGCAGACTCAACCACATGTATAAAAAAGTCGCTATACAACGCATGATTAGTGAAAACCCCATCATCTGTACTAGCACTACATAATATTGGCCTAGCTGAATCTGCAACTACAATATGTACAATGTTGGCAACGCCTGCTACCGCCAAGTAGCCGATCAGTCAGTGTCTGCTGCTCTCTGCTCAATAGCAGGTTACTATTACGAGTTGTGAAACGCAGGTGCAATTTTTGTACGAAATGTGAAAGCAAAATAACTAACAGTCGTAGTAAGAATCATAAGTGTGGTCAATATATGAACTGAAACGAGGAAGAAGATTTAAATGAGGCTACTTACCACGAGTTCCAGATCACGCTTAGATCATTGCGCGTCGCGAATACCCGATCCTCCGCGCCCTAGTAAAGTAGTTCCAAGTTAACTTCATTTTTCTCTGCAAAACGCTTAAGATTTCACCAAACATCTAAACATTGTTTTCAAATTACCGAAAAATTCAGGTTTTTGTGACCAGTTTCTCAATGTTGCACCTAGTTTTTGTTTTAACATTAACAATAATAATTTTCACATGATCAAGAATGTGGACATTTTTTACATGCTTGCGTTGGTTGTTACTATTTGATGTTTATTAATAAAAGGGGGCGTTGGTACATATATATTTTAGGTTATGGACTCAGGCATCGTTAGACAGTTTGCCTAAAACGTGGTACGGTATATGCATATATGTATGTGCAACATTTCACGGAGAAAGTTTTAAGCCATCCATTTCATCCTATCTCAAATGGGTTTCTTCCAAAAGGCCCATATTAATTATGCAAAAATATTGACATAAATGCTGATGACATGTTTACTTGAACAGGTGATCTTTGGTAAATATTCAAAGGTATGACATCTGCCGGGTTGAGCTATGAGGCGTCATAAGCTCGAAATTGCGGCGTTCAAAACTAAAACGATGGCTTTTCCAAAATAAAATATAATCATCATATTATGAACAATGGTCAGCTGATTGTTTTGAAGGTCGCAATTCCGTGATATACATTTTGGAGTTTAAAAACATGTAAGTTGTTTTAATTATTTTATTGGCGATTTGTAATTTTTTAAGAAATGTTCTTTTAGGCCTATCTGGCTTGAACAATGCATCTAATTGTGTAACTTTGGTTGAGTAAATGAGTTACAGAATTACAGATACACATGCATGGATAAACTGTTTCAGGTTACCATAAACATATCTAGCGCCTGTACAGGTAGTAACTTTTTGAAAGCAAAATAATTTTAACTGTTCTGAAAAAAACAAGGAAACTAAGAAGTACTTCATTCTTAATTAAAATATAGGAAGCATCACAACATTCACAACGTTTCTCGCAAAAATCCGAACCATCAATCAAGTTTTCAACCTAAAACCAATAAATACATGTCTATATTCTCGACAAAACTGTTGAAATACTACAAGGAAACAAAATTAACAAGTTTAAAAAACCTACATTGCGAATACAAAAATACTCTTGCACTGAATTACCAATTTGATTTAATAACCTTGAGGATGTTTCAAATGTCGACTGATTAAATAGAGTATAATAATCCATCTGCAAATAAACAATTACAAACAGAAATGAGCAACAAGGTGAAGGCCTACAGGTAAGCTCAAACTTCATAAAGAGGGGTTCTCTTTCTAATTAAACCTGAATCAAATTTATTAAATGAAAAGATTAGCTTTTGACCCACGATTTTGAGTCTTTTGAAAACAAATTAAGGAGAGATTAACTTTGCAGAACAGCTAGTTAATGTACGCTTTGAGTGCTGAAAAACGAAATCGCAAGATGTTTTAGCAGAATAAGAAGTAAATACATTAAGGACTATGAAATGAATATTGCAAAACAACTAGCTGAAAGAACGCGTGGCGTTAAGTAAAACTTAAGTAAATTACAAGATGTTAGCTGAATAAGAATATAACATGTAGGCATAGTTATTTTAGAAGTAAGAGTTAGGCTTGCTGAAGTAATCGAGGGCCAATGAAGAATCAATTTTGCCAATCTCCGTCAGAAATTTCATTAATGACCTTTAATCATTCTTAATAAGACAGGTACCTCATGGAGGACGTTACCCTGAATACGAGTGAAGGATGAGTGTGATGATCGTGATATAAACAACATATTGCTTTTAATACTTTAAATTTGTCATTTTTATTCTCTTTGTATTTTTAAAACATTGCAAAACCATCTCAAACACGATGGATTATATTACAAATCAGAATACGGCATTCTCTTCAGCAAGAAAGCTTAGTTGAAAATAATGGTTTACAAAACCTTTACATTTGAAATAACTTAGCTTATTTCCATATGGCGGATCCAAGATGTCGCCCAAGCTGGGTCCATCACGATCACGTGAAAATTGATCAACAATGACAGACGGTGGTTACTTGCAATTATGTAGCTTTGTTTGAGGTTATGGACTTATTTTTACTTTTTCCCCCCTATGCACAGTAAATGGAGAAAGTATTTTTTCGTCAAAATTTTCGAAATTGAGTTGTTAGTGGAAGTATTTGTTTTCGTGCTCCCTGAATCCAAAATAGTAGTTTATGCAACGATTGTATAATGAATGCCTTTAAGCCACGAGTGAGATGTAAGTTAGAACACGAGCGAAGCGAGTGTTCTAAATATCTCACGAGTGGCTTAAAGGCATAATACAATCGTTGCATACACTATTTTATCTACGACCAACAATATAAAACAAAACTTCCCCCGAAGTTAAACAAAACTCATGACTTTTACTAATGATGGAATAGGTCATCTAAAATTTGAGGTTAGGCAAATAAGCAGACTGTACCATGAATCGTTGTGGAACAATCAGCTGATGGGATAAGTAAGCTCAAACATGAATCGTAATGCAACAATCAGCTGATGTGCGAATTGCGTAATTGTTATTATGACACTACTTCCGTCAAATGCCGAGCTCTCATTGGTCTAGAACCAGTACTCTAAAGTGACTCCAGTACTCTAAAGTCGTCATTAGAGTACTGCTTGGTTTTTGGTGTTTTAATGTATATCATTATAATGTTTATTGTAATACCATAATTGGTGCTTATTGCAATGGTCGTAGATAAAAGTGGTTTTCAGAGTGGTGTCTGTCCGTCCGCGTGGATGTGTGTGTGTATGTATGTAACCAACGCTAGAGACAACACCAGTGATCCGATTTTCATGAAATTAGGCATGTAGGTATAAAGCATCACATCTCCAGGCGTTTTTTCATTTTCTTCAATTTTTGATTATTAAGGGTATTTAAGCCTACCCTATAAACCCCTTAAAAACGACAAAAATCCAAATTTCTCAAAACCAGTTATAACGATATTGATAAAAATGTTATGGTTTTTAGTGCTTCGGATGAAAATAAAATTAAACCACCCGCATGTCTGTAAAAATTCAGGTTCAGAAGATATGGGAGTTTAAGTGTTAAAACATTCATATTTTTATAATTTCACAAAATATGTAACTTCTAAAAAAATATACCTGCAACCATTAGATTTGGCTTCGAAAAATAAATAATCCAGTATTTTCAATTATTAGTGTACGTCAACTGGTTGCGGAGATATTTTAGTTCGGCGGTAAACGCAGTACGTTGTCTAATGTATGGCAACTATTTAAAACCCGATATTTTCGTTAAGTGGTAACCGATTTCGATGAAATTTGTTGTATATTGGCGGGGTAATTGTAAATTTATTTTATTTTAGCGAATTTCCCCTATAGGGAAGAAGCTATTACCGTAGGTCTCATGGTAAGACCTAAGCGCGGGACCATCATAACTTTTAGTTTTGGTGCCCTCAGATACCAAAAACACCATTCGTTCAAATTTATATATATATATATATATATATGTATATATATATATATATTGATTTATTGTGTTCACTAATGAGGGTTACTATTATTATTAGATGGATAATTAATTCCATGAGATGAAGCCATAAACCAAGTTTTATTAAGATATGTTTAGAAATAAGCGAGATATAGAATTTTACTTATTTCCCATAAGGTTAACATTGGGACAACGTACTGTGTTTACCACTTAGAATATCTCGGTAACCAATGGACATAGAGCAACGATTCAAGATACTAAATTGTTTGTTTTTTTTAGCTGAATTCAAAAATTGATATATATATATATATATATATATATATATATATATATATATATATATATAGAGGTGTGTGTGTGTGTGTGTGTGTGTGTGTGTGTGTGTGTGTGTGTGTGTGTGTGTGTGTGTCTGTAAGCACGATAGCGCTCGCAAAAATGGTCCGATCGGAATGAAATTTGGTATAGACGTGTAAAGTAGGCTAGTAATTATTCGGATGAGTTCGAAAACCAGCCCGATCGGACCACTGGAAAAGGGGGTAAAGGGGGATAAACCCACCCAAAAATGGGGTTTTCGGGATTTTCACAAATAAAAATAAACATTATCCAATTTTAGTTAGCACCATTGAATTGTGCTAACTAAAATTGCACAAAGCAATTGCGCGTTGTTTTTCTGGTGTTTATATTTCTAAACATATCTTAATAAAACTTGGTTTATGGCTTCATCTAGATAAGATATAATGTATTTTAGCCTAAAACCCCCGAAATTTCCATTTTGTGGCAGCAAACCTGCATACTCATTCCCCATGTTATCCATGTTTATAAAAGTTGATATATGGTTTCTCCTAGTTCAGATCTACGAAATATTTAATTAAAACCACCAAATTTTAACGGACCTGTAGCAGCAAAGCTGCATACTCATTCTCCATATTATCCTTATGGAGCTTACAAAAACATATTAAATCTCACTACCTTGGATTGAAATATGTTCTTTTGCACTTGAAATTCGCTGAGTATGCAGGTCTGCTGCAGCGGGGGTATTATTGTAGATTTTCTTACTTTAAGGGAGAAAGTATGTGTCAGTTTTCTGATACCATTTATTAAAAATGTGAGAACAGTTGGGGGTATTTAAAACTCACCATGTGTACAGAACAATGCTGTTTAACTATGTAGCTGCCATGAGTTGTCAAGTCAAGCAACGCCACTCTGGTGTGCCACGGGTATTTAGTAAACTGCATAAAATAAAATAACGGGAAATCAAAAACGTCGTTTTGAAAAAAAGAGAAAAATACCAAGAATACAAATCAAAATATTAATACTCCAACAAATAATGCATTACCGCACGTAAATCGGTTCAAAAACTATTATTGTGAAAATTGTAATCAAACATATTTAGAGGCTGCAAAATCTGCAAATTGCCTGTAACATGCGCGAATAAAATCAGGATCTGGATAATACGCTCCGTTCCGTGAACAGTCGCAGGTTGCAGTCCTCGCAGTTCGCACCCTACTCAAATGTAGTGATGGAATAATCGAGTTCAAAAAGAATCGATTATTTTCAATTCAATTATTTTAAGAATCGATTTAATTAATCGACTATTTCATTCGTCCCCCCCACGATTCCCACAGTTAATTCTTTTAAGTTATAGTACTTCGTAAAGTACTTCATTTCATGGATAATATTACTCGGTTAGCGGTTAATGAACAACTTGAGTGTTGCTTCAAGTAATTCTTGAAAGACGATGAAGAATCGGAAGGAGAGGTGGTAGAAAGGCAGACGGCGTAAAAGAATCCATTCTTGAGGAAGATAATCGATTAATCGATTCTAGAACAAGAGACTTCATCGATTGTTTTGAACTTGATTATCTTAGTTATACTTTGATGCGCTGAACAATGTGTTGATAAAGGCCATTTTGCCTCGATTTTGCCTGCCCACCTGAAGGTAATTATGTTTTATGTGCAATGCTTGCCTGAATGGAAACGAATATTTTTGGCTACCAAGGAAAGACAATATGTTAGACTAGCTAAGAACACCAGTTTCACCTGTTTTTTTTAATTTAATTTGTTACATCATCGTAAGGAAAGAATAATAATAAAATAGGTATTGGTATTTTCAAGAATTGCGAAAAATATCTGAAAAAAGCTAGATAAAGTTACTATGGAATTTAATTTTACAAACAGGATATTTTAAACTATCCGAGAATTATTTTAACGCCTAAAAGCAAACAAGGCACCATAAAATGAAAGAATCAAAATGAAATCATCAAGCCAATCACGAAAATAAACTATTGGACAAACTAAAGACAGAGGACATAAAGTGTGCAAGTTGAATGTACCAATACGACAGCCCTCCGGGAATTAAAAGTAACGGTTCCGGCCAACAAGACAACTTTTTTTTAAAAATAAAATGGAAAATCACTAATCTGTTCACTATACACAAAAAAAGATTCTTATTTGTCAGTCTTAGTTTTCCAATTAAACTAAATCGTTAATGTAAATTCGTGTTAGTAAAACAGGTCGTTAATAGTAAGATACTGACGATATATTTTATTTTGTACAAAACACTGTTAAAATCTAAAAATAAATTTTTGTAAAAATAAATCACTAGCCTAACTGTCATACAAACCCCTCAACAATGGACGTGAAAAATGACACTTAAATTTCAACGGAATGCCATATTGCTATTTCCGAGTCGGAAATTAACCCTTATAAATAGGCCTATTTCTTTAGGACACCTTACACGTCAGTATTACTGACAGTTATCGGCATGGACAGTAAATCCTGATGAAAGCTGTAGGTATTGACGTACTGATGGAAAATATTGATAATTTAAATGCTATTAAATGAGAATTATGAAAAGTTTGTGGATTGATGATCCAGTATTACTGTCAGTACGTACTGTCAGTAAATATCGAAGGTGTAAGGTCTGCTTATAAGATGATGAGAAAAAGATGTCGTAGTCAAGCGCTGAAACGGGAATGCAGTTCGTGAAATGGCGCCGGGAGGTTGGTCACACTGAACTCGACCCTATTTTATTTCATTCCATTGTCAAGACGGCTGCAAACTAGACCGCAGAGCCAAAGTACTCATGCTTAAAAGGACGCTAGCAAACGTGTTGAGTTCAATAAGGATAAGATTTTGCAAATTATAAATCAAGGAATTTAATGAGCCTACTCAAATTCACTGATGGATAATCCATTGGCAAAAGGCGGGGGAAAGAGGTTTTATTCCGGTCAAGATTTCGTTTACAGATGAGTTTATTCCCTCAACCAGGTTTAAGTATGTCAAAAACGTAAAAAGTACTGCATAAGAAAATTCCTCAGGGAGCTTGGAGGAACACTCAAGTATTAAACTGGCCATGAAAGTTTTGTTTCTTCTAAATTGGGTGAATTGTGTTATTTGAATCTGGAACAGAATGTTTATGAAGATGAGATGGTTGTGGAAAACATTAACTGATGATTTACGGCCGAATCGCCATTGATGGTCCCAACTTATTTTGAAGAACCCCAATCGAAAGAATAATTTTGATACGGTAATCAAGAAAGCTGCCGTTGAATTTTCAGTCAGGACCTTTGTTGTGTTACTGATGATAAAAATAAAAGCGGATCGTAATAAAAATATAAGATATCAGCGTTGTCATGTCGAAACCTGACTAAACTATTCCACTTCGAAAAGTCATGACGTAGGATTGGCAGTGTGGTGGGGGTAAGGGGCATCGTCGACTCATTATGCAATGGCCTTGAAATAAAATGAATCTAAAAATTATGACATCAGATGAAAATACTTACGGAAATAATCCTGGTGTAACGAGTGTTGAACCAGAGTGGACGCAACCCAAAGAAATCCTCCGTAAAAATATAAAGCGCTGATGTTTACGGTCCTCGCTCCGCCAACGTTCTGTTGTGAACCAACCGGTCGAGGGGAAAGGGGCATGCGGCGTTGCCGATACTGCACGAAGTGGCAGCGTCGCAACCCAGCCTTCCCGCCCCTATACCATTGCACTGGCACTGGCACAACGTTCAATGTTTTCGGAACAAGTAGTATACGGTCAGTTAAAGTTAATTTTGATAATTTTCAGATAGTATCTAAACATTTATCACAATATAAAACTTTAAATCGATTTTTCACTGTCTATCTATGTTTGTAATGAGATATATAGATGAAAATTTGAATCAACCATTCCAAAAACATGAGTGAAAAAGTTTTTCATGGTAAGGTTTTTGTGATTATTTTTGCTGGACCAGCCCAGATTTCTGAAATGAATTCATCATTATGTTTTTATTGTGAAAAATGATAATTGCACAGTTGTGTAAATATAAAAATTATGTACAATCAAATTAATTTTTATTTTGTTAGCCTATAATCGGTTTCTTTATATCATGAGTGTTCTACTTGAGTTCTCCTATTCTTAAAATTACGGTGTAGTTTACAGAATAACTTATTTTTTCTTTTAAAAAATATAGTAATTCTTATTTGATACAAGCTGAAAATTATTTTTGAGCAATGAATTATTTATTAGGCCTAAGAGCACTCACACTACATTATAAAATCAATGTAATATGCTGCTAAAAGTTTTATGTTAACGAGTTAATAGTAGGTAAATGAAATAACTTATTTGTAAGTTTTATTGATAATGTTTAATAATATTGATATTAAAATGCAGTTTTCGCTATTGGAGAGTTAATGTAAACTACGGTAAAAATGTTTGAGTGATTTCTTAAACATTGTCTTGAATGTAAAAATCGGCTGATTTATTGGTTTACCGTAGAATGCAAAAACTCTATTGATATACAGAAAATAGTTTGGCCTACAGAAATAAATAAATCAACAATCATAATACAATAGCGTTCGTTGTAAAGCTTTATTACATACAGTTAAATGGCCAAAAATATACAATGGCCTCTTACACAGTTTTCTACAGTACATATATTATATTCTAAAACCGGCCAAACGCAAATTGCAAGTGAAAAACAGAAAGTACAGATTCCTTTTCTTTGGGAGAAGTGAAGACAAGAAGGGCTAAAGAGTGAGTGGAATATTCCCCAATCCCAGCATGCACTGCGGGTGAATCGTAGCGCCTGTGTCGTGTTATCGAAACGGCATACGACGACGGACGGGGCGATGAGGAGGGGGAAGTGGAAGTGGCTCTTTACCATTGTTGCCAACCGCGCGGAAAGAAAACCGACAACGCCACATCAACAAGTTTGATATTAATTCAATTTAGGATAAGGTATAACCCTCTAGTTCTTGCATGATGTTCGAAAATGCAATCAATTTTATCAAGTTGCTATTGAACTTTGGCGGTTGAAATGTCAATTCTAATTGCATATTTGTAACTAAATATGAAGAGGACAGGTGTCCTTGACTACTACCAACATAACCGCCAAAAATGTTCACCAACGCCCTAAAATAAATAGTTGCTAGACCATCAGCGTCAAACAAGTGTGATCTAAGAAGTTCCTGACAATTTACATAATTTTCATAGCTTAGAACAATGCAACACGCAAGATGAAAACTTTTACAGTATTTCTTTTGAGAATAAAAAATAATGAATGCGTAATGCATAAATATATTGGTTTAATTCTGTTTAATTTAAATTGTTTTTTGTTTGTTTTTATATACCGTAGGTCTTGTTATAAAGGCTGATTAACAAAAAAATTAAGGAAACAAAATTAAAAACTAAGAATTTCAAAACTAAGGGTATGTTTACGTCCTAATAAAATATGTAAGGGCAAATTCTATTGCCTACTAAATCAGCGATATAAGTAATGCCTTTTAAAATGTAAGCTTGATTCAAATGTCAAGCTTAAAATTTTAAATGCATAAGAACGCCATACCATAGGATTGGCAACATAAGACCTTGACCACAGAAAAAGGAAGAAATTAAATATAGTTCTTCATCTGCGTCGTGGCTACTACCAACGTGTCAACATTAAGCCACACGCAAAAATAAATAGTTTCACGGCCTATCACAGTCAAACGTTAATATAGTGATACAAAATAGTTAGTAAATAATTAAATAATTTACAAGTTTAAAAAATGTTATTCCGCAAGATAGATTTCTTCTGAAAATAAGTTGAAAATAAGTGGTTCAAGTTCAAAAATCGTTATTCCACTAAATTTAAGTACAATTTACAAATTTCTTTCCTATAGCACCATTATGATGCGCGCAGGAAAACATTTAGCTGTGAATACATTAATTTTAAATTATTACATGGACATAGGCAGTTCAAGCAGGTGGTAGGTTCTTCTTTAACAAGGTAAAAAATGTATATATAGGCTACATAAAAAATTCAGTTAAAACAATTAGTAGACCTTCTGAATACATAAATATACGGTAAATAATACGGGACCTTGTTCTTGCGATTGCAGTCACAATTATTGCAAATACTATCTAAAAAAATTATTAAAACAAAAATAAAATTTCAAAATACGGGTATGTTTGCGCCCTAATAAATAGAGTTAATTCTGTTGCTTGCTAATCAGCGATGTAAATAACACACTTTTGAAAATGTATGTCTCATTCGAATGCATAGCAAATGTTATGCCTCTAGCGTAGTGGTTAATTTCTCTATTTGAAAGTACAGAAATGTAGACAAGAACCACCTCAATATAATTTTTAATGGGGTTAGGTTTAGGATGCATGAGATGATTTTTTTTATAACAAGCATTTATGGTTTCGAAAAATTCTCCATATAGGAAAAGATAACTAAACGGAAAAGGACAAATCTGCTGCAATATTGCGGCCAACAACTCTCTTGCGCAAACTAAAATATTGTTTTTTTTTCTAATAATAATGAAAACTTATTTGTATGAGGCACCATTTGATGCATTACAATGTTTTTAATATAATACAGTTTGTATATACTATATCACAGATGAAAAACCATACTAGGCCTACTTCTTCATCTGTGACTAAATTTGTTATGAAACTCTTGAAACTTTAGGATAACATATTTGTTTGTGTCTTGAATACAAATATTTATTAAAAATGTCTTCATGTACTTTTGATAGGAAAGAATAACTAAACGTAAAAGAAAAGATTTGCTGCAATATTGCAGCTGCAAGTTCTCTTGCGTAGCCTAAAATGTTATTGACATATTTATTCTTAATAATAATAAACTTGATTGTATAAGGTACCTACCATTTATGTATTGTGTACAAAGATGTATACTAACAGTGAGGGTCAAATTTGGAGTTATCAAATCAATTTAAACTAGGTACATCTTAACTAGGTATATGCATTTCGGCGTATGTGAAAGTCCGGACGTGGAAATCTCTTTCACCCAACACGGGTTTGGGAGTAGTAAGACTATAGTTATAGTTAAAGCCTCGACAAACCTACTTGGGCGATTGAGAAAATATGTCAACTCACACCACGATCTGGGTTTTTAGTGGCGGAAAAATACTCAATGTGCGTATTTTAATGTCCCCGTCACAGAATTAATACAAATTTCAGACATTGTCTGAATTCCGGGTTTTATCATACTGATGATGGATCTCGATGTAGGACCAGATTATTTATCTTTTTTAAAACACATTTTTATCAGGCGCTTCATTATCCATTTAAAAGGCGATTATTACGAGCGTTGGCACTATGCACAGAAAAAATACATTGGTGAAATCAACAAAATACATTGGTGAAATCAAAAATACATTGTTGGTGAAATCAACACAACCACATTTGTTGAGCGTTTTTTACCATAGTCGAGGAAAGATAGGGTTATACCCTGAAAAAATTGCTGTAAGGGAGATTTCTGCGTTTTTCTGTCATATTTTATGTGCTGATTAACATACTAAAAGTTTACCAAAGTTTGACCACCGGAAGTGCCTCATTTTCAAGATGGCGTCCAAGAAGGTGACAATAGCATTAAATATATATGAAATAAATGCGATAGGTGATGTATAAATGAATCTGGTGTCATAACACCACTGCCGATAATTGAAGGGAGGTATGAACTTCAGTTTTCGTAGGTTAAAAAAAAATCGGCCGCCATCTTGGATCCACCACATTGGATGAAGGAATTATTTTCAAATGTAAACATAGTGTTGTGACACATCATTTTGAACTAGATTTTCTCGCTATTTGCATTGCCGAAATCCGTTTTTGAAAATCTTGACTCGTTTTCAAAATACTGTATACCCAAACAAAGATTATTCCCTGTATAATTCTTATGGACATTTCAAGCTTGGAATATTTTTTGGGGAATTTTTTTTTACTATTTTCCTTATAGCTCCGGATGTAATCAAAGTACGTTGTTCGTTCTAGTCTTAAAATATTCGGTAGTATTTTGGCTTCAATATAAGCAACTATCAATTGATTCAGAGTCATGAGAGATGAGTTATGATAAAATTTTTACTAACCATAAAATGTGATATTCCTAAATTCAATATTCAGAAAAAATTGTATATCTCAGATTCTCATTCATTCATTTGAGCTATTGATAATGAAAATAGGACAATTTCAAGCTGATGTATATTATTTCATTTAATATAAAATTTAACGTTTTTAGCATTCAATCTTCAGTTGAAGACATATATCTCAAGATCTAAGTGAGACATAATCCTCATTCAAGTCTTAAATTAAATGGTAAACCACCTATGGGCTTTCTTTTGAGTTATTGATCTTAAAAATCAGTCAATTCTAAGAAGAGTAATAATCATTTATTTAAATTAAAATGTAATTATTTTAGAGTATTTCCTTAAGTAAGGACTCATATCTCAAGTTCTTAAACAGATACAATCATTTTTTAAATGTTAAATTAATTGGTGATTGAGTGGCTTTTATTTGAACTATTGATCTTGAAAATCGGACAGGTCTAACCTGAGTTATAATCCTTTATTTGACAGTATCATTTTAGAAAAATTTCATCTTATGGTTAATAAAGGTATCATAGCTCATCCCTAATGAATCTGAATCAGTTGATAAGTTGCTTACATGGAAGCCAAAATGCTACCGAATATTTTAAGACTAGAACGAACAACGTACTTTGATTACATCCAGAGCTATAAGAAAAATAGTAAAAAAATCCCAAAAAATATTCCAAGCTCGAAACGTCCATGAGGATTATATAGGGAATAATCTTTGTTTGGGTATATCTTGAAAACGAGTCGATTTTCAAAAACGGATTTCGGCATTGAAAACAGCGTGAAAATCTAGTTCAAAATGATGTGTCACAACACTATGTTTACATTTAAAAATAATTACTTCATCCAATATGGCGGATCCAAGATGGCGGCCGATTTTAGCGAATTTCCCCTATAGGGAAGAAGCTATTACCGTAGGTCTCATGGTAAGACCTAAGCCCGAGACCATGATAACTTTTCGTTTTGGGGCCACCAGAAGCAGAAAACACCATTCGTTCGAATTTGTAGATATATATATATATATATATATATGTGTGTGTCTGTAAGCACGATAGCGGCCGTAAAAATGGTCCGATCTTAATGAAATTTGGTACAGACATGTAAAGTGGTGATCCCTCGGACGAGTTCGTAAACCAGCCCGATCGGACCACCGGAAGGGGGGTAAAGGGGGATAAACTCCCCCAAAAATGGGTTTTTTGAGTTTTTTACATAGGAAAATAAAATTTATCGAATTTTTGTTGGCACTATTGAATTCGGCTAAAAAAAACAAACAGTTTCGCACCTTGAAACACTACTCTTATGTCCATAGGTTACCGAGGTATTGAAAGTAGTAAACACAGTACGTTGTCCCAATGTTAACCTTATGGGGGAAATAAGTAAAATTCTATATAGCTTATTTCTCAACATATCTGGATAAAACTTGGTTTTGTGGCTTAATCTAGATGACATCTAATGTTTAATAGTCTAAAATCACCAATATTTCTATTTTCGTGGCAGCAAACCTGCATACTCATTCCCCATGTTATTCTTATGGAGCTTACAAAAACTTGTCAAATCTCGCTATGTTGGCTTGAACTATGTTCTTTTGCATTGAAATTCGCTGAGTATGCAGGTCTGCTGCAACGGGGGGTATTATTTAATTCTCTTACAATCACTTTTACAATCACTTTGGTAAACGATCTACGTTGTGCAGTGTGCAGCAAACTCTCTTTTCTTCCAAACGCGAGATATTTGGCAACACCGGAATGTCTGCGCGAAGTGATGCGCAATGGCAAACGGTAGATCTAACTTAGTGCTCTGACAACTACTTCAACAAATGAACAAATGCCCAACATATTAGGAGGTATCATCTTCAATTCCGTCATATCGCAGACATCTCAACGGCAAAGATAAATTTGCCTTCGTACAGTAAACTGAATATAATGTAAAATTTGAGCGAGATAGCCTTGAATGCGCGCGCAGCTATACGAAAATGGCATTGACCTCTTTCGATCTGCACTGAGAATTTCAGTCTTTTCTTCAGTCTTCGGAGTCAAAGTCAGCAGAAGGCAGGCGTGCTGACGAAGTGTCAAAGAATAGTGATCATCAAAGAAATAAGAAACTCTTGTTGATTTTATGGTTGAAAAATTATGAAATCCTACAATATCACATAACAAACATTTCAAATTTATGTCGGAAAATGCCACCAGTAGGGCAGAGGGAATTAAAAAAAGAAGAAGTAACCTAAATGAACCCTCAAAAACATCGTGGAACTGCGTAATATGATCGTGAGATTAAACATTTTGCAACGATTACATTGTAGACAAATAATTAAAATTACATAATTTTTCACGTAGCTTTATTAAACAAAACACAGTACGTGCTACAAAACAAACTTCATCCTCTCTTTGAAAAAAAACTTAATAGGAAAACTTAGAAAAAATATACACTAACATTGATTTTTCTCTTGAGTACCAGTATAAAGATCTAACAAAATTATATAACTTTACACAATTTTATTGGAGTGTTAAGCAAAAATATTACGTTTTGCTCTCCGATATAAAAAATAAATTGAAGAAACAATCAAAGTTTTTCCTACATTTTCAAGTTACAGAAGGACCGCTCTGTCCGATTTTCAGACATTTGATATATTTTGCGATGCGTATTCTTTTATACAGGGTGTTTTTTTAACGCAACCCAAAACTTAGCTAGCTATTTTATCCCTGAAGGATTATTTCCCCCAAAGATCCCCTGATTTGAACTCCCAATATTATTTCCTTTGGAGATATATTAAACGTAATGTCTACGAAAACAATTAACAGGATATTCAGCAGCTCAAAACAAACATAATAATTTTAATGCATGATATTCAAAGAGGTACCTTGCAACACGCGTTCGGGAATTTGATGTATACAGCACAACCTTATACAAACGCCAAAAGCGGATTGTTTGAACACACAAAGTAAACTAAATGCGATCAAACTTAAATAATAAGTTGTATAAAATGTAAAGATCACCAAAACAATACTAATTTCATGTTTATATGTGCATTATTCAATCTTAAAAATGGGTTGCATTTTTAAAAAAATACCCTGTACAAATTCAATTTTTCAACTGTTTTTTCGATAAAGTTGATTTTACCGAAAACTACATGATTCGGTAAAACGTGTAGTTTTCGTTTGTATCGGTTGATTTATGTGGTCTCCTGCGTCTCTGGATTATCGCTTACAGTCTAGAACTTACAACCAATAAAGTTATCTGCCAATAAAGTTGACAAATATTTGTGGAAATCAAACCTATCATAATAGTTAGTTAAAGAAGACACACGTTGTTTGATTACACTGCCTTTTTGTAGAGAGTCAATAAACAACTATTTCCATTCTATTTGTTTTCGTCACATTAATCAATACCAAAGCTGAGATGGATATTTCTATGAATATACTATCTTATGCTCTAAAGATAAATGCATATAACTTTGAAAAAATAGTAAAACCTTTTAGATTTAAATTTAAAAGAATAAGTCTACTTACCCAGCACGCTGGCATGAGGGGACGAATATCAATTGTCCACTTCAGACTTAAAAACCCCAAATCTTGTAACAAAATCCTACCCCATCAAAAAAAAAAAAAAAAAAAATGGGGATAAGAAAGTTTTGATTCAACTCCTCAAACTAAGTATCTAATCATATAATATCTCAACTATACCAAATTTAAAGGAAAACGGACGATAATTGTGACCTATTTATAGTGTGCAAAATCCTTTTAAGACAACGTGCTACGTTTAATATATTCACATTTCCTTCCATAAATCGGTCATTTTTGGTGCTATAACTGTGGGAGTGGACATAAAATTTAAGTATTTTTATTACCTTTGAAAAAGTTACTAAAATTACATTCGGGCATTATAGGTGGCCTAAATCCCTACAATTTAGGCCATTCATCCCTTAAAAGTTGTGTTTGGGGATCAGGCCTAAATTGGAAAGACCCCACTGTAAAGATGAAGAGTTGGTGCGAGAGTTTATTGCGATATCAAAACCGTTTTATGTTCAATTTGGCGTTAAAGTTAGTCAGTCAACTTCAACGGTATGTATCTTCAGAACGCGTTGGATTCGCAAAAAAATCAACCCCTTCATCTTTACAATAGTAGAAGCCTATGTCAAATTTTATTTTATTTTGAAAACTGGGGGCACTGAATCACACATACACTATGCGGAACGTGTTTTTGGCATATTATATAAAGCTTAAAACATATATATTTTCTGATATTGGGCCTACAAAGAAGAGGTCGTACAGAACAGAACCAAAACAATATTTTGATATCTCTAATTAATTCATTATATATTTTTTCGCTTCCTGACAAATGGGCATATTTTACGTACGAAATATTTTTACACATTCAACATTCTTGACGGTATGTGTTTTTTGTGATGGTTGTTTCAATGTTATTCAAGTTTTGGCTACTCATCACTTTAATTACAAATAAAAAACAAGAAATTGTTTTAAATTGGTATATTTCGGCTTCTTTTTATCTGAAGCCATCTTCAGCCATAGTAAATAAACAAACGTTTGACAATCATTTAGTCAAAAATCACATGTTTCAAAAAATAAATTTAAAATTCTTACCACTAATTTAATATTAAATAATAGTTATATATGTAAATGTGCTTAAATTACTGAAATTTTGTTAAGTTGTAAATTTAACCTAGATATTGATTATTTTTGACTTTTTGAAATTATCTGCAACTTCTTTAGTAATAAGAGGAATAAACATAGGTGGAATGGTGGTACTTGGTTGGGATATACAATTTCTATCCGTCACCATGCATGCAGCTTCTTTAAGTATTCTGCTCTTATAATTGTTTTCTTGGAATACTATTTTTGCTTCTGACCATTTTACTCTATGTCCCTCTTCATGTATATGTTCACTGAGTTTGGAGTAGTTTTGGAGCTGTTTGTTTATGCTGTTCTTATGCTCTTTTATTCTGATTCTTACTGGTCTTGATGTTTGCCCGTAGTAGTTTTTGTGACATTCGCAAGGGATCTGGTATACTACATTTTTTGTTTGTTGTTCTATGTTTTCTGGCTTCATCTTAGATACTTTACTCCTTAATGTTGAGTTGGTTGAGAAACTGGTTCTAATGGTTAATGAGAAAATGGTAAACAGTAAATTTAACATTAGAACCAGTTTCTCAACCAACTCAACATTAAGGAGTAAAGTATCTAAGATGAAGCCAGAAAACATAGAACAACAAACAAAAAATGTAGTATACCAGATCCCTTGCGAATGTCACAAAAACTACTACGGGCAAACATCAAGACCAGTAAGAATCAGAATAAAAGAGCATAAGAACAGCATAAACAAACAGCTCCAAAACTACTCCAAACTCAGTGAACATATACATGAAGAGGGACATAGAGTAAAATGGTCAGAAGCAAAAATAGTATTCCAAGAAAACAATTATAAGAGCAGAATACTTAAAGAAGCTGCATGCATGGTGACGGATAGAAATTGTATATCCCAACCAAGTACCACCATTCCACCTATGTTTATTCCTCTTATTACTAAAGAAGTTGCAGATAATTTCAAAAAGTCAAAAATAATCAATATCTAGGTTAAATTTACAACTTAACAAAATTTCAGTAATTTAAGCACATTTACATATATAACTATTATTTAATATTAAATTAGTGGTAAGAATTTTAAATTTATTTTTTGAAACATGTGATTTTTGACTAAATGATTGTCAAACGTTTGTTTATTTACTATGGCTGAAGATGGCTTCAGATAAAAAGAAGCCGAAATATACCAATTTAAAACAATTTCTTGTTTTTTATTTGTAATTAAAGTGATGAGTAGCCAAAACTTGAATAACATTCAACATTTAAACGAAATTAAATGAAACGACACAAAATGCAACTCTTGAACGTAAAGAATTATTTCATGGCACAACCTAATGAAAATGGTTTTCAAATTGGATTTTCTTTGATTCAAAAAGGATTCCGGGATTAAAAAAGGCCTTCTCCACTTCTTAAAATTTTTGGAAAAACATTTCTTTTTATTGCTAAATAATGATGTTTTTATATAAATTTTATTATCTAAAATCATATTAATTGTTGAACTTATTATTTAAGATTAAAGTTTGGATAAGGCACGATTTGGAATGACACCATGGATAAGGCATGATTTGGAAAATACCGGATGGGATAAGACACTTTTTGGTGAATACCGGATGGGATAAGACGCTTTTTGGAAAATACTGGATGGGATAAGAGACTTTTTGGAAAAGCTCAAAAACACAATGTTTGTTTTATTAGTACACTAGCAGTTCCCGTGGCTTCGCTCACGATAACAATTAACCTTTAGTCTAACATTTATTTGACGAATGTGAAGGGGCTGAATGAAAAAATGTTATATCAAGGAATATTTAATGTAGAGGTCTGTTTACGTGCTATGACGTTGTGTTGGTTTAAAAACAGTTATACTCAAAATACAGTAGATAGTGTAGGTTTTCTTTTCTCAGCCATGATTCAAAAACGGCAAGACCGATTTTTTTAACGTGAAATGTGTCAATTTTAAGGTGTTTCTATGCATATTTGCTAACACGGCTCAGAATTATCATAATTAGTACAACGAAGAGCTGAATGTTGGGAACAGTGGCGCTATCCGTCGACAGTGTGAGAAACTTGAGTAATTTGGTTTACAACTTAACATATGGGCGATTTTCAATATATTTTAATACCCCCGTTGCAGCAGACCTGCATACTCAGCGAATTTCAGATGCAACACAACAAACGGTATTTCAATCCAACTTAGCGAGATTTTACATGTTTTGTAATCTCCATAAGAATAACATGGGGAATGATTATCCAGGTTTGCTGCAACAGGTATGTTAAAACTGGTTGGTTATAATTCATTATTTAGTAGATCTTAACTAGAAGAAGCCATATACCAAATTTTGTCAAGAAATGTTAAAAAAATAAGTAAGACTAGAGGACCCACGCTGCTCCGCAGCAGTAAATTTTGGTACTAAGACACAAAATCAACTCAAATCAAATAATTCTTCATTTACAAAATTAATGTTACATGCAATGGATCTTTACAACTTCAATGTGACTTGCCCGACATTGCCTAAGTTGAAAAAGAGGTTCGTATAGCTGGGCCCGGTTATGTTGGAATTTCAGAAAACCAATTAAACCACGATTATTACCAAGTTGGTAATAATTTGTTCCACGAAGGAAAACGTAGGACTTTCATGAGATATTCTGTACTTACGTTTCCGGGACAGCGACATGTCAGCCCGGCACATACGACTTTACAAACTAACTATATACCATGCTAAAATACCCTCGTTGCAGACCTGCATACTCAGCGAATTTCATATGCAAAAGAACATAGTTCAAGCCAACACAGCAAGATTTGACGTGTTTTTGTAAGCTCCATAAGATTAACATGGGGAATGAGTATAGTGAGTCGGTGGCGCAGTTGGTAGCGCACTCGGCCCCGGTTCTGTGGCGGCAGCGTCGCGTCGCAGGATCGAGTCCCGATGATGCTGCATACTTTTAGCAGTACTGTTCATCCTTGTACTGTACCGGCTCACTCCTTGGGTTTGCTTGATAACTTCCACGCACAGGCCTGAGGCCCATGTGGGAGGGCAAATGCAAGGTAAAAAGAGGCCGCCACCCTCTTTTACAAAATAGAAAAAATAGATATACATCAGGTTTGCTGCCATGAAAATGGAAATATCGGGGATTTTAGACTATTATACATTAGATCTCATCTAGATGAAGACATAAACCAATTTTTATCAAGATGAATATGTTGAGAAATAAGCAAGAAAGAGAATTTGACTTATTACCCATAAGGTTAACATTGGGACAACGTACTGTGTTTACCACTTTCAATATCTCGGTAACCAATGGACATAGACCAGTGATTCAAAATCCTAAATTGTTCTTTTTTTTAGCTGAATTCAATGGTGCCAACACAAATTGGATAAATTTTGTTTTTCTATGTAAAAAATTCAAAAACCCACTTTTGGGGAGAGACTATCCCCCTTTACCCCGCTTCCGGTGGTCCGATCGGGCTGGTTCACGAATTCGTCCAATTGATTACCACTTTACACATCTGTACCAAATTTCATTAATATCAGACCATAAACGGACTCAGAAAAAGAAAACCTAATATATATATAAAAGATTTGTGCTGTTTGGAATTCAGCAGAGTGCTCCAGGTACGTCCGATCATAATAATCGATAGCTCAAATGAAAGCTGGTATTTCACTGAAGGTTCTTAGCATACAGAAGGTTCTAAAACATATAGAGTTTCTTAATTAGAACTGAGGAAATATATCTTCAATTGAATTCATAATTCGGAAAATAATCAAATTTATGTTTTTTGGTCGAGTAATACAGTTGATAAATGAATGCGGATGCTTGCTGGCAAATATGCGCGTGCATACCTTTAATTTAAGACCTTATTTATGAAAATCGGTCGAGTAGAAGAGCCGAACAGACTCGGAAAAGAAAAACAAAAATTTTTTTGTGTTATTCGGAATTCAGCAGAGTGCTTCAGGTACGTCCGATCATAATAATCAATAGCTCAAATGAAAGCTGGTATTTCACTGAAGGTTCTTAGACTAAAACATACAGAATAACGTAATTAGAACTGGGGAAATATAATATCTTCAATTGAATTCAAAATTCAGGAAATAATCAAATTTATGTTTTTTGGTCGAGTAATACAGTTGATAAATGAATGCGGATGCTTGATGGCAAATCTGCGCATGCATACCTTTAATCTAAGATCTTATTTATGAAAATCGGTCGAGTAGAAGAGCCGAGCAGACTCGGAAAAGAAAAACAAAAATTTTTTTGTGTTGTTCGGAACTCAGCAGAGTGCTTCAGGTACGTCTGATCATAATAATCAATAGCTCAAATGAAAGCTGGTATTTCGCTGAAGGTTCTTAGACCAAAACATACAGAATTACGTAATTAGAACTGGGGAAATATATCTTTAATTGAATTCAAAATCCGGGAAATAATCGAATTTATGTATTTTGGTCGCGTAATAGAGTAGATAAATAAATGCCGATGCCTGATGGCAAATCTGTGCGTGCATACCTTTAATTTAAGACCTCAATTATGAAAATCGGTTCAGTAGAAGGGCCAAACGAACTCGGTAAAGGAAAACCATATTTAACTCCCATAAGAAATGTACAGGGAGGAAATTGCTTTTGTGCATAACTCGAGTAATACGGCAGATAAATGAATGCGGTTGCTTGATGGCAAACCTGCACGTGCATACCTTTAATTTAAGACCTCAATTATGAAAATCGGTTGAGTAGAAGAGCCGGACGGACTCTGAAAAGAAATACCAAATTTTTTTAATATATAGATATAGAATTTCTTTATTTCCCATAAGGATAACATGGGGAATGATTATGCAGGTTTGCTGCCACAAAAATTGAAATTTCGGGGATTTTAGACTAAAATACATTAGATCTCATTTAGATGAAGCCACAAACCAAGTTTTATCCAGATATGTTGAGAAATAAGCGAGATATAGAATTTTAGTTATTCCCCATAAGGTTAACATTGGGACAACGTACTGTGTTTACCACTTTCAATATCTCGGTAACCAATGGACATAGAGCAATGATTCAAAACACTAATTTTTTTTTTTTTTAGTTGAATTCAATGGTGCCAACAAAGATTCGATAAATTTTATTTTTATATGTAAAAACTCAAAAAACCCATTTTTTGGGGGTGTTTATCCCCCTTTACCCCCCCTTCCGGTGGTCCGATCGGGCTGGTTCACGAACTCGTCCATTCGATTACCACTTTACATGTCTGTTCCAAATTTCATTAAGATCGGACCATATTTACGGCCGCTATCGTGCTGACAGACACATATATAGGCCTATATATATATATATATATATATATATATATATATATATATATATATATACTTTTTAAACCCCGGAACTTGTTGGTCCGACGTCTATTTCTCTGCAGAACAAAGCAGGTCCGATAGAACATGGTGGTCCACGCTTAGAAGATGCTGGTCGGACCAGCTTAATGTGAACAAGTATATAAATCAGCCATCTTGGTTACTCAAGTGGACCAGCATGATGTGGACGTTTTCACACCAGCCGCCATGACAGTGGACCCACAAATGATGTATCAGCGTATATTATATATGCTGTAAAACTAGAAGATGTTGGTCTCTGATGAAAACTTCATTCAAAAAGGAGGGGAAGTGTATAACACGATCTTTAATACCCCCTCCAGTCTAAATAAAGTAGAAAAACTGTGCAGGCTGTTCTTCCAAAAGTTGAATGGCCATTTTTATAATATGTAGCCTACTGTAGTAAAAGCCAGTTATCATCGATACTAGGTAATTATTGGATTATTTTTATATGAAATTCATATAATCCAAACTCAACAATTATTTGTGATGAATGCATATGTGATATTGCTCAAGAATTGTATTTCATATTACTGAGGGTTGTTAAAATATTAAGAAAGTAATCTGTACGTTTTGTTTTTGAAAATTTTTCACTATGTATCATCTACAAAATAAATTAAAGTATACTGATAAAATCAAATAAAAAATACATTGGACCATGAAATGTTCAAATTAAAAATTTTTCGTCAATATCAGCTAAAATATTAGATAAAAATAAATGTTAACTAAACATTCTTGTATGAAGATTTTGAAAATGGTATCGCCGATGCCGAAACTTAAGTAAATCACTTTATGTTTACGGTTGAATTGACGACAGTTATCCAGGTATGTGACCTTTTTTCCAAAGAAACGCAGTTACAATTTACTTGTGGCACATGCATAACTAACAAAACCTGTAAATAATGTTACTATGTCTATGTGCAGACAACATTTTATTAGAATTTTAGTCAAATTAAATACATACTTATTTTGACTGCTCAAACTCACGTTAATGTGGCATGCTGACTTAACAGACACATTCTTATAAGCGCTCTTACAACCGTATTCCAGGTTGTAGTAATACGTCAGGTTGCGAACAAGGGAGTATATGACTAAACTGTGTCATGTGTCCATCCATGTGTGGTATGCGTCTGGAGGAGTGGAGAGAGGAAATGGAGAGGGGAGGCAATGTGAAACCATACTTTTGACCATTAAAATTCTTTTTAATTATCAGCCCTCCATTACAGCAGATCATTCAATAAAGATATTTGAAATGTGTGACAATTTAGGTTTTATAATTTTAAATGGGAGAACAATAGGAGATGCTGAGGGTGAATTTACATTTTTAAATTCGATGGGTGCTTATGTCATAGATTAGCTATAACATATATAAACTGTTTACAGCAAGTAGTCGATTTCAAGGTCGCGGATCAGATAGGATCAGATCACTTGCCGGTGGAGTTTGCGTTACAGATAAGCAGAGAGGTTGAGTGCGGGGAGGAGGCGATGTTTACCTCTGGCATGGTTTTTTAAATAATAATGTTGTACCGATAAGCAAAAAAATCATGTGATATGCTGCTATAGTTCGAGCAATCTTGTGTTATGGTTGTCATTGTCAGGTTTGGGTTTGTGGGAAAACGACTTGGTTAATGGTGTTCTTTTTACTTCATACGTTGTTGTGTTCGGCTTACTAAATTCCACCCCAAATTACGTATTATTGTTAGAGACAGGTTTAGAAAAGGAATATATTTACACTTTAAATATGCATTTGGGGTATGTTTTGCACGTTCTTGCGTTACAACCAAACCGTCTGCCAAAGTTGATTGCTAAAGAAATAATAAAGAAAAATATATATTGGAGTAAGGATTGGAAATTATTAGGTAGAAAATACGGAATTGAAATTAATTTAGACAATTGACCGTTAGATGAGATTAGAAGGCAATTGCTATCGGTAGTTGAGGCGGTGCGGGGGGAGAGTAGGGAGGCATGAGTTCAGGTCCGCGCGCTACCACACAACTTACGGATCGCTGGAACGCGACCTTGGCGATAGCGCTTATCTTACTGATAATATGCCAGATAAAATAATCCGTTGGGTCTTCAAAGCACGCACTGAATCTGTCAATCTTAATTACAAGTCCTGGATATTAAATATAAATTATAATTGCGCTCTCTGTAATTTAAATGAAAACGAAGACTTGTATATAGTTTTATTGCAATATGTCCGATTTTAGCTCACCTAAGAAAACGATTCTTTTTTTAGAGGGAACTAACTCACCCAGACTTCATTGAATATTCAAAGGGGAGGAATTGGCGTGGTTTGGCTAATTTTTTATCAGAGGCTTAGAAGTATAGATGGGAGCTTATACTAGAGTTTAATTTTTAATTTCTACTAAGTAAATTGTAATTATAACCATATCTTTGTTAACATGCTGTTTGTTTGAAATAGCATATTCCAAGCTGTCATCCCATCAGACGGTCCTATGTGACCATTGCTGATATAAGTGCAAAGGCTAAACAAACAAAAAGAAAACAAGGAAGTGTAAATTTATTAAAGTATTGATTTAAATATTTATTTTGTACAACAGTTTGTGTATAAGGGTATGCAATGTTCATGTTGTTAAAATGATCAATAAAGCACTTTTTCACTCATTCATTCATTCATTAGTTAAAATTTACCATGATGAAAATATATGATGTGATAGCCCCGCCCCATACAACTAGTATACAAACACATATTTTTCGTTGTTATTCCTGTGGTTAGCCTATGGTTTTTAAAGACTCTAGTTCTTTCTCAATGCAAATCTTAATGGTCGGAAACTAACCAAATAAGATAAAAATGTGTATATAATGTACTAATGTACAAAAATCAATGGACTAGAGCAATCTGTAACATTCTGTGATATGCAGTGATAAATAACGTACTGCCAGTGGTTGGCGCATAGCGGGACAAGCGACGACGTGAACTTAGTAAAGTCTGATTCAAATGCTATGGCCAAGTCCGCCCATAGTAAATATTTTAATTTTAGCATTATCATGTGGCTTACAGACATCATTTGTAGGGTTACCATATGTCCTAGGTTGAAAAAGAGGACACTTTACACACACGAGGCCTAAACCCCCATCGAGCAGAAGCCCTTATCTCCCCCCCCCCTAGTTACGAAAGTAGTTAACAAAAGGATCGGAAGAAATTATTACCTTACGTTAATTATTCACGATGCAACATGATGATTTTTGAATATGTTGAAAAAATAAGACGTTTATAACTACATAATGAGGAACATGTGGAAGCTTGGATGTTTACAAACAAAAGCGGTTTGAACTGGTTATTTTGGTTTGAAAGAACAATAAAATGTCATAATTAAATGACATTTTCAATAATTTAAACTAGCAGCCCGAGTCACTTCATGACTTAAAAACAATGTTAAAATAGGCTTTAGTTTCATGTTGATTATGTATGGAGTTTTTCAGAGTAAAATACCTTTCAATGAGAAAGTGTGTTAATTGTTGTATTTTTTTTAATTTTCTAGACTCTGCTTTAAAAGTATCTATGTATACCTTCTACACTTTGAAATTTTGACAGTGCAACAAAATTCATTTTGCATAAAATGGTGGTTAGTTTTCATTACTTGGCGCATCTCCATGTCTCTGTTGTTTAAGAGTTTTCCTTCAAGTATTGACTTTTCAGTATTGACTGTTTGTGTTAATTCTACATAATATCTACGCGTCAGTTCCTTGCATTCATCTTTGTTAGGCCTTAACAACAAACGATAAGAAGATTGTCAAACCTTTGATCTACTGAAGAACTAATTTAGAAATGCATTTATAAAATAGCCATATTCCTTAAAGTCTATCTATTCAATGCTCATAACGGCTGAAAAATTCAGTTTTCAAATTTACCCGCATTTTTGTTTCTCATCTTGAATACACGTTTGGCAAATTTTTACTCAAGCAAATATCATAACTTTCTATGGAATGCCCTCATTAAATAGGCATATAGTTATTGGTACATTTCAAAATCGATTAAAATAGGCAGGCTAACAGTTAACACCTTAATATCCATCGCATTCCAAGTACATTCGAAAAATACAGGTTTCAAATTTACATTGCATTTCAAAACTTGAATCCTTTTGTTAAATATTCATCTAATATTGATATGCATCAATGTGTTGAAACATGTATCAGTGTGTATTCACTGTCAACAGTTTGTTAGAGAGTCCCTTCTCTAGAGCACTTCCTGATTTACTTCTGTTCCTTTTGAAGTTTCCTTTTAAGTTAATACAGTAAATTAAGATGATAACAGACTCTTGGTCTTAGTTTCAATAGGTCAAATACTCTTCCTTATTTTCTGTTGTCTTAAAAAACGTCAATATTTAAGAAATTAAAATCAAAATTAACTATGAATGTTAACTGACTTTAGCTAGCCCTGCATCTCTGGAACGATTTCAAATCTTAATCATCTGTTTTGTTACAAATAAATATGAATTATAAAAAGTTCACAGGTTCTCCCACAGATAGTAGCACTTTCGCTGGAATTTGGAAAGCCTCCTGTGTGAAGGCTTTTCATAGGATATTTTTCAAAGCCGCAAAAGGAACATCTATAGATTAATAGCTTTAATTTGATAACAAATATGTGGAGACTGTAAATACTGTACCCAAGCTTCAACATGTTCCTTCGTCCAAGGCAAGAAGTGAGCCGATACAGTACAAGAATGAACAGCAATGGCAGCGGCTGTACAAGACAGTATCACTACCATGCCTCCGAAGTCGACTGTTCCACCGACTCACTGTCATATTCATCAATATCATACCGTATCATACATAATACAATAATATTAACAAAGGAAAAAATGTTTGTTTTTGTAGGAGATATACATATTTATCTGTTAAAAAGAGAGACAATTTCTTACTCTTTCCTTCGCGTAGGCCTTAAACTCTTCCAACGTACGTAAAAAACGTCAATATTTAAAACCTTTGATCAGTGTTATAACTTGACAGCACATGTCATGCAGTAACAGCAACAAACGACATCAGCAGTATCGGTCGTGTAGTATTTCAGGAAGAAATTCTGAACGATAGTGACATTAAAACGGTTTATTATGCATAAGTAAAATCTTTATTATCATTTGGAATTATTGCGTTTGGATGTGCATACATACATGAGATAGATACATTATTTGAAATGATGACCTACCCAGGCAGATATTCCTATACTCTTATATGAGCAATGATATCGTCCGTTCTTGTATGCTTGCACAACGATCTCAAAAACGGCTCCGAGGATTTCCTTTAAAGTCTGGAAATAAGTAATTTATGACTCAAAAACTCCTTTTATGCAGATTACTTGGCCGGAGAAAATCTATTAACTTAATAAATCGAATTTAAAAGTTGTAAAATTTTAACATTGGCCTTATGGGTTGCCGTGATGGCAACGAAAATAAACTAGGAAAGAGTAAACCAATGAAGTAATCATAATAGCTGTTTGGAATCTACAGCAGTCAAGGGAAAATACAGCAGGTGGGATGAAGAGTCCTCAGTCATGGAGCAATAAAAAAGGTTTCTATTTATCAATTTTATTACACTGAAATATTTTATAGTAACTGGATGAACTCGTAAACATGAAATAACACCGAGCAAGGCTCGGTCCACCAGGTACTTTAAGCTAAACATGAATGACAGATGAGTGAAGGATGATTGTGGTGCGATCTTGCAGTCTTGTTGACTTGTTACTGACTAAGGCTGTCTTGTTCCTCAAAACTATTTTACAACCACTCTGTCATTAAAAAATAAATCATGAAAGTTCCCTTAAAAAGTGTAAAAGGTACCCTACGGACTAACTTTTTCTGAAATTGGCGTTTTTAGTCTGAAAACTATTTTTATAATTTCTTTTCTCCACATATACATAGCCATTCTGGCGTGTGTCTATTTTGCTCCACGGTTAAGGGTCATTATGGAAACATCGCTTTTGCTCCACGGGTCGACAGGTAGATTTCAGAGCCGCCCAAAACATCGCTTTTGCTCCACGAGAGAGGGGCCTGCGCTTCCTCTCACCAAAATTCTCTCTTTCTCTCACCTACAAGCTCCAAGTTCTTTCTTGAATTCTGTCAGCTAAACTTAATATGCAACTTTGCTTTTTTGGCCTAAACGAAAATCTTTATAACTGAAAGAATGTTAAACTACTTCAATTGTAACAGTAACGACAAGTAAACAATAATGTTTAAGAGCAATAGCTTACAAAATTAAATAGAATTACTATGTTTTATCCATCTTTCATTTATTTTATACAATAAATCACGATTAGAAACATGGAAGCTTTCTAACACAACATCAAGCTTTTAGGCACGAACATGAGATTCTAAGTCACTACTATAGATTAATTGTAGATTTATTCAATTGTGTAGTGTTTGCAGATTGCCTCTTTTTTTTAATAAACCATGTAACCTTAAAATATGTGACCTTGAACCTTCACTTGATTTCAACTTTACTTTTTATAGGTACCAATATTGGTCTCAAAACAGCTTTATTAATATAATATAGAGTAGCAACAGATCGAGATGGAAGACTGGGTACTGTACTAGGGAGAAAGACTTTAACTATTTTAAGCTTGAATTTTTGTGAAATAAGGTTATTTAAATAGTGTTAAAGGCCGTCGAAAATATACTCTTTCAACACAAACGTGGTTTTCTGCTCCATGCTCATGCCTAAAATCTCTATCTTTTGTCAGAAGGCTTCTCTGTTTCTAGTGAATTATTGTAAAAAATATATGAAATGTGGATAAGTATTAAATAGCAAAACATTTTATTATGTAAGTTATTTCTTATACACAATATCGTTTACTTACTCCTCCTCTTACAATTTAAGTAGTTTAATATTCTTTCAAAAATAAATATTTTCGATTAGACAAAAAATAAACTTGTAGTATTACGTTAAAATGGCATTTTTCAAGTAAGAACCTGGAGGTGAACGAAAGAAAGAATGTGGGGGAGAGGGAGCGCAGGCCCCTTTCTCGTGGAACAAAAGCGATGTTTCGGGCGGTTTTGAAATCTACCTGCTGACCCGTGCAGCAAAAGCGATGCAGCCCCATTCTGATGCAGTTTTTGAACGAATTTGGCATTATTATAATACCCATTTTTCTAGGATTGTAGGCATCGTAATCCTGCAATCAAATAAAAAAACCTTTTCTAAGGAAACTACTTAAATATATCACACTTTTTTATCGAAGTATTGGTCAAAAGTTTAATAATCCACATTTTTTAATGTTACATCCTTTTCACACTTTAAGAAACAAGTTGTGGAGTTACTTGTATCTTTATGGGCCCGAAGTAAAGTGAGGCCGATATCATTATGGGCCCGGCCTGACCCCTGTTCCCTGCAACAAGCGAAGGTACACAGGTTTTTGCTGCGACGGCATCCACAGCGGCACCGCGGCGGCAGTTATCTCAGTGCGCGACCACCCTGTACGCACGGACGGCAACTTGCGGCGCGCTACGCAGCGGCATCTAGCTGGCTCTGCATGGAAATTTCTCAAAAACTTTGATTTTTCTTTGTCACATTTGTGCTGAAATCGGAGTCCATCTGAATGCTAACTTCTTCCCACGCATTCCTCTTCTTAATCCTTTCGTGATAATCTTTCAATGCAGTATTCCAAATGCATGGTCGCTTCTTAACTAGTTCTACAGGGTGAGTTTAATTGTCCCCCCCCCATACCTTTTTTACATTTCTAAAAATAACTATCCTAGACCCCACCCAAACATTATTGGGTAGCAAGTATACCTCGTTTTGTGGGGGTACTCATTTTCGGCCTCCATCTTGGATCCGCCATATTGGATACAACTATTTTTTCCAAATATAAAGATAGGGTTGCGACCCCTTTTTTAACACTGTTTTTAATTTTGAATTCAATGCTGCAATACGTTTTTTGATATCTCTTTTGTTTTTAAGTTATGAAACTTTTTGTGAACAAGTTTTCAAACTTGATTTTCTGTTATACAGAGCTATTTTTTACAATTCTACCTCAGATATCAACAGCCTAATACCACATAACATTGTTAAATTGTTGGTACTTAATTTTTAGAAAGTTAAAATTTTTGGCCGCCTTTTTGGATCCGCCATATTTGATAAAAAAAATATTTTTAATATGAAGGTAGGGGTGTGACCCATTTTTTAACACTGTTTTTTATTATAAATTCAATGCTGCAATCCGTTTTCCTAAATCTTTTTTAGTTTTCAAGATATTAGAAATTTAAAAATAATAATATTAGTTACTAATCCCTTTTTATTGATTTGTTTATTTCTAACTGCTCCAGATATCGAAAACAGATTTCCACTAAAACTATCGGTTAATTAAACATTTTCCGTTGTGTTACAATCATCGGACGCCATCTTGTATCTGCTATATTGGTCAATTTTATTCGTTGGACTCAGATCAGTGGACGAACTGTATACAAACGAGGTGAATTTATACAGACCAGGCGAGTCGCCGTAGTCGAGCTGCAGCGACAACCGACGGCACGTGGGAATGCTCCCAAAACTGCCGCGGCGGCACTGCGCGGTGTAGCAGTCCCCGGCGCGGCGGCTGTCTACTACTCCGCGCGGCACCGCTGCTAGGCTGCTGCCACCAACCGCCCATTTGTACTCAATAATTTGTCTCTGTGGTCCGCTACGACGCACTGGAGTTGCCGCCGAGGTGCCGCCGTGGAAAAACCGCTCGTGTGTACCCTAGGAACCCAGAGCCTCCTTACCCCGGTCCTGGCCCCGAACGACATTCCTCCACACCCCCCCCCCATCCATGAACGTTGCTCGTGCAATGCACTGACATCATTATTAAAGATTTTGCTTTTTATTTCTTTCAACAGTACACTCTTTATCGTTTGTCATCAAATTACTCAACATAAAATTAAATTTCAAATAAATTCAATATACATTTCAATTTCCATATTTTTTTAAATTTAGTTTATTTTTTATTTTCATCAAATTTATATATTTGTTTTAAAAATTCTACTTCATTTGACCCTGATCTGCAACGCAGAGTATGTACAGGCTATTCGCGCATGTACGCTCTTCAATACATTCCTACACTCATCTCTCATTCATACTTGGCTTAAAATACCTACCTGGTTAGGTCGCCATTTCAATTAAAAGTATTAAAAAGTACAAACGTTTGGTGTAATTGTAACAAATAAATTAATTTTGCTATACTCATGTAACGAAAGTTTTTTTTAATTTTACACTCTGTGTACAATTATGAACTCTAGGCCTAAAAATGAATACTTAAAGGTTTATTATAAATTGTATTTTCAGATTGCCTGAACACTTTTTAATAACAGGTTTTCTCACCTAACAATAAATATTATATATTAGCACTGTTTATAAAGTCAATGATATTAGTTAGTATACATTCCTTATTGCAAAATTTAACTATACAATGATTAAACCCAACAATACATAAATAAGAATTCTGACACACTTTAAAGAAATAAGCAAGACTAGGAACTTTTTAATCTACATATTAAGTTAATATTACGTGTTGGTTCAACAAAAACAGCAATCATACAGTTTATGTATAACCAAGATCACACGCACCGTTTCAGTAAAAATGTGAATAAGTGACCATAGAAGTACTGAACAGAGATGAGATAAGATAAAGTTAGGAGACTGTTGAAATTATGTGTAAACACAAGTCAAAGTGAATTTTCCTTAGGCTCACGCGTGCTCAAAGCATATACGTGTCTAAAATATAATGTACTATATGATGTATGATCAAATAAAAATGATTTAATTTAACTTCATTCATTTCTCCAACTTATTTTTAGTTCTCGAGTGGCCAATGTCTGATAGTGCAAAGGCTGCACTAGAGGTGCTGGTCGGACCAGCTCAATGTGGTTAATTATACAAGCATAAACCGCCATATTTTTCTCATGTGGACCAGCATGATGAGACAATTTTTACAATTTGTCAGTTGACATTTCCCCTCATCCCCTCCACATTCTCGTCACGTGGTGGACCAGCAAGATGAGAACGATTATACATGGCATGTTATATAGGACCAACATTTTCTTAATTATAAAAAAGGACCAACAAACTCTGTGTTTTTTTTAATAATGGAATATAAGCACTTTTCTGTGAATATAAAAGTTCAGAATCATTTATATTTACACAAAAACATTATATACTCTGTGTAACATAATTAGAGCTCTTCAAAAAGGGTAGGTCCCATGGACCTGCATAATATAAAACTTTACACAAGACCAACATCTTCCATAACTTTACAAATATATATATATACATATATATATATATATATATATATATAAATAAATTTGAACGAATGGTGTTTTTTGCTTCTGGTGACCCTAAAACGAAAAGTTATCATGATCTCGGGCTTAGGTCTTACCATGAGACCTACGGTAATAGCTTCTTCCCTATAGGGGAAATTCGCTAAAAGGTCAACTACTGACTGACGCACTTATTTTTTCCGTGCAAAGCCAGGTCACCCTTGGATTAGATGAAAAAGGGATTCGCCAAACTATTGTAGGGGATGAATACATTAAGGACGCCCTAAGGGAAAACTATAACTCCCGTTGCCTAAATAAAGACTGAGCCACATTTTATGATTAAACAGATAAGGTACAGAAATTTATGATGGATTAAACCTTAACTAAATTTAACTTTTACATACTGCGTATGTCCTAAACAAATTGACAAAACAAGCATAAAACCATGATGGAAAGAATCAAATTAAGAAGAAAGGAAAGAATGGAAAGAATCAGCAGAAACAACGTATATGTTTGTGAAGCTAATTATACCCTCTGCTTGACTGAATTAAATTGGAAATGAAAGAAAAGATTATCCATTACATTTACACGGGCACATTTCAATCTTTTTGACTCCACAAAAAAAAACCTTTTATATTTTAAGGATTTCTATATAAATAGATCAAATAATTAGATTAGGCTATTACAGCACAGTCTCTCGGCGACTAAAAAATTACCGAACCCCCCTCCAATGTTTGTATACATGGCCCCCTCTTTCAGTCTTGCGGGGAATTTGTTTCAAGACTCAACCACAAAAGGCAGCACGCACTTCAGGCTTTAAACTATTGAGGTAAAATTAGATTAAACGCAAAATCATCATAGCAGGCCGCTGCTCCCGCTGCCGAAATGAAAATGGTGCCATAAACTGAATTTATGATTAAACAGATTAGGTACTAAAACTAAACTAAATGTAACTTTTATATAGTACATAATTATGTCCATAAAATCCATATAATCAGCTGTAACAGCGTATATACATTTTGTGAAACTAACTCAGCTGGCTGATAGAATGATCATTGAAAATGTAAACAAAAGATCGTCCATAACACTTTTACATGGGAAAAGTTGAAAAATTCGACCTTGCCAAAAGCTCCTTGAAACTTCGAATTTTGTAAAATAATTTCTTAGCGGATGCCTACGCCCTAAAAGGAACGTCCAAGCAAAATTTCAAGGTTCTAGGTCTTATAGTTTGGGCTATGCGATGATAGGTGGTATTTGACAAATATATAGTAGACTAGCAGTTCCCGTGGCTTCGCTCACGATAAAAATTATGGTGTAACCTTAATTTGACGAATCTGAAGGGGCTGAACGAAAAAAAGGTTATAAGGGAATATTTAATGTAGAGGTCTGTTTACGTGCTATGGCGTTGTTGTAGTTTAAAAAAACAGATTTATACTCGCATTACAATAGATAGTGTAGGTTTTCTTTTCTCAGCCATGACTCAAAAACGGCAGAACCGATTTTAAAGCTGAATGTTCGGAACAGTGGCGATGATGATTAAACAGATAATGTACATAAATTGATGATGGATGAAACCTTAACTTAATGTAACTTTTAGATAGTACGTATGACCTAAATAAATTGACAAAACAACCATAAAACCATGATGAAAGGAATCAAATTATAGATAAGCTGAAACAACGTATACGTTTGAGAAGCTATACCCTCTGCTTGGCTGATGAAATTGGAAATGCAAACAAAATATCATCCATTACATTTATACGGGAATATTTCAAACCTTTGACTCCGCCAAAAAAACCTTAAAACCCAGAGAGTTTTATAATTTAAGGATTACTATATAAATAGATCACAGAATTAGATTTAAGCTGTTACAGCACAGTCTGTCGGTGACTAAAACATTACCGCACGCCCCTCTTTCAGTCTTGCGGGGAATTAGTTTCAAGACTCAACCAAAAAAGGGAGTACGCTCTTCAGGTTTTAAACTATAGAGGTCGAATTAGATTAAACGCCAAGTCATCGTAACAGGCATAATTACAACTCCCGCTGTCGAAATAAATATGTTTCCATATACTGAATTTATGATTAAACAGATTAGATACTAAAACTAAACTAAATGTAACATTTATATAGTACATAATTATGTCCATAAAATAAATCGACAAAAGAATGAAATAAATAAATTTATAATCAGCTGTAACAGCGTATGTACATTTGTGAAGCTAACTCAGCTGGCTGATTGAATGAACATTGAAAATGTAAACAAAAGGTTGTCCATAACACTTTTAAATGGGAAAATTTTAAAAATTCAACCTCGCCAAAAACCCCTTGAAACTTCGAATTTTGTAAAATCCTTTCTTAGCGGATGCCTACGCCCTTAAAGGAACGTCCACACAAAATTTCAAGGTTCTAGGTCAAATCGTTTGGGCTGTGCGATGATAGGTGAGTGGTATTTGACAAATATATAGTAGATTTATCAGGAAAACGTCCTTTATATCGTCCTTTTCCGGGGTCCGATTTATTTAGAGTGTTTTAAAGTGGATTTCATCCATTTTTACGATGAAATATTTTGAAAATGAAGCAAAACCCCACACTCACAGTATTTTGTTCAGGTCTAAATAAGATAAGAGGTGCAAGCAAATTCAGTTTTATTCAACCAGAACATGTAAACAGTGTTACCACTTCACGCTAACGTAATAATATACACCAGATATCATTAATAAATGCGTACTACTAAAATACTACAATATTAATATTTTTGCAATGTTGATTGTAATAGATGGATAAGACTTATTTTGGAAATTCCTGTTTCATTTCTAATATGGTGCCATAGGAGAAGACTTTGTTTGGAACACTCAGGATACCGCACAATATGGAACGACCTTGACGGGGATAAGACTTTTTTTGGAAAATCTCCTGATTTTTCTCTTTGTAATTTAAGTGCAATAAGATTGTTTTGGAACATACCACTGCTACTGCTACAGCGTCTTTGGCAGACGAATCCAATGATGTGTATAACTCAAAATGTGATTTTTTGGAAAATGCAGGATTCATGTATATTTTATAACCAATTCCTGTATTATAACTAGCTTGTTTAAAGCTTAAAGACTCCAAGGCTACAGACACAGTTTTATATAATGGTAATGCGGAATCAACAATAATAAATTTTTGTTTTAAAACGAGGAAACTTTAATATTTTCTTAATTTTTGGAGTTTGGGACAAATGAAATTGGTCATGTGAATTTCTCCCAAAAATAATACGCTACCGTACTGTTTTTAACATATCCCGATCTAGTCAGTGCTAGATCGGGATATGTTAAAAACAGTACGGTATTGCTATAAATACCCCCGTTGTAGCAGACCTGCATACTCAGCGAATTTCAAGTGCAAAACAACATATTTCGATCAAACATAGCGAGATTTGACATGTTTTTGTAAGCTCCATAAGAATAACATGGGGAATGAGTATGCAGGTTTGCTGCTACAGGTATATTAAAACTGGATGGTTTTAATTCAATATTTAGTAGATCTGAACTAGAAGAAGCCATTTACCAAGTTTTATCAAGATATGTTGAGAAATAAGCGAGATATAGAATTTTACTTATTTCCCATCAGGTTAACATTGGGACAACGTACTGTGTTTACTACTTTCAATATCTCGGTAACCAATGGACATAGAGCTATGATTCAAAATACTAAATTGTTTGTTTTTTTGGGCTTAATTCAATGGTGCCAATAAAAATTCGAAAAATTTTATTTTTCTATGTAAAAATCTCAAAAAACCCATTTTTGGGGGGGTTTACCCCCCTTAACCCCCCCTTCCGGTGGTCCGATCGGGCTGGTTTACGAACTCGTCCGAATAATTACTACTTTACACGTCTATGCCAAATTTCATTCCGATTGGACCATTTTTGCGCAAGTTATCGTGCTTAAATACACACATATATATATATAGATACCCCCGTTGCAGCAAACCTGCATACTCAGCGAATTTCCAGTGCAAAACAACATATTTCGATCCAACATAGCGAGATTTGACATGTTTTTGTAAGCTCCATAAGAATAACATGGGGAATGAGTATGCAGGTTTGCTGCTACGGGTATATTAAAACTGGGTAGTTTTAATTCAATATTTAGTAGGTCTGAACTAGAAGAAGCCATTTACCAAGTTTTATCATGATATGTTGAGAAATAAGCGAGATATAGAATTTTACTTATTTCCCATAAGGTTAACATTGGGACAACGTACTGTGTTTACCACTTTCAATATCTCGGTAACTAATGGACATAGAGCAGTGATTCAAAATGCTAAATTGTTTTTTTTAAGCTGAATACAATGGTGCCAACAAAAATTTGATTATTTTAATTTTTCTATGTAAAAAACTCAAAAAACCCATTTTTGGGGGGTTTACCCCCCTTTACCCCCCCCTTCCGGCAGTCCGATTGGGCTGGATTACGAACTCGTCCGAATAATTACTACTTTACACATCCATGCCAAATTTCATTAAGATTGGACCATTTTTACGCGAGTTATCGTGCTTAAAGACATATATATATATATATATATATATATATATATATATATATATATATATAGATATATATATATATTTATGAAAATGAACGAATAGTGTTTTTTGCTTCTGGGGGCCCCAATATGAAAAGTTATCATGGTCTCGGGCTTAGGTCTTCCCATGAGTACTACGGTAACAGCTTCTTCCCTATAGGGGAAATTCGCTAATATATATATATATATATATTTATGAAAGTGAACGAATGGTGTTTTTGGCATCTGAGGACCTCAAAAAGAAAAGTTATGATGGTTTTAGGCTTAGGTCTTACCATGAGACCTACGGTAACAGCTTCTTCCCTATAGGGGAAATTCGCTAAAAGGCTGATAAGATAATTTTAATTACAGGCCTAACTGTTGATTATATCGGTAGGCTATACCGTCCGAACAAAACATTGTTTAATGCATGTCATTTAAATAAAGAATTGTTTAATGCAGTCACAACATACACCTTCAACATACACCTCCATTGATTTGATTTTACACAAACCCCATTTCCGATCAATAAATCAGATTTTGTTTCATAAAGCTATTTTTATATGAATGTTTTATATTTTTTCATGATTTCTGTTGTACTGTTACAGTAATAATTCATCCATATATGTTCATTGTTGCAGCAATTAGATTGTTTAACGTAAGTAAATTTGGTTGCTCGTAAAACCAAAAGAAGATTTAATAAAATTTTAGCTTTTCGGTTGCTTTACAAAAATAAGATTTTATAAAATCTTATAATTATAACGTTAATTATTTAAGTAAATTAATTGAAGAACATTACATAAACCATATATGCAACTGCATATGTCTGCTCAGTTAGTCTGCCACGAAGCGAGTCTGCCTAGAGACTGAAGTACTAGTGGACTGCGACAGCCACGTTATCGATTTTCGAGGGCTTTTGATGACGTCATCGCGCAGTGGTGGGGGGAGCCACGCCCAGTGAGTCTTAGCTAAAAACATTCGCTGAAATTATGCAGTAAAATTAAAACTAAATTATTTTATTAGAGTACTATGCCATCTATGAAATCAAATTTGCTTTAACTGAAACTAATGCAGAGAATCTTTTACTATCCGTTTTGAACGGAGCACAAATGACAAGTTTCCAATGAATTTGGCGAGCAAATGTTTTTTGAATGGTCGTTTTGTATTGCTTGGCTCATAAGAATATCTTCACTACACCTGAATGGCGAAACATTTTTTCTAGTAATACTTTTGTGGAGTTTTAACGTTCTCTTCATTTGCTTCACGATCCCGCGCCTCCTCTACTGTCAGTAATCATGTGCCATCAATAAAATAATATTGGTTCATCAATAATTGTAAAATTAATTGTAATTTAAAGGAATAGGGTGATTTTAGCTGAGCGGTTCCCAACCAAATAGACGAAAAAAATTATCCTTTACCTATTCATCCTACTAATATTAAAATGTGTCAAAATTTGAGTGTTTGTTTGACATACTGTATCATGTAACTTAGCTGTAATAACGTATCCATTTGTCAAGCTAATTGCCAGCTGCTTGATTTAAACTAATCTAAATTATTTCTTTATCAAAAATACTAATAATATTTTACATGTACGTATAACCGATGTAAAAATAATCTTATTAAGAAAATATCTTGCTATTTGAACGTGATTGGGCGAAGCCACACGTACCATCTAACACGTAACCTGGGTAACATCTAGTTTTATGTAAATGTACGATAGCGAATTTCTCATAAAGGGAGGAAGCTATTACCGCTGGTCCCATTGTTAAATTTAAGCTAGGGGCCACAGTAACTTATCATTTTAGGACCTCCACAAATTCTAAAAACACCCACGTCTGTGTGTCTGGTTTTTGGCGAATTTCCCCTATAGGGAAGAAGGTATATTACCGTAGGTCTCATGGTAAGACCTAAGACCCGGCCACCATAACTTTTCGTTTTGTCGCCCCCAGAAGCCAAAAACACCATTCGTTCAAATTTTGATATGTATATATCTGAATATGTGTGTCTGTGAGCACGATAGCGCTCGAAAAAATTGTCCGGTTGGAATGAAATGTAGCACAGATATAAAATAGTTATTATTCGGAAGAGTTCGAAAACAGCCCAATCGGTCCGTCAGAAGGGGGGGGGGGGGGAATAACCCCCACCAAAAACGGGTTTTTGAATTTTTTACATAGAAAAATTAAAATAATCCAAGTTTTGTTAGCACCATTGAATTCAGCTCAAAAAACAAATAATTTAGTATTTTTCATGCTTGCTCTATGTCCATTGGTTACCGAGATATTAAAAGTGGTAATCACAGTACGTTGTCCCGATGTTAACCTTATGGGGAATAAGTAAAATTTTAAATCTCACTTATATCTCAAAACATCTTAATGAAACTTGGTTTGTGGCCTCATCTAGATGACATCTAATGTATATTTTAGTAGTCTAAAATCCCCAATATGTCCATTTTCGTGGCAGCAAACCTGCATACTCATTCCCCATGTTATTCTTATGGGAAATAAAAAAATCTATATCTTCCTTATGTCTTAACATAAACGGACAAAACTATTGATAAGACTGAGCTGATTATTGATTCAGAGAACAGTAAAAATTCAGTCATCAAAAGGTTTATCCCATACACCCCTTAATTCATCCCTTAGTTAATCCCTCCCTCAATTCATTCCTTCCCTCACTCTCTACTTCTCTTCCTTCCGACCTTCTTTCCACTTTTCCCTCCTTTTCTCCTTCATTCTCTTCTTACCTTCTCCCCTCTTCCTTTCCTACCCTTCGAAACTTTCCCTTCTTCCCTACCCTTCGGACCTTTTTTCCTCCCTCCCTCTCTTCCTGTCATTATCATTAAAATATTATACATATTTTACCCATCCTCCACCAATGAAAAACACCAATTTGAATGTAATTTCAATTTCTACCCCAGTTGCACGTCAGTTAGTACAATGGATGGTAGAAACGCAACTTTATGTACTTTTTCTTCCCTTTATATCAGCAAATTTTTATCTCTTAATCTTATTTAAGCGACCAAACTTGATTTTCTCTCTAAATCTCAAATGAAACACATTTGAATATCATATTTCTAATCCCCTCTAAACAGTTCTGATTTCAGTCAAATACTTTATTTTCACTCCATGTTCCAAGTCCCAATAATACCCCCGTTATAGCAGACCTGCATACTCAGCGAATTTCAAATGCAAAAGAATATATGTCAATCCAACATAGCAAGTTTTGACATGTTTTTGTAATCTCGATAAGAATAGCATGGGGAATGAGTATGCAGGTTTGCTGCTACAAGTATGTTAAAACTGGGTGACTTTTATTCAATGTAAAGTAGATACCAAGTTTTATTGATATAATATGTTGAGAAATAAGCGAGATATAGAATTTTACTTATTCCCCAAAAGGTTAACATTGGGACAACGTAGACCTATTGTGCTTACCATTTTCGATACCTATATCGGTAACTAATGGTCGGTAGAGCAACGATGATCGGTAGAGAAACGATTCAAAATATTACATGGTTTGTTTTTTCGAGCTGAATTCAATGGTGTAAACTAACATTAGATTACTTCAATTTCTTTATGTAAAAAAACTCAAAAACCCCATTTTTAAGGGGGTTATCTCCCTTTAGTTACCTCCCCTTACAGTGGACCGATAAGGCTGGTTTACGAACTCGTCCGAGGGATTACCACTTTACATGTCCTTAACTCTGGTAAATGTTTTACTGGACGAATACTAACTCGTGTCATTAATGAATTCCTTTTTTGTTTCGGTTTTATATCTCTAATGACGGAAGCGCCAGTGTAGCTCTACATTTTTGCCCGATTTTCGCTATCACATGATGTTTCTACATTTGAGTAAAGATTATATGTGTATATATATATATATATATATATATATATATATATATATATATATATATATATATATATATAATCTTCACTCAACGAAAAATAGCACGTGTTAACAGATGACAAAGTTTTTCTATCTCCTCCATGCAGCGAGGACAGAAACAATCCATGGTAACTCATAAGGCCAATGTTATTTTTTTGAAATTTAGAATTCAACTAGAATAACCCGTGGCTTCGCTCACGATAAAAATTAAACATACACTATCACCCATCAATTATATCGTTTTGCCTTCCCATTTGTTTTTCTTGTTGTAAAATCTACTTCTTTAAACATATCAAATGTACTTCCATAAAATCAAAACATTTAGAAATTTGCTCTTAGTACGCATATGCTACGACGGGGGTATTCTATTCCTGCCTAAAGTGCCTGTCTATATATAAAATGTGACCATATCCAGCGCCCCAACGACAAAGCCCCAAATGGTGTTGCTGCTCTGGGTAGGCTCATGCCCAATAACGGCAAGTGCTAATCCGTCCTCTTGTAAGTGCTGTTTGCTTGTATCGGCTGTCCAGTCGATCTTGCTATCAGGTGAAGAGGATTGCGCTCACACACTCAAGAAGCGAATTTACAGAGACTGGCTCACCCAAGACAAACGCCGAGAAGAAGTTATGGTCCTTTATGCTTAACGCACGGTATCTGAGCTTGCCCTGATGATGATCATGGGGCACGATATAAGGAATGGCACCCTTGGCTTTTTCGACGGCTTTGAATCTGCTCGCATATGTAGCTTAGCAAGGCCACACTGTGGGGCCTTGAGCATAGTTACCCTTAATTTGAAATTTATTGCACCCCCGTCGCAGCAGACCTGCGTATTAGAAATCCTATTTCTTTCCTTCATGAAGGCATACGTGTTAGAGGAACCATAGAACATGACTTGAAATTTTATTCACTGTAAAAGATCATTTTCTTAAGGTTTTAAGGTCTACCTTGATCAAAAAATTACAATTCCACTCCAGAAATTATTAAAAAGTGCTGTCTTACGTTTTTAGACTCTATATTGAACAAAAAGGTTGAATGAGCCGTCCCGGCAATTTTTTTAAAGTGCTGTAGATAAAATTAATACTTTACAGTAGCACACTCTTCCTCTTTAAACAGCAGTTTGTTGTCATAAAAAAGAAGTCCTTCAAGTATAAGTGATCAGTGATCACAGAAGTCCTTCAGTGATATCAATTATTTTATTTATTTTATTTTATACTACATGCCAGCATTTTATATAGTATATTGCACTTAAAATATATTCAAAAGTCTTAATTCATTAACCATCTGGCACCAAGTAACAAGTCTTCATGTAAACAAATACAATTAAATAGCAGAAAGAAATACCATTAATTTAAATCACCTGTTTTAAATCTTACTTTCACATGTTTTGTTAGTAAACAAATCTAACTCAAATTCTTTCAAAATCCCTGACATGGGTACCTTAAGACGGTCCCAGGGCTAAGCCCTAAAAGTTATCACGAAATTGAAGGTGTATAAACCTACACTACATGAAATTCTACATGTATCTACCAGGTTTCGTGGCCATCGGTCCAGCGGTGTCTGAGTTTATCAATGCTATATATATATATACACCAACATACTCTTTTATACTTATAGATTATCTGCTTATCTAAAAGACTATTTTAAATTTTAATGGGATTGTGCACATCTACAGAAAAATACAATTTTATCGGTGTTCTTAGTTACGTTGCACACACAGTCTGAGAGAAAAGAGGACAAAAACCTTATGGAGGAAATGTTTGTCTATTTGTATAAAGATGTCCATATGTTTATAGTTGTAAACAAAATGAGTTTAAAAGAGTTTGATCTTGTGTCGTCAGATAGCGCCAATTTCCGTTCTTCGATCAGTAGCATACCAAGATTAACAGAAATAGAACAAACCCAAAAGTCACTGGGTTTGTTCTATTTCTATTGTACACTTTTAACAATTTCAACCCGCCATCACTGACCAGCTGAAGTAGAGTAGATACCAACAATGACGTAAGACCATCAGGCTCCTTTCACATTAAGCGGTTTTGATGAGGCTCGTGTGTCGAACGACAAAGGTGTCGTCCGATTCGTATTTATTCAAACCTTGGGTGCTTTACACGACGCAGCAGCGTGTGCCGCTTGGCGATTTAGTATGTTCTACATGTAGATGGAACTCGTCTATCGCCTAGCATTACAACTGGGGCACGGTCGGCCATATTGCCTTAGACAAGGAACGCAAACGTTGCTGATAATGGCGCAAAAACCCAATGCTCCGCTTGAAAATTACTCCTATTTTTTATCACTTAGTATGGAGGCAAATATGGTTGACATTTTGCATGTGAGATGTCACTTAGTTGTGAACAATAATGGTATCAATGATGTTTCGAATACACTTTTTTCTATTGGAAAATAAATAGAACAAAGTCTGTTTCCAATTTATTTTAAAACTGAACATGAAAAAAGTAGTCGACTGGTACTTGTAAGTAGTCAGGTAAAACAAACGATGAAAATCGTTGCCAAAGAATTCAATTTTTAATTTTTTTTAGTTGGCTGCCGAAGTTTGGTTGAATGATGCCGTACTTCTGCCTTGATGTACCACTTTTTTCATGTGAAGAGTACCTGGATGAATATATTCGGTTTTAAAACTCCACGATATGCAATCTTGATTCAACAAGCTACATAATAGCATATCTCTTGCCAGTTGCCTTGTGGAAATAATCAGCTGTTAGATTGTTTTCATTGTTTTTCGTTTACAAAAAAAATCCTATATTATTATTTTTCAACTTCATGCAAATTTAATTTTTACAGGAGTATGACTTTCAAAGAGCTGCATTAGACTACAGATGAATATTATTGCCAGTATTTGAAGATCATCATAATTTTTAGATAACTGTGCAGAGCTATAAAGTCTTTCGATTCAAAGATTACTGACTTAAACTCTGTTGTTGAGATCTGTCAACGGCGTCACTGTCTCAATCGCCGAAACCTAGGTCCACGTTCAAGTGAGGCTGAGTCGCCGACGGATTACGCTAGTGTTGAATGTTGAAGTTTGTAAGATCGGCGGATGCGTGGACGACTCCACAACATTCGTCACTCTTCAGATCAAACATTAGGCCTACTCATATAAAATTACTCCCCTTTGGCTCACTGTACATAGCCTAGTTATTCAGATTATTTATTGGAAATATCAAAATGGAAATCAAAAGTTTAATGTTAGTCTGTTATCATTGCTGCATATGAAAAAAAGACAATACAACGGTTTGGTAACATGGATACACTCTTTTCATATTAAGGATTCTAATTGTAAATAATATTAATACAGAATCCCATGATGAACATGTCTCAAGAAATTTAGAAATTTCGCAAGTACTTTAACACAGTCTACGAAAATCATGAGACATCACTTATCAAAACAGATTATAATAACTTTGGGGGCCCCGGAACAAAACTTTTGAGAGGAACCCCCCCCCCACAAATTAAAAACGAGTTTCGTATACGCCTCTGTAAAGCAATGAATTTCTTCAGGTTCGCACTTAAATACAATCTGGCATCAGGAGTCTAAAGAAACATAGGCCTATACACAATCTAATCAGAATGAAAAATAAATTATAAACTATTAGACCTACTTTATGAACACTTTGACATTGAACTAACCACATTATTGCCGAGTTTTAAAAGATGATTATCACCAGTTTACACCTCGATTGGTCGATTGGATACCACCTGATTTCGTGGGCCCTGGGGCACCGCCTCTGTTGCCCCTGTGGTCGTTACGGCCCTGCAGGTGATCGACAAATAAATAAAGGATATAGTTTGTGTGGCCACTTCAAGTCGAACGCCATTTTTCTTCTGCACTATATTAGGATTCTTGCACAGTGTACATATTATTATGTCTCATTTACAAGAGGAATTATATACGGTAGTCCAATTTATATACGTTTATTACTTTATTTCATCCAAGGGCACAATTCCATGTTTTGAATTTATTATCATTCGTTGTTGACTAGCGGTGTTGAATAGACTGTGATGTCGGGTAATACCTAACTACTCCATGAACGCTTAACAAATATTTACAACTTCTTTTGTTTGATGGCAGCAGATTATCATTTAACATTAATTGTTCCACAAATAATGTTCAGAGAAAAACCTGAAATAATTAAAAATAAATAAAAACGTGGATTCGTCAGGGTGATTCATATATGATAATGCCCCTTTCCCCATCTACCACGTGACCACGTGACCAACCAGATTCCAGATTAACCAGATACGAAAGCAAAATAATTATAACCAGAATACCCCAGTGTGCATCTGCCCCACTGTGTTGCTTGCGCATGCGCGCGAATTCAACTGCGCCATTCCTAACCTCAAACTTAATTTCTGAAGTACAGCACAAAGACATTTGACCAACACTGTACGAAGAAGTAAATGGAAACACTGAAGCCTGCTCACAGACGTACCCATACAGAGTTAAATTAAAGATATTTAACTTACCAATCGATCGCTGCCTGGATATTCCTCAACTCAGCAAGAAATAATAAATGCACCATGAAGATATCAACAACGCTTGGCAACGACAACAATAAGTGGAGGGGAGGGGGAGGGGGTTCGCATACGGGCCGCGGCCCGCGAATACGGCCGATGATGACCGATTCAACCCGATCGTAATTGTGGGTCTATAAATTTAAAAATTGCAATTTATTTTTTCGAAAAGTCCCAGTAAACGTAAACATTCCATAATCACATTTGATATAATTGAATTTAAAAATTTAACACAACATAAAAGAAGATCAAGGGTTAGGTTATTAAGACTAAAAGAATTTTTTTGTTAGGGATCTATCTAGAATTATTTGGGAAAGCTCTTCCATTAAATTATAATATTTGATGTTTTTCAACACTCAAAATATATTAATAAGTTCAACAAAAAAAGTACAAACCACGCTTATTTTTTCAAGGGCTTCAAGCCTTTTGGTGGAAATGTAATAGTATTTTACTTATTTTTGTAAAAAATGAATTAATAATTTTGCAACTAAACTCATGGCTACAGTTTTTTAGTATGAGTTGATGGTGTCGATCGATGTTGATGGCTGGGCTCCCGATCAAGGTCTGCCGCTACGCCGCCACGCGCCGCTGCAGCCTCGAGCAGAACCGAGCGCCACGGACGGACAAGGACGATAGCAAACAAGATGGCGTCAACTGAATGACACGCTGACGATCGCTCTCCGTTTTAGCCTCCTTTGTTGACTATGGTGAACGCTTCATACCCAAAAACTGTATAAAATACATATACCTATTCATCAACGCTAGTTTTGAGAATAATGCATATCGTCGAGAATAATATTGTGTGTCTTAAACTCTGTAAACCCGCAAGCTAAACCACTACACATAGGACAAAGGACCCAGTAAATAGTTTATTCGATTTTTATCATACATTTAAAAAAATCATATTATTTTCGGATGTTTATCATCATTTCAATGGTTACTATTTTAAGAATGATTGGTCTTGTGTATTATTCCGATCGTGGCTTTACAACTCATTTTTCATCCTAATCAACAGCAAAAAAACATATTGGAAAAACATAATAACAGAATATATACAAACATATACAAAACTTAATTAAACAGAATATTTTATTGCAAACAAATAATATAAAAAGATTCATATTTTAAAATTTCGTTCAAAAGAAAACCTATTCAATAAATATGTGACAAAATTAAATAGATATGTAAATATGCCTACTGTATCATTCCTGTACAAATTTCCTATCCGTTAACAGAATTATTAGTGCATCTACATAAAAGCCAAAAACCAACGACTGTCTTGGCCACAGCAGTTTATCAAAAACTAAAAGGCTTAGAGCGATGAAACTTGCACAAATTCTGTATAGGCTCTGGATGCTTATTAAAAAAGGATTTTACAATATTTTCTCTCTAGAGGCTAAAACAGAGAACTTTTACCATTCCATATAGGCCTAATCTTCATCGTCTTCACCACATACTCTGAATTCCTAGGTTTCTATAGTTTGCAAAGAGCTGTTGTTGTAATTGCTTTATTTGCATGTTTGCATTTTACATGTTTATTTTGTTTTTAGCATGGCAACTCATAAGGCCCAAAGTTAATTTTCTTACTTTAAATTAAATTTATTACCTTCTTAGAATTACTCTGCCCAATCAATCTGCATATAACGCACTTTTTGAGCAAAAAAACGTATTTCTGAAATTTGAAGGAAATCCTCGGGGCCGTATCATTTCAAAGATTTCAAATGTCCCAGGTTGTTAAAAAATTAATAATATTAAGTAAATCAAGTGTTTCAGGTTCAAATGTGCCATGTTGGTTTAAATAATTATTGAGAGTTTGTCAAATCATTAGTCCTAGGCGTCAAATGTCCCAGGTTATTAAAATATTAAATAAATCAATATAAAATAAAATGTCCCCGATTCAAATGTCCCAGTTTTGTAAAATTACATAATAAATACAAGTTAAATCATTTGTCCCAGGTTTCAAATGTCCCAGGTGCTTTATTTTTGATAAAAAGCATCGCGTCAAATGTACCAGACTCAAATTTCCCAGGTATCACCGGCGCCAAAAGTGACTCAGCATGCCGCCGAGAGTGTTAGCCCAGTCAGCCCAGTACAGTCCGCTCAAGAAGTAGCAGCTACGGACGGCCGCATCACGTCATTCGCTATCATCGGCTTCGCGCGATCCTCCTTGCCGTGTTTTCTTGCAGATTTTATTTTGTCTTCCATAACGGTTTGAATTTATTTTAGTATTATAAACGTTTTTAAAACTATGTATTAATAGTAAATTGATCTATCTGTATGTATGCTAATCCCTTGTGAGTGAAAATCCGAGCCAGTCATTTGTTTTTGTTTTTTACTGTGGAATTTAAAGAATCAAGCCTATTGTTTGGTTGGTATTGAAATGCTATAGAATTATAAACAGTGAATTTTAGCGAATTTCCTTAAAGGAATAAGCTATTACGGTAGTACTCATGGTAAGACCTAAGTCTGAGACCATGTTAACTTTTCATTTTGGGGTCCCCAAAAGCAAAAAATACCATTCGTTCGAATTTATATATATATATATATATATATATATATATATATATATATATATATATATATATTCTACTATATATTTGTCAAATACCACTCAGTGGAAACATCGTACAGCCCAAACTACTCGACCTAGAACCTTGAAACTTTGCATGGATGTTCCTCTTAGGGCGTAGACATCCGTTAAGAACGGATTTTACAAAATTCGTAGTATAAAGGGGTTTTTGGCGAGGTCGAAGTTTTCAAATTTTCCCATTTAAAAGTATGTTGGACGATTTTTGTTTATATTTTTAATGTTCATAAAACAATCAGCTGGTAGTTAGCTTCGGAAATGTATACGTTGATACAGATGATAATAAATTGATTTCTTTGATCATGGCTTCATTGATTTTTGTTGATTTGTTTCAAGGACATAATTATGTACTATATAAAAATTACATTTAGATTAGATAAAATCCACCATTAATTAGTTAAGTGGCACCATCTATATTTCGGTAGCGGGAGTTATCGTTTTTCTTGGAGGCGTTCCTAATAATTTTTTTTATTACATCTACGTTGATACAGATGATAATAAATTGATTTCTTTGATCATGGCTTCATTGATTTTTGTTGATTTGTTTCAAGGACATAATTATGTACTATATAAAAATTACATTTAGATTAGATAAAATCCACCATTAATTAGTTAAGTGGCACCATCTATATTTCGGTAGCGGGAGTTATCGTTTTTCTTGGAGGCGTTCCTAATAATTTTTTTTATTACATCTACGTTGATACAGATGATAATAAATTGATTTCTTTGATCATGGCTTCATTGATTTTTGTTGATTTGTTTCAAGGACATAATTATGTACTATATAAAAATTACATTTAGATTAGATAAAATCCACCATTAATTAGTTAAGTGGCACCATCTATATTTCGGTAGCGGGAGTTATCGTTTTTCTTGGAGGCGTTCCTAATAATTTTTTTTATTACATCTACGTTGATACAGATGATAATAAATTGATTTCTTTGATCATTGATTCTTACGTACGTACGTTGATAATTACGTACTATATAAAAGTTACATTTAGTTTAGATAAAATCCACCATTAATTAGTTAAGTGGCACCATCTATATTTCGGTTGCGGGAGTTATCGTTTTTCCTGGAGGCGTTCCTAATAGCGTTACATCTACGTTGATACAGATGATAATAAATTGATTTCTTTGATCATTGATTCTTACGTACGTACGTTGATAATTACGTACTATATAAAAGTTACATTTAGTTTAGATAAAATCCACCATTAATTAGTTAAGTGGCACCATCTATATTTCGGTTGCGGGAGTTATCGTTTTTCCTGGAGGCGTTCCTAATAATTTTTTTATTACATCTATGGTGTTTCGTATAATTCTACGTACGCAGTTTTAAACGTGAAGAGCATACTGCCTTTAGTGGCTGAGTCTTGAGACTAAATCCCGGTAAGATGGAAAGAGAAAAGAACAATGGTTTTTCAGTCACAAACAGAATGTGCTGAAATTATATGATTCTTTGATCTATTTATGTAAAGATTTATAAATTTATACAAATCCCTGATTGTAAGTTATATTTATACTATCTTTTCTACTATATTTTTGTCAAATACCACTGACCTATCATTGTACAGCCAAAACTTGAACCAAGAACCTTGAAAATTTGCATAGACGTTCCTTACAGTGTTGGCATTCACCAACAACGGATTTTTTTAATTCGAGGTTTTTAGAGGTTTTTGGTGGAGCTGAAGCTTTGAAAATGCCCCATGTTAATGTAATGGATGATCTTTTGTTTAAATTTAAAATTTTTTTAAATCATGCATATTAGCTTCACAAACGGATACGTTGTTACAGCTGATTTATAATTTGATTCATTTTATCATGGTTTTATGGTTGTTTTGATGATTTTTTTAGGTTACTCGTACTATATAAAAATTACATTTGGTTTAGTTTCGTACCTTATACGTTCATTCATAAGCTCATTATGTGGTACCATCTTTTTAGGCAGCGGGAGCTATAGTTATTTCCTTAGGCCGGCCTTTATGTTTTTCATTACAATCATGCCAGTTACAATAATTTGGCAAATTCCTTTGACATCTAATTCAACGGTGTCCCGGCTTTTCACGGAAAAATAAATGCTGCAATCAGTGGTTGATTTTAAATTATTACTACCCGCCCATATTTTAAGTTAAATACTAAGTGAATCGAGTTTGAAATACTGCCCACGGATAGCACCATAACTGTTTCGAACATTCAGCCCTTTACTGTACTTAATTGATACCCTATACTAGGCAATCCAGAGACGTAATGGTAAATCTACAAAGTAGTACCTTAAAATCGACACATGTGGCGTTAAAATCGGTCCGGCCGTTTTCGAGGTATAACGGTGAAAACAAAACCTTCACTATGTACTGTGCTATCCTACATCCTACTGTGGTATCTATATTTTATCCTACATTCCGCCATAAAACAAACATATCTCTACATGACATATTCCTTGATATAAATATTTTCTATTCAGTCCTCTAGATTCTTCATATCAAGGTTAGACGATAATTTTTATCGTGAGCGAAGCCACGGGTTCTGCTAGTATATATAAGTCTGTTAACACGATAGCGGCCGTAAATATAGTCCGATTTTAATGAAATTTGGTACAGACGTGTAAAGTGGTAATCACTCGGACGAGTTCGTGAACCAGCCCAATCGGACCACCGGAAGGGGGGGGTAAAGGGGGATAAACCCCCCCAAAAATGGGTTTTTTGAGTTTTTCACATAGAAAAATAAAATTTGTCAAATTTTTGTTGGCACCATTGAATTCAGCTCAAAAAAACAAACAATTTACTATTTTGAATTACTGCTCTATGTCCATTGGTTACCGAGATATTGAAAGTGGTAAACACAGTACGTTGTCTCAATGTTAACCTTATGGGAAATAAGTAAAATTCTATATTTCGCTTATTTCTCAACATATCTTGATAAAACTTGGTAAATGGCTTCTTCTAGTTCAGATCTACTAAATATTGAATTAAAACTAACCAGTTTAAGCATACCTGTAGCAGCAAACCTGCATACTCATTCCCCATGTTATTCTTATGGAGCTTACAAAAACATGTCAAATCTCGCTATGTTGGATTAAAATATGTTGTTTTGCATTTGAAATTCGCTGAGAATGCAGGTCTGCTGCAACGGGGGTATTTTATTGTGGTTAAACCCCCATATGAGCCTGAAATTTTAACATTTCCCAACAGCTGGAATCTAATCTTTATTGTCATGTGCCGAAAATTCTTTTTCACCACGAAATCACCTGTTTTACAAACGTCAAACGCGGACCGAAACACACTGTTTGCCGCCACAGGACCGAAAACGTTTAGGGCCGAAAGTCAGCTGATCGTTTATTTGCTTGAAACAACGTTAGAACATCACATAATTATTCGGAGGTTCCAAAGACAGGATAGTAGCGAGCATATGATTTTCATAGCTGTGAATTGTATTCGAGTCAAATAATAATGTTTCTCGACTTCGTCTCGAATTTGAAACACGATCTCGAGCCTGCAAAACCTCATTTTCGGCCCTTGTTGCGAAATATACTATTACATTGTTTGTTGTCCCTAATCATCGACTATAAACAAAGGCTGTCAGCTACCCTGATACCTTATAGTACGAGTCAAATTACGTGGCCCATTCTGGCTTTACTTTAATTTTAGCATTGGACTGCAAACGGCCTGGGTCACGTTATTTCACTCAAACTGTACTAATTTAGCAGCCCTGTACATATCTGCAATGAAGGAGGTCATTAGAGAGAGGGCCACTGTATGACCCCCTCCCCTGGGGGAAGTTTCGACCGACTCATATATGTTTTTTGTTGGTATTGACATGTACTTTAAGGTTTTGCTTGTTTGCCACTTAAAATTACAGCATAACCCAGGAAAACAAAAAAAAAATAATTAATAGTTGAAAAATTAACATTGGGTTTTAGAAAAAATGTTTCTTCCTTTAATTTTTAGCATACATTTTTTGAGATATTGACTCGGGACTAACTTCTATCTTAGACTAGGGACAGAGAAATGTATTGTCCCTAGTCTAAGGTAATGTCTTTCTAGTCTAAGTTTTTACACATCACTCATCATCCCCACCCGCATTAAAAAGGAAACCTACAAAATACTAAAAAAATTGATACTAGTAGTAGTCTAGCAACGTAAAAACATATACTTTTTGGGGTTTTCTTGAAACGTGGGCATATAACATTATAATATGCTACCTGCTGGCACTTATCTATCGTTTTATGTAATTGGTGGACATTTGGGTTTTAGGTTATTGAACTTCGCAGCTGCATAGCTTGTTCTTAGCCGGCCAATTTTGGCAAACAAGAGAAAAAGGCTTTAGGTTATGTTTCTCATCTGTTCGTTCTGTTTGTTTTGATTAGGTTTGAATCATTGGATTTTAAAAGTATTATTTACGATGGGAATGTTATTTACTGTTTATTTCGTGTTTTAGTTTTTTTTACATGGCAATGATAACCCTAAAACACGCCAGACTTTGGAGTTGGAGAGTAAAGGTTATGAAAAATGTAAGCATTGAGTATACACTTGTAATAGACTGCTAGGCTAATGGTCTTGAACGAAGGCACTGTTTTTGGTCAAAATGCTTATAACTAAAACTTTTTTTAGGTTTTTAACAACTCATATATTATGTAAGTTATAAATATAGTGCTGTGGTATAATGAAGCAGCCCACTCAGGACACTACAAAGACTAAGGCACTACAAAGACTAAGGCACTACAAAGACTAAGGCGGCTGCAATTTCCTTAAGCGGTCTACATTTTAACGATTGAAAATATCGAATTATTACCAATATATCGATTAAAATTTATCGAATTCGTCATCTCTTTTTATTCTATCGAATCGGCTAACTTGTTAGCCTTTTAGTTTCCGGTAGACCTACGGTATATTCACAGTTGTTACGTTCGGTTTGATTAAGTTAGTCACTAACATGCATAACTTAACATAACAGAAAACTAATCAAATAATAAATTAATACAGTAATAATTTAACTTCCAATGTTATTATGATAACTAACTTAACCATAACCAAACTGCACAGAGCTCATCATTTTCTATCAGTGCTGTGTCAACGTAATAATCATCGTAAACAAAAATCAGTAGCCTACTAGTTCAAAATGGCAGATAATGTGACATAAGGTATACGTTGTTGAGTTATGTCGGTAATGTTTTAATTTAACAGTTTGAGTGTTTATCAGTTATTATTATTAATAATAGTTTTATTGTAGGGTATAGTTTCTTTTTAATTAATTTAGTTTATGGTATACAGTTTCATCATATTTAGGTTACAGCATTAGATATTGATGTTTTGTTACGGTTTGTTTTGTTCTTGATGCAATAGAATAATCTTGATTTTGGTTATTCATGTAACGGAGTTTTAGTTTGATATTTTCAATCGTTAAATGTAGACCGCTTACGGAACTGCAGCCACTAAGGCCCGTATTACATAAGGACCCTCAGCGTCCCTGTGGCTGGGACGCTAGCTTCCCTGGACACTCGTTTAGCATTGAATCAAATGGGAGTGTCCCTGTATGCTATCATACACGGACACAGTAGACTGGTACGCCATACTGCGTTCGAACTGTCCAGGCTGTGTTCGAGGGCGAGATGCAGACAAGACACATCTAAGATGCAGAAATGTGTCCCGGCAGCTCGGCCACCAGCGTCTTTAGTTTTAATTACATTGAACCTTAAGGGAACGTCCCGCGAGTTATACACGGACACAGACTACAGTGCATCTCCCGAGAAGGGTTGTTTTGATATCGAAGTCACCTCAGTTTGTAGATAACATGTGACTGGTTAAGCTGTATATTTGTACAGAGAGTTTGTATGAAGATAACTAGGTACCGTATACGCTCATTCTTCCCGTAAGAGGATGAACGAAGAAAGAGATAACTTCTTTCAACAACACCACCCGTGGTCTTTACTTTTTACTGCACTTATTTATACGCCAAATGTTTTTATAGTCTGATTGATCATATAATAATTTATGGGTTTCCCAAGCATGGGTTTTCATACAACAGCACACTTTGAAAATTCAACTGTAAAAACTAAAACATCAAACCCTATGGAACTTTGATAGACGGTTGAACATGTATTTTTATTACATAATTACAAGTTCCGAATTTTTTTCATCGTTGGAAAAAATTGCTGTGATTTTTATGAAAATAATGTCTTAAATTTTAATTGTTATAGAAATGTCAATGAAAATTTGATATCTAGCTCTTATTATACTCAAGAATAATATACAGCTAATAATTAGCCGTATTGTCGAAAAAACTTTGGGACTGCATTGCAGTAGGCCCACCCGCCATATGCCATAGAGGTAAAACTCCCTCCCGCTACGGGTTAACAACATAAACATGGCTATTTAACACTAAAGAATTATTTTTATCACAAAGATATAAAAGTTATGTGACAATGCTGTGACATTTTAGCTCCCCGATACTTTCGGCGTACATTTTCGCTCGCTGTTCGTTACCTGTTCAAATGCAAATACGAGGCAAACAGAGCAGTTATCTATGTTACTCTATCCTCCTGATTCTACCACAAAGATTGAAAAAACATGAACACCTATTTTTTGAAAATGATTTGTGACGTAATGGGAAGTGATATGAAGGTGGTTCAAAATCTTGTCTTATGTAAAATTTTGCGAGGAATCCACTGGTTTTATCAGATTTTCAAAAATTACTTCCGGTCAAGAAGATAAAATTTTCCACCGATTTCAGAGGGCTCCCGTATAAACAGGGTTAAGACGATGATGCCAGCTAACGAACTTGATCTAAAATTTTCAAAAATGAGCTTGTCTGCCAAATTCGGCAAGAATGTTCAAAAGCTTTCTCGAGTTATGCGAGCGACATACATTTTTTCCAAGTGAATTTTTGTCAATCATAAGGACTCACTTCGTTCATCCAATTACATATTTAAAATCAATGTATTTCGGTTACTTACGGGAAAGTTGTCGGTATTACAGCTAAATCAGCTGATTAGCATTGAAATATGTATTTTTTTATGAAAAAATACATTTTTGCCCTTTAACCCATTAACTCCCAAGTTTTATTTATTTCTGAAGTTTTAATTGAAATGTTTTTATTTTGTCTGTATTTGCTCTAATTTTTTGATTATGACATTTCTGATTGTCCATATGTATTGACCATAAACTGAAGTAAATAATAAAAAATAAAAAAACGTGTCCTCCTCCTCCATACAAGGGTAAAAAGAAGCAAAACTGGTGTTCACTGCAATCCCTATTAAACTTACAAATGCCGTTAACTTCCACCCAAGCCGGTCACCGTTTATTATAGGTGGGCCCTCCCACCAACTACACCACACATTTGCAAGCCTAATAGGGATTGCGCATGAGCGCGATTCGAACCCGCGATGCTCCGAAGGTCTGCGACTTTAACTTGTCAGTCAACGCCTCAGACCCCTCGGCCACGTACACACAGTCGGACGGACGCTCATTTGACTCATAAAGCCTACGGCTCTAGCGCAGCCTGGTGGCAAATCATTGAACTACGGCTCTAGAGCAGCCTGGTGGCAAATCATTGAACTAGGTGAGTATAACTCCATTAAGCACCACCAGAGGCTGCAGACGCATCGGCGCGCCCGTGGGATCTGACAGGTTAAGGGCCAAAGTACTGATTTCGAAAAAATCATTTGTGCCGTAATTGGAAGTGATACAAGGATAGTTCAAAATCATGTCTTGTGTAAAATTTTGCGAGGAATCCACTGGTTTGGTCAGATTTCCAAAGTCACTTCCGGTTTCGGAGATATAATTTTTCACCGACTTCAAAGGGCTCCCATACAAATAGGGTTAAGGCGAGGTTGCCAGTTAAAGAACTTAACTTATAGTTTAAAAAAGTGAGCCTCCTTGCCAAATTTGGTCTATATATTTAAATTAGTCTTCGAGCAATGTGAGCGACAGACATTTTTTCTGAGTGCATTTTTCTTAAACATAAGGCCTCATTTTGTCAATCTATTTAAATATTTCAAATCAATGTATTTTGATTATATAAATCAAAATTGTCGGTTTTAAACCTAAAACAGCCGATTAGCATTGAAATCTACATTGTAAAACATAAAAGTACATTTTTTGAAAATGATTTGTGACGTAATAGGAAGTGATATAAAGGTAGTTCAAAATCTTGTCTTGTGTAAACATTTGCGAGGAATCCACTGGTTTAATCAGATTTTCAAAATTTACTTCCAGTCAAGAAGATAAAATTTTCCACCAATTTCAAAGGGCTCCCGTATAAACAGGGTTAAGACGATGGTGCCAGCTAACGAACTTGACCTAGAATCTTCAAAAATGAGTTTGCCTGCCAAATTTGGCAAGAATGTTCAAAAGCTTTCTCGAGTTATGTGAGCAACATACATTTTTCCCGAATGAATTTTTGTCGATCATAAGGACTCACTTCGTTCATCCAATTAACATGAACGACGAAGTAGAAAAAGTATCAATATATGAAGTTGAGGAAAACCACAAGGTCCGCTACAAAACTGATTAAGAAAGTGATCAAGATAAAGAAGCAGGAGAAGCAAATGATGCATCAAAAGATATAGCTACGAAAGGCACAAAAAAAAACAATCAGGAACTTTTCCTAAAAATGTAAAAATTAATTGATAAAAATTAACAATGAAAATTTTATTTGTGAAATGAAAAAATATCCATGTAACAAAAAATATTCATGGTAACGACTGAGTGATTTGGTGGTGGGGCGGTGTCTCTGCAGCGTCTCGGCTGTACCCGAGACGCTAAACTGCTTCCCGGACACTTCCGGGCCTAACTATTCATCAGTTTATGAAACAATCAAATGTTTGTTTATATGGGAAACAATAAATGTTTGTTTGTTTACATGGGAAACAATCTAAAAAGATAGTAAGCCTTAACACAACTTTTCGATGGTAAAAATAGTTTTTATGTAGCTATGTAACAATGTAATGATGAATTTTCGCAGGTTATAACCCATAATGTCTTTGTTTCTTTCTGTGTTTATTGTTCGCCATGATTATTTAGCCTTATTTGTTGCTTGCGAAATCTTCTCTGTGGTGTGTTGTGTACGCTTGTTTTTTACCTCCACGTCATATCGTCTTTTTGCTTCTGAATACGCTTTCTTGTCATCGATTTCTCCTGTCAATTTATTTATCCTGTGCTTTCTGAAGTTGAGATTTTATTTCAAGTGTGTCATCGTCCCAGACAGGGCTGTACTCAGACCGGTTTTTTGGACAATTTTACCGGGGCTCGGGCCCCGCAAAACATCTACTTCAAAAAACCGTCGGCCTAGACGGACGAAGTTACTAAATCTGATATCTATAATGTTTAATTGTTAATAACGCTCATTGTAATCAATATATCAATGTATCTAAAAAAGAGGAGTGTGTTGGTATATTTCGGGCTACAGCCAAAACTACATGTCGTAGATACCTGATCTCGGTATCAAATTAAAGCTTGGAATCTCATGAGGTGCACTATCGTAGTTTGGTTTCGATATCGTCAAGGACTTAGGCACAGGATCGTCCAAAAGGGAACCATGTCAAGAGTTTCGGAAGTTTTTTTAATAGCTACTATGGTTACCATTAGAAATAGCTACAATGGTTCCTATCAGAATGCAGCACTAAGAAACTTCAAGAATACGCACTAAGACTGCAGCATTAAGAAAATAATCTCCCGGACTAAGCTGGGATTATCAGCTAGTTACAAATAATTCATTACGAATGATTTAATTTTACACCACTAAAAGACTAAATTTAGTTTTGAATTTATTCCTACACTCTCTAGGTACTCGCGATCGGCAAATACTCACGATTAAATTATATGCCCGTTTGTCTACTTTGCAAGAGATATTCACAGAGTTAGCTCGTTCCGTCGTTTTTCCGGTATTGATAAAGACCATACGCGTTCGCCTTTGCAACCTACAGCCGCTGCTGCGCCGAATACCCGCGAGCGGTTAATACGCATGATCGAATTAAACGGTCATTTGCTTATTTTACACAGTTGTCCCTATGATGGTAAATTTCTTAGTTGTTCGTATTTTTATCCCTTTATTCTTACCGTTACCTATGCGATAGTAAGTTTCATCTACCCTACTTACCCGCGGTTGGTAAACACGTGGGATTGTCGTTCACAAAATTACTCCCGCAGTTTCCGTGCAATCGATGTTGAGGCCATTTACATCCTTAGCATAGTTTCACCTATTTTTTACTCAGGATTTGGGTACATTTCCCCTCCCAATAGCATTTCGGATTAAGCGGGATTTCGGATTACTGAGTTTCGGATTTTCTGAACTCAACCGTAAAAATAAAATTAAAACAGCACAGCTTGCAGAGATTTTTTTCAAAATCATAAAACCTAAAGGTAAATATAATTTGTTTGAAAAAAGAAGCTTTCCTTTTGTTTTTTTTTTCAAAAATATTAGCTAGGCTTCCAAAGCAAATTGATAGAGATAAAGTGATTTGTTTTAGGCAACTATAAATTTTGGATGTTAAATTATGATGAAATCGACACCTTTATAGTTGGGGCGGTGTTGATGTAGCCTAGTATTTAAAATTTATTAAATGTTGCATTGTTCTCCGTTCAAGTTAATTAAGTCACGTATAGTAATTAATTGTAATCGGATGAATTAATTGTTATAATACTTCTTTACTGTCACGTCCTTTCTTTTATTTTTTAAAATAATTTTATGCTTTATTTCATGCATATTTTGCATATGAATATTTCATATGTTAAGGAGACGTAACTTTACACTGGCTATGTCTTTTAAGGCACAATTTTTTTTAAGAATGTCTAAATTTTTGACAAAATTAACTACAGTTTAACAGTAGATAGTAGTGGTCATATCTTACTGTAAGGAATTGCAATATATTTTTAAAAGAATTCATTTGTGTACATGTACAATACAGTTAGCGACTTTGGGTTTCTGTTCAAATGAAAATCGTATATATCTTTCTGAAGAAATAAATCGTATTATATATTCTGTAATTTGAATCGTACAATTATTAAGCCAACTATGCGTTTTTAGAATTAATTTGTGATTTTAATTTTAAACAAAGCTTAAATGGTCCGATTAAAAATAGCTTTCTAATTTATTTAAGCAAAACGTAGATATCTTACTTTATTAAAAAAATTAAAAAATGTGTCTGCGGGGGTTCGCAGCGGTGTGACGATTGATGGGGGGGGGGGGGGGGTGCATTAACGGGACATGAGAGGCCTGTTCTAATATCTTTACCGGGGCCCACCAAAGCTGGGTACGGTCCTGGTCCCAGAAGATCTTTTTATTCTCTCGACTGTAATTTTTTTTTTCTAGGTATGACTTTGTCTATATTTAGTTGCATGATTCTCAAGAAGTTGTTGTATTTATTAATTTAAGCAAAACTAATAACAGAGGAAATACGGAACATCATTAATGTGAACATATCAAGCTTTTCTAAACCTTTGATTTGGAATTTGATGATATATTGCAGGTACATCTGTGGAACTGTGCTCTGAATAATTTAAGGCATATCTCATAGTCCCAGATTTACTGCTAGGCCCACCAAGCCAAAGCTTAGGGCCGTGCTCTGAAAGGCTGGCCACACAAGGCCGAAAATAAGGAATTGTGAGTGAATTTAAGGGAATAATTATGATCCAGAACAGAAAGGTCACCACTTTTAGCTGAGACTGTCAGATCTAAGGATGGCCGCACAGAAATCTGGGCCTAGGGCCACAGCTGCAGTGAGCCTGGCACTGTTATCTTAGGTTGATTTCCATTCTTATCATTCTCTGTGTATTTAAATTTATATATTGTTTAGGTGGAGAGCAAACGTGTTGTTTCTAGTAGTAAAGAAAATGACGGTCAGACACTCAAGATATATACACCTGAACAACAGCTGACAGTCATCAGCACTTTGCAGAAATGTATTCAAAACAATACAACCAGGTAGGTATTTAGAGAGCAGTGAATATAAGCCTAAATTATTAATTTGTGGGGTAGGCAAGGACAGATAACGAAAAACGACTCTTAACCAACTTCCAGAAATTTCTATAAGGGAGGTTTCTGTGTTTTCCTGGCATATTTTATCTGACTGACTTGATAACTTCAAATTAAGAAACCAAGACAATACCTTCCTATAAAATATACTTATGAATCACCAAATTTTTCTCCCTCAACACACCCTACTTCATCACTCATAATTCACACAGAGCCCTCTTCTTCCGTCTCGTCCGACACCTTTCTTCTCCCTCTCCTATCATTTTTTCCTCCTGCCAAGCAGATAATTGCCTCCTCATTGGCTGTTGTCCCCAATAAGGAATGTCTTAAAGGTTGTTGACACAGTCATAGGCGTAACCAGGATGACCCAAAGGGGGGGGGGGGGTGGGTTACTCTGGGGAGGTCTGGAAAATTTGGAAAATAAGAACCAAAAACTTGTTTTTTAAGTAGTCTAGAGGCATAGGAGTTAGGGATGGTGTGATGGTTGTGGGTGTTTTGACTGAGGGATTTATTAAAGGCCCTAGTTTTGAATTCCTGATTTAATACATTAATCCTATTTGTAATGGTTATACAAGTGGGCGTAATTTCAGCATTTTGATTAGGGGGCAAGATTTTCAGACCTTTGCTCTACACATCAATGATTTAAACCGCCCCCTCTCCTTAAAAATGTGTAAAATCTGAGTTTTATCAACAATCTTTTACCGAAAGTGATATAGCTGAGAGATTTAACAGAAGATACTAACAACAGATTGACGACCATGGGGTACGTTTGCCATGATGCAACCGAGATTATCGGCCAAGAGAACACCATGAAATTTTATTTCTGCGAGAAATTTGCCGATCTCTTAAAATTTTAAAGATTTGTTTTGTTTTGAAACATAACCAAAATTTTTTGGCTGCAAATAATCGATCAAGGTATTGATTTAGCAGTAGCAATATCAAAATATGATTGAGATTTTCCACATGCAATACAACAATGCAACCAGCTCCCGGCCACTTCAGAAGCGACATGGCCATTTTACGACCATGAGCTTTGTTTGCTGTAATGCAACCATGTAATGTTTGATGTTCGCAGGCCACGATACAGCTCAACCAAGAGCTCTCATAGCCATAATATTACCGAGAAATTTGCTAGCCGCTGTAAAAACCAAAGCAGAGATTGTCTACCAGATGTCCAATTTTTTTCTAATCTTTCCCAAATTGAAAAAATTCCGAATGAGTTAAATATCATCCCATGTTGTCTCCTAAAACAATTATTTGAACACAATCATATGTAAAATGCAATATTATTTTACGGGCTCAATGTGACCGAGAGATATAACAGCCGCGGAAACACTGTCATTTTTCGATCGCATTATGACCAAGAGATTTGCTAGCCGCGATGCGACCAAAAGATGTAATTGCCACGAAAAGAGCAAGCGGTTTTGCAAACACAATGCGACTGAGGAATTAGTCAGACTTGCACTGTATGTATAAACGACAGATGACAGATTTTTTGGCCGCAATAGAGATGACGATCTCAAAACGAGCGGCAGACTGAGTGGAAATGTTTAGTTTGAATACAACCAAGGAATCTATGATTGTCACCAGGGTTCTAGAAAGCAATGTGAACACCAGATTAAATCTGGAATCGGGCGAAAAAAGTGGCTAGGGAATGCAAGATCAGGCAAGAAACTGAAGCTAACACCAACAGGAGGTTAAAAGGAAAGGTTAACATCATTAGGACAGTAGATTTCACCAACGATAACATTGCTATCATGATTTCCTCGGTAGCAAGGAATCACTTAGCTATCACCCAAAACTCATTCGTGTATTTGTGATCGTATAAAACTGCTGTGAAAAAACTATCAAACTGGGAGCCTAAGCCGATATTTAGGATTTCACTGATTATTTCTCAAAAGGAGGAACAGATTTTGATAAATTTTATACACTCGTCGATCTACACCGATACCGAGTTTTAAACTTTTCACTGAAGCTATAAATGCAACATCAAATGTTCGTGCATATTTTATGACATTCTCCTGAAGAGCAGGGAACTATTTAAGAAGTTTCCTTCATCGATGCATAAATAAATTCATCGATGGTTTTCATTGCGTGAATGGCCAGAAAATATTTTACCGAAGCTAAATAAATTTCATCTTTAAAAAGTGAGTAGGAGACTTTCAGGAAAACCATGCTCTTATATTATTTACGGTCGTTATTAAATAAAATGTTTTGACGCCCAAAACTTAAACAGCTGGTTTAAAATGCACTGGGTATTTGCATTTAACCCGGTAGAACTCGAGGTTGGTCTCGGGTGATGCTGAAACATGGAGTAACCTCACAGATAATATGTTACGACGATAATAAACGACAAATAATGTTATGGTATATATAAGATTTTAATCAATCATTTTTAAAAGGCGAAGACACGAATTGAAAATTTTGCAGGAATAGTGTTACAATATCAATAGACTATGACCATTTTGACACAAGGACGTTAAAAAAAGCTAAATATGCTTTTATTAAAATTTGACGAGGAAATAGGCGATGCAAATGGTCAAGTTATTTCATACAAATATAATAGAGTAAATAGAAAAAAATTACACCGGGTTGAAAACTGGCTTAACGCAGCATTTAAACATATAAATTGATTAATGGCTATGGGGCGTTCCTCACTTCCAACCCACGACGGTCTTAGACACTTAAGTGCATGAAAAGTGCACAAGGGTGAGAATTACGGTAAAATGTCTCTGGACTAAAATTATTCCCCGCATTTTTTAAAATTTTTTGAGACGGTAATATTTTATCTAGCATTAAAATTAAGTAAGAGTTAGAATATCTTTAGTTTTTCCGACTTTTTGCGCATAGGGGCTAAACTAAACATATTTTAAGTCTAAATACCCCCATTGCAGCAGACCTGCATACTCAGCGAATTTCAAATGCAAAAGAACATATTTCAATCCAAGGTAGTGAGATTTATTATGTTTTTGTAAGCTCCATAAGAATAGTATGGAGAATGAGTATGCAGATTTGCTGCAACAGATCCGTTCAAACTGGGTGGTTTTAATTCAATATTTTGTAGATCTAGAAGAAACCATGTACCAACTTTTACCAAGATATGTCAAAAAATAAGGAAGATATATAATTTTTTATTTCCTATAAGGATAACATCGGGAATGAGTATGCAGGTTTGCTGCCACAAAAATGGAAATGTCGGGGGTTTTAGAATAAAACACATTAGATCTTATCTAATTGAAGCCACAAACCAAGTTTTATTAAGTTATGTTGAGAAATATGCGAGATATAGAATTTTACTTAGTTCCCATAAGGTTAACATTGGGACAACGTATTGTGTTTACCACTTAGAATATCTCGGTAACCAATGGACATAGAGCAATGATTCACAATACCAAATTGTTTGTTTTTTTGAGCTGAATTCAATGGTACTAACTAAAATCATATTATTTTTATTAGCGAATTTCCCCTATAGGGAAGAAGCTATTACCGTAGGTCTCATGGTAAGACCCAAGCCCGAGACTATGATAACTTTTCGTTTTGGGGCCACCAGAAGCAGAAACACTGTTCGAATTTATATATATATATATATATATATATATGTGTGTGTCTGTGAGCACGATAGCGGCCGCAAAAATGGTCCGATCTTAATGAAATTTGGTACAGACATGTAAAGTGGTAATCCCTCGGACGAGTTCGTAAACCAGCCCGATCGGACCACCGGAAAGGGGGGTAAAGGGGGATAAACCCACCAAAAAAAAATTTGGTGAAAAATTTTACCAAATTGACGAAGATGTGTGTATATAATTAAAGTTTGACGCAAGGATTTGAAAATGGGACATTAGTCCCGAAACTAGTAATCCTAAAGTGATTATTGGATTGAAGACGAAGGTTAGTAACCTATTTATTATAAGGGGATAAACCCCCCCCAAAATGGGTTTTTTGAGTTTTTTATATAGGAAAATAAAATTTATCGAATTTTTATTGGTACCATTGAATTCAGCTCAAAAAAAACAAACAACTTAGTATTTTTCTGGAATCACTGCTCTATGTCCTTTGGTTACCGAGATATTGAAAGTGTTAAACACAGTACGTTGTCCCAATGTAAACCTTATGGGAAATAAGTAAAATTCTACCTCTCGGTTATTTCTCAACATATCTTCATAAAACTTGGTAAATGGCTTTTTCTAGTTCATATCTACTAAATACTAAAACCACCCAGTTTTAATATACCCGTAGCAGCAAACCTGCATACTCATTCCCCATGTTATTCTTATGGAGCTTACCAAAACATGTCAAATCTCGCTATGTTAGATTGAAATATGTCGTTTTGCATTTGAAATTCGCTGAGTATGCAGGTCTGCTGCAACGGGGGTATTTTTATATGTAAAAACCCCAAAAACCCATTTTTGGGGGGGTTTTTTCCCCCTTTACCCCCCCTTCCAGTGGTCCGATCGGGCTGGTTTTCAAACTCATCCGAATAATTACTACTTTACACGCCTATATGCCAAATTTCATTCCGATAGGACCATTTTTGCGAGCGCTATCGTGCTTACAGACACACACACATATATATATATATATATATATATATATATATATATATCTATACAAATTTGAACGATTGGTGTTTTTGGTATCTGGGGGCACCAAATCGAAAAGATGATGGTTTCGGGCTTAGGTCTTACCATGAGACGTACGGTAATAGCTTCTTCCCTATAGGGGATATTCGCTAAAATGAGTCCATTCAACTGGAAAAGTGCAAAAACATACATTTAGACATATAAATTGATTAATTAGTTTCTTACTTCCAACGCATGATGGTCCTTTGCTGAGTAGTGTTTATTAAAAATCTATATTTTTTATGAGATTTAAAAAGGCCTCTAATATAAAATCCGTTCAAAATGGCAATCGTTATGCTTTAGAAAAAAGAGAGCTAAAGCGAGATTTTATAGAACCAAGTTTTGAAGAGTCAAAGAAGGTGCTTAGCTTTGAGAACAATATCTCTAAAGTGAGGACTTTCTAAAATAAAATTCTGTAGGTAAAATAACATGCAAAATTGAATTTTCAGTGAAAATTTTTTGTTTTGTAAAGGTTTTGACATTAATAATAATAGGAAAAACTTTGATTTCCTTAAAGCTAATAACTGCATTTTGATAATATTTTTTTGTTAAGTAGTATTTATTTCAGTTTGAAATTATTAGTTTTTTCAACAGATTTTGATATGTGGCTGTAGCCACTTTGGCTTTCTATAAGAAATTACCAGTATAGGAAGACAAAGACAGCGATAATTTTTTCTCTTTAAATCATATTGGCATATTTAAAACCATTATGTAGTTTGTCGAGCCTCCTCACCCTGCATTTATAATACTCTAGCGGCTTCCCCCTGAATATAAAACTTTGTCCTCCTTTGCCTGCTTATTACACACTGACCTAACGCTGCAATATATCCTGGCCACCTTTTAGGGTTCTGAGACGTATATATATACACTGACCTCCTAACCCTGCAATATATCCTGGCCGCCTTTTAGGGCTCTGAGAAGTATATAAGTGTTTTTTAATTGTTGAAGAAGAAGTTTCAAACTGATATATATAGGTGCGGAAACATTAAAAGAAACGTGTCCAAAAAAAAAATCTCCATAGAGGATATAGTTTAAGGATATATATGCACGTTTGTGAATATATATATATATATACACACACACACACACACACACACACACACACACACACACACACACACACATACATCTGATATACATATGAAAATGAAGGATTGGTGTTTTTGGCATCTGGGGACCTTGAAACTAAAAGTTATGATGGTCTCAGACTTAATTCTTATCATGGATTTAACGGTAAAAGCTTCTCCCTTGTTGGGAAAATTCAGCTGATTTCAAGTAGCCAACCAATGGCACAAGGAAAGAGTAATGAATTCAAGATCTATCACCCTTTTATGTGAAGTTGCCGTTTAAGTTAAATGGCTTTCTTACTAGAAACCAGAATAAGGACTGTGATGAGCAAGTTTTTAGTACCTCTTCTTTTTTCAGGCCCTATTTAAGTGAGAAAAGATTAGAATGTTTGAAGCCCTTGTTTGAGGAAAATCCAGCTCTGGCAAGCTTAGAACCTCTGTTGCATATCAATGGCTTCGGCCCTAAGTTAGTTCATAGAATTTGTGACAGCATTCTACAGGAGTCTGTAAGTGGATTGGAGCAGGAAGATGAAGATTCCCTCAACAAGAAAAAGAAGACCCACAAAATGAGGTTACCCACTGGGTTGCTTACTCCTGCCTACATTTCTCAGGTGCTTCTTTGATAAAATTAAATAGAATAAAATAATATATTTTATAAAAAAAGTTTGAGAAAATATACGATTCCAAAAGTTCAATTTGGTGTACAGATATCTTGAACTTTGGCGATTAAGGACTGTGTGATTATTATGTAAGTCATAAACATAAATTGCACATAAACACTGCCTGTATTTTTTTCAAATTTTCCAACATCACTTAAGGTTTGTTAACACTTTGGTTGCGGCACCGAAATGAGTAAAACCATCCCCAGGGCCTGAAAAATTTTTTTGCATTAAATCTTATTTTTTGTATCCAGAAACCAGGATCATGGTCGCAAACTGTGTTTCCAGGCGTTTTTTCCAAAAAAAAATGGCGTCCAAAATCGTCAGTCTCCAGAGACCGGGCCGGCCCGCGGGAAGGGGTCCGTAGGCACCGTGACGTAATTTCCCCACTTTTAGTCTCACAAACACACGGTTTTCACAAAAAAAATTTTAAATGGCACAATAACTAATATTTACTGCATTTACAGCCCCATCCTCCCTCCCAACCAATGTTTATTTCATTTACAGGGCATCTCGGAACTGTTCAAAACAGTTACCAAAACACAAACCCGTACCTCACCAAAACGTTACAAAACTAAAATAATAAATTATAAAACGTCATATAACTCGCAAAAACACGATAGTAATAAGTCAAAACACGCAATAAGTAAGTTATAGATAAAAAGTCTCTGGAGACCGGGTCAGGCCCGTGGGAACGGCGGGCGACGCGCACAGAGTGTAGGGCAGGTTGCTATGGCAACGCACACGACAACAACTCCGAGCTTCTCCGCAAGGTCGCAGCACTGTGGCTGATTCATTCCACCGAGTGCGGGGGAGACTCGCGAGACCGGCCAGGCCGGCGCGCGCATCCAGCCACCGATCTCCGGAGACCGGCCCGCACCCAAAGTGTTAATCTCTTTGCCCCTCTTGGAATTTTATGTATTCAGTGTGCAGTGTATTCACTTTAAGTAATATTGGGGATTTAAGACATATTTTAAACTCTTTAGATAGTTTGAAATCACTGATGATGTATTCACAAATTACAAAAAAAAAGAAACATTGAGCCTTAGTGATACCTCAACTTATTAACTAGGATAACATTTTTTAAACATGAACATATTTTTGTGTCATAAATATTTGATTAGACAATTAAAATTTTCCTAATATACACAACTTTAAAACACTGGTTCATTAGAATCCAAAGAAAATGTTTATCATCCAATAAAAAGGAAACCAAACTTCGAGGTAAAATGCCTTAGGTTACCTTTTATTAATTAAATTGAAATAATAAAATTTTTTGGCTTTGCAGGTGAAAGTGGAGAGTGTAGTTAGCATCAAGCTGGGGATCAGCACGGTGAGCTGGGCACGACTGCGGACAGACGACGGCCGCCTGGACCGCTGGGACCTCGTCGACATCTCCCAGTGGGCCGACAAGAAGTTCGACATCCACTCTGTCTACGACTTGGTGAGTGTCCCCCACATGATAAGCACAGTGAGCTGGGCGTGGCTGCGGACTGACGACGGCCGCCTGGACCGCTGAGACCTCGTTGACAACTCCCAGTGGGCCGACAAGAAGTTCGACATCCACTCCGTCTACGACTTGGTGAGTGTCCCTCACTTGATAATCACAGTGAGCTGGGCGCGGCTGCGGACAGATGACGGCTGCCTGGACCGCTGGGACCTCGTCAACATCTCTCAGTGGGCCGACAAGAAGTTCGACATCCACTCCGTCTACGACTTGGTGAGTGTCATGCACATGATCAGCATGGTGAGCTGGGCGCGGCTGCAGACTGACGACGGCCGCCTGGACCGCTGGGACCTCGTCGACATCTCTCAGTGGGCCGACAAGAAGTTTGACATCAACTCCGTCTACGACTTGGTGAGTGTCATGTGATCAGCATGGTGAGCTGGGCGGCTGCGGACAGACGACGGCCGCCTGGACCGCTGGGACCTCGTCGACATCTCCCAGTGGGCCGACAAGAAGTTCGACATCCACTCTGTCTACGACTTGGTGAGTGTCCCCCACATGATAAGCACAGTGAGCTGGGCGTGGCTGCGGACTGACGACGGCCGCCTGGACCGCTGAGACCTCGTTGACAACTCCCAGTGGGCCGACAAGAAGTTCGACATCCACTCCGTCTACGACTTGGTGAGTGTCCCTCACTTGATAATCACAGTGAGCTGGGCGCGGCTGCGGACAGATGACGGCTGCCTGGACCGCTGGGACCTCGTCAACATCTCCCAGTGGGCCGACAAGAAGTTCGACATCCACTCCGTCTACGACTTGGTGAGTATCACCCACATGATCAGCATGGTGAGCTGGGCGCGGCTGCAGACTGACGACGGCCGCCTGGACCGCTGGGACCTCGTCGACATCTCTCAGTGGGCCGACAAGAAGTTCGACATCCACTCCGTCTACGACTTGGTGAGTGTCATGCACATGATCAGCATGGTGAGCTGGGCGCGGCTGCAGACTGACGACGGCCGCCTGGACCGCTGGGACCTCGTCGACATCTCTCAGTGGGCCGACAAGAAGTTTGACATCAACTCCGTCTACGACTTGGTGAGTGTCATGTGATCAGCATGGTGAGCTGGGCGGCTGCGGACAGACGACGGCTGCCTGGACCGCTGGGACCTCGTAGACATCTCCCAGTGGGCCGACAAGAAGTTCGACATCCATTCCGACTACGACTTGGTGAGTGTCCAGCACATGATCAGCACGGTGAGCTGGGCGCAGCTGTGGACAGACGACGGCTGCCTTGACCGCTGGGACCTCGTCGACATCTCCCAGTGGGCCGACAAGGAGTTCGACATCCACTCTGTCTACGACTTGGTGAGTGTCATGCACATGATGAGCTGTGCGCGACTGTGGACGGACGACGGCTGCCTGGACCACTGGGACCTCGTCAACATCTCCCAGTGGGCCGACAAGAAGTTCGACATCCACTCCGTCTACGACTTGGTGAGTGTCCCCCACTTGATAAGCACAGTGAGCTGGGCGCGGCTGCGGACAGACGACGGCTGCCTGGACTGCTGGGACCTCGTCGACATCTCGTAGTGGGCCAACACGAAGTTCGACATCCACTCCGTGTACGACTTGGTGAGTGTCCCCCACTTGATAAGCACAGTGAGTTGGGCGCGGCTGCGGACAGACGACGGCTGCCTGGACCGCTGGGACCTCGTCGACATCTCGTAGTGGGCCAACACGAAGTTCGACATCCACTCCGTCTACGACTCGGTGAGTATCACCCACATGATCAGCATGGTGAGCTGGGCGCGGCTGCAGACTGACGACGGCCGCTTGGACCGCTGGGACCTCGTCGACATCTCTCAGTGGGCCGACAAGAAGTTCGACATCCACTCCGTCTACGACTTGGTGAGTGTCACCCACATGATCAGCACGGTGAGCTGGGCGCGGCTGTGGACAGATGACCGTCTACTACCTTGTGAGTTACAACTGAAATCCACCCACATGGACAGTGTGAGTGAGTTTGAAACATTTTGGTTTTCTTCAGTATTATAGGATTTTTGCGATTTCATTGTTAATATTATCACTTGTTCATTGTTGATTGATCACCGGTTTTTGGTTGTGAAAATAGCTATTGTAAGTGGCCTTAGAGTTGGTTAATGATTATGAAGCGGGCAGTTTTGATGGTTTTAGCGAATTTCCTTAGAAATAAGCAATTACTGTTGCTTTAACAGAATGGACAAAAAATATCTGTTCTGAGCAATCATATTAATTTTATATCAATTGATAGCGTTTTATGTCTACTTTCTGAATATCAAGTGAGTTTATCGCGGAATATAGATTATATTGAAACTGTTTTAGAAAGTTTGGATGAAGGAAACCATTCTGTTGGGGCATTCTTAGACATGACAAAAGCATTTGATAGCGTTAATCATAAAATTTTACTGAATAAGTTAAAAGCCTATGGTATAGATGGGAAGGAGTGGAACTTGATAAAGTCTTATTTAGAGTGTAGGAAACAATATGTTAGTGTTAAATGTTTAGTTAATAATGGATACCTTTATGATACTAGTTCCCAAAACCAAATTTATAAATTATTCTGTACTACAAGGATCAGTCTTAGGGCCATTTTGTTCCTGTGCTATTTGGGGGGGATGCCTAAACATCTTTACAATTATCTTGAGAAATCTAAATTGTGTTTGTATGCTGATGACATCAGCCTAATTGTGAATAACAAAGACTTAAATTCTACAAAAAAAACTGTTATGATTCAATTGGAATTTTAAAAAATTATCTGAATGACAAAAATCTTTTACTGAACTCAAATAAAACTACATTAATGGAATTTAGTTGCAGAAATTCAGCGACGATGCAAAATGATATTGGAAGCAAATTTGAAATGGAAACAAAATTCTTAGGACTTATTTTGGATAAAACCCTTAGTTGGACATCATATGTAAATAAAGTTTGTAAAAAAATAACTTCTGGTATTTTCACATTAAAAAGATTAGCTCCAAATTGCTGTAAAGAAACTTTAAAATCTGTATATTTTGCAACAATTCACTCTCATATTGCTTATGGGATTGAAGTGTACGGTGGAACAAGTTGTTTTAATTTAAATAAAATTATAGTTCTACAAAAAAAAAGCAATAAGATGTATACTTAATCTTAAAAAAGATGTTTCTTGCAAGACATATTTCACTGAAATGCAGATTATGACTGTCTATAGCCTTTCCATATATAGAACAATACTTTTTGTAAAAAAAATTTAAGCGGCAGTGTGAGATACATAACTATAATACAAGAAATAAAGAGAGTTTTACTGTAAAAAACATCACACAGAAAAGTTTACTCAAAGACCATCTTATAGTGGTACAAAGTTTATTAACCACCTCCCAGATAGCATCAGGAATGAAAATAATTTTGCAAAATTTAAAAATAAACTAAAGCATTACTTGATTAGTCACCCAAATTATTGTATAAATGATTTTTTTAAGATAAAAAGTAAGTAAACAAGTTTGTTTTGGGTTCTTGGAAAATAGGAAAGCATTGTTTTTAGCGAATTTCCCCTATAGGGAAGAAGCTATTACCGTAGGTCTCATTGTAAGACCTAAGCCCAAGACCATGATAACTTTTCGTTTTGGGGCCACCAGAAGCAAAAAACACCATTCGTTCGAATTTTTATATCTATATATCTATATATCTATCTATGTTGATGAACATTAAAATAATATATATATATATTATTCCGATATATATATATAATATAGTCCGATCTTAATGAAATTTGGTACAGACATGTAAAGTGGTAATCCCTCGGACGAGTTCGTAAACCAGCCCGATCGGACCACTGGGAGGGGGGGTAAAGGGGGATAACCCCCCCCAAAAATGGGTTTTATGAGTTTTTTACATAGAAAAATAAAATTTATAGAATTTTTATTGGCACCATTGAATTCAGCTCAAAAAAACAAACAATTTAGTATTTTGAATCACCTCTCTATGTCCATTGGTTACCGAGATATTGAAAGTGGTAAACACAGTACGTTGTCCCAATGTTAACCTTATGGGAAATAAGTAAATTTCCATATCCAGTGATGGATATAGGGGGGGGCAGCGGGGGCACCTGCCCCGGGCGCCGGCCAGTAGGGGGCGCCAGCGGCGCCCCAACTGGCTGGCTGCGGTTGAGTAAAAATTGAAAAAAAATATTTAAAGTAAATTTTTTCGTTTTGCGGCCGGCAAATCTCTCAGTAGCATCACTGCAGGAAAATCTCTGTCATATAGCGGCCATCAAACCTGTCTCTGTTTTCGTGACCTTCACATTTCTCGTTGTTTCATGGCAAGAAACCCGCTCGCTCGTTTCGCGGACGGAGAATAGCTCACTCGTCCCGCGGCCGAAAGAGCGCTCGCTAATTTCGTAGCCGGAAATCGCCTTTTGCGGCCGGCAGATCTCTTGGTCGTATAATGGACGACAATTCTTCCGCTCTTTTCGCGGCCGTCATATCAATTGGCCATATCTTGAACAGATAATCAGTCATTGCTGGCAGGCATATTTCTTTGTTGTTTCACTGCCGACAATATTTCGCTATTTTTGGGGTCGTCATTTTTGTTGCAAGACCCAGAGTTCCCACTCACCCGTGAAACCTTAAAAACTGTGAATAAGCCGTGAATTTGGCAAACCATGAAAAAATGAAAATGAAATGAAATGAAATTCTTTATTCAGCAAAAATACATACAAATTGATAACATGCATAAATATATAGCTGAAAATATTTCCCCACATGGGCAGAGAAGCCTGTGTGTGGGGAAAGAGTCTGTCAGTCATTATGCGATAAATATTTAAAAGAAGAGAAATAAGGAAATAAATAGGCCTATGCAGAAACAAACAAACTGACCATGCATGCACATATTTGCACTAATTACTAAAAACTACGAAATAATTTAGTAACGTTCAATAAATACTTATGTTAGTTACGAAGAGCCTGGTCATCATGCACACAATTATCAAGCACCTCATATGCACCATTCACATTCTATACAGCCATGCACCAGGCACTCGGCACAAGCATTCACGCACACACACACACACACACACACACACACACACACACACACACACACACACACACACACACACACACACACACACACACACACACACACACACACACACACACACACACACACACACACACACACACACACACACACACACACACACACACACACGCACGCACGCACGCACGCACGCACACACACACACACACAAACCTAAGAAAAACCACAAAGCTTATCCTATGTATATGGTGAATTAAAAAATGATTGTAACCTATCTTGCCCTAGGTCAATGAGCCAGTTGTTAATGGTTTTCTTATATACAGTAATACTGCATGGATTAGGATTTTTTATACTATCAGGAAGTTTAGGAAATACAATATTAGCAACATAATGAGATGATGTGGAATTTATTGTTCTGGTAAGTCTGGGCACAACTATACCTGAATTAGCTGCAAATCTTGTAGGATATGGATGAGTATTTTTTTGAAAAATGGTATTCTGATTCCTATTAATGTATAAAATTAGGGTTCTTAAGTACAGTTGGGAAACATTAAATACTTTAAATTCCTGAAATAATAGTTCACTTGGATATCTAATATTTTTATTCAAAGCAGCTTTTATAATGGATTTTTTAGTGATTTCTAGTGGTAAAATAATACTTCGGAAACCACCTCCCCAGGCCAAGATCCCATACTGCAACAGGGATTACACATAGGCAAAATAAACTGTTTTAATTAAATCAGGTGTGAGAATTTTATTTAGATTTGAAAAAATGTAGCTGAATTTACGAAGTTTTTGCCTCAAATAAGTGACGTGACTAGCCCATTTCAACCGATTGTCAAAAATTACACCTAGGTACTTATACTCAGACACCCTATCAAGACTATCACACGAGACACAGCCATTCATACCACCACATGTGTGCAATCTCAATAAAAGGTTAACAGGATCGTGATCGGCTCTGACGGAAATCGTCATATATTTTGTTTTGGAGGTATTTACAGAGAGCCGATTGAGTTCAAACCACTGTTTGACGGCGAAGAGGCCACGCTCAGCCAAAAGGTACGTTTCCTCCCAGCTGTCACCCCCGAAAAGCAGAGCTGAGTCATCAGCATACAAAAATATCTGCCCCTTTTCTAAATGTACTTTACCCAGATTATTTATGTATATTAAAAATAGGAGAGGACCCAAGGTGCTTCCCTGCAAAACCCCATAGTCAATTTTAGCAGGATTGCTTGATTGGCCAAGTAAAGAAACAATTTGGTAACGGTCAGACAGATAACTTTTAAACCAATTCCACGCAACTCCACGGATCCCTACATATTCAAGTTTTTTTAATAAAACATCTCTATCGACCGAATCAAACGCCTTAGCAAGGTCCACAAAAACTATCAAAGGTTTTTTACCATCCCCAATCAAATTATGAATGTTCTTCGTTAGTAAAAAAAGATCATCATTAATATTTTTGTCCCTCCTAAATCCAAACTGGTTTTCGTAAAGTAACTTTTGCGTTAATAAATAATTTTCAAGCTGAAATCTTACACATTTCTCTAATATTTTAGATATAACACTAGTCAAAGTAATAGGCCTAAAACTAACACATTTACTTTTATCGCCGCCTTTAAATATCGGAATGACTTTACCAGTTTTAAAACATTTAGGAAATACACCTGTAATGAGACTCCTGTTCACTAAATGAAGAAGTGGCATTTTTAAATAATGGAAACATTTCTTAATTAAATTTGCCGGGATCTGATCTTCCCCCGGAGCCGATCCACCACGAAGATTTTTCACAACTTTCTCAAGCTCAGCCTCCGAAATCGGCTCCAGCCGGAAGGTGGAGTCCGCCAGGAAATCCCTATCGTCAACGACAATCTCGGTAGGTGAAGGGACTGCACTCGCCAAGTTAGCACCAACCCCTACATAATAGTCATTAAGTTTGTTGGCAACATTTCTTATGTCCTCTTCTGCAATATCATTTTTACCATTCAAAAAATGTTCAATCGGAAAAGAGTCCTTACCTTTTTTTGTTCCCATAATTTCTGAAATATTTTTCCACAATTTCATTTTATTATCTTTTGATTCCATTATCTTGGTAGGATAAAACATATTCTTAGCTGCTTTAATTGTTTTGCTTAGGGTGTTTCTATATGTTTTGAAGTGCAATTTAAGGGCTGTATTGAAAGGTTGATTTTTTATTCGTCTGCTCATCTCATCTCTGACTCTGATCGATTTAACAATTCCCGATGTTATCCATGGTTTGACCTTACAATATTTTGACGAAATTTTAATAGTTTTAGTTGAAAGTTGAATTATGTTTTGCAAACGCTCCACAAACATCTGACAGCTCAGATCCACGTCCAAAATCCCGCAAATTTGCAACCAATCAAAGTCAGAAATGAGACGACCAGCGACCTCAAAATCCAATACCTTATTTTCGTTTGCAAATCGGCATTTTTTATTAAAATTGAAATTGAGAGGGAAACAAACCACCGTAAAATAATGATCAGTGATCCCGGATTTAATAACCGCAGAATTAATGTTCTGAGTATTTTTCATATCAGTAAAAAAATGATCAATACAACTTTTAGAAAATTCCGTGACTCTAGTTGGGACATTAATACAACTAACGAACCCGGCCCCGTATAATACATCCAGATACCTTTGAGACATTTCAGGAAGTATACAGCAGTTAATATCGCCAGTTAAACAGTGTGTCTATTCCTGTTATCAAGATAAAATTCCAGGTCGTCGATAAACAAAGATAGGTCGCATGACGGACTCCTGTACACAGATAGAAGCGATAGCCGCTCACCGCCAAACTTAATATCGACCTTCACACATGTGGCCCCAAACATACTCACTTCTTCCACACAAACAGCAAAGCACTTCCTCACAAAAACAATTACGCCGTCATTTTGGTTCTTACTCTCTCTGTTAACAATCACATCATACCCATCCATACTCACATTCGCACAACATTCATCCACCCAGGTCTCAGTAAGCACTATGACATCAAATTGGTTATTCAAGGTACTTAAAATTGCAATTAGTTCATCAAAATGTTTGTTTACACTGCGAATATTTAAACTAATGATGGAAAACCCACAATTTATGTTGACATTTTGTTCTGCAAAAAAATTAAATTCTAAAAAATCTTCATATGTGCATGCATTTACATCTATATCCAAAGCAATTTCATCTGAAATTTGATTGTTTAAACGGCTGTCACCCATCCGCACGTAAACACCAGCCCTCCTGCCCCACCCCAAAAATATCAAGATGAAAATTGCACACAAAAAAAAATTTTGTGCCATAACTTAAACATTCCAAAGACATTAAATTAATGTAGACATGCTGTTCTTAGTACTTATCCAGTAAGAAATGTTTAATAGAAGTAGTATTAATTACTGTCCAGAAATGAAATGTAACTCTAAGAATTTAGAAAAACTTACTTATTCATATTATTTATGACTATTAATGCGGTTTCATTATTTCACATTAATATTTTATCTTACACGAGAGAAAAAAAAAGATTGACCAAAATGCAAAATTAGAATACCTAAGTACTTATTCCGCACAAACTAAAATACTACTTACTCCATTCAAAACAAGGAGAACTTAAAGTAACTGTTAAAAACCTGGAAAGAGCCGTGAATTTCATCATCAGACCTTAATATTTTTATTAAATTGAAGAGAAATATTTGTATCAATTTATTAGAGACATTAAAAATGATTCAAAGACAGCAATTGTGTACTTCAAGACGTATATTGTACGTATAGGGCTAGACGGTAGGGCCTGCTAAACTGAGATTGAGATTCCACTCTGGCTGTGGAAGGAGGGGTGGAGACTGGGGAGGTAATGGCGGAACGCGATCGGTTGCCTTGGAGGGGGGAGGAAAGGATGGAAAGGTGAAGAGAGAGAAGACTAGATAGCTGAAGACGCACGCTCATTGGTTTACGTTTGCGCGGCAAATAAATATGTGAATTTCTTCCTTCCTTAATTAATTTGTTTTCTTATTCTTTTCATTCCTTCTATTGTACGATTCATCGGTTTTCAACTACCGATTAATGCATCGATGTCTCCGGCGCTTGTTTCTAATCATTTTCTGTTTTTGTATCATCGTTCAAGATGTTTGTGACAATCAATAAACTCTTTAAAAATGACGCCAGAACGAACGTCTTTGTTGCGTCTTTGTTGCGTATTTTGTTTTCTATATGCGAAAATCCAAACGACTTGTCCTACAACAACATATGACGGCTAATATTTTTTGTCTAATTTTCAGTATAAATCGATTGAGACAAAAATTAAATTTTTATCTCTTGCCGTTCAAGAGAAATTCTATGATCAAACTATAGACTGGTGTATATTTTGTCGTTCTCCAAGGTCAACTAAATATAGCAGAAACTCCGAATTCCATCTAATTGGAGATAATATTTTTTCACCTGCCAACGCCCTTTCCTTATCACTCAGGATTATTCCCTTTCACTCAGGTGTACGTTTTTCGTGGGAAGGACACGCTCTTCCGGTTTAACGTGACCAAAAATAGATCACAAAAATTATCTTCTCGATAAGACTTCTCGTATCATAAGCTCGGCTAGAGATTCAACCTTATTCAAAGCTGTTTAGTGTTTGTACGACTATTTCATTGCGTCAAAAGGAGCAACGGTCCTTTTAAGTTGTTATACGAGGATACGATATTAAGCAGTAAGCGTACGATAATTTTGAGTCGGCAAGGGGACGGCTGGTTGTCTGACCGAGACGTATAGTGAAGATCGCTTCGAAGTTTGACATCGCAATCGCGACCATCCCTGTTCGTCTCGTTATAATATTGCGTGGACGCCGTAAGTCAGAAGCTTGGCGCGAATCATTCATTGTTGAACATTTTTAAAGTTTCGGGTTTCTTTCGGGTAGTGTGTCGGGTATCGTCAACCCGATTTCTTTCGGGTAGTAGGTACCCGTCCGACCCGACGTGTAATAAAAACCCGCCGAATTAAGCCTGATACGTGTCGAACCCGCCCGACCACTCGGGTTCACGTAATTACCCGAAGCTAACCGAATTTACGGGTACCCGCAGACCTCTACTTATCACTCACTACCCATTGCACTGTTTGAATGAAAACAAGGTCCTAACTTCGGCCGCTGGAAAACATAAACTGTTCATGACATGGTAGCAGAGCGCGATTAAACTTAAACACCTAAAATAAAAGGTAAATCACTACAAGATGACTACAAGACGAATTAGGAACAATTATATGGAAACTAGCAAGAGGCTAAAAAATACAATTACCGAAGCCATACAGTTGATAGATGACACTACAACTTCACTTAAAAAACTCACGACAACTCTCCAAGTACTCATTACCTATGGAAAACGAGTAGAAGATATAGGAAATGCCATTGAAGCTTTAGAAGACCTATCAGAGGAAGAAAGAGAGGAAAATGATCGATTAACTGAGGGCTTCATGACGCTGATGTTGGATTACGAAGAAACACGTGAAAAACTCAAAGTCAGCATTACATTTTTGGAAAAAGAAACTAATGCTAACCCTAAAACTGACTCTCATAAAAATCAACTGGAAACTGACAGAACTAGTCCTCTTCTTGTACAATCAACGTCAGGTAACTCAACTTTCGCTGTTCAACCAAACTCAGGTAATTATACTTCAATCAAATTACCTAAACTAACTCTTCCTTCATTTGGGGGAGATGTCCTTAGATGGCAAGAGTTTTGGGACTCGTTTGAGGCAGCTGTCCATAATAACCAATCTCTTTCCAAAGTTGACAAATTTAATTATCTCAATGCACAGTTATTGAATGAAGCTAAACTTTGTGTAGCAGGTCTATCTCTGACCTCAGAGAACTATGAAATTGCTATATCTATATTAAAGGATAAGTTTGCGAATAACCAAATCATTATTAATTCACACTATAAAGCTTTAATGGATTTAACACCCGTAAAGAGTAATGAGACTAACAAACTAAGGATTTTGTTTTATACCATTGAAAAACATATCAGATGTTTACAAAGTTTGGGAGAAGATATAACGTCAAATTTTTTCTTCTCGCTTGTAATGAGAAAGCTTCCTCTAGAAGTAGTTATCAAGGTAGAAGAACAAAATGTTACGCTGTTGACATGGTTGTCGTCGAAGTGACGAATAAGTTGATTATAAATTATTGAGACCGTGTTTTAGTTTTAAGTTTTTTAATTCATTTACACCAGTTTTCACTACATTTCATAACAAAACATAATATAATAATTTCTTAGCAACCAATAAATCCAACCATCAGCTGTTGTGTTATATACAGTTTATTAGAACATCTTGCCTTTGGCAACACTCCCGCAGGAAACAAGCCGTACCAATGGGTTAAATTCTTCTTAGTTTGTTTCATTGAATTCCATCGGATATAGTAAATTGATCTGCCTTGAAATGCAGTTACCATTTCCTAGTTTTACTTTTGCGGTTCTTACGTTTCCATCATTACTTTTTACTAAGTCATATATTTTTCCCAGTCTCCACATTCCCCTGGGAAAGTCACCACTGACATGCACTATGTCTCCAACGGAAGGAAACTTTTTTGCTAAGATTTTACTTTGTTTTATGTTGGTTTGAGTTCTTTCTCTCAAACTTAGGAGGTAGTTATCCTTCCAAATTTTCCAAAAGTTACTCAAAGTATTGTTTCCTTTTCTCCACATATCTAGAAGATGTTTCTTGGTTCCACGAATCGCTTGAGGAATGGAGACTAAGTTTTGGTCTTCTGCGTAGGAATTACTATTTATGAAACCATTCATCCCATGGAAGTTGAGAAAGTGACCGGGAGTGATGATGTTGTCATTCAAGCTGTCATCGTTAGAAGAAACGTACACTAAGGGCCGAGAGTTAATTACTGCTTCAATCTCAACCATGACTGTATCAAGTTGAGATTTAGTCAAAGTTAGTGTACCAAGACTTTTCCTGAGGCATCTCTCGACGAGAGATATTAATCTCTCATAAAACCCACCCATCCAGGGAGCAAGTTCTGGGATGAAAGTAAACTTTATGTTGTTTTCTTTTGTATAGCATAACACTTCGCTTGTTTCATGAGGATTAAGTTTAACATTTCCCAAAAATGAAGCTGTTGTTTTGAATTGAGTGGCATTGTCAAGGTAAATTTTCATCGGTTTACCTCTTCTTCCAATAAATCTTCTAAGGCATAGTAAAAATTCTTCCGAAGTCAAGTCGTTGACAACCTCCAAGTGAACAGCTCTTGTGACCAGACACGTAAATATGCAACCATACACTTTTGAAATTAGTTTTTTTGGAGCCCTGAAACGATTTTACGTAGAGAGGTCCAAAGTAGTCTAATCCAGTATTTTGAAAGGGTACGCTTTCCGTAATTCGTTCCGCAGGAAGAGGAAGCATGTGAGGTAGTCTATAAGGACCACCCTCATACTTCCTACAGGCCAAACACTTTTGTATAACTTTATACACTTCTGATCTTCCATGGATTATCCAGTAAAATTTTCGCAGTTCTGATAGGGTGTGTTGGACTCCTACATGATAAAGATAGCAGTGACACTCTTGTATAACCAGGTAAGTAAAGGCATTATTTTTTGGTAGAGGTGTCGGGAATTTACAATTTTCATCGATGACTGCATTTGACATCAGCTGTTTAGAATTTGAACACCAACACCTGAGATTCATATTAATATCAGAGAATAAAGTTGAGGCTGTTTTAAAAAGTAACGTTGCTTCTTCTTCTGTGTCACAACCCGTAACCATATTGTCGACATAAAAAGACGATTTCAGCTTAGCAGTAAGATTATCACATTCAGAATGTGATAAGTGGTGCATAATCGTAGCACTAAGTAGAAATGGACTAGATATTACCCCGAATGGGACCCTACAAAACCTATAAATCTCAATGTTATCTTTAGTAGCTGCTGAAAATGGATCTTTCAGCCACAAAAATCTAGTTACATCCCTATCTGGGTTTTGTAAACTTATTTGTAGGAACGCCTTCTCTATATCCGCTGTGAGTCCGACAGCATTAATTCGAAACCTAAGTAACAAGCTGCACAAGTTTTCCAAAATGACTGGTCCACGGTAGAGACAGTCGTTTAGACTATTATTACTCATCCTAGTTTTGGCTGAAGCATCGTACACTATTCTTAGTTTGGTGGAGTTGTTTGTTACATTTATTACTGGATGATGAGGTATGTAGTGAATAACGTTCTCTGAATTTTTGCTGGTACAGTCACGTACACGTTCAATGATGCCAGCGTCAAGTTGGTTTTGAATTACCATGTTATACTCGTTGAGAAGATTCGGTTTACTCGAAAGCCTATCTGTCAACGATTTCAAGCGTCCAAGAGATAGATTGTAGTTATTCGGCAGATTTGGTGGATACTCTTTCCAAGGCCATGAAACAGAAGAATATCTCCCGTTTTCAAACTTGACTGATTCGTTAAACTTACCAAGTGTAATATCGTCATCTTTAACGTATGAATCATCACGAATACCAATAGTTTCCAAACGCCATAGGTTTTTAATGTCATCATGTTCACAAATATTTGTGTCAGGCATTAAAAAGTTTGATGACCTTGGAAATAAGTTTGTTGGTTTCAGTAAAGTTAAAAATGATGATTCATACAGTGGTAACTGAAGGCTATTTGTACTATTTCTACCACTGATAATCCATCCCAGTTTTGTATCAACTAGGTACAAACCTGGTGAAAGTTTCATCGTGTCACCTGTCACGATATCGAAATAATAATCGTTCCCGATTAACAGGTCGATTTCAGTAGAAATCAATTGTCCGTCAGCTAATTTTAAGTTTGGAAAACATGATTTTATTTCATCAATATTTATTGTGTGTGAAGAAGGTACCTTTCCAGTGATATGAGGGACCACGTTTGCTTCGATCTTTAATCGATCATTGTCAGCCAATAGTAAATCAACACTTACCATTTTGGTTTCAATCGTTTTAGACTCATGGTTCCCAAAGGTAAAGAGAGAAAGTATTTGTTTACCTTTTCCCTTTAAACCTAATTTTGAGGCAATCCCTTTGGATATATATGATCTTTGACTCCCAGTATCCAGAAGAACCCCACAACTTATTTCTTGGTTAGATTCTGTGTTTCGTAACTTAATTATTGCAGTTTGTAAAACAACATTCTCAGATAGTGAAACCAACGCAGTTTCTTCATTCAATTGTTTAGAGTGAGAGTTAACCTGTTCAGATGAATTAGAGTAGATAGTTTTGTACTTGGGAAACGATTTATTAAGAGTGATTGATTGGTTGTCCCCCCTTTTGGAATAAGTTGATGTATTAGATAGTTGATCTGAAGGAAACTGTTTGTTACATAAACTCCTATGGTGGTTACCCCGTTGTTTGCAGTAAACACACAATTTATCTGATTTACAATCTTTAACCGTGTGACCTTTTTTTAAACATACAAAACACATACCTTTGATTGCGTTCTTCCGTTCATCGGTTGTCCTGTATTTTGGGCATTGGTCATTCCAATGGCCGCCCTTACAGAAGATGCAAGTAGGTGTCTTACTCTCATACGATGGTAGAACTTGCTTTGTAGAAGGGTTGACTCTTTTGGAAGGTTGTAGTAGATCATCCTGGATTTGGCTTGAAAATGTTTGGGTAAAGGATTTTGACGTACTTATGCCTAGTAAGAGTTCAGACTTTTCCCTAGCCTGGATTATATTCTTAACTATTAGACATAAAGTAACAACATCGAGAGTGTTATTAACATTTTGTTCTTCTACCTTGATAACTACTTCTAGAGGAAGCTTTCTCATTATAAGCGAGAAGAAAAAATTCGACGTTATATCTTCTCCCAAACTTTGTAAACATCTGATATGTTTTTCAATGGTATAAAACAAAATTCTTAGTTTGTTAGTCTCATTACTCTTTACGGGTGTTAAATCCATTAAAGCTTTATAGTGTGAATTAATAATGATTTGGTTATTCGCAAACTTATCCTTTAATATAGATATAGCAATCTCATAGTTCTCTGAGGTCAGAGAAAGACCTGCTACACAAAGTTTAGCTTCATTCAATAACTGTGCATTGAGATAATTAAATTTGTCAACTTTGGAAAGAGATTGGTTATTATGGACTGCTGCCTCAAACGAGTCCCAAAACTCTTGCCATCTAAGGACATCTCCCCCAAATGAAGGAAGAGTTAGTTTAGGTAATTTGATTGAAGTATAATTACCTGAGTTTGGTTGAACAGCGAAAGTTGAGTTACCTGACGTTGATTGTAAAAGAAGAGGACTAGTTCTGTCAGTTTCCAGTTGATTTTTATGAGAGTCAGTTTTAGGGTTAGCATTAGTTTCTTTTTCCAAAAATGTAATGCTGACTTTGAGTTTTTCACGTGTTTCTTCGTAATCCAACATCAGCGTCATGAAGCCCTCAGTTAATCGATCATTTTCCTCTCTTTCTTCCTCTGATAGGTCTTCTAAAGCTTCAATGGCATTTCCTATATCTTCTACTCGTTTTCCATAGGTAATGAGTACTTGGAGAGTTGTCGTGAGTTTTTTAAGTGAAGTTGTAGTGTCATCTATCAACTGTATGGCTTCGGTAATTGTATTTTTTAGCCTCTTGCTAGTTTCCATATAATTGTTCCTAATTCGTCTTGTAGTCATCTTGTAGTGATTTACCTTTTATTTTAGGTGTTTAAGTTTAATCGCGCTCTGCTACCATGTCGTCGAAGTGACGAATAAGTTGATTATAAATTATTGAGACCGTGTTTTAGTTTTAAGTTTTTTAATTCATTTACACCAGTTTTCACTACATTTCATAACAAAACATAATATAATAATTTCTTAGCAACCAATAAATCCAACCATCAGCTGTTGTGTTATATACAGTTTATTAGAACATCTTGCCTTTGGCAACACCTGCAGGCGACCAACGTTGTGCCATTAACTAACATTTACGGACAGTAGAACAACGATTTATCCGGAGGTGTATTAACCAGGCGGCGCGCCTAACCGGTGTCCAAAACTGGCAACAAGAATTATTTTTAATCATTTTTTTACTTTCAACTTTTGCAAAAAACTGTTTTACAATAAAATGTAATTGAAGTGTATTTAATAACTTGCGATTAATTTTTAAACAAACACGACATTATTTTAATACGTGTTGTATATATAGATCATATTTCGAGTTTTCGATGATTAGAGAGTTGATAATCACGAACTTCAACTCGGTCAAGGCGCTATAAATGAACTATCGAGTATTATCGAAAGGTTGGCAACATACGCAAGCGCAGACTATCACATTGTCTTTCATTACACGGCTGTTTGTTGTCTTAAAACACAGTGCGTGATTGGCTCGTTGCTATGACGACACACGGTTGTCATGGCAACATACTGTGCGACAGTGCGCACTGGACTCTGCGCATTGTGTGGGCGGATAGAAAGCAGAAAGACAGGAAGAAAGGAAGGAAGGAAGAGAGTATGGCGTTAAAAATTAAAAAATATTTAAGTTGCGTGCGTGTTTGCAATCGCCAGTACATAGGGATGACAAAATTTTTTGATTTGTCGATATATCGGTTTTTCGATATATCGGGAGCAATATATCGATGTTTATGATATATCGACCCCCAAAATATCGATATATCGGGTTAACGATATATCGAAAACTTTACTGCGCTTTTTGACAAGAAAACTGCTTATTGTAAGTTCAAATATGCAATCACAAGGAATATTAAGTGTTAGTTAAGTAAACAGAATCACGAAAAATGTTATCTTTAATTTCAAACATCATGAAAAAAATAAAGTTATGCACTTTCAAAAAAAACTATGCAATTACTTTCATACAAAGAAATACCCCCGTCGCAGCAGACCAGCATACTCAGCGAATTTCAAATGCAAAAGAACATATTTCAATCCAACATAGTGAGATTTGACATGTTTTTGTAAGGTTCATAAGAATAACATGGAGAAGGAGTATAAAGGTTTGCTGCAACAGGTCCGTTAATTTGTTTGGTATTAATTCATTATTTAGTAGACCTTAACTAGAAGAAGCCATTAACCGAGTTTTACCAGGGATATGTAAAAAAATAAGGAAGATATAGCATTTATTTTATTTCCCATAAGGGTAACATGGGGAATGAGTATGAAGGTTTGCTGCTACAAAAATGGAAACTTCGGGGGTTTTAGAGTAAAATACATTAAATCTCATCTAGATGAAGCCCCAAACCAAGTTTTATCCAGATATGTTGAGAAATAAGCGAGATATAGAATTTTAGTTATTCCCCATAAGGTTAACATTGGGACAACGTACTGTGTTTACCACTTTCAATATCTCGGTAACCAATGGTCATGGAGCAATGATTCAAAATACTTAATTGTTTGTTTTTTCGAGCTAAATTTAATGGTGCTGGCCAAAATTTGATTAATTTTTTTGTTATATGTGAAAAACTAAAAAAAACCCATTTTTGGGGGGTTTATCCCCCTTTACCCCCCCTCCCGGTGGTCCGATCGGGCTGGTTTACGAACTCGTCCAATTGATTACCACTTTACATGTCTGGACCGAATTTCATCAAGATCGGTCCATATTTACGGCCGCTATCGTGCTGACAGACACACACACACACACACACACACACACACACACACACACACATATATATATATATATATAGATAGATAGATATATTAAAATTCGAACGAATGGTATTTTTTGCTTCTGGTGGCCCCAAAACGAAAAGTTATCATGGTCTCGGGCTTAGGTCTTACCATGAGACCTACGGTAATAGCTTCTTCCCTATAGGGGAAATTCGCTAAAATTATTGAAAATACCCTAAAAACCCAAGAATTGAATTTAAATCAATACAAATAAAAAAAAACATTAAACACAAAGTAGCCAAAAGCAGTCTGTCAAACTTGTTTCACTTCCAATATTTATCTGGGAGTGCGTTCAAAAACAAAAGAATTCGCATGCAGGCATTCAGGGAAGCAGGGCAGCCAACTGAAACGTTTCTAGACGAAAAGAAAAGAGAGACCATTTAAATAAAAAATAAAACCGCTTTAAAATTAGCGGACACTTAAAAAATACATTCAAAATGTTGTATGGGTTTGCGATTGGAACTTGAATTTCCAAGAAAATTACAAATAAAATGACAATTTTTGTAATTTTATGAATCCGATATATCGGACCGAAAATATCAATGTCTCCGATACTATCGGAATGAATTTGTCGATGGCGATATATCGATACATCGGGCCCAGAATATCGATGTATCGAAAATATCGATATATTGTTGCCATCCCTACCAGTACAAGGTTTTCTGTTTTCTTAAGTAATCAATAATGTTAATATCACATCGTATTTTGTGAAATAGTTGTAATTTATTTAATTGCATTGTATTTAAAATTGTTTTTCTGTCAAGTATAGTTTGTTTTACCTAAAATATTACACAGTTTAATTCTATTGGTACAGAAATTACTTCTCCGTTGTGCTGGCGCCGCTGCCGCCGGCGCTATGCGTCTGACGAGTTTTCCCTCGCTGCCCCCCCCACCCTGTTATTCTCTGTGAAACTGTGCGGGTGGCAAAATGTTTTCCCATATTTAGACCGTGAATTTCGTAATTTTCGGACCTTAAAAACCGTGAAAGAGCCGTGAATTTTAAAATTCAGTTTGAGTGGGAACCCTGAAGACCATATTCAAGCCGAAAAATCTGTCGTTTAGAGCACGGCTAACACATATCTGTCGCATTGAAACTACCGCTCGCCCTTTTTCTTGGCCTGTTACACCTTTCGCGGTCGCATCGCGGCTGACAAATCGCGGTCGTATAAACTACGGCCGGTAAACCTCTCGGTCGTATTGCGGTCGGAAAAATTCGCTCACTGTTTCTGTGACCGCAGTAAATCTCTTGGTCTCATTGCGGCTTTTAAATATGTTGGGACATATCGCAGCCAAAAAATCTCTCGGTCGCATTGCGGCCATCAAATATCCTATACTCTTATATGAGTAATGTTATCGTGCTTGTATGCTTGCTTGCTTGCACAATTATCTCAAAAACGGCTCCGAGGATTTCCTTCAAAGTCTGTAAATAAGTAATTTATGACTAAAAAACGTCTTTTATGCAGAATACTTGGCCAGAGAAAATCTAATAACATAATAAATCGAATTTTAAAGTTGTAAAATTTTAACATTGGCCTTATGGGTTGCCGTGATAGCAACGAAAATAAACAAGGAAAGTGTAAACAAATGAAGTAATCATAACAGCTGTTTGGCATCTACAGCCATCAAGGGGAAATACAGCAAGTGGGATGAAGATTCCATGGAGCAATAAAAAAAGGTTTCTATTTATCAATTTTATGACATTGAAATATTTTAAAGTAACTGGATGAACTGGTAAACATGAAATAACACCGAGCAAGGCTCGGTCCACCAGGTACTTTTACTTTACATAGATTGCTGAGCTCAAGTATTCGTTTTTGGAGGCAACATGGGCGATTTCACTGGTTGGGAATTGTGTTGAAATAGTTGGGAAAGGTCAGAAAAAAGTCGGAAGTTTCATGTGAAATCTGGTAGACACCTTGCTTTGGTTTTACAGATGTTTAACAGCGGCTGGAATTTTCCGGTCATAATGGCAATAACAGCTCTTGGTTAGACTTTATCGTAGCCTATAAACATTGGTTGTAAAAAATCACAAGAACCATAAGATAAAATCATATAATGATATACGGTACGAGATAATTGCTCATCCATCACATCAAAGGCACATTAAAAATATAATACATTTCTAGTGTTTAGTGCCCGGGGGGGGGGGGGGGGGCGCCAAACTCCGATTTTGCCCCGGGCGACAGTAAGTGTAGATCCGTCACTGTCCAAATCTCGGTTATTTCTCAACAAATCTTAATAAAACTTGGTAAATAGCTTCTTCTAGTCCAGATCTACTAAATATTAAATTAAAACCACTCAGTTTTATACCTGTAGCAGCAAACCTGCATACTCATTCCCCATGTTATTCTTATGGAGCTTACCAAAACATGTCAAATCTCGCTATGTTGGATTGAAATATGTTGTTTTGCATTTGAAATTCGCTGGGTATGCAGGTCTGCTGCAACGGGGGTATTATTTACTGAAGATGACTAGATTACTATTGACGCATTCATGTACATTTGATGTGTATGTTTGAATAAAGATATGTTTGATTTTATTTGATTTGATGCATTTTTACCTGCAAAAATCACGATTTGTTTCAAAATTTAACATGGGCTTATATGGAGAATAGAATTTTCATTTTTTGAGTGTCTGTTAGCATGATAACTCTCGTAAAATTCGTCCGATCCTAACAAAATTTGGTACAGACATGTAAAACTAGGCTCTCTTGGAAGAGTTTGTAAACCGGCTAGACCGACATATCCAAAGTGGGGTAAAGGCTGCTTTTACCCCCCGAAAATGGGCTTTTTTGCTTTTTCAAATTGAAAAATTAAGGTAATCAAATTGTTGTTTTCACCTTTAGATTCAGCTTGAAAAAACATACAATTTGGTATCTTGAATCGTTGCTCTATGTCCATTAGTGTCCAGGGTGTTCACGTTTTTTGCCGTCTTTTTTAGTATCAGGGCAGCAGAATGTTGCCACCGAAACCTGCGGAGTATTTCACGAATTTATCAAAAGTATTTTAAATAGGATTTTGTTTTTTTAATGGAAAAATAACAATCTAGCCTACTTATTTAAATGAAACACTTATTTTTTAAATTAAACTTATTTATCAGTATTTTTAACAGAGGGGCCATAAACATTTTACGTAACGTACTTAAGGGGGGGGAGGGGGTATGGCGTAGCGCTATGCTGCGTTATATGGGGAAGGAGGGGGGTTTGGCTCAACATTACGTAACTCTTAAATTTTTTCCCTCTTTAAAAATACAAAAATAATCAAATTAATATCTAAATCAAAGTTACAGTTAGCTATATAAAAAGATACGTGATCTATGATAGCGATTATGATCTCTAATTAAGTATTTGTTTAATAATTTATAAACATCTTTCTTTTACCGAATTTGTTAATTTGTTACCTTAATCATATTTTAGTTGATATGATGTTTTTTTTATTTTTAATATTAAAACACATTTTTTATCTTCGACAACTGTTAATGTACCATAACGTTGTTTTGAATTTGTATAAGTTATAAATTAAATCAGTTACATTTTAACCAAGGGTTTTGTTGTTGTTTATATCATTAGTAACAATCTTGTTTGTTTTTTGTTTGTACCAATTTTGTTTTGATTATAAAAAATGTTATTAATAAACAAGACATTACAAGTTTGTTTATTTATTTAAATCCATATTCCACAAGTAAAATTATGCTTAAGCTGTATTCATTCCTACTACGATCGAGTTACGTAACGCATGGGGGGGGTGGGGGGGGGGGTTTGCTCAAGCGTTACGGCGAGTTACATGGCGGAGGGGGGGGGGTTAGAAATTTCAAAAAAATGTGTTACGTAATATGTGTATGGCCCCAGAGACTATGGAAACAAACGAAAGCATTTTATTTTAATTTATAAATATATCACTTTATACATATGTTTTTGTAATAATTGATTAATTATTGTTTTTTTATTTGAAATTCGCTGAGTACGCAGGTTTGCTGCGCCGGGGGTTTACTCTAATTTTCTAGGTCGAATATAGTTTTTTATGTGATTTGTTGTTTATACGTTTTATTTAAAATAATTAAATTTAATAATATGTTATACAATTTTCTTTCTATTTAAATTTTTGTCTAAAATATTAGGTTTTATCATCAGAAGATGTAGTTGATATAGTTAGATCTAGTTTTTATCATCAAAGCCTAGTTTTTATCCATATATGTAAAATGCTTATGTTTTATAGACATTTATATAAATAATAGTATTGATGAGTCTTTTAAATTATTGAGGTTACTGTTTTCTCAATGCAACCTTCAATTAATTGTTAAACGGGGTTACGGTGCAAAATTAATTATTATGGGCATTCCCCTTGTATTAATCTTGAAGGAGCTTCATACTTAAAAATAAAAGTTTTATTGAGACTGTTTGATTGATTAACAAAACAACAGAATTTATTAATAGGTTACTAATACAGGAAGCAACAGTTGTTTTGGTTGGTAGTATATAAATCAAACTATTTTCACATTACACTGACCCATGCTTCACACTTATAAACCACATCTCTGTACTGGGTATGGTTACGTCATTTAACCAAACACTGAAATTCTGAATCCATCTTATTTTTCATTGACCTGTTATACAATATGCAACACAATTACCACCTTTTTATGTTTGCACCTTTTTACCATATGCAGTACAAATTTAACTTTTCAGGTAATGAGTCTTCGTGAAGATATTCCCAATGGAGACTTGTATGTCCTAGAAAATAGTAATTGGAGTAATGTTGCAAATGTCAAAAAGCCAATGAAATACCATATCCAAGAAGCTATGCTCACAACAGCTATCTGCTCTATCTTCAACCTTACAGGTAAATGAACATGTAATATTAATTAATCCTATCAAATATTGGATACCTATTCGGTTTTTTGCTTTGTTTTTTAATGAGGGGGTGAATTAAACCCTAAATGAATCGGTTGTTATAAAATTAAAGGATCAGTTGATGTGTTGGATCAATTATTTATGAAAGATAAATAAACATGAGGGTAATTTACACATTTAGATTGGGGGTGGGGATTTTTGTATCCTAACCCTTTGCTCAATTACAACCCTTCCCCAGCACTTAAAAAGGCACTTGGTTTGTAGGAAAATATTTTAAGTTTTGATAGCTGTTAATTGACTGACAGATTTTCGCCCACCAAGCCATTCAAGATTTTTACCAATGGCTTGATGGGTTAGTAAGACCAAAAGATTTGGTGGGCGCGAGACGACTCAGGGATACGTGAGTTGTGATATAATCAAGGTTTCCAGCCTTGATACAACCAAGAGATTTTATTGCTGCGACCGAGAAGTTTGCCGAGCACAAACCTCCGAGAGAATTCCCAGTTATCCTCCAAGAGATTCGATTTGTGTGATTTTACTGAGAAATATCCCGTCCGCAATAGAATTGAGATGTTTGTATTGTGATACGATTTGAGATTTGCTGTATGATTTTTTCAGCAGTTTTAGGGCCAAGAAATTTGCTGACCTTCATAAAACCCAGAGATTTTACTCCCGCTACAGATCTGAGAAAAGGAGAGACCTGGTGGCCACAAAATGACCAATAATTTTCTCACAGCAAGAAACGGGAGATTTTCTGCAAAATTACTGAGATTTACACATTAAATCAATAATTCTGCTTTATTCATTAAAACATTGTTATTTCCAAATTATTGGATGGGCAGGTTTGCCATCTTTGCAGTCCCTTTGCCTCCCCTAATTCTCGCCTTTGTAAATAGTTGGAAAAAGGTGCTGTTCTAATCCAGTGTTATCAGATTACCTAAGTCTACTATCATACCTTTTTCCTTACTCTATCTGTGACGAATGCCCTGATCGAATAGAAAGGGGCAATATCCCATTGCACCCACTTTTCCGTAGAACCCAAACTTCAATCTTGGAATCAGAAACTCAAGACTAGTGGAACTACTTACACCAGTCATTACACCAGCTAGCTCTATAACCATCCACACAACAAAATATAATGGGATTTAATTATTGATAAATTTACAAAACATCATAAATGGTATCCTATGATACAGGACAGCATTCTACACTACGTATGGACAGCATACGTACAGTTATTTTAAAAGCCCGAGCCACAACAGCTACCCTACTACTGCTTGGAATATTGCATGTAGCATTCTATGTTGCTTCAGTTAAAAAAAATCATTAGAAGTATTTTCATGTTATTTGATTGCTTGTTGCGCCTTTTTCAAGTGTGAAATTTGGCACAAGTAGTTCCACCAGTCTTGAGTTTCTGAATGTTTAACTTGCAATCTGATTTAAATTTTGATGTTTTTAATTTCATGGGTTTGAACAAATTTAACTAAAGTTGCTCAATTTTGGGACTGCTTCTGTTCCTTTGCTACTTGAAGGGTCTTCCCAATGTTCCTCAGGTGGGAAATTGCTCTGTTGCAATTTAGGGGCTGACGATGTAAGTTTTACATTTCTCAGGTGAATCCCAAGAACATATTGAACTTTCATCTTTCATTAACATTTCTATGTTATGAAAATTCTTTAATAGAAAAAACCTTCTAGTTAATCTGCAAAAAAAAACCAAATTCATGACATTTTCTACAAAACAAAGGAGGAACCCTTTTGATCCTGTAATATTAATTGATGAAGAGTTGTTGGAGAATGTCGACAGTAGTGTTTTCTTGGGACTCTATATTAATAGCTGCTTGAGTTGGGATCAGCATGACAGAAACATTCTCTCCAAAATATCTTTTGGCTTATACAGATTGAGGCGTTTGCCTCATTTATGCAGTTTAAATATATTAAGGATTGTTTATTTTGCTCTTATCCAATCCCATATATCCTATGGAATCACCATCTATGGAGCCACAAAATTAGGAAATCTTTAAAAAATTCTATTATTACAAAAAAAAGCTCTTAAGGATTATATCTGGTTTAAAGTCCAGCAAATCAGTCAGCTAAAATTTGCTGAACACAGAATAATGACAGTTTTTAATCTTTACATTTTTGAAACACTAAAATGGTTCAAAATGTCAAAACATAATGTAGTGGCTCACAAATATAATACCAGGCAAAAAGGTTTAATTCAGCCGCACAAATTAGAATTTTGTAAGAAAAAACCATCTACAGTAGACCCCCTCTTAACCGACGATCGGATTAACCGCCCTTGCTGGTCAGATATTAAAGATCGTTTTAACCGACCCTATTTTGATAACAGTTCGGTTTAACCGCCCTTTTCTAGAAATTGCGGCATTTCCGTTCCCAGATCCGACGATGGGAACTTGACGCTGAACTCCAGAAGTTGTTTGTTACAGGTTAAAATATTTTGAATACAGCATTCATTAATTTATTAAAACGTACAGTAGGTGCTTTTCAGAGCGCATAGTAATATAAACGTCTGAGTTTTCGTTTTCGTATCCGGAAACCATCATATAATTCATTAGTAAAGAAAAAACAAAAAAACACGCACGTTGTGTGTTTGTGTGGGTGGGGAAGAGGGGGGAGTCCACTCGAAGTCAAAGTTTTTGCAATGGGTTTTTGTGACTTAAGTATCCAGTAAGAAACTATAAATCAACTACCTAGTCCGTAATAATGCAATGACTGCTTGTTCCCCATCACTAATTTTGACAATCATTAAGTAAAATTTATTAAAAATATATGAACATGTTATTAAAAGTGTCATCATAAAAAAAATTTCGCCTCGTTTAATATTTAGTTTATAAAATGTGACATTTATACAGTAAATATTTCGAAAATAGGTTGGTAATTATAGTTCATTTTCTTAACATCCACAAACTGCTTGAAATTTATTTTAATGGAAATCTAAATTAATAGAGCTTTTATTTTTCGGTGTTTAGAGGATTACCCGCTTTATCCGACCTTTTAAGTTATCCGACCTAGGTCCGGTCCCGTCAGGGTTGGTTAAGAGGGGGTCCACTGTAACATGGACATGAAGTTTTTAAGTAATGTTCCAATCGAAATTCAAAAGTGATTGATGATGGAAAGTTTTGTAGACTTTAAAAACAATTTTTAATAGAAAATCCATTTTATTCCCTGGCTAAATTTTATGAAAACAGGGCGACAATGAAATGAAGTTAGTTGTAATTTAGTTCTCGACACTATTTTATCTGTAACTATGTATGCAGTAATGAATAAAGATATTTTTGATTGATTGATTGAATGACAAATGAACTTAAGATATGATGACTTTAGTGCACGATAGAATTTATGTACGTATGCATGTTGAATTGAAAGTTAAAACGAATATTGGACATAGCTGTTGTGATGAAACTGTGTCTTTTTCAGCAGTGTTTTCTATGATTAAGAAAATTCTATGTAAAACCACAGCTAGAGAATGTATGTGAGTGTGCTCTGTGGTGGTTAATTTAAGTTTCTAAAGTTGCTTGTAATTGACCAACCTTTTTAAAGTTCATCTTTCATCAAATGACATTTTAGTTCGTGACTTGAAAAAATGTCAAAATAACTATTTCACCCCAAGAATAAAAATATATTCATTATCCTCTCAACACTTTATCTATCCAGTATAATTCTTTTTAGATTAATGTATTTTATTGCCATAAATATAATGGTGATAAATGTATGTATATGTTATATTATGGTTTCAGATTCGGGCCAGGAACCAGTCTCTGAAAGGATTAATCGAGTGTATTTTCTGAGATCGTACACACCATTTCGTCTGTTCAGCAAGATCATAGGCTCAGAGCGAGTTAGTGCAGAAGACATTGTTCTAAATATGATAGCCGGCGAACCAGACGAACGCTTCAGACCTATCAATTTTGTTGACGGGACTGCTGACCGATTCTTGAAACTCAATGGTTCAATGAGAGACAGTCTGTGCCAGTCTTTGCTGTTGGTCATTAGTTTTGTAGAATTGATCATGTTGAAGAACCCCACTGACCTCAGTATCATTTCCAAGCCTTTAAAGAAAAAGAAGAGCTAGAAGAATGAGACTTCATTTCAATATGTTCTCAAGAGCGTGTATGATTTTTGAAGTAATGGGCATCCCAAACCCCTTCTGAAATCCTTTTGACAGAAAAGCTTGTGATCTTTAAAAAAAAACAGCAGCTTGACAAAGGTTGTGAATGGTTATTTTGCTTGGATGAAGAAATTGTAACAATGGTGATTTGAGTACATTCATAAACCAACCTTCATCTACAAGTGAATGACGATAATGATTAGAAAAGCTAATAAATAAAGAAGCATTTTTAAATAGAGGGATTGAAACCTTAAAATTCCCTTCTCATAATCCCTTCCTTACTGTTGTCAGATAGTAAACCTGTCTCAAGTCAGTGATACTGCCTCCTAATAAATACTTAACTGTTTCATTGACAGACTAAGCAATCTGACAACGCTGATTCATCTCGCATTGGACAACTTAGGTGTGCACCACTCTAGCTTCAACTCCACATTACCTCCTCATTATTTTGAGCAAGTAGTTGCTTTATGAATATTCATCAAAGAGCAAAAGTCATCGTAAAGGTATTTTCTTTTGCCCAAAATAATACCATGATAAATGATAAAAACACTTCAATTGTGCTTACTTTTTTCCTTCAAAAAGGGTTATTTGGTATTATTTTGGGCAAAAGAAAATAGCTTTATGATGACTTTCCTTCGTACTTATGCCAACTAATGCTCACTAATTTAGTAATGGATTAGTAGGCTAAATTATTTAACGTCATAAAAATGCAAGTCAGTAAAAGAAAATAAGCAAGAAAATTTCAAAATTCAATTTTACGCTTGCATAAAATAAAAACAGATTGAAATATTATCTTGTTTTCTTTTGTTTTAGTCCTCTGAAACCATACATAAGGGAAGCAGGAAAAAACAAGAATCATTATGAGTTACAAATTTTTATTCAAAACAAACATAAAGGTAAATTCTAAATATAAACTGATAATAATTGAAATATAGTAAATATGTCTGGTTTAGTTGAGCTAAGGGTAAAAGGGTAACTAAAACTTTATGGTAATACATGAATTATAATAATCAGAAGTATTTTTAAGGCAATTTTCAAGCAATTTGAGGCCTTAATAAGACTTTGAGGCAACAATAAGGCTCCAATCAAAAAGAATATTTTAACAAGTTGTCTGTGATGTCTTTAGGTAATATTTTTAAACTCATTTAAGTGTTATCATTGTTCCAGTGAGTTCAAATGACATTCAATTTTTTGTCATATTGATTTATTATGTAAATTAAATAGCATTATTGGTACATTATTAAAACTATTAAAAGCTTTTTATCGCAAAATTAAAAATCAAAAATTAAAACTACTATAAAGTACATTTTAGTAGTTCAGTTGTAAATTAAACACTGCTGCACTGGCTCCCAATAAGTACCAGCTAAAAAATAACAGCAGAATATTTTGTTACTAGGAAGTTGTAAATAGTGATATTTTATTCTTGCGACCTCAAGTTACACTACCAATACAATGAACTATATTTTGTTGTCAGCAAACAATATTTCACCAAGTAACAATTTCATCAAACTCAGTATTTAATTTCATGTTCGACATTTTAGATAGATTATTTATGATGAAATAAATCAGTTGATGTGGATCGTGATATCAATGAATCAGTTGTTTGCTCAACTATTATGCAAGTTTGTATAATATAACAGCTACACATGCAAGTACTGTGTACTTGACCGAAAGGTGTCATGAAATGATCTTTTCAGACCGTTTATATTGAGTAAACAAAAGTGCATTAAAGCTCTGAGGAAAGATATTACATGTTATTTTATTTTAGTTATGCCCCCAAAAACTTAAAGCTTTTAACACTGATTCTTGGTAGTAGGCCAGCACTCGATGTATTTATAACAGCCATCATTAAGTCCCCAGGAGACAAATTTCCCTAAATTTTTTAATAAGAAAACTTCTAATGATACATCTCCTTATTTCATCCTTTGTGTAGACCAAAGTGGTTTTAATATTTAAGAAATATTTCTTCATGGAAATAAAACAGATTATTCCTCTCCAGATGTTAGTGGCCTATAAAGTGTACATAGCCATTTTTTATTTTAACTGAACTTTGAAAATAATTGAAAACACCTAGAAGAATATGGGTGCCTTAAAACTTCCAATGTGTTGGAAGTCCAGTAAAATACAATGTGTTTTAAGAATAAAAACCTGGATGTTATTCATAAATGTGGAAGTTTTAATTACCTAACATGTATTAATAAATGGAAAACTCAATTGCGATCCCAGCCATTTGAAGTTAGGAAACAATAAATAGTTATTCTGGTAAATTAAAGTTGACTGTGGGTTGTTTAAAAAATACAAAACAAGAAAATATAAAATACTTCTTTCCTTTTTTGAAATTCACTGTCAGTAATGGTGAGTTCTTGTGTTGATTTTGATTTTTTTTCTGACATTTGCCATCACTGATTACTAAGAAGTTTCACAACAGTTGGGAATCTTGAGTCTGATCCTGTCTTTAGGTGGAAAGGAGCTAGAACGTGGAGGTCCTAGACTGAAACTTAGGTAAAAAAGAGGCCTCTGAAAGCAGTCTAAAACAATGATTGCTAAAAACAAAATAAAAACACATTTCAAATTCACCAATAAGAACAAGGTCCACAATCCATCAGAGCTGAGCAAAGTCAGCTGAGAGACTCAAGCTCTTTAAACAGTTTTTGCTCCCTGATTGGGTGTCGACATTTCTCATTTCTAATTTGTGAATTAGTGATTTTTGTGCATTCTTGTGTTTTTTGTTTTAAGCATTTAGTATTTTTTGACAGTTTTTACATTTTTCTGTTTTAGCTATGATTTTGTCAGGGTCCTTCGGCTGTGTGTTGTAATCTTGTAATGTTCTGGGTTCCTTTCCACTTGAAGATGGGATCAGATTCCAGATCCTGAAGTACCATGAAACTTGTTTTTACTGATCAGCGATGGCAACAGTTCAGAAAAATAAAAATAAAATACTGATATAATGTCTTATATTTATTGAAAATGTTTATGCCTAGACTCAGTAAGTACATTCGTTGAGCCAACACATAATTTCAATCTCATTAAATTCAGAATTAAAACTCTAATAAAGTGCAATTAATAACATACGTTAATCAAAAATGTAGAGGAAGCTATTTTATCCGTTGGTGTTTTAATAATTTTTACAATCTTTAAACTAGACCTATTTACTGTGTAATCTAATGTGTATATTTGTTGATTTCACTCATTAACATACTCTGAACAATATCCAAGCTGGCTCTATGTAAATTTTCCTGTTATATTAACGCTCTTCCTCTCGTTAATGGTTAGAGATTACCGGCGAACTATTTTTGAAGCTAAATAAAGCATTCCCTGTCAATTAGCTTAAAAATCAAGCAAGGAAGATCATTTACTATAATTGGATCAAATTATTAAAATAAATTATCACACCAAGTTTTTGCTTACAAGTATTAAAATGACAGTGACACTGTTAGGCCTATCTTCTATACATTCTCTTACCAGAGCATAGAACATGTGCTTCACTTTAAATAAAGTATAATGAAAGCATGAAATAATGAAATCCCAAAAAATTGACAACATTAATACTTAGAGCCAGCTTTAGAACTTGGAGTGCAAGTTAATTTTACATATAGTACAACATAATTAAGAATGGGATTTAAGTAATAACAGTAACAACCAAGATCCACAATTATCAACATTATAAGTATCTTTAAAGTGCCTTTAATGGCAGAATGAGCAAGATGTCTTGGAGGGATATAAACATTAAGCTATAAATGTGGAAGCTTCATCTTAACACCTGCACTTTCAAAATAAATTCATTTTTAGAGTAAAACTTCTTCTTTAACAGCTTGTTACATTTATTTGTCACTTGAATATATAAAGAGGTAAATTTAAATGCAAGGTATGGTCTAGCTAATGTCTTGACAGTTCAATAAAACAATTGTAAGAACACAGATCTGAGTATAAAATATAAATGTTTCCAAAATTACTTTTTATTTAAGTGGGGGAGCCCAGCATTCTAGTTGTGAAGTGGCCAAGTATACATCAACATGCGTTTGAAGTAAAAACTGCCTTGATTAACCAAAGTAAACAAGAACAGTCCAAAATATTTTAAACCTCCTTAAGATCAATATTTCACATTCTTAAATAAAGAAATCAAAGTTTTCTGGAGCTTTAAGACAAACGTTATGAGCAAACGATTATAAACGTATAATTAGTTTGAAAATGCAGGTGACAGTAGACAAGCCAGTCTATACATCTACGTATGAACACAACACACGGAGTACATTTACTCTTATGAGGACATCCAGATCAGGAGCTTCTTTTGTCAAGAAAAAAAGCATGAAGAATTAAATATGGCATCTCAAGCAAATGGATGATCTTTAACTTGTAACTTGTTAGAAACAATGAGTGGTGGTGCAAAGAGATTTAGATTTTTGAGGATGTTCATAGGAGTAGTCTTGTGGTTTCAGCTTTCTTAACTGATATTCACCACTGCTTAAAAAAGAGCTCTTTGGAGAAACTTGAAAAAAAATGCAGCTCAGTAATTATTAAATACTGATTCACATGCCAACAGCATGCAACCACCACTTCTTTTCTGATTATACAATTAAAAGTAAAAACTCTTATGATTCTTCATAAAAAAACATAGAATAACGAAGAATGTGACAAAAGCAGTTCCTGAATTAAAAACCTTGGCCAAGGCCATGATAATTCAGACATTTCTTCTTAACACGATGAGCATTGGAATTGACTTGGTTACATCCCTTGTGCTGCTTTTGCTCAAAATAAAAGAATTATGGTACATTATATATTAAGGTATATTATAACTTTCCTGTCTTTCCAACATTTTATGGAAAACATTTGTATTCAGTGTGTTGCCAAGGCTGAAGATGGATACAAAACTGTATCCCGAAAGATACTTCTTTTTTAGGGATGTGTCGGTACCACTTTTTTCAAAGTCGGTACCGGTACCGGTTCTTGACACGATCAGTTCTCGGTACCGGTACCATCGGTACCGTTTGTCAAAACATATAATGTAATGTACCATCAAACCTACAGACAATCTGTCGTATTTTACTGTTTAAAAAATGTTTTAATTTTCAAGTGTACGTTTCACCAAGACATAAAATACTATCTATACACTTATTATCTATACTACTACTATACACTTATTAATTTAATTGTTCATTTTTATGTTGAAAAAAAATAAAAAAAATATATATATACTATGTGAACAAAAGAACAAATTCCAAAGTGAAAAATATCAGTTTACAAATTTGTTTCCATTCATGGTTTTACAATTCCCATAGAAAAATAACTCCATTCCAATTAATTTTAAAAATGAGAGTAAGAAATCAATCAAGAACAAATTGCAAGGTGAAAAATAACAGTTTCCAAAGTAGTTTCCATTGATAATCTCACAATTAATTCCCAAAGAAAATAAACCCATTCCCATTAGTTTTAAGTATTAGAGTAAAAAATCAATCAAGAGTAAAACAAAATTTAAGCTAATTTTCGAATCAGAAGTAATTTTTGAAATATTATCGACCTTAAATAGTAGTACGCGGTGGCATTTACCACCAGCGCAACGCCCGCGGCAATGCGCGGTTCGATCGATCGTCTTTCGTGACCGGTAGTTACTCCCGCCGGTTACCATGGGTACCGAAGTACCGGTACCGACATTTTGACGTCGGTTCTCGGTACCGGTTCTTTTGCCAAGAACCAGTGGTACCGAGAACCGACCTAAGGTACCGACACATCCCTATTCTTTTTATAATCATATCTCTCATTCTGATAGGTAACAATCGAAATAAGAATAATAATGGGAAAATTTTATCTTAAAAATAATTTGTTTTCTGTTTTTTAAGTGTCTAGAGAAAACTGTCTCTATGGACTGAATCTGAGAGGAACAATCTTAGGAAACTGAGGGACAGGGCCGGCCCCAGGCAGGGGCAACCGGGGCAAATGCCCAGGGCCCCGGGTTTTTGGGGGCCCCGCGCTTTCGAAAGCTCCGCATGAAAAATATTCCAAAAGAAATGAAAATTATGAGTGATATTTTAATTAGTTTCAAAAACGTGATTAAAACGTTGAAAAACACGACAAGAGCAAATTCAGAAATACGATTAAAACAGCATTGACTAAGGCGAGGCCTTTCTTACATTAGCACTACAGTAGATGAAGAGCTGTGAAAATCCCGGCAAAAAACTCCAATCGTCTGCAGTGGCCGAGAACTGAAGATGGACACATATCAAAGGACATCGAAAGCTCAGAACTTCTTACTGAAGTAAAAGTACTTCAGTAAAAGTACTTCAATTGAACTGTCTTATGTTCAATTGGTACCCCAATACAGGATTTTCCTAAGGGGCTACCTAATTTCAGGGAAGTCAATTTTAATGTAATGTTTCTTTTTTAATACAGTCAGTAAACTTGTGTTGTAATGTTTTTTTAGTCAATTTTTGCATTTTTTCAATTTAAGTTATGTAATAACTAAAGTTACCAGTTTGTTTGTACAAACAACGTATCAGTGAAGTAGAATAATTATATTTTACATTTTTATACTTATTAATGATTTTTTTAAATATTTATCTATATGCACAGTATGTATGTATGTATGTATGAGTGTCATAATTTCAGACAATTAAATGTTACTCAAGTGAATATAGTTGCCAAAGTACTGTAATGTATGCAATGCTGTAAGCAACACAAGTAATCAATCTATTATTGTATAAGATCTTGTACTTTTCTGAAATAAAAATATTTATTTATTTATTTTAAGTGCTTAGGGAAATGATACCGATTGATGTTAACAATCCCGTGAAAGTATTAAAATACTTGAGCAAAATTGGAAACCCTTTCCCCAACATTCAAATAGCGTACAGAACTTTACTAACTATCCCCATAACTGTTGCTAGTGCGGAACGAGGTTTTTCGCGATAGTAAATAATCAAAAAATATTTGAGAACAACCATGTCTCAAGATAGACTATCGTCTTTGGCAACCCTGTCTATTGAACGTGAGATTGTAAATGAAATGAACTTTGATGACCTTGTACATGAATTTGCCGAAAGGAAGGTAAGGAGGGTTAGCTTTTATTAGTTAGATTTAAATAAACATATTCTTATTAAATTTGTCTTCTTTGCAGTCCTCTACGTTTCCCAATCAAAAATCATAACTGTACTACTATGGGCTGATTTTCTTGATCAAAATCTTAAAAAAAGAAGTTAATGTTTGGCAATTATAGTTATTTTAATAGTAATAATACTCAGTAATCTATTTCTATATATGAGTAACTGGTGAAATAAGCAATGTTAAAATAAGCAATGTTACTCTATGGCAAGACTCGTTCGGTAATATTGTATTTTCACTAGTTTTTCTCATAAGTACTACTCTCTTTACTCACCAGCCTCAATAAAATATTTGACTGATTGTAACTGACTCTGGCAGTACTTTTGTCTGTGTTTTTTCACCGCAAACAAGGTTACCCATATTAATCAATGATCTTTGTCACAAATTCAAATTCACTTTCAAATTCACAATTCATATTGTAGGCCATTTAGGCCTAATACCAAGTAATTAGTGATTTAAAAAAATAAAAAGTAGCACTAACTGAAAGACAAAATCCATTGCAATGTATGCTGAAGCGCTAAGCACTGTAGGCCTATACTGGTATTTTAACACTCGTCTACGCAGCGACTTGGAAGGGTCCCGCAACTCAGATCGGCCCAGGGCCCCGCAATTGCTAGGGGTGGCCCTGCTGAGGGATGTTCATTCCGATGTAATTACCATGTAATCTTTTCAATTTTTTAAAAAGCAAAGAGCACTCAAAGCAAACAGAGGAACAAGGTTCAGATGTTATGAATATCATGTATACTTAGACACAAACAGTAAATTATCTTAAATGAAATAGCCAATTATTTTCTGTGGAATTTTCTTCTGGTAAGCAGCACACATAACTAGTCGGTGGCACAGTTGGTAGCGGACTGGATCTTGGAACTATGACAACGATGTCGTAGGTTCAAGTCTCCACATTGTCGCATACTTTTAGCAGTACTGTTCACCCTTGTACTGTACAGGCTCACTCCTTTCTTTGCTTAACTTTGATAACTTTCACGCACACGCACACGCCTGAGGCCTATGTGGGGCGGGTGTGGAGGGGGGCAAATGCAAGGTAAAAAGAAGCCTCCACCCTCTTAAAAAAAATTAAGCTACACATATTTTCTACCCATCACATTTGTTCCAATCGCAGGGTGTCTTATCAGTCAAAGGCAGTCAAAAGGAGGACTTTTGAAAAATGAGTCAAATTAACAATATAAAATGGCATAAAAATTCAAGTTATGCAACAGTACATTGTTAGCATTGCAAAAATCTACAATTTTAAAAAATTTAAAAACATCTTAAATTTGAAGGTTGTAAGGAGGACTTTTGGATGGTTTGGAGGAACTTTTATTTAAAGGGAAGACTTTCAGGACCTGGAGGACTGGTAGACATCCTGTGATCCCTTATGGGGGTGACATTTGTCAAAACTATGTTTTGTCTTAAGTAAAAAGGAACTCATGGCCAAAAACAAAGTAAATCTGATTCAATGTCATTGAATATTGAATATAACATGACCAGAAAATATGCTTATTTTATTTTGAACAAATGACCACCATTTCTTATCAAATTACAGATTAAGAAAATTTTACCTTCATATTGTGAGTGTAGTTTTGTTATTAAATGATTATTTATTGCAAATGACATTTTAAAATAATTCATTAGAAATTAAAGATGAAATTATTAACTTGTTCACATTTTTCATTATTCCTAGTGGTAACTTAAAAACAGGTAAAACTTTTGGTAGGAGCAAAAGCAGCATTACAAAATGCCTCGAGCCAGAGATGGCTTCGAATGGTTTGTACATTCATATGACAACATTGTCACACAACAACGATTATATCATGAAGTGTTAAAATAAATATAGATAACCGTACAACATACATCCACTAATGTCTGGTGTTCCTTTACAATAAAACTGTATAATATTTACAATCTTACATAGAGCAACAGGTAAATAACTTTATTACTGGTGATTTATTTACAATATGCTCATTTCATTTCAGCACCATGCGAGATACAAAATATGGGAATTCAATCTCTTAAACTAAAAATGGAAATAAAGGTACCAGAATAAGTAGTTTTGACAAATCATTCTGGATAATATATGCATATAAGAGAGAGTTAAAATAAATATATGAAGATAATAATTTTGGATGGCAGCAATATAGTTTAAATGCAAAGTAATATACAATTTAAAAAAATTAGGTCAACACTTATCTTGTTTTAAGAATGTTCCTCATTTTTTTATTTCAATTTAAACTAGCAGCATTGGCGTTCCACTAGACGCATTAAATAATTAAATAGTACCTAGTATAAAATTTTAATAGAGATGTTTGGATATTGTTCTTTTAATTTTTAGTGTTTGAAAAGAACTGCTAGTTTCAACAAGCTTTACAGCAAATATATTTTCTTACTTCATGGCCTGGAGCTGTCAGAGGTGCAAAATGCTCTCCAGTATGGATATTTTTTAATTTGGATAAATAAATTTAATAAGAAGAAAACAATCTTGAATTTGAAAGCATGAGAAACTGGAATACGATTTATGACCTATTCACTCTATAGAATATAGAATGCAACAAATCTATTTGGGTGGTTTTTAATAAATTCAAATACGGTATTAAAAGTAATATTTCAAATACAAAACCAAAAAAAGTCATACCTAAAGTATATGATTAAAATTGACTAGAATCAAAGGTAAATGTCTTTATTAAACAGGAATACTGTGAAAACAATAAGTCTTATTTCAAAATCACAACCTAAAAATACTAAACCAAAAATAATACAATTTTAATAATATATCCTTCACCTAAAGTAACTTTAATCCTACATTTTAGTACCTAATAAAGCTTTGATGTATAATCAATTTGTAAAAGTGCAAGTCAAAAAACATCTTGAATTGGTTATGAACAAATAAAACTTAGGTAACACGTCTTTCTCTTATTTGGCATTACTCGGCTTTACAGCCCGGCTAGACATCACATTCTTACGACTATTAAGATAAAAAAACACAGAAAACGAGACACCGAAACACACACTAGAGGGAAATGTAAAATTAGGCGTCTGATTGTATTGAAGACACTTGTACGGCCGCGGCCGGCAGTTCTACCCTACTCTCTACACTACTCCTCTACCTGAAGTACTTTAACCCTGTAACGACGAGGAACTTCTCAATGAAGAGCTCCGAGTCGAGAACGGCGATATGCGCCGCGCGGCCAATGAGCGAGTTGGCCGTGTTGGGCAGCGCGTGGTGCACGTCATAGCGGACCAGCGTCACCTCGGGCTTGCTGATGATGGGGTACAGGATGTTGTGGACCATCTCTCGATATGCCGCACCTGCAATGGGTTTGTGAAATCAGGACACCGAAAAGAATGAATAATACTTTGGATGAATTTAAATTTCTCAAGTTTCAGATACAAATACATTGCTTATATAAGAAATGATATAATTTATCCTAAGAAACTAAAATCTAAGGTTTGGTAATGCATCTAAGGTTTGGATAAACAGATGACATACATTGGATTTAACATACAATACAATACCGAGCACTGGTGTCTAATGCTGGCCAGCACAAGTACTCAATGTTTGTGTCATGAATTAAAAAAATTTTTTTAAATTATTTAAGTTATTCAACAATTTAATGTTTATGACAATTTTGGATCATTCCCAGACGATGAAACGGTTTTCGGTTTCGAAACATATGTAGGAAAATCTATAGGATTAAAACTGTTGACTGAAGGTACTGTAAACCATATTTTAACACTAATCAGTTATTTACATGAATCGGGGCCCCGCACAGTCAACAATACGTTTCGCGGATAATATGAAATAATCTGCTTCCTCAGGAATTATTTTGCAGCCTAGATCTTTGACTACGCAGCCGCTCCGACCGATTATAGTATCGCTTCACTAATGACCTTTACTTTGTGTTTTTGACAGAATAGCAGCGGCTGTAGCTGGAGGAATTGTGGTTTGTGCTGTGGGGGCGTGGGCTGTAAAGCTACTCTTCGGGGCCACACCACCACCAGCGCCCGCCCCTACAGAGCCCCCACAGTTTGCCCAACCGGTGCTCTCACCCTTCGACACCTCCACCCCCAAGTGATAGAAGATTCAAAAAGGGTCATCGATAAGTAAGTGAAATTTATTAAATTATTAGTTACCGATAAGTCTGAATTAAAATGCCTCCAATCACACGATCCAGGGACTTACTAAGTGTTACAGATGGACTATTTTTTATTGACCAAGAAGCGATTGATCTTGTTTCTGATTTTTATGTTGAGATGCGGTCAACCGTTGCTACCTTCGGTGAGGATACAGTTGAGAAACTTATACCTCATGTCACCAACATAATGGAAAAGCTAAACAACGTTTGCAAATTAAATATTGATTTGAAAAAAGAGGTGGATAACCTTCAGGATAGTCTTTCCATTGCCCAGACCCGTTGCATGGACCTAAACAAAAGTTTTAAGGAGAAGTCTTTGGCTTGCTGTGAGCTGGAAGAGCAACTTGACGAAGATGTTAGCCTGGCAGCTGAACTGGATGAATGTAAAGCTGAGAACCAACGTCTAAGGCAGAAAACAAACCTTGACAAAAATGTTGAAAATATGGTGCGTGAAAGCGAAGAAAAGATAGCTAGTTTGACTGCGGATCGCCAGCGCTTACTGACATCAATAGAAGTTCTGGAAGCAGATATTAAGTGCTCGAGGAGTGAATTGAGACGAGCTGAGTCTAGATCAAGACAAAGAAAATCCTCAATAGCCACAAACATGTCTACAAACTTATTCGAAGAGCTTTCAGAGGCGGAGAATTGTATTGTCAGTAAAGGTGAAATAAATAAGCGCAGAACCACCACAGTTGACCAATCTTTGAATGTCAGCCCTCATTTATCTCCCCCTAAGGCACCTACTTCATCCAGTGAATCAGAAATACCAACTTTAAGTCTTGAAAATCAGAAAACTTTCAAGCATGTTCTTGTGATTGGAGACTCCCACTTGAAGTACTCAACAGAAATATGTGTAAATAATGGTGCTTTTGTTGAATGTTGTCCAGGGGGGAAGATAGTAGATATTAAGAATAGATTATTAAGTTATTTGGATGTAAGTTTATCTCTTATTTATATTCATGTTGGATGCAACAACCTTAGACGTGGCTATCAGGGTGGCCCGGGATACAATGGGGGGCATGGGAAGCGTGAGGCCCTCCATAGTATGGCGGACCTCCTGTACACTGCCAGGACACAGTTTCCAAATTCTAAATTAGTTCTGAACAGTGTATTAATTAGGAAAGATATTGGCTATCGAGCTCTCCATGATTTCAATTCTCAGTTGGAGAACATGTGCAACAATTTTGGTGTTGCTTTTGTGGAGGCTAACTGTTATCTTGGCAGGAGGGATCTTGCCCGGGACGGTGTGCATTTCAACCGTAGAGCTGTCTCTCGTTTCGGGCTATTTCTCGCGGATGTCATTGCCCACTCTTTGCGATCTCTGGACTCTTCATGAGTCTCTGATTTTTGTGAACCTGGTGAGTTAGGGAAGCCCCTGGTTTCTCCCTCTTCTGGTTTGTGTTCTGATTCAGTGGTTGGTACCGCCCATAGTTCTAGCCAAAGCGGCTCTGACTGTGGTGTTGGAGTGGACACTGTTTCGGGAAACTAGCCGGTGGGGGGGGGGGGGGGGGGGGGTTATGGGCGCAATCTCAGAATTGGTCATTTGAACATACGCTCCCTCAACACTGGTTTCTCAGAAATGTGTGGGCTGGTGAAAGATTTTGATTTCAATGTTTTTGGAGTGACCGAGACGTGGCTTCACCATGGTACCCCCTAAGACAACTAAAACATACCAGGCTACAACATGCTGCAAACCATGATCGGCAAACCAGTTTCACGGCCGATAACGTTGAATCTGGAGGAGGTGTAGCCATGTATGTAAAAAATGGATTAAAGTATGTTCAGCATTCATTTGCTGAGCAACTTACTCCTGGTATTGAGGCCCTATCTGTTGTTCTGAGGGTGGAAAAACAGAGACTTGGTGTGTGTGTGTAGCTTACAGGCCGCCCGATGTCAGGTATACTTGTCTTGCTTCTTTGCTTCATTCCCTGTTTGTTGATCTAGCAGTTGAAGTCGACTCTGTGATATGTTTAGGTGACACAAACATTGACCTTTTGAAAAAAACGAGTAATGAAACAAAATATTTAAGCCGGCTCTTACGAGAAGCAAATGCGATACAACTAATTAAATGTCCTACAAGAGTGACAGCAGCTTCAGCCACCTTGATAGACCATATTATTGTGGACAGGTCGGCTGGAGTCAAGAGGACCGGCGTTATCGATACCCCCAGTATTCTAGATCACAGAGGGAAGGCAATTACGGATCACAAGTTAATTTACTGTGATCTGTTTTTAGTAAAAGGAAAAACAGAGCCAAAGATGATCCGATACAGAGACTTTTCAAAGTTTAATATTGAAAAAGCAGTAATATATCAGATATTGACTGGGAAAGCATAAAGGAAATAAAGGAAGTAGATGGCATTGAGGAAGCCATAACTACAAATATCAAGAAGGTCTATGATATCCATGCACCAATAGTGTGCAAAAAGGTAACAAAAAAACCAGCGCCCTGGAAAAATGATGAAATAAAGCAGTTATCACGAGAAAAGAATAAACTTAGGAATAAATACTGGAAGTCAAGAAATGTCAAAGACTGGGATTTATATAAATCAAAAAGGCACACATTGAATAGGCTGATCTGGCAAGCCAAGAAGAAATTTTTTGCAGAAAATCTGTCAAATACCAAGAATGGTAAAGATTTTTGGTCTTGCTTAAAGCAGTGCAATGTACATACGACGAATGACACTGAACTAATTCATGATTTCAATGTTAACGACATCAATAAATATTTTGCTGAAATTGGGCCAGGAATTGAAGTTGATGAGAAGGCTTTGGCTTTTTTCATTGAAAATAGAAAACATGGAATAATGGATGAATTTAAGTTTCATGCTGTCACTGAAGAGACTGTTAAAAAAGTAATGAATAGTATCAAGTGAAAAGCCATAGGCAGTGATGAAATTTCAATCAATATGGTCAAATCTGGAAGTCCTTATACAATCGAAGCCATTACACACCTCATAAATGAATCACTGAGTAGAGGAATTTTCCCACGAACGTGGAAGGAAAGCATTGTTAAACCTCTAGCTAAAGTAGCTTCGCCAACTACGGTAGACGAGCTGAGGCCAATATCTATTCTTCCAGCCATATCTAAAGTTATTGAGAAAATAGTAATTCTACAAATCACTGAATTTATTAGAGAAAAAGAATTGTTACCCAAACTGCAATCAGGCTTCAGAAAGAACCACAGCACATGCACTGCATTGACTAACATTTTTAGTGACATGATTGATGCCAGAGATAAGGGCAGATTCAGTTCCCTAAAATGCTTGATTATTCCAAAGCATTTGATTCCATAGACCACAGAATGTTGGTTGCAAAAATGCACTACTTAGGATTTGGCGCTGAGGTGACCGCATGGTTTAGATCTTATCTTGATGACAGGCTGCAGGTTACCAGACTAGGGAGTGAGACATCCAGAGCGCTTGCCAAACTGCGAGGTGTTCCTCAGGGCAGTTGCCTGGGGCCAGTCCTGTACACACTCTACACTGCTGACTTTCCCAGCAGTATTAAGAATTGCACCGCACACTTGTATGCAGATGATTCCCAGTTGCACTTGTCCTATGAGCCTAGTCACATGGCAAAAGCCATTGACTTAATAAACGCCGATTTGGAAAACATCTCCAAGTGGTCGTTAATCAATGGTCTCAAATTAAATCCAGGCAAGTGCACTGTTCTTCACACTGCACCTCATAACCTAGTACAGACCCTCATGCATGATGGGGTGGGTGTCAGGCTTGACGGTGGGAGTGTTGCTGTATGTGACACGGCTAGGACTCTTGGTGTCGTGCTTGACAAGGACCTCACCTTCTCTGACCATGTCACTCACGCAACCCAGCGTGCTTTAGGAAGACTGAGAGGTCTGTACAGGTATAGAGGTCTACTGCCAGAGGCCGCTAAGCTTCACCTCGAGCAGTCACTGTTACTATCAGTATTTTACTACTGCTTCCCTGCATATGGTAACAGCCTTTCAAGGGAAGACATGTGTCGTGTGCAGGGGCTTCAAAATTCTGCCATCCGTTTTGTTTTCTGCCTCAAGAAATTTGACCATGTTACCCCTTATCGTACAGCAGTAAATATGCTACCTATGGAGGCTGTATGCAGGCTGTTGACGTGCTGCATGACTCATAGGGTATTGAAGTCCCATGAACCCACACGGGACTTTGACGAGAGACTCTCCTTTCGTGGTGAGGTGTCTCAGCGGAGGACCCGTCACTATGGGAGGCTTCACTTTCCTAAAGTCAACTTGGAATTGGGAAGGAGGAGTTTTTCATACTTCGGCCCTGTATTGTATAACGGGCTCCCTGATAGCCTAAAATATTTGTCTTGTGATAGTTTTAAGCTTCAACTGAAAGCCATGTGTCTTGAAAATAATGATTTATTTAGTTAATTAGTTTTTAAGAGACAAGAGTTGTTCTGAAAAGCTGATGTATCAGAGAACCGCTGGCTAATAAAGGCATTTTTATTTATTTATTTATTTATTTATTTATCGACAGTATTTGCTCCTATGCAGAGACTGTTGTCCGCTTCGAAGAGGTGGACGATAAAACAGACAAAGAATGGATAACCGTAAGTATATGACACATAAAGTTAAGTTTTAGTTTAGTTCCTTAAGGACTTTTTTGAGGTTGCTGATCCCCTCAAAACATTGTCAATTTCGCTTTAGGGCCTACATGTATCAAATGAGTCCAAGTTCTGAAATATAAGGCATTTATTTTCCCTCTGTCTCATGTTTCATCATGTTTTTTCTGTGTATTTTATGGTGCTAATAATCCTAAATCTTTTCAATATATATACACGGGGCAATAAGCAGGATTTTTTCAGTAACTTCTGTTTGAAAAACTCAAAACACTAAGCTTTAAAAGTGGTGTCAATTGTCTTTGGAATGTGTTTAAAAGTAATGATTATTCACTTAAAACGTTTAGTTAACAGATGATACATTACATGTTGTCAAACACTATTACAAACCTACGTTAATCAGAAAGAAACAAATTAACATTAATTAATTAATCCATCCTATTAAAGCTTTACCCCCGAGTGAGCAGTTGTGGAAGGCGTTTGCACAAATACAGAAAATGTCTTCGACCTCTTGGGAATTGAATACGGAATAGACCAAGAATGGATAGTCATAAGTATATGATACGTTGCTGAACCCCTCAAAACATTGTTAATTTTGCTTTAGGGCCTACATGTATCAAATGAGTCCCAGTTCTGGAATATAAGGTATTTATTTGCCCTCTGTCTCATGTTTCATCATGGGTTTTCTGTGTATTTTATAGTAAAATAAAATTTTACCATAAAAATAAACAAATTTTAAATTTAAATATTTTTAATTTTTAAATTTAAAATAAAATATTTTTTGTGCTAATAATCCTAAATATTTTCAATATATATACACAGGGCCGTCATGGTACATGTTGTCAAACACTATTACAAAGCTACCTTAATCAGAGAGAAACAAATTAACATTAATTAATTAATCCACCCTATAACAGCTTTAAATATCTTTATTAGATCTTGTTATCAGTAATATTTCTGGCTTATCAGTGATAGGCGAGGAGGATGCGTTGGTACCGATAGATACGCATCACCCTGTTTTATCCGTTCAGCTGTCAGTTATTTAAGCGAAATGGAATCTAAGACCTACAAATGAAATTAGTTTTAATTATGCTAAGGGGAATTTTCTTGGCCTTTTTCGGTCTTTTCCCAATGCCTCGTGGCAAAGTGTTTTTTTCGGTTACCGATGTAGACACAGCGGTGGATAATTTTTATAAAGTTTGTTATGATTGTTTGGAAGGTAATGTCCGGAGAATGTCTTCACGTAAAATTAAATACCCCGTCTGGTATACTGTTGATATTATTCGTCTTCTCAAACAAAAAAACATGTTCCGTAAAAGAAATGCTAGAATTGGGCAAAACAGGTTTTTAGAAAGATTTAAGGGACTTAGGCGTACTGTAAAATTTTTAATAAAAGATGCGTACAATAATTATGTTTCGGATATGGAGTCAGCAGTGAAAATTGATCTGAAAAACTTTTGGAGTTTTGTGCGATAGAGAAAAGATAGTCGGCTTTCTGAGTCACAGTTGTTTAAATTGGGCGATGAAATTTTTAGTGACGGACCTTCTGTTGCCTCGGCATTCGCTAATTATTTTAGCGCTAATTATTTTAGTTCGGTCTACGAAGCCAGAGCCCCTCTTAGTGCCTCTGCGGCGATTGATTCTCCTGTTATGCAAGGTGTGCAGCTTCTAAACATTCGCTATAATAGTATAGATGAGATCGTTTCTGAAATTAAAAGATTGCCTTCTAAGAGATCGTTTGGTCCTGACCTTATTCCCCCCTATATATTTAAGGCCTGCTCGGAATTCTTAATCCCACCCCTTCATCATATATTCAATTTGAGCCTTTCTAAAAATCATTTCCTGTCCTGTTGGAAGACCAGCCGAATTGTACCGCTGCATAAGAAAGGAGATAAACTTCAAATTTCAAATTTTAGACCAGTTGCTATCCTATCTACTCCAGCTAAGATATTTCAGATAATCCTTCATAATAACATATTTTTTCACATCAAGAGTTATATTACGCCTTTCCAACATGTGTTTTTTCCCTTCTCGATCCATAGTAACAAACTTAGCTAGTTTTGTTAATTTTACATCTGCGATTCTTGATCAAAAAGGACAAGTTGATGTCATCTACACAGACCTGTCGAAAGCATTTGACATGGTTGATCATTCAATTTTGCTTCGTAAGTTAAACTTTTATGGATTTTCTGACAATCTTATTTCTTTTTTCGGATCATACTTAGAAGGTTGCATGCAATATGTTTCTCGTGCTGGTTACAAGTCTGTCTTGTTCATAGCTTATTCTGGTGTCCCCCAAGGTAGCAATTTGGGGCCCCTGTTATTGAACATATTTGCGAGGGCTGTCAGAAAGTAGCTTACGCTTTGGAATAGAAAAAAAACAAATTGCAGGAACAAATTTTTATTATATACATTTGAAAGAGGGACTCAAAAGCTACTTTCCACATAGTTGCCATACAAATTGAGACACTTATCGTCGCGATTGACAAGCTTTGAAATTCCTTTGTCGTAAAATTCTGCCGCCTGCGACTTCAGCCAGTTGGTTACGCCCGCCCGCAGTTCTGCGTCGTCATCGAAGCGCTGCGTTGCAAGCCACGCCTTCATTTTCGGAAACAAATGAAAGTCACTTGGTGCGAGATCCGGACTGTACGGCGGATGTGGGAAAACCTCCCATTTGAAGGAATCAATGACAGCTTGGGTGCTATTTGCTGTGTGCAGTCGGGCATTGTCGTGCAAAAACAACACTTTTGAACTCAGCTTTCCGCTCCGCTTGTTCTGGATTGCTCTCCTTAAATTCCGCAGAGATTGGCAAGACCCATCAGAGTTTATTGTGGCACCGCGTTCCAGAAATTCAATATGGGTGACACCTTTCCGGTCCCAAAAAACAGTTGCCATAATCTTCCTAGCAGACAACGTTTGCAAACATTTTCTTGGTTTTTTCGGGGATCGTGTGTGCCCCCACTCCATGGATTGCAATTTGGTCTCGCAGGTGACATGTTTAACCCATGTTTCGCCTCCCGTTACGATTCGATCAAGAAATGACTCACCATCCTTGTCGTAAGCATCCAAAAAAGACAATGATGCAGTCAATCGCTGACTCTTGAGATGGTCTGTCAGGACTTTAGGCACCCATCTGGCACAAAACTTATGGTAGCCTAACTTTTCTGTGACAATTTCATACAGCAATGTACGAAAAATTTCGGGAAATACTGTGAAAGTTCGGTTATTGTGAAACGGCGGTTTTCACGAATTTTCTCGTTCACATTTGCAACCAGTTCGTCGGTGACAATGCTTGGCCGCCCACTCTTCTCTTCGTCATGGACGTTCGTTCGTCCATTTTTAAACTTGATACACCACTGGCAGACGTTACCCTCACTGATCACGTTGTTTCCATAAACTTCACACAGTTGCCAATGAATTTCAATTGGTTTATGGTTCTTGGCCATCAGAAACCTAATGACTGACCGCACCTCACAACTGGCGGGGTTTTCGATTGCAGCGCACATTTTGAAGGTGTACAGTGACGGAACAAAACACGCGCCCAACCTCTCGCTTACACGTCTAGATGCCGACTGAGCTGGGCTACGCCCACACATCAAGATGGCCGCGATCGCCGCACCCCTTGCGGCGTCAGACGAAAACGTAAGCTACTTTCTGAACAGCCCTCGTATCAATGACCTAGCTTCTGTTGTAATATATGTCATTGTAATCTAGTGATAGGGTAATATTGCTCTGTACAAGTTTCTATGGGAATTATGTTGTTTAATGTTGTCAGTACTGCTGTCGGATTGTGTTGTTGATGATTGATGTCCTATTATGAAGTGTGTGTCTCACAGTTTTGATTAATAAAATGAATCTTTTCGAATCAACTGTAGTTTTTAATATAACACACCAATTCCAGCACTAAAAAATATAAGTGGTTATGGGCCCAGTGCTGCAGTAATTTAAAAGTTGAAATATTTCATGTGAAATGTGAATAACCTTAAATTAAATGTGAGGTTATGTAAAGCACATTGCCTTGGAAATTGGTGTGGACAGTTAGTTTCTGTGTTTAAATCGTGATTGTGAAATTATATACTCACAATGGATACGACAAAAACTGTAATAGACAAACTGGAAGGACAACAGAATTGGTTGGACTGGAAATTTCAAATTAAAATCCAGCTGCAAGTCAACAACGTCATGGGTGCTGTCTTAAACAAATTCGAAGTCCCAAATGACCCTCCAGAAACAGCAAGTGAGAAAGAAAAGAAAGACCATGAAACAAAAGTGAGAGCTTTGAACAAAAGTGAGTATTTAGCTCAGAATCTAATTGTGACCTCCATAAGTAGCCAAGTTAGGCAACTTATAAACATGTGTTCTTCGGCCAAAGAAATGTGGGACAAATTACACAGTGTGTATGAGCAGCGGACTGAGCAGAGGCAAGATAGACTTTTTAATGAGTTTTTTGGCATTAAGATGAAGGACCCGAACGATAGTGTTGCTAAGCATATCGCTAAACTTGAGAAGCTGTGGTCAGAACTTCAAGATGAAACCTGGAAAGAAGACAAGGTAAAACTACCCGATTCACTCTTCTTAAATAGAGTTCTAAATACATTGCCTGATGATTATTTTGAGTTTTTAAATGCATGGGAGTCTGTCCCTAGAGATCAGAGAAATTTAAAGAATCTCTGTGAAAGGTTATGCGTAGTAGAAAATAGGCTACTTGAAAAAGAAAGATGTGCTGAAAATATATCATCAGCTCTTGCTGCTAAAACAAATTATTACAAATCAAAAGGTAATAATGCAAATAGGCTTAAACCTAGTGAAACAACTACTATCAGTAAACAGGCTGGTCCAAATCAAAACGGGCCAAAATGTTATGCATGTGGGAAATTCGGTCACATTAAAAAGTATTGTCACTCCCTGAACAAGAACGATCTGGATAGGCCTACAACAGGTTCAAAAAGAGGCGCAAATCTAAAAGTAAACAAGAATAAAAGTGAATCTTTGTTAACTATCTTATCTGCAACCTGCGACAAGAAAAAATGGGTCATTGACTCTGGGGCAACAGCTCATATGTCACCTAACAAAGAGACATTTATAGACCTAAAATTAGACAAAAGCCTAAAAGTCACTGTGGCTAACAATCAAACAGTTCAGTCTGAAGGTGTCGGAGATGTGAAGATAGTTACCAAGTATGGTGAAAAAGTTATTAAAGATGCTGTGTTTGTGCCTGATATTAAAACTAGCCTACTGTCGGTTAACAAAATGACAGAAAAAGGTCATACAGTAGTATTTGATGTAGAGAAGTGTAAAGTTTATAATTCCGATCAAGAAATCGTTGTTACTGCAACTAAGAAGGATGATTTATATGTTTTGGATGAAAAATCTGAATATTCTTTGGTGATGATGAAAGACAATGCAAACAGTAGTCAGCTGTGGCACAAAAGACTAGGCCACTTAAATCGCATCGGAATGGATCTTCTCAGGAAAGGGATGGCAAATGGAATATCATTCGATAATATTTCAACTGAACAGTGTATCGCATGCTTGGAAGGTAAACAAACGAGATTACCTTTCAAAGGGAAAGGTGGCAAAAGGGTGGATGAACTGTTACAACTGGTTCATTCCGATCTCTGTGGACCGATGCCAGAAAAGTCTTGGGGTGGCTCGAAATATTTTTTAACGTTCATTGACGATCATTCGAGGAAAGTTTTTGTATATTTCCTAAAATCAAAGAATGAGGTGTTCAACACATTTAAAGAGTTTAAAGCCATGGTTGAAAATGAAACTGATAAGAAAATCAAAGTACTCCGGACGGATAACGGTGGTGAATATATATCTAATGATATGAAGAATTATCTGCGGCAATTTGGAATCAAACACCAGTTGACATTGCCTTATACACCAGAACAAAATGGCCTAGCCGAGAGGACAAATAGGACCTTGGTAGAAAAAGCAAGATGCATGATGAAAGATGCTAATTGTGATGAACGCTTCTGGGCAGAAGCAGTAAATACGGCTGCATACCTAGCAAATAGGTCACCTCACAAGGCTATCAAAGAAAAGAAGACACCAGAAGAAGTTTGGTCAAAGAGGAAAGCCAGCTTAGAACATTTGAAAGTGTTTGGATGTGTTGCTTACACACATGTACCAAAAGTTCAAAGGAAAAAGTGGGATTCAAAAAGTGTACCATATATCTTTGTCGGTTATTGTGAAAACAGTAAAGGCTACAGACTGATTGACCCTAATCAACCTGGGAAAATTGTAAGAGCAAAAGATGTTGTTTTCTTAGAAAACAAATTCTCAATCGATGAATTGGATAGCCTGAGAGGAAAAATAGATCCTGCTGTTGTTTCAAATCCTGAAAATGAAGTCAGCGACTGTGAAGACGATAATGCTAGCGTTGGGGAAGAAAATCAAACTGATCGTGATGAAGAATCTTTCGATGAGATGGAGGAAAGTGATGAAGAAGATCTAAATGAAGCAGATATCATCATCCCCGACGAAGTAGAGGAAGATGTGCTACGTGAAACTCCACGGAGACAGAGAAAAGTACCCAATAAATTCTCTGATTTTGTCTTGTACCAGTCTACACTTTCACACAGCGTTCCAGCTACGTATCGCGAGGCGATGGCGAGCGATGAAAAAGGACTTTGGCTAAAGGCGATGAAAAAGGAGATGGAAGCCCTGTCCAGCTACGATGTGTGGGATCTAGTCGATCTTCCAGAAAATCAGAAAATAGTGAAGTGCAAGTGGGTGTACAGTGTAAAAGGCAATGAGTGTGGTGAAAAAGTCAATTACAAAGCTCGATTAGTGGCTAAAGGTTTCACGCAAGAATACGGTGTGGATTATAATGAGACATTCTCACCTGTGATAAACAAAACTACTCTAAGGGTATTGGTTGCTCTAACTGGTAAGTTAGATTTGTCAATTGATCACCTAGATATAAATACAGCCTTTTTAAACGGAGAGTTAGAGGAAACTATTTACATGGAACAACCTGAAGGTTTTGTAGATAAGACATTCCCTAATAAAGTTTGTCTTTTAAAGAAGGCACTATATGGCCTTAAGCAATCGCCTAGGGTTTGGCACAGTAAAGTTGAGAAAGAATTAAATGAATTAGGCTATCAGAAATCTAAGTATGACTCTTATGTTCACAAAAATCCAAAGTAACTCGTTCAATGTTGTAGCATTACATGTTGATGATTTTTTGGTGTTCTCTAACAATAGTGTTGAAAAGTCAGAGCTTAAGAAACATCTTATGTCTAAGTTTAGTGTAAAGGATTTGGGTGAAGCAAAATTTTGTCTTGGGTTGAATATTGAGAAATGTGATGGTAAAGTAAAAGTCAACCAGAAAACTTTTATCCTTGATTTGTTAAAGAGATTTAATATGTTAGATGCAAATCCTGTAAGCACACCTATGGAGTGTAATGTTAAGTTGGGTGCGAGTAATAATGAAAGAGAAAATCAATTAAAGCCTAGTGTTCCATATCAATCTCTAATCGGATCATTAATGTATTTGGCTGTAAATACTAGACCTGATATTGCTTATGCTACTTCTTACTTAAGTCAGTTTAATACTTGTTACAATCTCTCTCATTGGAAAGCTGCAAAAAGAGTGTTAAGGTACTTGAAAGGCACAGTAAATTTTAGTTTAACTTTCGATAGTTCAGACTTGAATATTAAAGGTTTTGTAGATGCCGATTGGGCAAACAATGAACTAGATAGGAAGTCCTACAGCGGATTTGTTTTTAAGATATGTAACGGACCGGTTTCTTGGGAAGCTAAGAAACAACCTTGTGTAACCTTAAGTAGTACTGAAGCAGAATATGTTGCAATTACTCAAGCAGCTAAAGAAAGTGTGTTCTTGAAAGGTCTCCTGAAAGAACTTATTGATTATAATGAAGCCATAGTAGTCTTTAATGACAACCAAAGCGCTCAAAAGTTAGTGTACAATCCTGTTTTTCACAATCGAACAAAACATATTGATACAAAATTCCATTACATTAGGGAAACTGTGAAGTCTAACAAAGTAGTATTAAAGTATTTGCCTACAGATAAAATGTTAGCAGATGTAATGACAAAAGGACTACCTAAAGCTAAACATGTATTTTGCACAGAAGGTATTGGGTTGAAATAGGCCTAATGAAAAGATTTGTGGTAAGAGTATCACTAGATTAAGGGAGGGTGTTGTAATATATGTCATTGTAATCTAGTGATAGGGTAATATTGCTCTGTACAAGTTTCTATGGGAATTATGTTGTTTAATGTTGTCAGTACTGCTGTCGGATTGTGTTGTTGATGATTGATGTCCTATTATGAAGTGTGTGTCTCACAGTTTTGATTAATAAAATGAATCTTTTCGAATCAACTGTAGTTTTTAATATAACACACCAATTCCAGCACTAAAAAATATAAGTGCTTCTTCTGTTACTTGTAAAATCCTTATGACTTGAAGTTGTTTTCACCCATTAATAGCCTTCAGGATTGCATTAATCTTCAAAATAATTTGGTCATTGTCTCTGACTGGTGCGTGTCTAATAAGCTCAAGCTTAATATTGCAAAATGTTGTTCAATGTCTTTTTACAGAATAAACAATCCCGTTGTGGTTCAATATCTAATAAATCAAGTACCTTTGGAAAGAGTGAACTAGTTCTTAGATTTAGGTATAACAATGTCAAGCAATCTTAATTTTTCAGAGCACATCTTGCCTATGGTAAAAAAAGCATATTGCACATTAGGTTTTATTTTTTGAATGGGCAGGCTCTTCTTTAAGAAACTCCTACGCTTAAGTTACTATTTTCATCGTTAGTCAGATCCAGGCTTGAATTTTGCAGTGCCATATGGTCACCTTCTACATCTCTTATGTCAAGATTAATTGAGCAGGTTCAGAAAAAATTTCTAAGGATGATGTATTTTAAAACCTTTGGTCCCCTCAATTATCCTATTTGGCAGGTTAGGTACAAAGAAATGGTTTCTATTTTTGAACTTGATTCCTTAGAAGTTAGGCGGAAATTGGCGCAGTTTTGCTTCTTGAGAGGGGTAATGGTCGGGCAGGTGAACGATGCGAGGACACTAGCCGAGGTGCGGTGGTATGTGCCGAGGTACAGAAGTCGGGCTAGCCGGCCGCTCTACATGCGCGATGCTTGTACAGTACAGTTTGCTACTTCACATCTGAATGCATCAGATATCCTGTTTAATCAAGTAGCAGACTCAGTCGACATAACTGATTCCCTCACTGTTTTTAAAAAGAAATGTTTGGACAGATTAAGAAATATGACGTGATATTCGTAATATCTGCAATCAATTTTTAAATTAGCATTTTCTATATTTGAAATTTTTCTAACCATTAAAATTAAATTTGCAGTTTTATTATTTTTTGTTAGTGTCTGTACGCTACTAGTATACAGTAGTATACTAGTAGCGCTATTTATGCTAATTGTACTTATAGATACGCTATAAAGTATAAATAGCGTGTATCAGTAGTATTATACTTCTGTACAATACTACTGATATTAAAGAAAAGTATAAAGTATAAGATAAGCCTAACAGTAATATACAGTAATATTTTGAGTTTGAATATCAAAATATTACTGCCCTGGTCTTCTAAAAAGCAGCTTTCAAATCAATAGACAGGTAAAATAGCCTCAACTGCTATTGGCTCATGGTGATGCCCAGATGAGGTTAAAAATAATTATTTCACACTGATCTGTATTTAAATAGAAGCCTTATAAATAATTGTTTGTATACTTTCATTAGTTAATTTTTACGGTTTTTGTTTTAGTCTTAAATATAGTTAAGCTTATTTACATATATATATATATATATATATATATATATATATATATATATATGTGTCTGTAAGCACGATAGCGCTCGCAAAAATGGTCCGATCGGAATGAAATTTGGCACAGGTGTGTAAAGTAGTAATTATTCGGATGAGTTCGAAAACCAGCCCGATCGGACCACTGGAAGGGGGGGGTAAAGGGGGGGTAAACCCCAAAAAAATGGGTTTTTTTGGGTTTTTCACATAGAAAAATAAAGATAATCCAATTTTGTTTGGCACCATTGAATTCAGCTCGAAAAAAAAAACAATTTAGTATTTTAAATCATTGCTCTATGTCCATGGGTTACCGAGATACTCAAAGTGGTAAACACAGTACGTTGTCCCTATGTTAACCTTATGGGAAATAAGTAAAATTCTATATCTCGCTTATTTCACAACATATCTTAATAAAACTTGGTTTGTGGCTTCATTCAGATGAGATCTAATGCATTTAAATCTAAAATCCCCGATATTTCCATTTTTATGGCAGCAAACCTGCATACTCATTTCCCATGTTATCCTTATGGGAAATAAAAAATTCTATATCTTCCTTATTTCTTAACGTATCTTGATAAAACTTTATATGTAGCTTCATCTAGTGAAATATACTGGATTATGGCCTAAAATACCCTATTTTTACATTTTCATGGCAGCAAACCTGCATACTCATTCTCCATGTTAACCTTAAGGGTAATAAAAAAAGTTATGTAGTTTGCTCATTTCTCAAAATATCCTGATAAGAACTGGCATGGGGCTTCATACAATTAATATCTACTTGATTATGGTTTAAAATACCCAAATCATCAAATTTCTGAGGCAGCAAACCTGTGTACTCTCTTTCCCATTGTTAACCTTATGAGAGGTAAATAAAATTGGATAGCTTTCTTATTCCTCAACATATCTTGATAAAACATATTATATGGCTTCATATTGTTTAGATATATTGGATTGTAGCCTATGATACCTCATTTTCAAATTTCTGTGGCAGCAAACCTGCATTTTTCCATACTAATCTTATGGAGAATATTTTTTTTTGAATAGCAATTGTGGGCATTAGCAAGTCACAGGATGAGGGAAAAGGGCTCAAATTAAATGTTTTAATGTCAGGGTCTTTGGAAAAGTACTGTAATTTCTTAAAGTTTGCTAGAAAAAAATAACATAAAATAACTGCCTTTTAAGTAGCATTGGGATCTAAAACGTTTGCTTTGTTTACATTAAAACATGTGAGCTGATGTTTGATTCAAAGCCATATGGTGGATACAGACATATGGCTTATTTAAAGGCCAGATAACTAAATATGTCAAATAAATGTACTATATCGAACACAGATTTTTACTGATGACGTTTATGAAATTTTTTACTCAAACTTAAACAGCTGGTCATTTCTCCATATGATTAAATTGGAAAAGCCAGCTGTTTTGAAGTTTTGAACATTGCATTTTCGTACCAAGTATAGGCTATTATTTTTGTATAGCCTTTTGCTCCTAAAAGCCACTAGGAGAGTATTTTTGCACGCTTTCTTTTGAATTTATATTGGTTTTACTTGATGCGAGACTTCATTAAAATTATTTATTTATGCACTTGAAATTCGCTGAGTATGCAGGACTGCTGCAACGGGGGTATTCTATTTCATCTTCGCCGATTGTTAGGTTAGGAGGGGCAGTGCTAGTTAAATTTTTCCTCTCCTAACCTAACAATCGGCGAAGATGAAATAGAAAAAGTAGAGGCGGCTGAGTTTTTGGGAGTGAGTTTGAAAGTGGAGAAAATGTGTTTTTGACGAGTTTAACTTAAGAGAGTGTTCTGAAAAATATTGAGTTACCTGATTTGCAATCTGAAATGAGTCTATTTCCAATTGGAGAGGATTTTTGTTTTTAGAAAAAATTGTGGTGTCATCGGCAAATTGAAATAAATTTTGGATGGGGATTGTGATATATAGTTACTCTCTGTAATAGTTTATATAATCAGCTGATCCCCTGATTATTTCTAATGTTTTATGTTTATGTTATGATTTAGGATTTTGGTTATGTGTTGTATTACTAAAATATAAAATGTTTAATGACTTTACAGTATTTCTTTAATCAAGTGTGTTGGATACTAAACTGGCGACGAGATGGCTGGAGTTATTAAAATAAAAAAGAAAATTGTTACAAACAAGATCCAAATAACTAAAGCCTACAATACAAATGTGAAAGATAAGTCAGTTGATGGAATGACTAGTGATGAGGCCACAGTACGATTATCATCTTTGGAAACATATTGGGCACGGTTTGAAAGTGCTCAAACTGAACTAGAATCCACAGTGGACGAAGAAGACATTGAAGAATTAGCAACTGACAGGAGTGAGATAGAGGAAATGTACATAAAGACTAAAGTGGCTTTAAGAGACAAACTATCAACACCATCTACGACTGTTACAAATCAGTCTTCAGTTCAACCTTCCGTTACATCAAATATTGCTTTTGTACCTTTTGATGAAGGAGAATCATTTACAAACTTCATAAGGAGATTTGAAAACTTTATTTCGTTGAAAGAAATTTCGGATAATAAAACAAAACTGTGTACATTACTAGCTGTTTTTCCACCTAAACTACATGAACAGCTTCAAGACCTAGTTTCTCCAGATGATCCTTACAAGATGGAGTATGACTGTGTGGTCAAGGTATTGAAGGACTATTTGGAACCATTACCGAGTGTTATTTCTCTACAACACAAATTTCTATGTCGTATCCAACAAGATGAATCAATCATGGATTTTTCTATGGAGCTTAAGAGACTGGCAAAGGATTGTCACTTTCAATGTGATTGTGGGAAGTCTGTATCAGACATGTTATTAAGAATGCAGTTTGTTAGAGGACTTAAAGACAACGACGTGAGGGGACAATTATTACAGAAAACAACATCGACTACTTTCAAAGATACAGTACAAACCGCAATATCCTTGGAGTCCTCAAGACTGGAAAGCAATATAATCACACCCGACAGAAGCTACTGTTCTCAAGTTAATAACAAGTCCTGACAGAAGTAAATCAAGACTTAATCAGAACCCAACCAAAAGTTCTAATAAAGAAGTGAAGACCAACAGACCTCCTCCAGTTCACTCCAGATTTGACCAATTACAGGGACGGTGCTATCGATGTGGGGATCGATTCCATAAAGCCAACACTTGCAGGTACAAAGATGAATTCTGCAATGCTTGCAATAAGGTCGGTCACTTAGCCAGAGTTTGTAGGACAAAGTACAGGACTAAGCGCATTAACCAGATCGAGGACAATGAGAACCTACCTGACATTGATTATGCAACGTACGATACAAATAAGATACAAATAAATGGTTCTGACAAGTTCATGATTGATGTCAAATTAGAGGGAAAGCCAATTCAAATGGAACTAGATACTGGAGCAGCTTTATCATCCATATCCTACAAGGATTACAAGAAACTTAATCTGAACAAGAGACTATTTCACACTCACGTACAACTGAGGACTTACACAGGTGAAATAATCAAACCCAAGGGTTAGTGTATGTTGAGTTTAACTTCAAAAACAAGTCATATTTTGGAAAACTATTCATTATCGGACAAGATGTTGAACCAATTTTCGGAAGAGACTGGTTAAGGGAGGTCAACTTAGAAATCGGGGATATCAGGTCCATTCAAGAAGATTCGTGCGACCTATCTAAAATCCTTGTTGAGTTTTCTGATATTTTCAAGAAGGAAATAGGCTGTATTACAAGTGAAAATGTACATTTATCCCTACAAGAAGGATGCAAGCCCATTTTCATAAAACCGAGACAAGTGCCATTTTCGATCAAGAGAAAAGTAGAGGAAGAACTCAATCGACTTGAGAATGCTGGTATAATAACTAAGGTGAATAACTCACTTTGGGGAACACCAATTGTTCCAGTGGTTAAACCCAACGGATCTGTAAGAATATGTGCGGACTACAAGACTACACTGAATAAAGTCATACAAGATGAAAAATATCCAATACCACGAATAGAGGACATTTTTGCAGAAATGAATGGAGGGAAACTATTTTGTACCCTAGACATAAGCAATGCTTATTTACATATGCCAATGGATGAGGAAAGTTCACTTATGCAAACTATAAGTACTGAAAAAGGTCTTTACAGAGTAAACAGAATGATGTTTGGCGTTAAAATAGCACCATCGGTATGGCAAAGGTTCATGGACAGAATATTACAGGGAATCAGTGGTGTTAAATGTTTCTTTGATGACATTATTATTCAAGGGTCAAACTACCAAGAAACTCTACAGGACTGAGACTAGTACTTAACAAGCTTAGAGAAAATAATCTGAGACTGAACTTTGAAAAGTGTAAGTTCTTCCAGAAAAGGATTGTTTATTTGGGTCATACGATCGATGAAAATGGACTTCATAAAGGATCTGTAAAGGTGAAAGCGATTATCGAAGCAAAACGGCCGTGTGATGTGAACCAACTACGTTCTTTCATAGGTTTGGCAAATTACTATAATAAATTCATACCTAACCTGGCAGAGAAGCTAAACCCATTAAATAAGCTGCTACAGAAAGGCAAGAAATTCGAATGGACAACAGACTGTGAAGAAAGTTTCCAATCAGTTAAGAAAGACATTGCCAAAGACGAAACTCTAATACACTACAATCCCTCATTGCCTTTGATACTGTCGACAGATGCGTCTCCAACAGGCTTAGGTGCTGTAATTTCTCACCGGCTAAAAGATGGGTCAGAAAAACCAATTGCCTTTGCATCACGTTCCCTTTCTAAAAGCGAGAAGCAGTATAGTCAAATTGATAAAGAGGCTACCGCAATATATTGGGGGGTTAAAAAATTTTTCCCATACTGCTTTGGCCGAAAGTTTACACTTGTAACGGACCATAAACCACTAGTATCTATTTTTCACCCTTCGAAATCGTTACCTGCAATGTCAGCTACACGTTTGTTGAATTACGCTCTTTTCCTTGCTGGTTTTGATTATTCTATTGAATACAGAAAAACTTCTGATCATTCCAATGCAGATTTTTTATCACGGTTCCCGGTACTAGAAAGGATTGAGGAAGGTGATGATCTGTACTCAAAATTTCAAATGAACCAAATATCAGTGTTACCCCTTACTCAAGAAACGATTGCAGAACACACAAAAAGAGATCCTGTTCTTTCCAAACTCGTTACAGCCCTAGAAAATGGGGATGATCTTGAGAAAATCGGATTTAACAATAATGAGTTTACCTTACACAAAGGATGCGTTTTCCGGGGCATTAGAGTCGTAGTACCTTCATCTCTTCGAAATGAAGTGCTTAAAGAGTTACATGTGGGACACCTAGGAATGACAAAGATGAAAGCAATGGCTCGTAGTTATTTATACTGGAAGAATCTGGACAAGCACATCGAAGAGTTGGTTAGAAACTGTAAAATTTGTGACCAGAAGAGGAATGCACCTCCAAAAGACAAGACTCACCCATGGGAGGAACCATCCGGACCATGGGAGAGAATTCACTTAGATTTTCTGGGACCAATGAACGGGAATTACTTCCTGATCATCATCGATGCGTACACTAAATGGTTAGAAATCATACATACGAAAATAACAACATCAGAATGGTGTATTAAGAAGCTACAACATCTGTTTTCAACTTTTGGTCTCCCTTTGACAATTGTGACAGATAATGGAACCCAATTTACAAGCACAATGTTTAGAAAATTTCTGATAGAGAATGGAATATGCCATAGAACTTGTGCACCATTTCATCCGTCCAGCAATGGACAAGCGGAACGCTTCGTACAAATTGCCAAGAAGGGGTTAAATTCGATGGCGGGAGAGATAGGTGATTTACAAACTAAAATAGACGTATTGGTTGCACAGCTGAGGAAAGCACCGAGCTCTACAACTGGGGTGTCCGCTTACAGGATGATGTTTGGTAGAGACATCAGGACAAGATTAAACGTAATGTCAGACAAAGGGGCAGAGCATAAAATAGAAGAACAAAGAAAAGTGGGTAGAGAGTTTAGTGTGGGGCAAAAGGTACAAGCGAGGAATTATGCATCGAAAGATAAGTGGAGACTTGGAGAGATAGTAAAAAAAGTGGGTAATGTCATGTACAAAATAAAGATGGACAATGGATTGATTTGGACAAGACATGCAGACCAGATACTCCCTAAACATTAAGAGGGGAGAATTGATATATAGTTACTCTCTGTAATAGTTTATATAATCAGCTGATCCCCTGATTATTTCTAATGTTTTATGTTTATGTTATGATTTAGGATTTTGGTTATGTGTTGTATTACTAAAATATAAAATGTTTAATGACTTTACAGTATTTCTTTAATCAAGTGTGTTGGATACTAAAGATTGTTTCTGAAATGTCATTTATATACAAAAGGAAAAGAACAGGGCCAACTATCGAACCCTGCGGAACTCCTGCTTTTACAGTTTCTAATTTTGATTGAAAAGATTTGATTTTGTTTTTTGATTTGTGCTGAATTTCGGTCATTTGCTGTCTGTCTGTTAAGTATGATTTAAGAAGTGTTAGGGCTGATCCTCTAAACCCTATGTTTGCTAGTTTAGAAATCAACAGCGGCACATCGACGCAGTCGAAGGCTTTGGACAAGTCGGCAACACACCCAATCACCAACTCGCCCTCCTCAACCGCATCGATTCACTCGCTGATGAAGTCTATCAGAGCCAGTTTCGTTGATTTGCCTCTCCTAAAACCGTATTGTTTTAAATTCAAAAGCGAGTTAATTTCCAGAAAATCTGTCATTTGTTCACAAAATATCTTCGAGACGGCTGGTAGGATTGAGATGGGACGATAATTGCTTACCGAAGTCTCCTCTCCCTTCTTGTGGATAGGTCTGACCACAGTAATCTTACAACTATTAGGAAAACATGCAATACTTACCATGTTATTTACCAGGAATGCGATAGGCCTAATGATCTCTGTCTTGCAAAATTTGAGTACTTTAAGGCTAATCTGATCAATTCCGCTTGAAGTTTTAGGCAACAGCTTAGAAAAAATATTCATTATGTCATTTTCGGTGATGTGAGCAAAAGTGTCAAAAATGGCTATGGGTTCATTGTTCTGAAGTGCTGGAGTTGGGTTGGTTATTTGGCCTATTAATCCTACATTTATGAAGAAATCATTGAAAGTTTCAGCTACCAATGTTGGATTAGCTATTTTATCGTTTTGACTATTTTTCAATACTATATTGTTTAATTTGTTCTTTCTCATTTTAGGGTTGAAGTGTCCAATCAGTTTCCAAACATCCCTAGATTTATTTTCAGATATTGCCAATATGTTATTCATCCATTCAGCCGTAGCCTCTTTTATTGTTTTTATGTATTGTATCTTGGCCTCATTGTACATAGCTTTAGACCGAGCACTTTTGGTTCTCCTCCACTCTGAATAGCAGTGAAACATAAAGGCTTTACTAGTCCTGACATCATTGTTCATCCATTTAAGTCTGTTATCCAATTTGATGTATTTCTTACTTAGTGGGCATGCTATATTGTAGTGGAGAGTGAAAGTTTCAATAAATTTGTTATATTGCTCATCAATGTTGTCATGGCCTAAAGAAAATAGTTCATTCCAGTTTTCGTTTTTTAGTTTCTGTTTTAATTCCTGTAGGTTGGGTTGGTTTATTTTCCTGGCAAAATAGCTTGTTTTTTTATTTGATCTGATTTTAGGAGTTGGTATTGAAAGGCTTATTGCATGGTGGTCTGATATCAGAGGCTGGATTACATTGCCCTTACTTTCGTTCAAGGTTGAAATAAAATTGTCGATACAGGTTTCTGAATTTTCGGCTAGTCTAGTCGGTGTATTGATTTTAGGCTGAATTCCAAAACTTTTCAAAATATTTAGAAATCTTTTGGCTTTATTGTCTTTTTGCAAAATGTCTACGTTGAAATCTCCTCCTATAATTATATTTTGTTTTTTAGTTTTACATTCGCCAATAAACTCATCTAATTTGTCAAGAAATGTATTGAAGTTGGTGTCGCAAGGTGTTCTATATATAACTGCAATAATGTATTTTTCGTTACAGACTGTTATTTGCACCTGTGTTTTTTCAAAGATTTGCTCCTCAGACAATTGTGTTGCAATTTCAATTGGCCTAATATCGTCTATTTCAGAATCTAGTTTCTTAAATATAGCTACGCCACCTTTTCTCTTTTCGCTCCTACAGAAACTATTTACTAGCTCAAAGTTGTTTATCTGCAAACAATTTATTTTCCTCATCTAGACCATGTTCAGCAACAAGCAAAACATCCGGTTGTTCTTCTTCTAAAAAAATCTCTAACTGTTCTATTTTTCCTGCAATGCCATGTTCACATTAAAAAAAAACTACATTCATGCTACTATTTTGTTTATCATGCCTATTTGAAGTGATTTGTCTATGTGGATCTATCATATTGCTTTGTTTAGGTAGGCCTACCTTATTTATTCCAGTCTCTCCGGTAGTTAGGTTATGTTGCAAAATTTCTAGCCTACTTGGGTTTCGATTATGTTGTGGTCGTTTTTTGGCTCAATTACTTGGCTAAGCAATCTCAAGTAGTTAACAATAGCTCCACCCACAAGATTCTTACCGGATCTATTTAAGTGTAACCCATGCCTGGTATAGTTATTTCTCATCAAAAATTCATTTAAGCCTATATAAGCCCATCTATTTTTCTTGCATGCATCCCTAAGTTTTGCATTTTGCTTTCTTAAGAGATCGTTGTCCCGTGGTCCCGCGTCATGGCGGTGCGGAGTTTCAAGGAAGACTACCTGCCCATCACCAACCTTATTAGCTAAATCACAAAGCCTATTATCTAATTCATTTGAACTTCCTTCATTCACTCCATTCACGCCCCCCATAACAATCAAACAGTCATTCCCTTTCATTCGCTCCGCTGTCACTTTCGCCCTCTCCAGAACCGACTCAAACAAGGCACTCGGCATCACCCAGGCTGTTGTTTCCCACTCATTCTCTGTCATTCTCTCATTTACATAACTTCCGAGGGACCTCCCCTGACTATCAGTCACAATGCTTAGTCTAGGTTTGTTTTTTCCGTCACCATTTATAGGCCTACTTACTTTACAATGAGTCAGTTTTGGGTTTATTTCTTTTAGATTTTTTCTGGGTGTGACCATCCTTGAGCTCAGCTGTTTCCCCATCTTCGTCTTTGCCCGTCAGCACCTCAAATCTATTAGAAGTGCTGATAGGCGAACCGTTTTCATTTTTTTCCCTCACCGACTCACTCGGCCCTTTCTCCAAGCATTTCAATGCCGCCCCATACTGTTCATTCAATTCCCTGAGTTCCCCTGTCAAACGAGAAATTTGCCTATCGCTATCTTCCAGAAGACCAAGCAATTGTTTGTTTTTGGAATCAAGATCTTCATTCAGTTCCCGGGCCCTACTCAATTCGTCTTGGAGCAATTTCAGTGTCCCTACTTCCCCCTTTAATTCTATCGCTAACTTTACACACATAGGGCAAATGAACGTGTCATTTTTTGTCATTTTGTCAAAGAAAGTCTTTTTTAACCCACTACAGTCTTTAAAACTATGAACCCATTGACTACACGCTTGACATTCGATTGAAGCCTCTTGCTTATCTATGATCGCCTTGTTACAAGTTTTGCAAGCAGATTTCCCCATGTTTGCTCTCAAGCTTAGCTAAGTGCTAGAAAATTTTAAAAAGAAATTGTTGAATACTTACAGTGATTATGTTCTGGAGCAAGGTTTACAAACAAGGTCTGGGTTCATTATTGGATAGGACAACCGGTCAGGGTTACAGGTACCGTCTAGGTTAGGAAAGAAATGATGGGTTGAACATGAGTTGATGGTAAAAATTATGGAAGATATTTTAAAATATGGAAAAAGAATGGAATTTAAGACAGGAATTAGGCATGTAGAGTCGTTCCTCATGGTCTGTAGATCTTCTTTCTTCTGTAGTTACTTTGTTCTATGACGACGCCGGCATGGTCATATTAGAAGTTACAATTTTAAAGTTAATAATGAAATTCCAGTGAAAATTTATGGTTTACTTTTGAAAACACTTATTTAAGATTAATTGCTTGCAAAAATATATTACTGAACTTAATTATTTACTAAGATTGGGGTGGATAAAGTTTAAGCTATGGAAAAAGTCTAACGGCAGCCATGATACCCCAACCGGAATCTCTTTCTTGATTAGCTCCCAATTATTACGTATCAAAGATTGTAAAAATGGTACAATTTGTTAAAAAATGAATGCTTGTCTTACTGAATAAACTCATGGTTTTCATTGTTGTATCTAAGAGAAACCTCCAACAACTTAATATTTCTAATATTTTTCATTTACTAGTACTTATGTAAGTAAACTAGCAGTTGCCTGTGGCTTCGCTCACGATTTAAATTACAGCTGATCTTACTTCTGCTCTTTGAACTGTCAAATTTTAGTATTCACAGCTGTTTACAATTCAGTTTTTGAATGTTTACATCCTTATAAAATGTAAACATTGAAGCTAAGGACGTTCACGGGGCATAGCCCGCCTGAGGGGATTTTAAGGAAGTGAATAGGCCTATGCCCTTTTCTGATATAGTGGCTCTATTCCTGCAACATTTCAGCTCAGTTGGTCCAGTATGTTTCACGTGGTTGAAAGAAAGAGATTCACACAAACATCCATACTTTCACATTCATAACATTGGTGCTTATGTGTACTCATTAAAACACAAATTAAATGTGTAGTAAAGAGTGTTTAATGTGTTTTTTATACTACTGACGAGCATGACGTTTGGTTTAGTGCCTGAGAATGAGGCAACTAAAATATCGAAACCTCGGTCACCTTTCGCAGCTATAGACAAACACTGAAGATAAGATGTAAGGTGGAAATAAACCAATTTAATGCTCTCGTTGATGACAAAAGTTTAAGAAAATAACATATCCAGTGTATATCTAAGGTGTGAAACAAACACTTTCACATGTTGATTTTTGTTATCGATATTACAAATGTTTAATTTAATTTTCCCTTCTATTACTTCTCGTATTGTTGTCAAATAAATAAATAAAATTCTCAAGTACTCTTTTTTTTGGGAAATATCATCAGCATCAACACTGTTGGGGATTTTACAAATATACAAAGCTCTACCAAACCTGGAAATCCAGCGTGACTGCATTGTTTCTGCTAACAAATCCTCTTCGAGTTATATATAAAACCATGTCGAACACTAATGATTTAGCTATTGTTTAGAGTATATAGATATTTTACTTATACAACTTTGTCTATAAAACCCTATCATCGCCAATATAACAGAAAAGGATGCTGCTTTTCAACAAGAAAAAATATTTTTTATAGAAAAACCATTAATTGTTTATTGTCAGGATTGAAAAAAGTGAAGTTTTTATTTTAACTTGTATATATCGTTCAGTTGCTAATTATCATAGCAAATAAACCAGTTGCTAAGTAATGTACTAACCCGAAAGTTATGTACTTTTACCTGATTAAAAGTATAAGTTTTCAGGACAACTAAAATACATAATTAAACTTACATAACAAAGTCGAAATCACAAAATGTCTGCAATTCATGTTCTTAGCTTGTGTTAAACGTTATGTACCGTTTTTCCTATGTCTTCATCATCTAAGAAAATTCATCGTTACTTTGTTTACTACAAAAAAATAATTTTGATTACAAAAAAATTTTGTTTTAGCTTTTTAGATTTTTTTGATAAAATCAAGTAAACGAATACATCTGATTTCGATGAGGTGTCATGAAAAATATCGTTTTTAAAACAAGAGTTTTGCATATTTTCGACTAAGTCAAATGTTCCATGAAGAATCTTGCACTTAAAACATATGGTATCGAATATGCAAATTCCCACTTTCCACTTTTGTTATAAATGTTTTATTTTGAATATGACATTAAAATTTAATTATTTGCTTATTATTTTAGTTTATTGATTTGGTTTTAATTTAAGCTTGTTTGCGGGACGTCATTACTCGTCCCGATAGGGAGAAGAAGAAGAAATCACCAGAGAATATTTCGTTACATTTTCCTGTTGTAAACATTGTACAACAAATATTTAGACTCCCTCTAATCTTATTTGTAATTTATTTATTTGTTTTTTTATAAATAAGAGATTTTGGGGTAAAAAGTCAGAGGGATGCGTGTATATTAAGACATCTATTAGACTTCATACAAAACATACTTTATTTAAAAAAGTATATTTAATGGGAATTAGTGAACATATTTGAACTCAACTCTCTCTTGAACCCTTCAGGAAACAAGACTTGTATTTTATTGTTCAATAATGGTGAAATTGGTTCTACATGTGTCGAGTGTTTCACCAATATTGGTAGCCCTGGCCTTTGTGCAATCGCTCAACAATTCCTTCAATTTATTTGCCTCTGCTCTAACCAAAGGGTTGAAAAATGATTTCTCTTGCTGTTGGGATTTTAAAATAAACATCACATTTTCGTTCAAAACTTCACAACTTGCACATTTGGACAACTTACAAATGATTTTGACCATACCGATTTTTCTTTAAATTTGGTTTTGTTTTGAGGCCGCTATATTCTCTTAATTTTAATTTTTCATTTGCCGATGTCATAAATAAGTCCATACGATTTACTCGTAAAATAATCTGAATAATTTTCCTATTAGTGTGGGTTGTGTGTGAACAAATTGTGCTTACGTTGCATAAGTATTTTTCATCCAATATTATTTTCCAATTTTTAACTCTTTGTACTTTTCTACGTTTTTTAAACGCTAGCCCAACTGTAGCTTTTTGTAGTTTTTTTTTGTAGGGACCAATCAAACATTATGCATCTTTTGAAACTACATAGTGACAAAATGCCACTTCTGCAGTTTAAGACAATTAATATTTATTTATTGTGTAATATGTTCTACTTGTTGCTTGGCAATCAACAGTCATACTTAATCTTGACAATACTGTATTACACTATACTGTATTTTAAGTAAAAGACCCAAGCATGACAAAATAATATTTTTGTATATTTATTCAAAGCACATGGCAAAAACCACTACTTTCATTGAAGAGATACGATCCAAAAACACTGTCTATTTCGCATTACAATAATGCAGGCGTAAAGGACAATCTAACGTATCAATCAAATGATTACACTTTAAAATTTGACGACACTGCAAGTAAGACAAGTAAACTAAACTGTACCTTGTGACTCTGTCCTTTACTTGAAATTAAATAGGATCCTCCCTAACCAGATGAATTTCTCCTGTTACAATCAAAATGAATTTTCCCACAAGATAAATTGCCAGAATACTTTACAAACACCTAATCACGATACAGTCGATTAGGCACTCACCGAGGCTGCAGGTGTCCTTGACAGCGGCCTTGCAGAGCTCGATGCGCGCCGAGTGCAGTGGGACGTAGCGGTCCTGCGACGAGCCGCACAGCAGCACGTGGCGGAAGTGCGACAGGTGACAGCGCTGCGACAGCTTGTACAGGAACGTCTGTCGCACATCGGCCGCGTCGCGCAGGGCCAGCTGAAGCAGCGAGCCCGACTTCTTCCACTTCTGCATGAACCACATTCCTGTGTGCGTGACAACAACGGTCAGCATGAATTTAACTTTCACTTTCACTGATTTTATATTATGATTAATTATAGAAGGGGGGAGTCTGCAGGGTTACCTGACCTAATCCTAATCCTAATCAGACCTAATCCTAATCAGACTCATTTATTTTCCTTATTTATTGATTAAAAAATCATTTCAAAATGTCATAAATGCGGTGTGGTAGATAAAAAGTAAAAAATCCTTCCAATTGAGAATCGACACAATTGAGCAGTGAAAAATTATTAAAAAAGAAATTCATACCACTCTTTTAATCAGGAATTACAGTTTTAAGTTTTTTTCTGCTAAAATGTTGTTTTTGACCAATTTTTCAGCATGATAGCAAAAACCTTTTCTGATAAAAGACTAGTATATCTTTGCCACCCATTTTTGCCATGAGACTTGTTGAAGAAAATTTTGAATTTAGGTGAAAACTTTTCAATAAAATAATACTCATGAAGGTGACTCAACCTTGGAATCTTTATCTACTTTACTTTTGGACATAGATCTTAATTAGTTTACCATCTAATAGCATGTTCTGTTGAGGACCTATACAAGTAGAATAATTAGAAGAAAATACAAGCATATTTCAGAACTCCTTATTGCTTGGTTTGCTATCCAAACGATAACTGACTTTGAAGTGACACTGATAGTTTGTTACTATTTTAAAAATGCAAAAAAAGCAATATGACTAATTTTTAATTTTCAACCCGGAACCTCAGTCAGAGTACTTCAAGTCTGGAAAAATTATGAAAGTTTACAGTATGTATATTTTCGAATCAATTCTATCAGTCAAAAATAGATAGCAGAATATAGAGCTTGAAAAGATAACCAATACTGTAGGGCCTACTATTTTACTACAAATAGGGAAAATTTAACACTGAGTTTTCACAATTTACACCTTTTTTAAAAGAAACCTAAATATGCTGGGTCAAAATTTTACGATAAACTTTCTGTTTAAATTCGTGCTGAAGTACCTTACAATAAATTCAAATTGAAGCTTAAGCAATTTCTCATCAGCAAGGCAATGTATTCTTTTCAGAAATTTGCATAATAAATTTGGTTTTTAATACAACTGATAAGGCAATACTTGTTCTATATATTCTTGTTGGCAGTTTTATAACCACACACTGTTACATCACTGTATTGTTTTTTTGTGACACTATTTTTTGTACATTATGTTATGTGCTAATTGACAAATAAAAATGTTTTGAATTGAATTGGAAAACAAGAGTTAAGGCGCCTTAAAGAGGCTCCCTCCAATTAATGCCAGGGACCTGTGCTGTGACAAAGATGTGCAAGGCAGATGCCTCTCCACAACGAGAGCCGTGATGACTCACCCATGTTGACAAGCCCGCTGTTGTTGTACAAAGTGCCGAGGTGCGGTCCGCTGAGCGAGAGGAACGTGTGCAGTCTCGGCAGCAGGTGTTTCATCTGCGGCCGCGCGATGGCGGCTCGGATGATGATGTTGCCCAGCGAGTGGCCCACGAAGCTTATCTTGGTCGGGTTCAGGCCACAAGCATCCACGTGGTACAGGATCTCCCCGACGAGACGGTCCGTCATCGTGTCGAAATCCGAAAACGTATCACCCTGGGGGAAATTGTAGCGTTAGATAGCTTTCTTATCTTCATTTTATAGGATTGTGCAATAAGTATTTTTCAAAAATAGAGATTAGTTAAGGCTGGCCGCACACTACATGAGACTAGACATGTCACATCACATTTTTCTCTTTAGTTGTCAAACAGCTGTCGCATGACAATAATTTTGGTTTTTTGACAAAAAAGTCAATGAAAAAATAACACAGTCTTTTAATAAAAAAAGCATTTTGTTGAGTTTAGTCTTATGAAAACATTTTTTACTAGCCGCACACTATATGTAGTGTGCGGCTAGTAAAAAATGTTGGTAATGGCTTGGGTTTTTGATTTGTGCTTTAAAAACAGAACTAAAATATGTACTGCATATCATTATTGAGTCGATTAATAATTTTACCAGGTGAATTTTGGCAGTTGAGTTTATCAAAAATAAAGGAAAGGGCTGAGATTATCAGATTTAATAAATGTAGGAATAGAAATTTCAAGGAGCAACTGAGTATATAATTTTTTTTTAACCTTGAATTCCATCCACATTTTTAGTACACATAAGTATATAGAATTCACTTCTATATATTATTGTGTAGTGTATAGTATAAATTTTGTGCAATGTAGTAAATATCAATAAAAAACATAAAATAAATTATTTCCAGCACTAGTGTTATGTACTAACTTTTGTGTTAGGATTAGAAAGAGGATGTAATTACAGTAATCTCCAACAGGATATATTACTATCAACTCATAATTATGCTTTCGATAGGAGTTAATTAGAAAATTTAATATTCAGGAAGAAAAGATAAGCTAAAGAATTCTTGTTTTCTAGCGTATAAACTTTTACTTAAACTTGTAATACTTAAAACTTAAGTACTATCTATTGATGACATTAAGTCCACTTCAAATACTGGCTTACACAAAATAGGCACAGCTGGGCCATAGGGATGGGAGGTCTCCTTCTGAACAAAAAGTCGATGCTTCCAGCATCTCAGGTAAAAAGTGTTCCTTGGTTACACATAATCCTGAACATTAGTTGACCTTGATCCTGTACGTGTTGATCAAACAGTAGATATTGTAAAGCTTTGGAAATGGTGTAAGTAGGAAAACTCCAACCAGAAGTGATAACAGAATAGTTAATTGTAGAGGTGTGCGGATAGTGAATTTTTGGATCGGATCGGATTCGGATCGGATAGCTTATGTTCGGATCGGTTTCGGATCGGATAACAACCGGTTCGGATCGGATAGTACCGGATTCGGATATTTACGGCACGGCGTAATGAGCAGATTTAAGTTTTCTCATAAGCCTAAGGTAATTGCAAGGAACTACCATAGGCCTATTATCCTAATGTGTAAGGTAAGGTATGCCTTGATAGCCCTGAGTTGTTGATTGTTCAGATATATTGTTTTCAATGCAGGCCAAATGTCAATTAAGTATGCAAAGGTACAACTAATTGTCTGTTAATAATTTGGAAATTTATTGATTCCCCTTAAGCATAGTTAGTATTTAATTCAACAAGGTTATTAGGCCTAAATAGATTTCAGAATTAGGTTACTTAAAAATTAATTTTTCAATGCAATCTAAATTCATTTTTATGCCTCTGTATTTTTTGTTCTTTTCCTTTTCATAAATCAATAAATTATTTGATCAGTGACTATGCCTAAGTGATAAGACAAAAGAATTAAATATAAAACTTGATTCACCAATCTCTTCACATTTGAAGAAAGCTCTACATTTTTATTCATGCATTAATGCCTGACAACCAAGATTTTGATTCACCACAAAATAATACTATAAAATAATAAGTCTGAGCATTAAACTTAACCTAAATTTCAAGATGAGTTTCAAATGTTGTAGGTTTCAGTATTAAAGCTCTGTCATTTAATTAGAACAAATAAAAGTCTATTTGTTATAGAAAATAAACAACAAACAAACTCACTAATTATTATCACAGACGTAGGTTGTCAATTCAGCATTTTACTGTTATCTAAGAATGTCCATTTTAATCACGTATTGGAAATACGGCTCGGCTTAATTCGTCAAAGATTAATATTTCAACAAAATAAAAACTTAATTTTGATAATTTAACTTTGTATTTCTAGGTAGGTAATTGCTTAGTTGATAAATAAATTAATACAATTGAATGAAAGACATTCTTGAGTTAATTCAGCTTTTAAGCAGACGACGACGCGATATTCAAACACGAAGTGAGATCGTAAGACACGGAACGACAAACAATGAAATGAACAGGTTCGCCAAATCTTTGGCAGCCCAAAATTATTGTAGGCTTTTTATTTTATCGTATCAACAGGCTACTTTAAGATATTTACGGCCTGAAATAGTCGTATGAAACATCAACACGACTATTTATTTATGGGGTATTTACGGGATATTTCGTTTTGGCAATTGAAGACGACTGTGGGGACACTGTCGGTCATTGACGAACTCTGATTTGTCTTTATTGCGATTCTCTCTCGTACCAATCGATGTTTTGTCGGTAACGGATACTGATCGAGATCACGACATTGACAGAACTAATGGAGGATTTACAATTATTTGTTAACTGATTTAATGCTACGAGACAAGAATTTATCTTAGGATGTTCGTAATCGCGTCGGGTATTGCGCAATACTCTGATCGTATACAACGATCTCGATCTTATCACGAGACGCCTTATCAGCAACCGAAATACAACGCTTGATGCATACCACTACTTAATCGCATCGTGTTGAGGCGTTGTTCAAGCCGCATTCGCGAATCGTCGCATTTCAAAGTGTCATTTTTGCTCTGCGATGTTTTCTCTCACCACTGTACTCTCGTTGGCAGTGACTAGTTTTGTTTCGAAGACTTTCCAAACTTTAAAATTGATCCTTCTTAAATATTTACTCCAAAATATGCAGTCTATCCGATAGAGTCAGATATCTAGTCAGTCTTACCGGATAGTTATAAAACCCTCGGATTGGATTCGGATATCCGATCCGATCCGAATTTTCGGATATCCGCACACCTCTAGTTAATTGTGTGTTGAATGAGTAAAGTACAAAATTGTTTCACATGTGAAAATACTGGCACCGGAGCTTGCCTAGGGGGGAGACGATTTCCACATGGGAGACAATGTGCTTTACTCCCGAAGTACACACAACATTTTCCCCCTCTGCAATAGTAATTACCTAATCTATAAAAATCTATTTCATACTTAGTAATTAATATCCATTTTGTTTCAATCTGCAATTAGTGCCTGCATCCGAGTGGCTGCAACCATTTATGCACCATCGATCAGCTTATTGTTGCAACATTCTAACACACTTAATTCTTAGATGGTCTTACAGCTGATTGTTGTTAATGTTATACTTGTGTGATTATTCCTGTCACCAAATCAGCTGTAATGCCTGCAATCTGTTGAGCTTCAACATATTTTCATGTCTGTGTGGAAATTTGAAGGCGTTACATTTTTTAATTATTGATTTCAATGTTATTCTTACGGGCTTATTTTGTATCCCCATGGGAGACAAAGTAATCACTTTAGTCCTGCTGGGAGACCAAGTATTATTTTATATATTAATTTCAAGGAGTAAAAAGCATATAAACATAGCACAAGGGGAAAAACCGATGTAATATAATGACACTGATCATATCACTAACTAAACCAACACACAATTATACAATGCCTTATGTTTATTCTAGGTTTATAGCCTCTGGATTGTTATTTAACATCATATTACTTCTTTAGGCTTACCTTATGATCCTATTATTGTAGTCTTGGAGACCTAGGTTTGAGCTCCGTAAAGCTATCATTAGTCCTAGGCTAAGCTACCTCTTATTTTTTAGAGATGACAAAATAAATATGACAGGTAGCTTAGCCTAGGACTGATGATAGCTCTATGGATCTGAAACCTAGGTCTGGATCGTAAGGTAAGCGTAGAGTAATAATTTGAAATGTTTGACCCACCTGGTTCCTCTCGCTCATGAGGAACTCGAGGTTGGCGCCGGGCAGCCCGAGCTCCAGGTAGGTCTTGACCAGCCGCAGGTCGGCCGAGTTGCCGTCGAGCCCGTGCACGCAGACCACCAGGTGCAGGCCCTCGGGCGAGAAGATGCGGTACTCGTCACTGATGTGGAAGTACGGCAGCGTCGACGCCAGTGTCGGGAAGTCACTGCGGGTAACGTTGATGTGGTGACCAAGCGCAACCAGGGAAGATTTGTCTACAATTTACTGTGACTCTTCAAATTGGAAGAGCGGGGGTGACTCTTCATTGTAGAAGAGGATAATTTACTCAAATGGCCTAACGCCCATAAGGCCTGTAGAACCTGAGCTTGCGACATCAATTGTACACCCGTTTCCGGTTCTAAGCAAGCTCTATCAATCTATTGAGTAAAAATAAAGCCTTAATTGAGGTGTTGATAGTATGATTCCTCTGATTGGTCGAAATAAATTTTTGCCAATGCTGGAGGTTACAGGTTTCTGGTCTTTTGAATATGTCTTGAGTTGTTTACATTTTTGACCAAGATAACTTGACAGGACTATTATTCTATTATTCTCTTTTTTCCTACAGATCTTGGTTGAAATTAGGCTTCCTTCACTAACCTCTGTCTCATCGCAATTTTTATTTATGTCTAAGACTTTGTAATGAACGAGAGGATGCAACTATCAATGATCTATTTTATTTTTGACAGTCATTTAAATATAAATAATGAGTGAAAAACTTTAAATCTGGACGTTAAATGGGGTAGCCGGTGTTACAAACATAAACTGGAGGTTACCTTATCAATCTTTAAGAAAAACTGAACTGTTCTGACATCTTCACTAGAGACAGAAATTGTTTTTGAACCTAATTACAATTAAAGCTGCTTAATAACATGCAAACAATAACTAAAAGCTATCCACGTTTTTCTTTTTCTACTCCGTTACAAAAACCAATGCTCACTGCTGTACAAGTTTGAAAAGATTTTTAAGAACAATTATGGAAATCTCAGCATACCTGTAAATGAGGCCAGAGAAGTTGATCTGTCGCTTAAACTCCTCCTTGCACTTCTGGAAGGAAGCAGAGTCATCAGTCTGAGGCGTCACCATTCGTTGCCTGAGGCTTTCCTCGTTGTAGCACTCACAAGGTGCCTCCTCGGGTGTTGGACCCCCACAAATGAACCTTTTAAAAATATGAGAATTAAAGAAACTTACTCTCTTTACATAAAATCATAATGTTTAAGTGTGAACTTCTCAAAAATAGGCAAGTAGTTTCAGAAAATGAGTTACATATAAAGTAGTGTCACATGCTTTAATTTTTAAAAGCCTTGGCATACAGTTTTTTTTTAAGGTACCACATTGTAAGTATTATATTTTAAATCTTAGAACCCTTTTCTTTCCCATGATTTCTTGTTCTATAGAAAATTGATGGGAATGACCTTGATGGCTGATAAATAATTTCCAAAAGGCATTTCCAAGAATTCTTCTTGTACATATAGGTTTAGGCGTTTTTTCAAGATTGTTCAGAAAGGGGCAAACCTACAAACCCAAGAAACAGGGAAATCTCTTTCCCTCCTTGAGCAGGAAAATCCCTCCTTGGTATCATATAAATTTTACCACAACCAAGTTTTTTTCAAACTAATGGTTAGTAAGAAACATAAAGATGAATAAGCGAGAAAGATGGAAACCCTAAATCAAACTCACGGTGGTTTTGCCTCCCCGTTGCTAGCCTGCGTGTGTGACTGTCCCCTCCGCCACCTCTCCCTCTCCCTGCCCCCGCCACTGCCCCGCTCCTTCACAGTCTCGTACATGTGGTAAAGCAGGTTGTCTATGGGCCCTGGGCCGGGGGGCGGAGGGTCCCGGAAGCCCTCCGGGGGCGGGGGCACGTCGCGGAACTGTCGCGGTGGGGGCAGTCGCAGCTCCTCGTAGGGGTGGTCGGCCGAGGCGGGGGCGGGGGTGGGGGGTGACACCAGCGCCTCCAGCCGGGCCCGCAGCTGCGATGTGTTCAGCGTCCGGTGCTTGGCCACCTCGCTCCCTGGTGAGGGGACGGACAAATATAACACTTGCAGTAAAATGCTCAGAAAAATCCAGCAATTTATAAAAGCAAATTAAATTGTTAAACAACAATATGTTATTGGAGTAGTTCAGACAAATTAAAAAGGTAATCTCCTGGTTTAAATTTACCTGTATGTATAAATAATCATTCAAACATTAAATATCAGACATCATAATAATTGATCTGTCAGTTTTGATAAACAAGCCCAATACACTTTGTGTTTTTCATCAGCATGATGAAGAATTTCACGATGAATAGAAAAATAAAAATTCAAAAAAATTGCTATAAATTTATTATCAACTCATTACAATGACTTAAACAAATTTGAGGACTATTTTTAGGCCAATAGAATTTTCAAAGAAAATCAATAGAGCTTAAAATTTCAAGAAAATTGCTGATATGTTTTAGGTCATTATATTAAGCTTTAAAAGACTAAAAAAGTTAGCAAAGACACATTTTGAACCTTCTCGAACAAAACAGCGTTACATATTTTTATGGTACTGTATGTATATGAAGATAATTAATTTAAAATAAATTAACATCCTTCTCCCTCCTTTGTGAAAGCTGTTATATACAAAGGATACAATTAAAAATATTAAGCTAACCAAACAATTTGAATGTCAACAACTAAACTATACACTTAACTTGAAAAGCTATTACCAGAAGTTTGGAAGAAATATGGTACAAGTCCCAACAAACTCTAGACTCACCGGTGGGGCTCATCTGTCCGCTGCTGGTGTCGACGGAGGACCGGTGACTCGACACCCAGCCGCTCTGCTCCGACGTGATGTCGCTCTCCGACATCGACGACGACAGCAGCGGGGACCGGTGGAGAGGCAGGGGGGGCGGAGGGGCGACCCCCACCAGGTTGGGCATCGACTCGCTGCTATTGGCCGCCGTCGCGGTGAGAGGCCGCGTCCTGACGACACTCGGCATCGACGCGGTGCTCAACGAGTGCTTGATCACTCCGTTGGTAGCCTCGCTCAGGTTGTACGGCACACTCGCACTTGTCTCTAGCCTCGTCCGGTAGTTCCCGGGGAGGGAGGAGTCGTTGGAGTCCGTGGACGGGGAACCGTTGCCGTTCATCAGGTGCGAGTTGCGGTCCGGGGGAAAAGTTTGGTGGAGAAGGTTTGAGCTGTTGTCTATCAAGTTTCGTGGCCGTAACACCCTGGGTGGGATTTCGTCTTGGTATTTCATTGTGCCGTTTACCACCTAGAAGCAACCATTTCTGATATAACAAGTGATCTCAATACCGAAAAGATTTCAATTTAAGAACAATTTTTCAATGAATCATCCTAAAAAACTGGATAAGCAAGAGTGTTCGAAGCTTTCTGAAAAGTCATATCTTGTGATTTTAAAATATTAAAAAGATGTATTTTCCTGGTCTAGTTAAAAACAAAATTTTATAAAGACTGCTAATATTTTAATACAAAAATGATAGTTTTAATAATAAAAAAATACAAAATAATTTTTCAAATTGTAAGAACTACTTCTACATCAAGACAATTAGTATTATATTGACATTTTGTGGAATAAATAAAACACGATGTTTACATTAGCTGGTATATTAAAAACATCTGATGTAATGGGTATTTTAGAGTCAGTGGAACCACAGTGAGCAAGGCTCACAATCATACGACCGACCGACCGACAATAGGTCATTTCTGACACTTCTGATAATATTTTCCCATCCTCCTTGGACCTCAAGCTTTCAAATGAAATATCAAAAGCTACGCTACCTTTTTCTTAGCTCAAGATACCTTGTGGGTACCGATTTGCTTACAAAATTAAGAAGATTTAATTGGTTGTTAACCCGGCAGAACTGACTTTGATTTGAAAAACAGGAAGACTGACTCACGGTGTTTTAGACCAGGTTTTTTACAAAAGTTAGTAAATTGGAAAATAATGTGTTTACTTGTACAAAAACTCCACCAGTCTTTTAATAGTATATTTCACTATTAGTCACGAAACGCCTCGCAAGTAAAACACTATCGAACCCCGAAATGGTACTTTTGTGACGAGTTGTGAACAGTACTTTTCATCACGATGCAAATAAGTGACCAAACTTATAAAAAACTATCCAACATTCCATAATTTAGTCATTTTTCTATAAGCAAACACAATACGGCTGAACTGTCTATTTTAGTTTATAAAGTCAGCTGGTTGAACGGTCAAATTAAGGAATTCGTTTGTTTGGGTACGGCAAAATTTTGTTTTGGTACGGAAATGGTTTGTTTGGGTATGGGAATGAAATGTTTGGGTACCGAAATGCAGCTGATCATTACTTGTTTTGACGTTAGGAAATCGAGAGTTTTCGTAGATCTCAGCAGTACGGTAACGGGCAATTTTCGTATACAGAGTGATGAAAATTAGTTTTGTGACTTCTGTATATGGGACTAGCAGTTGCCCGTGGCGTTGCTCACGATAAAAACTGTAACTCTCGCTGCCTAAATGAAGATAGGGCCACAAATTGAGTTTATGATTAAACTGATAAGGTACAAAAACGAATGAAGACTTTAATTTAACTAACCAAACAAAATTCAACTTTTATATAGTAAACAAAACAACCATAAAACCATTATGAACATAACCAAATTATAAATCAGCTGTAAAATCGTATCCATATGTGAAGCTGAACCACCTGCTCCTTGAATGAACATTACAAATTAAACAACAAATCATCCATTCCACTTGCGTAGGAAAATTTACAAAATTCGACCCCGCCAAAACCCCTTAAAGCTTTGAATTAAAAAAACCGTCCTTAGCGGATGCTTACGCCCTTAAGATCGTCCATGCAAAGGTCCAAGGTTCTAAGTCAAGTAGCTTGGGCCGTGCAGTGCTAGGTCAGTGGTATTGGACAAATATAAAGATGGACTTTCTTTCATTAACCAGAAAGATGCTTTCAGGAATCCTCAAAGTCCGCGACTGGAGTTACTCTATTTGCTGCCCCCCGCAGGAGGTATTTCTATTTGGCCTCCCTGTACTATACATGTGAGCAGATTCAGCGCCTCGCCGATAAAGGCCTCAAGGGTGCCACTGCCCTGGGAAGGCTTATCGTTGCCCAATATCGTTGAATCTGCTCGCATGCATGGTATATAGTGGCCCTTAAGCAAGAATATAAATATCTCAATCGCAGCAGACCTTGCGTACTTAGATAATCCTAAAGCAGTTTTCTGTTTCATGAAAGTATATGTACGTAAAACGTAGAAATTGCCTTGATTTAATGTCAAAAAAATTCTATGGTTTTTATGGTTTATCTTGAACATAAAAATACCCCCGTTGCAGCAGACCTCCAGACTATGTGCATGACCTTATTTTATTTCTTCCATAAAAATAACATGGGGAATGAGTATGCAAGTCTACTGCAACAGTCATGCAAAAATTTGGTGGTTTTAAAATAATATCAGGTGAATCTGAACCAAAAAAGCCACACACCAAGTTTTATCAAGATATGTTGAGAAATAACCGAGATATAGAATTTTTCTATAGGGACAATGTATTGTGTTTTCAGCTTTAAATATAGTTTGAATAGTGTTTTTTGCTTCTGGGAGCTCCAAAATGAAAAGTTATCATGGTCTCGGGCTTAGGTCTTGCCGTGAGACCTATGGTAATAATTCCATCAATGAAATCGTTAAAAGACTAAGTATTTTTTCTAATGATGTAGATAAAATAAATGGTTTAAATTAGCTCTTTCAATAACAGCTGTTACAGGGAAGAAAGGTCTTATAAGTATCTCTAGTCTGTGATTTATTTTATGTTCTGTTCCTGACAGCTGGTTTGACATTCTACTAAATTTCTTGCTTTTTACATCTGTTTGAATAGGTATAAACATTTCATCAATTTGTATTCTGCCATAAGGATAACATGGGATCTTTGAGAGGGTCCATGGCGGAGTCCGAGGGTCAGATCAGGATGAAAACAATTTATTTTTCCTATTTAATGCCTAAAGAAACAGTGTACCGAATTTCAGCCTTCTGGGTTATTGGGAAGTTGGAGAATTAGTGATGAGTGAGTGAGGGCTTTGCCTTTTATAGGTATACAAAATATTTATTATTACATAAAAAATATATAATGAATTGCTGTAGGTACAAGAAAATTATTGTTAAAGCAATAAAATGTCCGTATATTGTACAAAGATGTGTTTATATTGACAAGAGCTCCATAATAGTATCGTACATCAGTGATTTATTTGAAAATTTTATATAAGAAATATCTGCATACAAAACATTTATATGTAAGTAACATGAAGCTTTACGTGACTCATGGTTAAAAACACCAGACCTCTAAAGAAACAATCATTGAACTGACTGTAAGGGTTAGAGAATGACGGGAAGTGAGTCATGATGTTCCTGAAAAGGCGTGTGTGAGGTATAATGACAGCCAGCCCTGCTGACACCCAAAAAATATAATTTTTGCCAAAAAAAACTACTAACCTAGTCTTTTACACAGGTATGTCAGTCCTCCTGGGTTAAGGAAGTGCACAATACCTCTTTCATCGTGGAATCCTTGGGGTCGACGAAGAACTCGAGGTTGATGTCGCGGCTGGAGATGGGCGGGGGCACGCTGCGGGGGAGGTGGCTGCGGCGCCGGTGGCCGTGCGACGGCAGCGCGAACGGCAGCGTCGACGCGTCCGTCCCCACCCGCCCCAGCTTCCCGCTCAGCAGCTCCTTCCTGCAACACGGTTACTCGGTTATTTCATTTAATGATGTCATATCAATTAGTTTTCAATACAATTGTAATAGTTATTTATGTATTAAAAGCGTAAAGTAGGTCTTTCTCGCTTGAGCTAAACAGTTATTGTGCGACATGTAGTGGAGCTACAAGAACAAACACGATTTAATGAATACATATTTTAGCCTATAAATAATAGGAACACGAATTCATCATCACTTAGTACATCCATTGTAGCTGAATACAACAGGTTGAGGTTATAAACAAGTCAAGCTCAGTCGGAAGTGGAAGAGAGCGCTGTAGCGCGCCGAGTAACAATACAATCAGCTGGCGCAAAAGACTTTTGCGCTCGCTCCAAAAACTTTCAGACTTAATCGCTTGCTCCTCAGTTAACAGCTGTTTTATGATTAGTTTTCGGCACGTAAACTGATACTTTGTGTGCGGTTGTAGGAAAAATAATTTATTCAAAGTTAATGATTGATGACTGGAATTAATTTAATGTCAAAGACCACAGTTTTACTGGATCAGATTTCACATTACCATAAAACCTCGATAGTTTGACACAAGATAAGTTGACTCTCTTGTATTTCATATAAGTTAAAGAGCGTGGACTGAAATTCAACAAACTTTCAAAGACTTCCAAATATTTTGTCCGATGAAAATTATTGGGACCTATATAAAAATAAAATGTAATAAATAAGCTATGCAATGGTAGGTTTATGGTATTTATTGGAAATAGTGTGGGGTGATATGTAAGCATAGACCCTCCTGTTCGATTCGTATGCTAAAAATGATTTGTTGATTTTACACGATTAACAAAATATTTAGAAGTAAAAACAACACCCTGTTGCCATGTTTTTAATCTTTTCGTCTTTCCTTACTCTTCTTAATAGAGGCTTGAAATTTGCTAAGACCTTAAATTACTCACAATGTTATTGGCTTTAATTTGAACTATTGATAATTGAAATCGGTTGTGTTCCATGCGAGTTATAAGCCTTAAACTAAACAGGAGTTCTGCATATAAATAAATTTTACATTAAAGGAAGGATGAAGTAACTTCGTCTAATTCCAATTTACAATAGCTCGTATGATGGTAAATTATTTGCTTAGTAATTTAAGTCCAGAACAAACATTTTATCTAACGTAAAACCTGAGGTATTGAATTAAAAAAAAGGAAATTCCAGAAAAATCAATTTTTATTTTGAATTATGCATTATAACTTATTCTCTTTCCAGTCCTGATTAAAATTAAACAGTTTCTCTAATTGATGCCTTTATAATAATGTGTTTTAAGACTCAAATGACATATATGATGAGCAGAACTGGGGGGATTAGGAATATAACCCTCAGAAATATTCAAAGCTTTAAACACCCATAAGGATTGTATAGAAAAAAATCTTCGTTTGGGTATATTTTGAAAACAAATAAAGATTTTCAAAAATGGATTTCGGCATTGCAATCAGCATGAAATCATTGGTCACAACACGATGTTTACATTTGAAAAAAAATATCACATCCAACATGGCAAATCCAAGATGGCGGCTCAAAAATGTTTATCCAGTCAAAGTTTAGGTCCTATCTCCTTTCAATTATTTGCAGTGGTATTATGACACAAAATTCACTTATTAACAGTGCAAGACATTAAATCGTTCAAGAAGATTACCTCGTTTTTGTCTCTATTTTGGTAGCCATCTTGGATTGGGGGGTGTATAAGAATAAAAAATGGCAACAATAATTTTTTCATCCAAAGGTACTCATTAACGATTTTCAAAAGTCATTTTGATTTCAAGAGGCCAGTTGAACAAAATCTACCTACCAGCCTACGCTAAAATGTATATGTAAACAGGGGCGGCTCCAGGGGGGGGGGCCATGAGGGCCCCCGAGAGCTCCGAATTTTTTTAAAATTTCAGACAAGGTTTTACTAAAATTCATTCTTGTGTATATGAAATCATTTTTGACCCAATATCGGAAAAGCCGTTGTATACAAGATTCTCGAAGACAAAGCTTTTTTATTTCTATATAATTGTTACTTATGTAAACTTAATTCAAGCTTAAATTTTTGTTCAATATTAATAGTAGGAGACATTTTAAGTTGTTAGGTTGGCAGTGCGTCACGATTTGCCGCATAGCCACCTCTATTACTAGAGATGGCCATGTTTGCCGCCATAATTTGGGTTTGGAAAATATTATTTATGACGAAAACAAAAGAATATACGTTTATTATGAAATTAGCGCTTATTTCCTGTGTGTATGGATTGAAATAATTTTATTATTACCTAGACCATCGAGTAAGTGATTGATCCGTTTGAATACTATCTGGCATTCAATACTTATTTGGACTATACCATATTACTGTAGTCTCAACTAAACGTGCAATCATAACAAAGTTGGAGTTAATTTAGCCTGTCTTAGTCCTATTTAAAAAATGAACAAATTATTTAATCATTAAATTAGGGACCGTCCATAAATACTTAAAGCCCTTACGGGAGGAGGGGGGGGGGGTTTCGTCAGCATTATGTACGTTACAAAGGAGAGAGGGGGGCTTCAACGCAACGTTAAGCACCTATTAAACCTTAATAATCAATTCCATAAATTATTCCAACAAATTCAAATTATCTTCAAAGTACAAAGTTTTGACTTTTTGTGGGGGGGTGGGGGTGATAGTACAGTGTTACGTAGCTTTTGAGGGGGTTTACTGCCAGCGATACTAGTCCGTTAAAAGGGGGGAGGGGTTTCTGATAAGGCCGATTTTAGCGTTACGTAATTAATGGATGGCCCCTTAAGTAAAATTTTTAACAAAGTGTTAATAATCTCATAGTCAGAGATGTTAATAAACACGTATTTGGGGGGGGCAGGGGCGTACCCAAGGGCGGAAATAGGGATATATCTCCCCCCCCCGAAATTTTTGGGTTATGGGAAATTTTTTGGAAGATTAATATCTTGTTCACAATTAAGGTGGTGGTACCACTAAACTTGCTATGAAAGAGAGAACACTACACACTCACTAAACTTTTATAAGGGGTTTAAATATAGTTAAATTATATTATTTTAAAGATAATTGGTTCGGGGATGATATATTGGATTAGGGTATTTTTAGCTATTGAGGTTATCGTAATTGGTGGGAGTGGGCCTATAAGGACATAAGGCAAGCAAAAATTACTGATGAAAACAGTGGCCATTAATGGTATCCGCGATATTACTACCATACCCATCGTCGTCAGATGTGGCAAAAGTCTCATTATATCACGTGAAATATTCATGGTAAAAAAATCACGATGTTAAAATGCGGCATACGAATATTATTTTGTCGTCTTCTCAGGGCCGTGTCCTTTACACTATTCGTTTGTCGGACGATCTCGTAGCAGCATCGGGGCAGACAAAAATTGTCTGCCTACGTTGCGTGTAAACCAAGTATCACCGTCAAACCTAGAAAGATTTATGATAAGTCTGTCAAATTTCGAAGATCAAACTTCTTCCGGTGGTCTCCACTATTTGACGTGTACAACATAGTTTTGCGGTCGCGTTCTGGGACTTGAGAAACACTACAGAAGTGTGACAACCTGCATTTTCTAATTCTATTCATCAACCTCGCTCGGATAATCTAGGATCCGGATACTTTAGGTCCAGAAGGTCCGAGGCGCCAATAAATGAGAATGTGAAATATAGTTTTTACCTTGAAATAAAATAGAAAAACATTATTTTTTCCCAAGGTTAAGAACGTGTAATTTTTTAATTACCTTCTCATCTGTCGTATTTTAATGTAAGGCCTACTAAATAAATATGCTATTCCTATGACTGTGTAAAAACATTTTGCTGAAATTCTAATGTGATCAACAATTTTCAGAATTTAATCTGTGAGCAGTCTCAAATTAGCTCAAATTTCGGGAGTTATTCTGTTTGTTGTTGTGCCTCTAGATTGCCTAAAAATGCGAATTTACAGTTGTAATTTATGAAAATTTCCCGTTCCCCCCTTTGAGAGTATTCCATACCCTCCGGCATCCCCCTTTGGGGGTATTCCATACCTCCGGCCCCCTGGTGTATCCCCCCCGAAAATAAATCCTGCGTACGCCACTGGGGGGGAGGGGGTGACTAAAGATGAACCTAATTTTCTCATACTTGGCCCCCCCCCCCCCGAGAAACTGTCCTGGAGCCGCCCCTGTATGTAAAGCCTGTATTTTTAATGCTTCTGTTAATGTAAAATACCTCATAATCCCTACGGTTTGACATTTTAGTTCTTCAACTCCCAAAAAGGCCACTAAGTTGTCAAACTAAATCAAGAGAAGACACATTTAACACTAATATTTCGTCCTTCTGGAGGACTTCTTCAGAGTGAAGAGAAAAAAAGAGAAATTTTTTTTTCTCTTCACTCTGAAGAAGTCCTCCAGAAGGACGAAATATTAGTGTTAAATGTGTCTCCTTTTGTGTTTCTATGTGCTGCTACCATGAACATTATTTCTCAGGTAAGCTAGCTGAAAGTCTATCCCTTTCCTCACTCAAAACCTACTAAGCCCTTGGCTCTTCCTTAGAAAAAAAAAACTAAATCAAGAGTGTAATGTAATTTGGAATTAAGTCTATTAGTGGCGAAGCCACTGAGCATGGGTTTATATATTATCACTCAAAAAAAAAAAAAAAAACACTGAAATCTAAAATTACTTACTCTGTATCCTACGACCTACCTATTTTGGATAGGCGTGAGATTGCGGAAGAGACTGGTCGTCTCTGGAATGTGGTGTTTGGTCCCGTGGGAAGGCGGCAGTGGAAGGGTGAAGAACTCCGGGTTGTTCTCCGACCTCGAGGGGTTGTTTGTTCGTTTTGCCCCTCTTGTTGGTAATGTGGCTGAATCCGTAGGTACTATGTTGAACTCCCTTGTAAAAAAAAATGAATGAGCTATTAGAGAATATTACCTTTCATTAGACAGTAAAATTCCCACTAATATTAGTTTGGACTGAATATTTTCAAACCAAAAATTTTGAGACTATAATTACTATTTATTTTTAGCTTTTAAGTAGTTTAAGAATATGCATCTTTATCTGCTTCTAAAATATTTAAGCTATAAAATAGAATTATTCTGAAGATTTCAGTCTGCTAAAACATTTTCAAACCCAGCATAATATTATTTTGAGAGCTGGAGACACTAAATAAAATTACCCTTGTACAAAAAAAATTTACAAATTTCACTTGAGCTCATGTAGAACACCAGCAGTTTAAAAAGTCATCACTGGTATCACAGAAAAATGAAAACTGCTGTCAACAGGGGACCCTGTCAATTCCAATTGAGTAAATTATCTCAGATTTAGAATGTCAGTTACACGTTCAGAACACTTGCACCTGTCGTGTTGATAGACAGTCATGTGTGATGTTGGTACCTCTTGGTGTTGTAGTCGGCGCTGTGCGGCAGGGTGAGACTCAGGTCGGTGGTGGGGGTGCGCAGCAGCTGGTCCAGGGACTTGCTGTGGCGAGCCTGCGGCATCAGCGTGAGACTGGCCTCCAGCACATCTCCCCGTCGCGTGTGCCGCTCCTCCCCCACTCCTGTCACAAACCATCTTTATAAGTATTAAATTTAATAACTAGCAAGATGTAGATTGAAATTTTACATCTATTATTTATCTGGTAAGGAAGTGAACAATATTTCTTTCATCGTCAATTTGACTCTTGACCCCTAGTTTGTTGTCAAGCCTTTTTCAAGCTTTGTTGAAAACTGTTTTCGATCAATGATTAAAAATGATAAATCACTTCTTTATGTATTGGAAACACAATTAACTTTTTTTCAGAATGAAAGCTGAGAAATAAGTAAGCAGCTGAGGCAGTCATAGTTGTATGGATGGTGTAGCCAGCTGTCTCTAGGAACAGTGGGGATTTGAACAGTGGGTGGGATTTGAAAGCCATTCTTTCTTATGGCACTGTATAAATAAAATCCACTGGGTCTCTAAGGTTTATTAAATGTGAATAACTATAGCCATCTCTAAGAACAAGGCTGCAGCACAAAAGTAGTAAATGGCAACGTCACATTTGAGAGTTTGAACAACGTAGGTACTCTCTTTTCTTGAACAGAGAAAACAGCTCTTGTTTACTTTTAATCAGCTTACTCTAACACAGTTTTTTTTTGTGTTAACAACTCTTGCAAGGCGAAATTACCAGTTCAAAGTAATTATTACTAGAGATGGATATAAAACAACATTTGCAAAGCAGTGTTAGACTACCAGTAATGCCGTTCCTCCTTTCTAGAGATGGCCATAGTACCAGCTAGCACCCAAAAACCTAATAAAAAATCATGTAAAAGGAATAAAAAAAACACTTTTTTATTTTCTAAGATTAATTAATTTGGTACACAGATGCATGTAAAAGAAATTTAAAAATGAAAATTTCCCTTTAGGCAATAAACATCTATTAAACTTAAAACAGTAATAAGTAGCCTACCCATAGGAACTGATATACCCGCAGCCAGCCGATTTCCCTGCTTTATAGCTTTTTGTGACCTGGACTCCAATATGGCAGCAATACCGCAACTGCAGTCTTCTTGCACTGGGTTGGACGAAGACAACAGAGACTTGCTGTCCAGCTTGTTTGAATCAGTCACCCCACACGTGTTTAGGAAGGGATCTGGATATAATTTTATTATTAATCAATGAAAAAAAGTAGTTTATTATGTTTACAAAGACAATCACTCTACAATGAAAAAAAAACACCAATAGTTGTGGTTGATTAACAAGTTAATCAGATGCCAAAAACATTGAAAGGCATAAAAACCATACCTAGTTAACAAAATTAAAGGTGGTCCATATGGATAGTTTAAGGTTTACTCAAATCTTAAAATTTTCTGGTCTTTTAGCGAATTTCCCCTATAGGGAAGTAGCTATTTTAAGCTAATATTGGTTTAAAAAAAGTTAAGCTTAATTATTCAAGTTCAAACATTAAAAATAAAGAAAAACAAAATCAACAAAAACCAGTGCAAATAAAGCTACTAACGATGTAAATATGAATCAACAATGAAAAATCTCAAAATTTTGAATTCCTAGAGAGGAACGAGATTCTAGCTTATTAGTCTACTGTCCTTTTTAACTCTAGAATTTGTTTATAAGTTATAAAAACAAAAAAGTAGTTTTTTCTCCTAAATATCTTGCCATAAATTTGACCAAACCCTAACTATAACCGAAAGACAAAACAAAAACAGTAACTGACCGCTTCCGGCTTTCCTTCCCGCGACGCTACGTCTCCTCGCAAACTCCGACACCTCCTGGTACTGATCCTCGAAGATGATTGGCAGCGTGGTGATGTCGCCGTCCAGCTCCGCGCAGTGCACGGGCAGGTTAGGTAGCGACGAGAGGTACCGCGAGCGCCGCGCCACCTCGCTCACCGCCAGGTACGACTGGTAGTTCTGGTCGTAGCAGCCGGCCGCGCTGCCTCGCGGGTTGTCTATCACGAAGAACCCTTCGGCAAACCGCTTCACCTGCACAAGCGTCAGTGTTGGTTGAAAACGGTTGGTAAACGTTTTAAACTGTGAACGGTTTAAGAGATCAAAGTAAACAGGTCAAATTGGCAAAGGGTTCTTGGCCAATTGATTTGCAGTTTAGGACAGATATCATAAGAAAATTGCTCAATATTTTCTTATTCTATCATTGTAAACAAAAAAAGGTACATGGAAAGGGTTTATGGAATTGGTTATCTGCAGAACTCAGCATCTCTTCTGTTTGGTGGAATTGCTTCGTCATATCATGGAGTTAGGACATCATTTAGTTTGAGAAGTATTTTTTTTTAACAAACTTTTTTTATGAAAACTTGTAGCTTCAATAATACCAAGTGGTTCACAAATATTGTTTTCTTGTTGCAAAGAATTTAAGACCGGTTTACGTTGGTTGAATAATTCAGCCAAGTTGCTAAGATCAGCTGATTCCCCATTATCTGGATTTTCCCCTTCCAGTCAACTTGTCCTCCACTTCACTCCTTTATCTGTTTATTCTAGGGGAGTTTACGTCAAGATCTTCCTTGCCTTCCTGTTTGTCCTACTCCACCCCTATAAACCGGCCTTTCAACGCCTCTCATTGGTTTGAGGTCAGTTCCAGTGGATGGCAACCAAGCAATTAGTCAATTCAGACAGCTCTAAAAGTAAAGCTGTTCTAAAACCTAATGGGAACCAATGCCTAGCCGTGGTTAGCTCATAACATTAAGGTTACTAAGTTATGAGGTTAAACATTTCTTGCAATAGAAGCATCTGGGGTTAGCCTAGTGGTCAAAAATTCAACCAACTTACAACTCAGCCTTTTTGGTTTGTAAATATAAATAAATAAATAAATATCTTTAATTATAAGTACAGGTAGGTGACTCTTATATTTTCTTCTTAATTCTAATTAATTATTATTGTTCAAGATGGCGTCATTATAATTAGTGTGATACTAGCCTATTTAATATTTAAATTTGAAATAAAAGAATGGTAATCTGTTACAAAACCATTATTTATTCAACAATAACAATAAATATGAATATCAAAATTGAACTCTAGGGGGACGTACAAGGATTATTACAGTGGATGGGGTTAGATAAAATTACTTATGCTAATTGGATTAATATGGTACAATTTAAGGGCATTAGCTCAGTTCTTGAGAAGCATGATCTCTTCACATAGGGTTCTGGGAATCGTGCGGGCATGACATTGAAAAATTAATTTGTTTGAATATCACAATCATAAATACTTTTAAATAGAATAAATAATTTTGATAATAATATAAATTGCCAATTCTGATCTCTTTTTATATTTAATTAAATCAAGTCTTTGTTTGAAAGTCTGTTCCTCTTCAACAATGGTTGGTGAAGTAAATTTTGGATTGGTCTTACCAAGAGTTTATCTCTTCACCCTGATCTTTTCTTCAGATAGATAAATTTGGCCACTTAAAGGGGAATCAACTAAGATCAGGTTTACCGCTGGCTAACCAAAAAAAAAATCTACTAATTAAGGGGGATGAAATTTAAAATTGGAACGAGGTCCAGGTACAATGAAGTTAACACTTGGCCATCTCTCTCTGGAATAGAAGCTGGAGTCCTTTACAATGGTTCCACTTTTCACTTTAACAATGTAACACATGGTTCACTAACTTGGTCTTTGGTAAACACTTCACTGAATTATTAGAGATCAAATTTTGAAAAACATGCTATATAAAATAGATAATTTGAGATAGCGTTCCCTGACCCATAAATATAAATTATATTAAATTATGAATACAGCTGATCTAACTTAACTTATCTAAAATTTTTATGGTAGATGGTAATAAATTAATGAATGATTTTAGGAAAATAACATTATCAAATAATTTATATTAACTGAGTGATATACTAGGTTGACATATTATATACAAATAATTATTAAGCTGTGTGTTTGTTTATTTATATGGGTGTTCATTTATGAAATTTAAATGTAAATGTTTGTGAACTATTACAATATCCCCTCAGAGTTGAATTAATTTAAAGAATTGAAATTAATGAAAACTCGATAATAATAGGAACAAATATTTACAAAACTATACTAAATGATAAAATATTTATTTATAATTTAAAATGATGATTTCTTAAAACTAAATGGATTATATGACCTAATATTTACAATCATAACTTCAGGTCCTAATACTGTCCACGCGCACTTCACTTATTTCAAATTTTGTTTCACTGTTCAACATTTATTACACTATTGTTTATATTTACTGGAGTCTTTTATCCCCTCAATCCATAAATAAACAAATTAATCTACAACTTTTAATTAGTTGTCCGTGTATTGTCCAAATGTTTATATAACTGTTAATAACACTATTTACACTGTATTTATTGTGGATCTCGGTTTGGCGTTATATATTTTCTAAGAGCAGTTACATGGTAGGGTCCAAACTCTTGTTCTTCATTTAACTTTTGTACAAAATAAGTCGAATGTCCCAGGATACTTGAGATGCGGTACGGTCCTTCGTATATGGCGAATAGTTTGGCTGTTTCTCCAAATGCTGCATTTGATAGTTGATGATTTTTGACCAATACCAAATCGTTTAAATTGAATAATGTTGGTAATACACCGCGGTTAGCTCTTCTTGCTCGTGTTCCCTTCTTTTCTCGGATCCGTTGGGAGGCGAGGAATATCTTCTGTTCTAGTGGGACATCTTCTGAAAATGGGTTTTCCACATATCGTTCCCAGAACCTGAAATCTTTTCTTCCTAACTGTAGTTCATTCGGACTGAATCCTGTAGTTTCGTGAGGAATTTCGTTCAAGTATTCATTAATTTCTGTTATACACTGAGCCCATTTTCTGTGTTGTCTTGAGCAGTATGTTCTTAAGCAGCGCTTCACTTCTTTAATAGGTCTTTCGGCCATATTAAATTGGGGATGGTACACAGGGTTAAATATTGGAATAATATTGTTTTCTTCTAACTTTCTTATCCATTTGTGGCTCTTAAATTGCGTACCGTTATCACTTTGGATCCTCTGGGGTATTCCATGTTCTATAAAGTGTTGGTTAAACAATTTATTTAGTATGGTTTGTGTGGTGGCACGCTGCATTGGGTATAATTTGATAAATTTAGTGAAAATGTCCAGGACAATTAGCATGAATTTCACATTTCCTCGGCCAGGCGGCAAAGGACCTATAATGTCGATAGCTAACTGTTCGTTCTTCTGATTACAACTGATACCTTGAGCGAAACCTCTTGGTGGATGAGTATCATTTTTGCACCGTTGGCACGAGTCACAGGATGCCAGGTATTGCCGGATTCTTCGATTCATGTTCTTGAAAATGAAACATTCTCTGAGTAAATCAAAACATTTCTTAGACCCGCAATGGAGGTAGTAGCAATGACACTCCCAAATAAGGCGATTTATGATGGTTTCTGGTACTACTATGAGCCATTTATTAAGGTGTTTTTGGTATAGTATTTCCTGGTGTAATTTATATGATTGTTTGATTTTTGTGTGTTCAGGTGTATCTTGGGGTATTAATAATATTTGACGAATCTCTTGAAGGCGGGGATCTTGTGACTGTAATTTCCCAATGTTTCGGAGATCTTCTTGTAGTCTAGGGTCTGGAATTCTTCTAATATAATTGATAATTAATTCTCTCTGAGATGTTTCCTGGTTCTCTTCAACTGGGTAACTTATTCTGCTCAGGGCGTCGGCTGTCGAATTATCGGCTCCTTTACAGTGATGGATCGTGAAATTGTACTCTTGAATCGCCAATGCCCACCTTGTTAATCTATTATTCAAGAGTTTACAGGTTTTTAGAAATGTTAATGCATGATGGTCAGTTATGATGTTTAATTTTGAGCCCAATATTATATACCGTGTTTTCTGTAAACAATAGATGATGGCGAGTAATTCTTTTTCAGTGGTCGTATATCTTTGCTCTGCTGGCTGCAGTGTCCGTGATAAAAACATAATTGCTGCTTTGTCTCCATTATCTCGGTATTGAAATAAATGTCCGCCTATCGAAAAATCTGATGCATCCGTTTGTAGGTAGAAGGGCTTCGTATTGTCTGGATGGTGAAGAACATTCATTTTTAGAAATAGGTTCTTAACTCTTTGAAAAGTTTTATCATCTTCTTCGGTCCAGATAAATTTTTGTTTCTTTGAGGTGAGGCGTAGTAAGGGTTGGATTGTTTCTGAATACTTGTCAATAAATTTGTTATAATAGTTAATGCATCCCAAAAATGATTTTAACTGTGTCCTATTTTTAGGTGTGGGGAAATCGAGGATTGGTTTGACCCGCTCCTGGTCCATTTCCAAACCGGTTTCTGTTAATGTGTACCCCAAGAACGGAACTGAACTTTGACAAAATTTTGATTTTAAAAACTTTATTGTCATATTTGCTTCAGCTAATTTATTGAAAATATACCTCAAATGTTTTAAGTGTGTTTGGAAGTCGGGTGAAACTATACAAATGTCGTCTACATAAATTAAGGTGAATTTTTCTACTTCCTCATCGAAAACTTTGTCCAATGCCTTTACTAATGCTGCCTGAGATGTGTTGATTCCAAATGGTGTAACTTTGTAGTGGTAGGTCTTTCCTCGGAACTGGAATGCTGTGTATTTTCTCGATTCTTCAGATAGTGGAACTTGCCAATATGATGAAGTTAGATCGATACTACTGATAAATTTTGCACCTTGACATTTTGCTAATAATTCATTGACACTTCTATTACATTCGTAATCTGGAATAATAATTTCGTTCGCTTTTCTAGCATCCAAACAAAGTCTTATTTCACCAGTTTTCTTGACGACCGGGATAATTGGGTTTATAAAAATGCTGTTGCTTCGCTCTATGATCCCTAGGCGTTCCATTTCCCTTATTTCTCGCATGACTGCGTCTTGGTGTGCTAATGGTACTGGGTAAGTATGACATTTAAAATTTTGAGGATTTTCGACTCTTAATACATGCTGGTATTTGTTACATAACCCAGGTTGGTCGGAGAATACATCTTGAAAGTCCAATAACAAATCAGTTAATTGTTGTTTTTGAATACTATTTAGATTTAAATTATTTTTGAGGGATTCTGTAATTATTTCAGGGGATAATTCACATGATGTTCTGGGGTTTGTTTCTTCAATATAATAACACTCTTCGTATGGATCTTCATTGCAGCAGTAATCTTCTAAATTATCCACATTTTTATCATTAGTGATTATATGGCATAAAATTCCAGCTCGATTTGTGTTATTGAATTGAATTACTAAATCTGTATCATTAATATTCATATGCATTTCACCCTTTTCAAAATTTATCTTCATCTTCCAGGCACTAAGTGTATCTATCCCGATAATTACTGATTGTATTAGTTTTGGTACTACGAGCATTTGTGTTAATATAGTTTGTTGACTAATGGTAATAGGAATCATTACGATTTTTGAAATTTTCCGGGATTTTTCATTGGTTGCTGTTCTAATGTGCATATTATTTACTGGTAATTCTTCTATTTTTCCTAATTCACTCCGATTTGATATGTACCAATCTTCTGCTAGACATGTAATGTTAGAACCTGTATCAATGAGAGCTGTAACTTCTTTGCTTTTGATCTTTATTCTTATTTCGGGGCATTTTTGCGATATAGTCGTATGAGTATTTTGTTCTGTTTCTTCTTCAAATAAAAACTCCCGATCACAATAAATATTGCTCAAAGTTAAACTATTGGTATCTGATTCATTATGCATGTTATTTACATTATTTACAATTTCAATTGACCTCTTATGTCCGACTTCTTTCTTATTTTGCACTGAAGATGTGTTCTTCTGATTTGAGCTATTTACATGGAGAATGAGGTCACCACCATCATCAGTGCCTCTCAGTTTAAATCCTGATTATTTTCCTCTGGCACTAGGTTTGCGTTCTCCTCAATAATGGCAGCGCACACCTGGTTTTGTTCTTGTGTCGGGTGGTATCTAGGCAGTGGTCTTCTCTCTTCAGACGGCGGTTGGTTTGATGGTAGATTGGGAAACTGTCTTAGGTCACGGTAATCGTTTCCAAATCGATGGCGTCGGTCGTCTCTTTGGTACCGATTATCGTGGTGGAGGTGATTCTCATGTCTCCGATTGTACGGGTGGTACTTAGGTGTGTACGCTCGATTGTCCGTGTTTCTTTCATTGTAGTGTTGGTTATGACCTTTTCTACCGTGTTGGTGGTGGTTTCTATTTACATGATTTTCCTCAGGTGTATTTTCCTTTTTATGTTTATGGTTTTCGTTCCTTTGATGGTTAGGTGACCTTGCTTGTTCTCGCAGATCTTCTCTCTGGAGTAGAGCTTCAAAATCGCAGACCGTCTGAATATTTTGAACTCTATAGGCATCTTGGATTATGTCTCCAAAGTGGTTTGATAGGCAATCGAGGATTTCTTTTTCGTCCAGGGGAGGGTTTAGCGATTTAAGGGTCAACACCCGCTCTATAAAATACTCTGATCGGTTCAGATAACCATTTGGCCGATATCGTTCATTTTCGATCCGTTGTTTGACGCCTCTTTGGATATCTCGGTTCCAATATTTCGATTCAAACATATGTTGAAAATCATCCCATGTGTGAATATCAGTTTTGATTAAATTGAACCACTTTGAGGCATGTCCTTCTAGGCACATTTCAATGAGATCAACTAGGCTTTCCGCACTATTATTTTCTGGATTTAACTGTAGGTTTTTCTCATAATATTTCTTAAGTTTGTTTAGAAATTCCTGGGAATTATGTGTCTTTCCATTAAATTTTGGGTGGGTCATTTCCGGTGTTAATGTCGATCTGCCGTTACACACAATATTAATAGGGACGGGCGCTTGTGTTGTTTGAATGTTGGGTGTAGTAGGTATTTCTAATATTTTCTTATGACACGCCTCCACGGACTCAGCCAATTTCGCAATTTGGTATTCATTGGATTTAATGTTTGGGTTCAGTTCTAATTTGACTTGGTTGATTTCAGCTGTTACTTGTTCTTTGATTTGTGTATAATTTTCCTTACAAATGTTTTCTACCTCCCTGTGTGTCTCTAATTGAATCTGTTTAATTTGTTCAGTGATTTTTAATTGGGTTTTACAATTTTCTGATACGATGATTTGACTAACCTCCTGTTTATGTTGAATGAGGTCTTGTATTAAATTTTCTCTGATTTTGTATTCCCCTTGTTCTAATTTAGTATCAATTTGATCGACTTCCTTAGCCAAATTTTCCTGAAGAATTTTAAGTTGATTTATGTCAGTTTTAAGATTTGACTGTTCATTGTGAATTTGCTGAATTTGATTTTCGACCCGGGCAGAGTGATTTTGAAATTCAGATCTTAAGTTTGCATGTTGTATTTTAATATCAGATTTGATTGCGTTCATATCGGCTTTAATTTCATTTCTTAACTCGGTTTTAAGCGCATTCATGTCAGTTTTAATCGCAGCATTGCTCGATTTAATTTCATTCATGTCGGTTCTAAGTGCATTGATCGCCGCTGCTATTTGTACGAGTGGGTCGACACTGTCGACAGCTGATTCAGTACGAGTATGGTCTGGAATCAGCACAGGAGGGACGGTACTTGTGTCGCTCGTCAAAGAAACTAGCGTTCTGATTGGTTGTTCCGTTCGGTATATTTCGCTCAATGACGATGTAGCGGGGGAAATCGCCGCGGAAGTAGTGGTAGCACTGATTGAGGTTGGCGTTGGTGTTGAAGTGGGAGACGCCGGCTGGGACAAAATGGCGGAACGTTCTGACATTTCACTCACGGCCGAAATTGTTGTCTCATTATTAGAATCACTCGCGTTGTCGGAATTATTTGAGTCGCCTACCGAAACAATGTTTTCTTTGTTCACTGACGGGTCACTGTCCGATTCGCGGTGTACATTTATTGGTTCCGTGTTATTGCCGAATAAAACAAAACTTGTCTGCTCGGACTGCGTCGTTGAAACTTTAGGTTTGTCGGTTGATCTTAAATGGTATTTATGTTCGTCGCCCATATTGAGGTAGTAAGCACGCAATTAGGATTATTATACAATAAATTGGATATTATACTTATATCTAAATGAGGTGAGATGAGTCTTAATCTAGGCTATCTCCTACAAAATTATCTTCTTGCTATCTCAAATAATGTCTGCGATCATTAACTTTTCATTGTCAATGCCCTTACGTTGCGGCGCCAATTACAACTCAGCCTTTTTGGTTTGTAAATATAAATAAATAAATAAATATCTTTAATTATAAGTACAGGTAGGTGACTCTTATATTTTCTTCTTAATTCTAATTAATTATTATTGTTCAAGATGGCGTCATTATAATTAGTGTGATACTAGCCTATTTAATATTTAAATTTGAAATAAAAGAATGGTAATCTGTTACAAAACCATTATTTATTCAACAATAACAATAAATATGAATATCAAAATTGAACTCTAGGGGGACGTACAAGGATTATTACAGTGGATGGGGTTAGATAAAATTACTTATGCTAATTGGATTAATATGGTACAATTTAAGGGCATTAGCTCAGTTCTTGAGAAGCATGATCTCTTCACATAGGGTTCTGGGAATCGTGCGGGCATGACATTGAAAAATTAATTTGTTTGAATATCACAATCATAAATACTTTTAAATAGAATAAATAATTTTGATAATAATATAAATTGCCAATTCTGATCTCTTTTTATATTTAATTAAATCAAGTCTTTGTTTGAAAGTCTGTTCCTCTTCAACAATGGTTGGTGAAGTAAATTTTGGATTGGTCTTACCAAGAGTTTATCTCTTCACCCTGATCTTTTCTTCAGATAGATAAATTTGGCCACTTAAAGGGGAATCAACTAAGATCAGGTTTACCGCTGGCTAACCAAAAAAAAAAATCTACTAATTAAGGGGGATGAAATTTAAAATTGGAACGAGGTCCAGGTACAATGAAGTTAACACTTGGCCATCTCTCTCTGGAATAGAAGCTGGAGTCCTTTACAATGGTTCCACTTTTCACTTTAACAATGTAACACATGGTTCACTAACTTGGTCTTTGGTAAACACTTCACTGAATTATTAGAGATCAAATTTTGAAAAACATGCTATATAAAATAGATAATTTGAGATAGCGTTCCCTGACCCATAAATATAAATTATATTAAATTATGAATACAGCTGATCTAACTTAACTTATCTAAAATTTTTATGGTAGATGGTAATAAATTAATGAATGATTTTAGGAAAATAACATTATCAAATAATTTATATTAACTGAGTGATATACTAGGTTGACATATTATATACAAATAATTATTAAGCTGTGTGTTTGTTTATTTATATGGGTGTTCATTTATGAAATTTAAATGTAAATGTTTGTGAACTATTACAAACTAATAATAGGTTTTCTTTTTACTCCGTGTCCAGGTGCTAGGGGGGTTGAGTATGCACTGAAAGTCTGACGCAGTTTGACTTTTGATTATTGTTGGGGACTCCTAGTAGATGAAAAAAATCGATGTCGTCGCCTTCCCAGCAGGGGCAGTCACGTGGGGGAAGGGGGGAAAGTTCCACGTGGAAGTTCAGATAGAACTTATAAATAATCGCTTATAACTCTGCAACGGATTAAGCTAGAAAGCTGATTAAAGCATCATTTTACTCGGAAAAGTACGTACTTTAAAATACACACCATATAATAATAGCATATTCGACAGATTTTCCTTCAAAATCAAATATTATTGAATTTTTTTAAGATTTAGTGTTTTTTTTTGCAATAATATGCTTTAAAGCTAATTATACCGTGTTCGTCATTAAAACTGCGATTATATTTATGCTTAGTAATAAATTCTGCATTGAAGGAGCATCAAATCAACTATTTAAAAGTGAAACGCGGCGCCGTGCGTGGTTAAGATAGTGAGGCGACGCGACGCGCGACGGCGCGCTGCACCGCACCGCGACTCCCGCCGCGCCGCCCGGGCCTGCCGCGTGCCGCGTCGGCTGTCGGTGTACTGCAGTTTTTATTTCTGATAGCAGTGAAGTGATTCTGTGTCAGTGCCAACTACCTAGGCAAATACTCTGTTATCAGAAGATTCTTGGTTTCAATCCAGAATAATGTAATAAGACGATCGTAAAAAATGAATAATATTGGTTTTATGTCTAAATTTTTGAAAATGTTTATTTATTTATTAGCTTCCGAAAGATAACTAATTAATTTCAAGCACTAATTTATTTGTTCTTTATAAACAACTTCGGTAATTATATATACTTTTGCTAAACACAAATAAGGATTAAGGCCCTACTGACTGAAATTTTTATTAATTCTTAAATCAATAAGCTTATCGCATAAATACAAAACATAAACTGATAAAGAACGTTATTTACATTGTTTTATTGTTAGTATTTAACCATGACTGTATTGGTACATTCGTTTGCTTAATGACTGTCTTAAATACTAGTTCTAGAGACAATCTCATTGTATGGGACAACATATAATCATATGTTACATTGTATTGCTATATAAACAGCTGATGCATTCATCCTAACCTTACACAGATGTTTACGTTCAGTTGATTATTTAGTTTAATGTGTTTACATAAAAGCTTTTTTAATGGTTTTGGTTTGTTTTATATAAAAGCTTTTTTAATGATTATGGTTTTAGTAAGTGTTTGATTTCAGTGTTTTTTTTCTCTGAATATTGTGAGAAGAATGAGCTCCACGAATTACTTAAAATACGAACTTTATTTTGGATAGTGCTTTACAGTAAGTTTTTAAACCAATATTTCCCAGTGGCAAAAACATAATAACTTGATAGTGTTCAATTTTTTCATCAGAATACTTTATTTCAACATTTCTAAGTATTAAAAGGGAGAGAAATGTTAAACAAATACTTCGAGTAGCTTTTTTTAATTTATTCAAGCCTAGTAATTATTTCATAATTTAAACTAATTTTAAAATACGGATAGGAATTTATGGAATTGACCTGTGAAATTTCATACCATAAAAATGCCATTAGTTTTAGAGAACGTTAAAAAAAAGAAGGAGTTTGATATTAATCTGTGTTTTTTCTGCCAAGAGAGAAATGACGGCACTTTTATACAAAACCCAAAAGAGATGTCTTTTGATAAAGTAATCGAGGCAAGTGTTCGGAGAGAGGATAGATTGAGTGTATTATTGGAGTGTAAAGAAAAACGAAATGAAATTAAATGGCACAGGGTTTATTATTCGTCGTACACTAGCAATCAAAATTTAGATAGGTTTGAAAAGCGTAAACTATCAGAGAACCAGGTTGATTTTCGACTTAGTACTAACAGTGCTCCGTTATCGGATAATAAATGTATCACTCGGAGTTTAGTTCCACAATCTAATCCAAATAAATGCGTTTTCTGTCAAAACATAAAGAAAAAAGGCGAAAGAAAGACCTTTAGAGTAAGCGAAATAGAACCTGCAAAAAGACTATTGACTATCTCTAAACAAAAACATGATCACGTGTTTCTCAGGTTATGCGATTGTTCCAATGAACACCATGTGTTGGCTGCAGATATTTTGTACCACAAGCTATGTTGGCTTGAATACTGCTATGAAAAAGAACAAGATAAACCCAAAATTAGCAAGAAAGAAACTAATTTTATTTCTATAGAGGATGGGTTTTCTCAGTTGGTCTCAGAAATTGATGAAGAGCTTAACATAAAATGTTTTGAGGTAAGCTACTTGACTGAAAGATTAAGGCATATATGTAATTCCGATGAAGTTACAATAGATAATAGAGCAACAAAAAGGCTATTAGTCCAGCATTACGGAGAGACATTGCTGTTTTCACATCCATCTGATAAGTCTAAGTCATCCTTAGTATTTAGAGCTTCTTTGAAACCAAATGAGCTCCTAGAACGAATTCGTTATTTGTCAGACAATTGTGTGGACACAGAAACCTTAAGAAATGATGCAAAAGATATGAGCTTTGATCTAAACGGATTTTTATGTAATGATTCAGTGATAAATAAAGCGTTTGAAGAGTTTGAATTTCCGTCTTCTTGGAAGTCATTCTTTAACAAAGTAGTGGGGAAAGATAAAACAATGACTGACGATCTAAGACGAAAGTGTGTTTCAATCTACATGTTACACTGTTTAATAAATGGTGGGAACACTTTTACACCAAAACACGTAGCTTTAGCCCAGTGTATTCATCACTATAGCAGGTCAAAGTCTATGATAAGTTTGCTTAATAGGTTAGGACATTGTATAAGCTATTGGACACTTACACGACTTGATGACCAAGTGTTAACCCACATAGTAAATAACAATAAGGATAATGTTCCACTTCCAACTAACATTGTTCGAGATCCTAATTCGTTCCTTCATGGGGCTATAGACAATGATGATTTTAAAGAAGATACATTTGATGGCAAACAAACAACACATGTAACAGCGATGGCACTATACCAACCAGTATCTAAGCAAAGTCAAACCATTCATATAGAAAGGATTCCCGTACAAAATGATAGTTGTGGAGCGCTAGAACTTATTAATTGTCAGGTAGTAAGAAAATGTCCATCAGTCACTAAAAAACCCGATTATTTCCCCAAGCCTATACCCCAAGTTGAGGTAAAAAACTCTGAAAACTGTTTTAATGACGTCATATGGGCTCTCTCAAGATTAAACCTAGATTCTGAAGAATATGAGCGTATATTACCTAAGAAACCTGTATGTCCAGGATGGACACCGTTTAATCAAGTAATGACAACTAAGGAAATGCCTGTGACAAACTTTGGATTCTGTACATTATTTCCAGCTCCACCAACAAGTATGGATGCGGTTTACTCAGTAATGTGTAATTTCCTGAACTTGAATAATCAGTTAGGTCAGAAATATGCGGTTCTCAGTTGTGACATGGCAGTATACTTGATTGCAAAATTGATTCAACAACAGAATGTAGGATTTGAAAATCTATTTATGAGGATTGGAACATTTCACCTGGCAAAAAACTGGTTGTCCATCATTGGGCAGTATTTGATTGACTCTGGCTTTGAAGACGTTATAATTGAAACTGAAGTTTATGGAGAAAATACAATCAGAGCAGTATTGCGAGGCGCCCATTACAACCGCGGCATTTGTGTACACAAACTCATGTACGAAGCTTGCAGACGGCTGCAATTAAAGTTGTTCATTGAAACAACAATTGAATCAGAAGAATTTAATGAAGTTAAGGACTTGGTTCAGAGACTTCAAGCATCAGTAAATTGCTCTGAAAAAGATGCTTCAGTTGCTTTCAATCTTCTAAAGGAGGAACACATCAGTTTTTTCGACAGTTTTGAACATTTCTTGGAGGAGAAGGCAAAAGAGAATGAGACATTTAAGTTTTGGAATGATTATTGCAAGACGGTTGAGTTATTATTAGACTGTGTTAAGTCTGATCGAGACGGGAACTGGCCTCTTCATTTAAATGTTGTGTCAAAAATGATTCCCTTTTTTTTGTTATTCAATCATTACAACTATGCCAGAGGGTGTATAATGTACAGTTCGTGTCAGAAAGGAAAAGAGAGTGTCGGACCGGTCCAGGTAGGCCCGGGCAGCCCTAATCCGCTGTTGTCACAACACCTATTGTTGTGAGGCCGGCCGGCGACGGGGGTGGGCAGCCCCCACGCCTGTGTCATTGACTGCGGGCCGCTTCGGAATTCCTTATACCAGGAATTACTCAAGAAATAACTCGCCGGCCGGCCTCACGACAATAGGTGTTGTGACAACAGTGGATTAGGGCTGCCCGGGCCTTCCTGGACCGGTCCGACACTCTCTTTTCCTTTCTGACACAAACTGTACTTAGAAGACATGTCCAACCTTCCACCAGAGCTTGAGCAACCGTTTAACAAAGGTTTGTTTTCTGTTAAGAGGCAGCAAGGAAAATTCAATAATGTCGCAGCCGATCATGCTTTGGAGCAGTCTCTCATACGGTCATCAAAGGTTCAAGGTGGTTTAATAGGTATAACCTCAAATGAAGTTGCAATGAGAAAATGGTGTTTACTTTATCATCACAAGGCTGATATATCGCAAACACTCTATAGCTTCTGTGGTATGAGTCAGGACCCAACGGGAGAATCAACCAATGCACACAAAGAATGGAGTGTTAACAGAATTGAAAAAGATGAGCGTGATGTGCAAACTATTTTGAATTATCTCATTGACCATGATGATCCTTTTTCAGAATCGAATACGCCACTACGAAACATTGTTAGCGGGTCTCTTGCTACTCCCGAATCAGCCAGCTTCCTCCTTAACTTAGAGGAACTTGGTAAAGCATCATATGACAAATTCAAAAATGACAGAATCATCAACAAGATCAAAGGTCTTTATGCACCTATAGCGAGGAATAAGGTTTTGGCTTTTAATGATGTGTCGACGGAAAAAAATCACAAACCACAAAATTTAAACGAAGCAGGTGTAAGTGAAACAATTATGTTGGCCAACCAAAGAAACTTTAACATTGAAGAATTGATGACACATGAGTTGGTTCCTTTCCCTCCAAGTCTCGCTCATGAGAATGGCCAACTAAGAAAGAGCAGAAAGGCAGACCTAATGGCTGCAATTGAATCTGAGTGTGATTGCAACGAAACGGTGGTAAACCTCAAAGGTCTTCATCGGCAAGCAAATATTTTTGATGGCATGTCTCTCATTCATGGAATACCTCCAACAGTTATTTCAAAAATGGTCCATTTTAAGGAATTGGCTGAATATCATTTACTTCAAATTGAAAGAGCCTTGGCCCAGGAAAATACTTACCGAGTTGATATGGTTTACGACTGTTATGGTGAAAAAACCATTAAAACGATGGAGCATGAACTAAGAGCAGGAAACAGGCAACCTCTTATTGTTAAGATTCAAAATGACAATACCAAACTACCAACTCAGTGGGGCCGGTATTTAACTTCCTCAAAAAACAAAAGAAACCTTATACAATATTTGTCAAACTATGTTTTAGATAAAATACAAGTGGCAAGAAACTTTATATGTCCGGGTGTTTCTTAAATGACAAAATATGTTATTCCAAATGTGATAGTCAAATAATATCACCACAAGTGAACCTTTTGTCTAATCATATTGAGGCTGTCACAAGAATTTTCCTACATGTTAAAGACTGTTTAGTTTCAAACCCAAAGTGTGACAACATAATCATTCACAGTCCTGACACCGATGTAGTTGTTTTAGGTATAAGGTATTGGAAGGAATTTAAAGAGTTGCATTGCCAAGGATTGTGGATAAAAGTTGGAGTAGGAGAAAAAAGAAGAGGCATTGGCTGTCATCTAGCGGCTGAGAAATTAGGTCCAGATCTTTGCAGTGTATTACCGGCATTTCATGCATTCACAGGCTGTGACACTACAAGTAAAATTGGCAGTAAAAAGACAGCCTTCAAATTCATCAAAGGCCATGAAAATTCCTACAACATTTTGAAATCTTTATGCGATCTGAACATATCTGAGGATTTTTTGAATGAATTGGAATCACTCTATTTAAGTCTTATAAAAAAGAAAGGAACTACATGCAATGAAAGCCGTTATATTCAGTTTTTGACCAATCCGACTATGATAAAAACTTTAGACAAGGTACCATGTACATCTAACAGCTTCAAATTGCATGTCAAAAGATGTTGTGCACAACTATATTTTTGGGAAAACGCTTTAGAACCATTTATAGAACCACTAAATTTAACTAATTTCGGATACTTCAAAGATGAAAATAATAAATTACGTCCTCTGTTAATGACACTTCCAGCAACACCGTATTCTTTGATCAAGCCCTGCAAGTGCAGCAACTGTTCAAAAAAGAGCTGTAGCTGTTTTTCTTTCAACACAGCTTGTTGTTCCTATTGCAAATGTGGAGACAAGTGCAAAAACCACTTAAACATTAAAATCTGAACCGTCTTTTGAAAACTTCAAATTTGTATTAGTTTTAATTTTTAGAATCAAATTATATGGAGTTTTCTGGACGATATTCAAAAGCAATAGCTTGAATAACGTGGAAAACTATTTTGACGTATTATATGGAGTTTTAAATATTGATACAAGACTATCATAGTGTAACAGATAATGCAGTTTTAAAAACAGTTTTAAACAGTTTTAATACAGTAAGATAATGCAGTTTTTTTAAATTTTAATACTTAAAAAAACATATTGATGTTAGCTAATGGAATATTCTATTTTATTGGATAAGTCTTTTTAAGTAAAAACGTTTTCTTTCACACAAGCGTTTTTTTTTTCGTAGATATAGAAATCCAATCAGCAATAATCTAAATAAAATACTAAATTATTTTCAAGCGAACAGATGGAAATGATTCACATTTCAAAATTCATCCTACACCCATCTTTTACTCATATTCCGGTTAAAATACGCTTTCAGTGGGACCCGGTCCCGGTCTTGAGCAACAGGTATTAAAGGTATTATAATAATTTAGCATGGGAAATAGCTGATCATGTTTCAATTGACTTCGTAATACATAGTAGTTTAACAAAGAGTTAAATTACTACTATCAGAAATAAAAACTGCAGTACACCGACAGCCGACGCGGCACGCGGCGGGCCCGGGCGGCGCGGCGGGAGTCGCGGTCCGGTGCAGCGCGCCATCGCGCCGCGTCGCCTCACTATCTTAACCACGCACGGCGCCGCGTTTCACTTTTAAATAGTTGATTTGATGCTCCTTCGATGCAGAATTTATTACTAAGCATAAATATAATTGCAGTTTTAATGACAAACACGGTATAATTAGCTTTAAAGCATATTATTGCAAAAAAGAACACTAAATCTTAAAAAAATTCAATAATATTTGATTTTGAAGGAAAATCTGTCGCATATTCTATTATTATATGGTGTGTATTTTAAAGTGCGTATTTTACCGAGTAAAATGATGCTTTAATCAGCTTTCTAGCTTAATCCGTTCAGAGTTATAAGCGATTATTTATTAGTTCTATCTGAACTTCCACGTGGAACTTTCCCCCCTTCCCCCACGTGACTGCCCCTGCTGGGAAGGCGACGATATCGATTTTTTTCATCTACTAAGAGTCCCCAACAATAATCAAAAGTCAAACTGCGTCAGACTTTCAGTGCATACTCAACCCCCCTAGCACCTGGACTATTACTGCAATAACACTTTTGATAATTCTTTTAATTTTCGTTTACATTTTATTGCTATCCTACAACCAACATGCCAACCTAAAAAGTCTCAGTTAATTTTCTTAAATTTTCTAATTTTTTTCTTCAAATATAAAATACTTTTATAAATATTCATAGGATTTTGCAACAAATAAACAATGTAATGTTCTCCTTCCTAACAGTGTGCTTGGAGTTTTTCTATGATGCACAAATGATGAGAAAAAGGATCACAAAATTCATTCTTGCCTATTTATATGTGGATGTGTGAGATCTAAAATGGCTTTCATCAAAATGTCTTGCAATATCAATTGTTGACCACCTATAAGTCAGCTTAACTCCAGTATTACAAGGAAGCAAAGATACTTTAGTAAATTCCAACCAACTTAGCAAAATATAGACTGGCAGGTTGCCAAGTTCGTGAAATGCCTGTCTGAAATAAGAATAAAAAATAAGTGCTTATCTTCTAAGATATTAAATAAGTTAAACCACCTGGTTAAAATGTAATATTTTATGCTTTAATGACATTTAACAGAAGTTAGAATGACAAGACAACATTTCAGTTTAGTTTGTCCAATTTCTATGCATATTATTGAGCCAGTTATTTCCTGGAATGGTCGCCGAGTTCTTCAGAATATCAAGTTACGGAGTGCAGAGTTTGTGGGACTGTACTGCATTCACTCAATCTCAAACTGAGGTAAGATTCCTAAAGTAATTTTATCCAAGACACCAAAATCAAAAATCAAAATTGGTTTTTAGGTTATCAAAATTGATCCTCTGATAACCTAATCCCAGTACAGGTTATCCAACACTCACTCTGAGATGGTGGTGTGTCCTGGCCAGGTGTTGGTGTACCGGTTCCTTCCCCGAGAACGCCTCCAGGAACTGTTGCCACAGCAGGATGTTCTCCGCACACAGCTGGGCGATGTCCGAGTTGGCCAGCGTTACAAACTCCTCCTCCCCTTCCACCATCTGTGACAACACGTAGTTCAATAGTTTTCACAACAATTTGTGCTCATTTTGTGATAGTCAAAGGTAAATCTTAAATTTCTTAAATTGAATTCCCTGTGTTTTGAATCTGATCTCAGGAGGATAAAATCTGTATAAATATATATATATATATTTCGTTTTAGGAGTACAGTTCTTTTAGCTTTCTGATTAGAATGTTTTATGTACTTTAATATTTGTAACATTTTCACTGTAGATTACTGGAATTCAAGCCACGTTTACACAATGCCGGCTGAAGAGTCAATTGGCAAAAGAGTCCAGAGATGATAAGTTGTTGGTAACATGTGAACATCTCAGTTGTGTTTACATAATGCCTTCACTGACTATAAATTATTAAAAAAATAACTAAAGTAATTTTTTGTAAACATTTCTTTTAGATATTAGGCAAGAAGTTTTCACACACTGCCAATAGGTTTTAGCCACTTGACTGTCTTCTGCCAATTGACGTAGTGTAAACACAACTTTAGTATGGTAATAAATTAAAATGAAGTAGTGCCTAGCTGGATTTCTTAAAAACTGCATATTCTTTCCTGAAAAAATTATATACATCACTTGGCCAATACTGACACTTTTAATAAAAGGTCAGGTTTTCGACCATGATGTCAAGCCTAGTTAAAAAAATGACTGAGTTAAAAAAAAGCAGCTTTAGGACCGTGCGTTGAATTATATTTTTCATCATAACCACTTAATATTTTAAGCTAATTACGTCACAAAACAAATATTTTACAACTTGTTTACTTCCATTATCAACTACTGTAAAACGACCAATGCAAAATAAGTTTTATTAAAAGTATTGATAACTCCTTTTCATAACGTTGATTTTTTATTATCGACAAGTTTGATTGTTGTGTTGATTATTTACAATCACAATGTTCCTGGCTTCGGCTGATTCTTTTCCTCCTTAGCACAGAAAGAACTTCTTCTTCTGCAACGCACAATGGTGGGAAACCATTGTTTTCACAGCAGTAAGATAAAAAATATTTGTTCATAAATTACATAAGTTTAGAGGTATACAACAAGTTAAAACTAAACATTTTGAACCTCATCACTTCTTTGGTTAGTTTCTTAGACAAAAAGTTCAATTACTAAGGGATTTTTTTAGATTTGATACCGTAAATATCAAAACTATTGTATTTTTGTAGCTATTAAATCTGCTATTCCTTATGCTCTGCTTAAGAGAGAATTATTTTTATTTCAAGATAATGGCTTTATATTTTTTTTTTTATAAAGATGGTAACAAAAAAGTTAAATCAATGTTCATAGAAAAAATACTGTGGATAAACCACTTCTATGCAGCTCAATTTTAGAATACTTGAGAAAAATTAATTGCTTAAGATAGTGTTTCTGGTGTTATTACAGAAAATGAATAACATTTGCACATAGAAAAACTGAAATTTACTATGAATCATGCTTAGGCCTATAACTGTCTTTTCATGCACGATCAAATACTTTGTACAACTAGATAAAATTGTTTTATTTACAATGGAAAATATTGCTTTTAATTCATTTCTATTTTTACTTGCTAAAATATGATAATGACATGTCTACAAGTCTACACTAATAGTTAAAAAAAATCTATGCTGAATTTTGATTACTGAAAAAATATGAATGGAGGTGGTTTTAAACTGTTTGTAAACCATTATATCACCAGATAAATCAATTCTGATCTTCGTTAAAAAGCTGAATTGCTTAAAAACTAATCAACAAATCAATTTCAATCCTGAATATGTATTTGTATGTCTAATTATGACTTTTATACACTGTTAAGCCCTTTGGAATAGTTCCTTATTGAAAGATCAGATAAACAGTCTTAAAAAACGTGGTCTAGACTCCTGACCAAATCTTCCTTAGATACCCAAAATTTTTGAATAACATTGATGACAAATTATTTTGAAGTAAGGGCTACTATAAATAATAAAGAAGTAACAAAGGTTGTTATACACCTAATAAATAATTTAACTGAACAAATCAAAAAGAAATACAAAGTTAGTTCTTAACAACATATTTTTTATTACAATTAATAAAATAAAATTACTGGTTAGAATTAAAATTACTGGTTAAAATTATTTAGGTTCTATTTACTTTAAGTAAATATAATTAAGTTCATGTATAAAACATGAAACAATAAAATAAATTCTTACTGTCTAAAATTACTTTGGATCTGATAACAACAGTTCTGACTATTAGCAAATTTACAAATACAAAGTTTGTTTAGGAGGTAAAGAACATTTTGCCAATATGTTTAGTGCTGCTGCCACAAATACGTGACTCATCCCATATTTCATTATTACAGCAAAGCTTCATCCATTAAATAACCATTAAAATTGTTGGCAGCAGTGTTGTGGGACAATAACAATTTACTTCACATTAAATTTTGTACCTATAGAGGGGAAACAATAAATTCTAAGACCCCCTACTTCCTTGTTGACATGCAATCCAAAATAGGCAATGTAGAAAATATTCTATCTTTCTACAATAGAACAATAGTCTGCTATGATGTTCCTGACCAGTGGCGGCTTGCCCATAAGGACTCTCGGACGTGCCACTCCCAAAGATTTGAAAAAGAAAAAAATTAAATACCCATTCAGTTATAATTATACATCTAATTAACCAAAGTGTTTTTTCAATTGCATAACCAAAAATTTAGGGAATAAACACACAAAAATAGCACGAGAAGTTTGTATTTGAAGCCTTGGGGTGCTGGCTAGAACTCCCCAATTCATCACCATACAGTTTTATGAGGAGTGGTAGTGGTGAGGGCTGCTGGTGCTATGACGCGTCTAACATTGTGGCATTCAGACGTCTTGCGAAGCCGTCCGAGTGATCCGAGCATGCGCAGAGCGACGTATCTAGTGAGTTGATAGCTGATCGCGTGCCTGCCGTGCCGGCGTATAATCTGTCGTCTGCTTGGTGTTCCAGTGTTGCACAATTACCTGGTTTTGGTGACCAGTTGACTTATTGTGTTTGAATTGTTTTATCGAATGAGTGATTGGTATGTAAATAGGCCTAGTTGTAGTTGAGTTAATCGAGTTAGTGATTGTTTCGTCTGTTTCATAATGGCCTCGTCTGTTTCCAACGATGTGAATTTTATTTTTAGTGATGGAATTACAAAGCACGCAAATTCTAGTTGTGTTTGTTGTCTAGTGGAGGTCAGTGACACTTCCGTCCCTCCTCACGTGCTACAAATGTCATTGCTACCTAAATTATTGCAAATACAGATTTGATAAAGAACGCCTTAGATTGCAAAACGAACAACACTAGTGTGTTGCGGGCATAACCGCGCTAAAATTGTAGGCGCTAAAACGTTAAGTTACATATTTTTGTTTTTATTTGCAAAATATCACAACAAAAATATTTTCATTTTTCAAGATCATTGATCCATACAATCGAGAGTCTGGAGTAAACCGATCTGTATGACCGAGAGTCTACTGTATACAGTATTTATTAATCAAGCATTATTAGGAAAACTAGGTATTTTTGTTAAAAAAAACGAAACATATGGCATCATAAATTTTAATACCTAGATTTCCTTAAAAACCCACTAAAATACACCAAATTTTTCTCCCGGACCCTCGTCTCCTGGGGGATATTCCATAACCCCCAGACCCCGCGGTTCTGTGTGCCCCTCCCAGCATTAAACTCACGAGCCGCCACTGTTCCTGACCCAAGACCACATAATGCCTACCACCATGCAGCAGCAGCTACTAAACAAACTTTTACACCTTAAGTCAAAGTTTTTCGATAAATTCTGGGTAGCTGTTATCTGGCCCCAAATGACTCCAAGAAACAACCTCATAAGTTTATTTTAAAAACAAATTAATTTTCACTGGATTTTTATTTGCCCTGCCAAATTGAAACACACTAAGAATGAAATATGTGATCGTTCAACAGTGAGACTTGGCCCACATTGAGGCCAGGAGTGAAGCTTTCAGCTGCACATATAGTTGCGCATTTAGTTTTTAACGCTAGCCATAACAGAAAAACGTTACCTTTACTTTCTGGATGACCCTCAGCAGAAAGAAATGATATAACAATTACCAAAACAAACTCTTAACAAACTTTAAGAATGTGAATCTCTGTACTCATTTTCGCCCAGTTGTAACCATGTGAATGTAGACAAATGAGACAAATCCTGTGATTTTTACATTACATTTACTTTTACATTACATTTTTTTACATTACATTTTTTTACTTTTACTTTTACATTTTGTCTTTTAGAAAGACATTGGTTTACAGACTCGACGTTAAGTCAAAGGATTAAAATTGGTGGAGGGTCGAGTAGACAGTAAAAAGCACCAATATTTTAAATGAGAAACCAACTCGTAATTATTCCCCCAGGATGATCCTAACTGGCTTTTGCTAGTTTAGGTACCAATACTGGGTACAGTAACGGAAGTTGTCACAATTGGAGGCAGTATTTTAGCTGTCTTTAAGTGAACAACTTCAGTCCTCCACCGGGGGAGGCTGGGTGGGCTTGATGGCAGGGTGGACGGGGGTGTACTAGTGACCAAGATGAGGACCAAGGGCCACTGATCCCTTGAGGCCCTGTTCCAAGCATCCATTGGACAAAGGTATACCTTTGTCCACCCAGTTGAAGCTTGGCCGAACCTATTCCACCTACCTATTCCTTTGTCCTTTTACTTCCCTTGTATTAATCTACTAAAGGCTGTGAGCCTAAGGGATGATATAAGGGAAGCTTTCTTTCCTTTCCGGTAGCCGTAATAATAGACAAAATAATGGCTGAAGTACCCTCACAGAATTTTCTTTTGGGGTGGGGAAACCCAGACTACCTAATCCCACCTACTAAAAAAATAAATAAATAACTGATACTTATCATAATAAAATACAACGGATAAAATGTATTCTGCGATTGGTTTTTGTGTTTTAACCAACAAGAAAAAAACTTTGATATCTACATGAAATTCTTTTTTTAACAATCTTTATAATTAAAGAAAGCTCTTTACACTTCTTTGTAAACTTCTTATTTCTTGTAATTGACAGTACTCCATAAAGCTCAATCTCAAATTTTTAATGTAAATGATGAACCTACATACCTATGTTCACTGTAACTTTGTTACCAACCTCAGACGTGGATGACACAATAAGTATTTTACAATCACACACTTAAACATTCACACTTGTACCTTCATAGCCAAACATAGTTATAATCCAAAGCCATTCATTACTTGCTCATCGTAGAGCAGAAGCGCAAAATTATAAAATATTAATGCGTAAGTAGAAAATGCAGCAAATAAGGCAGCGTTATGCATTCGATGTTTAGAAAAATGCAGCGAATTTTAATGAGTTACCCGCAGCCGATCCCAGTGAGCTTGCGTTCGAAGTTTGGCTGATGGTCGGGACAGAAGAGCACGTTGGCAATCCTTCAACAAAGAAGTGGAAAATATTGGAGGAAGATGCAGGAAGGGTGTTCCAAACATAGAGACTCTAAGTTTTGAGGCATAAGTTTTAAATATTAAATTTTGATATTATTTTGGTGTAAAATAAACCTAATTGATCGTTAGGGAAATTAAACGATCTCTAGAATTCAAGAAGGAAACAATTGAGTAAAGGTTATATTTTTTCAAAAAAGTCTTCAGATTTTCCTTTTTGAAAATTTGCATTAAATTCAAACAAAAAACTAAAATAGGTAAACCTAAAAAACCCTAAAAACAATAACTGATTAGTAAAAACAAGTTTCACAACGTTCAGGGATATGGATTCAGATCCTTTCTTCAGGTGGAAAGGAACCTTAAGACGGTATCAGATTCCAGATTAATCATGAATATTTTGATTAGGATTTTTGCGGACATTTGCCATCACTGATTAGTAAAAAACAACAACATTGTTGATTGTTTTTTACTAATCAGTGATGGCAAATGTCCGCAAAAATCCTAATCAAAATATAAAATCACCATCACCAACAATGAATTTCAAACAAAGTAATCATGAATCTTGTTTTTTCTAATCCCTCTCAGTAAAAATGAAAACAATTGGTCGAGTTGGAGGACGAGTAGAAAGGCGAGTTAATACTTAATCATCAACTCGACCAATGTAAACTACTTCAACAATTGGGTGAGTCGAGTGGTGGATAAGTTGACAACACTTAACAATGGGAATAAGCTGAGTTTAGCAAATCGTCAGAGTTACTCGACCAATGTAAACTGGCCTTATCAATGAAATACAAACAATGGATTATCAAGGGTTTAAAATTATAGTTAGCATTAAATTTATGAGGAAGAATAATAAAGAGAAAAAATTATATTATTTATATTGTTACTTTCTTATGAGCGAGTCCTGAGGGAATTAATCTGACAAGTTGTCAAACTAACTTCATAAAACTTCATGATCATGTAGAGCACTCAAAAAACAAAAGCAATAGATAAAGAAAAACATTGAACGACCTAATTTTTCAAAACAAAACCGAATAATATCCTGACTGCCAATATGACATTAATAAAAATTTTCATTATACTTAAAAGTTTTATTTATGTGGGATATTTTAAGATACTCAAAAAAAGGAAGGAGGATTAATAGAGCAAAGTTTTAAATGAAACATAAATTAGGGAAAAAATAAGTTCACAAAATTCTGGAGTTGAATATAGTAAGGTAGGCCGTTTATGTTACCTTGGCCAAGTCGCTGAGGTTGGCAAGCCTCTGCAGGCAGTCGAGGGTGGAGGGAGTGGTTGCGGGCGGCTGCTGCCACTGCGGCAACAGCTGAGCGAAGGTCTGCGTCGTCTGCGTGAGAGCCTCGTATGCAGCCAGCAACAGGCCGCAGACCTCGCGGTGGACGTGCCTCGCGTGCGCCAGACGACTGCCGCCACTGCCCACGCACTTGGTGCCGCTGCTCCCACTCTGTCGCAAGGCCAACGTTACATTGTGGTGATAGGGTTAGACCTTGAAAGGTTTTAAAATTAGAGGTATATGATTTAGGTTGAAAAAAATAGTATGGAGAGTGCATCACTACAGCTCAAGTCGAAAATCCTTTGAAATGATAAAGATCCTTTTGAATTTCTGCTTTTTAGAATTTTTAACAAATTAACATTGATAAGAAAACATGAATACTTTTTTTAACATTAGGTAAGTATTAAGTTAATGATAATCATGATTAAAAACTGATACAAAATATTCTATCATTATGTAACTTGATTATCTGACAATCCCCTGTAATTTGTTGTGATGATGACTTGAGCACCATATCTTCCATAGTCTGGGCACCCATGGGCAAATTGACATCCAAAATAAACTGAATTGCAAAACTTAAAACTTACCAAGTTTCCAAAAAAGACAGTCTCCATTGTAGCATGCGGTTGCCTGAAGTTAAACCTCTGGTGGTTACCGAGCCAGTTCTTTCCACTTCGTGGCGTGCTAAGAAAAAATGCACATTATAATGAAACTTTACTTGGTACAGAAATATACACAAGGTGTCCAACTTAACTGTGCCACCATGGGCATCTCAGAAACGAAACTATTAGATTTACAGACAACTTTAAATGGGGGACTTCACCTACTACTTGAAGACAACCAAAGGTATGAATTTCGTTTTTCATGTAAGTGGCCGCCATAATCCATTATGGTGGACAACTTGATTTTTCTTACAAAGCACCTATATTTTATGACAATATATGCATAGGAAATGCTTTGCAAAATCGTTGGTAGTATATTTATTGATAAAGTTGGATATACCAAAGAGAAACGTGCCTTAAAATGAGATTTCAGTTGAGGTTCAAGCATAATAATATTTTTAGTCGAGAATCACTCATGAAAATGAATAATTTTGTTTTCATACTCAATAAGGCCCGAGACACACAAGGCGTTTTTTTATCGCGTGATAATTTTTCCACCCCCGCCGACGAAATGGCGTTCGTACACACGTGGCGGTAAAAAAACGCCACGGAAAAAATATCGCCAATCATGGTACCATTTTAATTTTAAGAGACGATGGTAGGTGTTTACCAAATGCATTTTACCATATGATGATCACAGAACTCCTGACGTCATCAACACGGTACAATGTTTAGAGTGTCTTGCCGTCTGACCATGGCGGCGGTAAAAAATCCGCCAAATGTGTATACTCCCATTTAATTGCATACGCCACTGTGATGACAAAGCGAAAAAAAAAACCGCTCAAGCGGCGTCAAAACTACCGCCAGCGGCAATATTATCGCGCGGTATTTCTTCCGCCCTGTGTGTACGCATCCATTTAAATCAATGCACTACGGGCGAGCGGCATTTTTACCGCACGTTAAAAAACGCCGTGTGTCCCCGACCTAAGGAATGCATGGGATGGCACAGTTAAAATGGACACAATGCATTTTAAATAGGGAAAACTAAAACTTACACTATAGAACAAATAGGTTTCAAGTGTGAGAAGCCGATTCACTATCTTGTAATACTCCTCGCCATTTAGAGTAATTGTTGAACTCCTACTCAGAAAACATTACGAGTGATGAATCATAACATTTCAATATTCCAGTGCAAAAATAAACTGCAATCAATGCAGAAATTGCACCGCATTATCTTGGACTAAAATAAACTAAATTATTATTTCAGTAAAAAGATAGCTACACTCACCTAGTGGAGAAATAAATGTTTTACAATAAAAAAATCATTGGTATGTTTTATTAATATACTATTGTAGACCTAGAGAGGTTTGGAAGAATTACCTGAATATAAATGAGAATTATTAAATTACCACTCATTTTTTAGTTATGTGTTAGTTAAAATTAAACTCCACAATTTTAGTATGTTAAAAAATTGAAATTTGTTAAGCCGTATATAAAATATTATTTTATATAGGGTTTAACAGTACAAGAACATTTAAAACCAAATGGAAAAGTTAGTCAAATTAAGTTATTTTTCAAATGTTCTGGTTTAGACTAGTCATAATAATTTTGACAACGGTATTAGTTTGAGATGTTGTGAACAAGAAAAATAGTCAAACTTTATTATATGTACAGTAAATACCAATCTATATGTTATAAATACCAATGTATCTACTTATTATGTGACATCTGTAAAATAAATTTCTACATTGAAAGAGACATAACAGTCATTTTTAAACAAGTTTCCAATTTTCATTTTTAGATATTGCATGAAAAGCTCCTATGAATTAAATAAAATATGGTAGTACATACTTATTAATCCTGAGAGAATTAATAAGAGAGCAGTTTTAAAAGTTTGAAGTAAAAGTAAAGAGGAGGTTAAACTGTCAGCACCACTAGAGTAGATGTTGTAAATGTAACAGTCAGCTGAGCTGTCACGCTCACTCTAGTTAAGAGATTAAGAGATTGACAACTGTAAAAAAGAAAGAATACAACTTTAATGCTTTCCTTCACTCTCTTTTGGAAAAAGTTTCTGGTCCTTGTAAGTTAAAGACTTTCTGAACATGTGACGCAGATAGGGAGATGGAAGAAATTGAATATTGAAAAGTAACACCTCGAAGTGCATTCAACTGCTTCTCAGTTTAAAAAGAGGGAAACTATTTTACAGGTAAATATTATTTTGTTTACTGTATAAAGAGTTCAATGACAGAAGTAAATTAGAATTGTTATAACAATAAATCAAACTCTTGCACTGCCACAATAAAGCATCTGCAGGGTAATATACTTACCAGCTTTGTACTAGATGTAGGATGCTTTTCCTGTGCGCAGGAAAATAAAATATGTATTAGGCAAAACAATTTGTTATTGTTTATTTGAAGGTATTTCCAAAATAAACCAAGCATTTCTTTAACCATCCAAAGCTTCTGATAAAAAAAAGAATTTAAAGATCTCTTAGCACAAAAAAATGTTAATACCACATTGGAAACAACTATGAATTAAATACCAAAACAAACACTAAAACATACACTGGACTGTTTTTTTTTTATTTTTCACCCCTCAGTTCATAAATTTGTACCCTCTACATTAAAATGTAAAATAAACTTGACATGTGTGACATGCATGAAATGATAAATCAAGTTATGTTTAAGTAAGCTGATTTGTCCGTGACAAGTACAAAAGACAAGCACTTCAGTTGGGCCGGTGCTAACAGCTGGGGCCCATTTCACGAAATAACAAGTTACATATTCACAAGTGAGTTTGTATAAATGTTGTATAAACTTGTGATTTTATTTTTCACAATTGTTTTCTTTTTTAACCAGCAAATTTTCACCCATTCACCATTTAAGTCTTACATATTTACTTACCCAAAAATATAAACATATGAGAAATACAGTACAGCTGTGATTTATCATATGAAATAGTATGTTTTGAAAGGGATGATTTCTTAATCATACGTTTATACCATTGACTTTAGATACATAAGTAGACTTGCCTTTGCCATTTAGAATGTTGTGTTACTAGGATTAAAAGAGGAAAGTACATTGAAAGTAAATCATAATAAGGATTTCATAAAAAATCATTACATTATCGATTGAATATCATTTTGTTCTCCTTGAACTCCCAAAAAATCCGATTCTAACCGCTTTTACTTGTAAGCATCCGAGCTTTACCGTGTTCCTCCAATGTATACAGAACCATTGGTTCCTCTCAATGTATACCAACTTTTTCTCTAAAGTTAAGCTATAAAATGTGTATGAAACTACATTCAAAATAGTATAAAATGGTCGTCAATGCCATTGCAACTGTTTATGTATTATTGGCGACCCTTTGATGGATAGCAATTTTAATTCATAGCCCTATCATGACAAATGGCGATCGGACTCAGTTTCGATCGTGGTCACAATTCGAACAGGTGACCCTCAGGTTATGATGTGAGCACTTTATCCACTCGGCTAGCCAGTTAATGTCTTCAGCATAAGCAAACTCTCGCAGGGATCAGGCGAGTCTTTTTTACATCTTCTAGGCGAATCTTGGGGAAGACATTGAAGCCTTGGCCTTAATGAAACGGATGTATAGAATGAGGCATTCTGTCTGCACCATGAAAACTCTCGAATTCGCTTTGTCCAGAAGGCCCTGTCTTCCGAGAGTGTACTTGTATCATAATGGTGCGCTCGGCATGCCTCATTGTATCCCTCTAATCTAGTCACATTTTTTCAAAAACTTTGCCTTTTTTGGTGAAGGGCCTCGGCGATACTGAGCTACCAGCATAGTTCCAATCAAAGGCGTTAGCTAATGCAGTTGTAAATGACAATTAATGTGGCAAAGCACAATTATGTAAATAATTTGTTAATAAAATGCATAATCCTGGCAGAAAAGAACGGCCAAAAACCCATTTTTTAAGAAAAATAAGATTACTAATTAATATCAGCTTTAAATACGATGACCAAGGTGGAAAACTTGTTTGTAAAATGTCATTTCAACGCCTTATCATTGCTATGGATGAGAAACTATGAATTATAACGGATCAAAGGTAAAAAAATCAAAGTTACCTAACTCTTGGTTTAGGTGAAAAATTTTAGCTATTTTAACTAGTGTAGGTGAATAGGTGAAATTTCACTTGATACAACAAGACTTGTTTACTCATACATTTTTGTCCACAAGCACATATGTTCAATGTTTGTCAATAAACAGACCATTCATTTAATAGATGTATTAAAATCTCTACTTAGTATAATAAATCAAATATCCTTTGATTATTCCTTAAAATATTAACAAAATAATTCCATCTTGGTTTTAGTGTCATTAAAGTTGGATTTATTAATTTTAGTATCCATAACCTCAAATCCTGATACTTGTGACTATGAAAGTAACAACTGTAACTATTTTTCACAAGTGTCAAAAAGTATAAACTTGTGAATATGTAACTTGTTCTTTTGTGGAACAGGCCCCAGCCATCAATCATTTTTATGATAAGATCAGGAAAGCGTTGAAGATTATCTGGTTTTAAAACATGTAAACCAGGTGCTTGGAGAAGTTTTCTTGTTTTTCTAGCATTTCATAACAAATTATTTGGAATATTCCACATGACTGATCCACTAGCTCTTAAAAAATAGACAAAAAATTAGTCGAACCAAATTTTGTAAGTGTAACAAAATGTTTATTTTCTGCAGCCTTAAAGTGGTTTTATCATCAATCCAAGTACAACTATTTTATTTTCCTTGTTTAATCCACTTTTGTATGTTTGTCTATCTGACATGAAGTAGTAAGGTCTTTACAAAGCAAAAATAAAATATTTTCTTAAAAAAACTATTTAGGGCCTACTAAATTTTATAAAACCAATATAATCTGATTCCATAATCCTGAAATGTTCCTCTTATGTTTTATCTTTACCAAGAATGCATTTTTTCACCCATGATAACTATGTCTGTCATGTTTTATCTTTACCATCAAGAATGTATTTTTTCATCCATGGTAACCAATTTTTTCCTCCATGAGGTACCTGTCTTATTAAGAATGATTAAGAATGACTTTAAGTCTCATCTCCACTTATAATTAATTGTGCCCTTTTAGATTTACTTTCCGAGTAAATTACGCTAGACCATTCCACATAGTTCTGATGTAGAATCTATCTGCAAAAACATAAAATTTCAGACCAAAAGGACGTACTTAATGTAAGGTTGGTGCAGGGCGACCAGACTGGCGTGGATGGTGACTGTGATCGCAGCCAGGTGGAAGTAGTCGAAGAGCACGGGGAGGTGGTAGTGGAGCCCTCTGGTGGCCGAGAACTTGAGCTGGAGGTTGCGACTGGAGACGCAAGTCATCGCGCTGTGCTGGTCAGGGCCGAACGTCTGGTCCGTGAACCACAGCTCCACCGACAGGCTGAAGTCCGCTCGGTCCAGGGTCTCCTCTATCTGTTGGGGCAGTGAATGTACGGTTGTTACGGCAGATGTTTTTCAAAACATTATTTATTATGTACTTATTTAAATCTTTCTTGTTATTTATTTTTCACTTATTACAAATTTATTTTTTATTGACATGTGTAAATCGATATACATTATCAGAAGAAGGAAAATGGCAATTTCTTAGTAAAAACCTAAATTATGAAATGATATAATTTTTAACTGATAGCTAAATCAATCACTGTTTAAATATGTAACTTATAAATCCTTCATCCGTTTGGCATAAGAATGACATTATTTTGTTCATATATAACTTATAATGATCATGTGAAGAGGAATGTAATTTGTCTTGTAAGTCCTTAGGGGTGTCATAATCTAACATTAATTATTTGGCAAAACAAAAACCCTACCACCTCTTCTTTTCATAACATGTAAATCCAAACCAAAGTCCTGAAAAATTGAAAAAATCATGTAATAATCAATATTGAAAACAATTGTCTTGATGACAGAAAGGGAGAGGAAATCTGGGGGAGAACGGTTATCATTTGGCTGCGTAAGTGCAGTACAGTCACACGATAAATTGAAACTTCCTGGCAACGGGCCAGTAGGCGCTGGGAATAATTGATAACTGGAACGTAGACTGCTCACCCCTCGACTGCGAGCATTTAATATTCGCTTTGCAAATGTATGGCGAAGACCTCGACTTATGATGAATCAGTAGAACTGATGAGCCGAGTGTTCAGTCTGTTGGTTTTCCTTCTATTCATGAATCGTCATTTAAATTTATAAGGAAAAGAGCTATAAAGGCTATATGAATGAGAAAAGCAAAATTATTTTTCCAAACTCCAAATGAACATCACTTTCTTGTTAAAAATCCAGAAACCAGAAACCTATAGTCTATTCCAATTATCATATTGATTGAAAACCCCCCAAGCTTCATGTTGCAGGTTATTGGCTTGGTTAATTGTGTAAAACTGTGATTGAGTGCTATCATAGGAATATTGAAAAACTGAAAAATGATCCATGTTAATCATAATCATTTGCCTATTAATAATGACCCAATATAAATAAATAGTTATATTATACAGGGTGTTTCACGATAACCCTGACAAACTTCAGGATATGGTTCCTTGAGTCAAAATGAGAAAAAAATGTCCAGTAAACATAGGTCCTAAACTCAAACATTTTCTATCTATTACAGAAAATGGGTTTTTTTAAGTTTTCAGTGTACCTATTGACCGTTTTGGCGTTTAGATTGAAAATTTTACCAAATATTTTGATAAAACCTTCATAGCTAGATAGAATATTAAATTTGAAAGAGATTTCATGACTATTTCATACAAAAATGAGGAGTGTGACTAAGAAAAAGTTGTTTAAAAATCAAATTTTTCCATAAAATTCAAGAACCAAAAAATATTTTTTGTTTTTGACAGCCCTTCATACTGTAACCGTTCGAGTGTTTGGCTTGCAATTTTACCGAAAGTTTTAGAATATAATGGAGAACAAAAAATATGAATTCAAGCATACTTTATAGGGGGATTATTTTTGTCAAAATCCAAAATTTTGTAAGGTATCAAAAAATACTTAAATTTGAAGAAACAAATAAAACTTTATACTTTGATTAGTTTCTTTCATATTTGAATCAAACTTTGTGTGTGGCTTCAACTAGGTAAGAGGTAATGGTTAATATCCTAAAACCCCCTCCTTTTTTACTTTTATGGCAGCAAACCTGCGTACTCATTTTGTAATGTCATTCTTATGGGGAAATATTTTAATATGATATTTCAGTTATAATGATACATCATTTATTAACAGAGTACCCTTTTAGTTTAAAAAACTTTTTTTTTTATTCTCAACATATTTAAATAAAATTTCGTATATGGCTTCATCTAGTTGAGATCTACCTAATTATGGCCTAAAACCCTCCAGATTTACATCTTTATGGCACCAAACCTGCATAATCACTTTCCATGTTATTCTAAAAAGAAAAGTTTTAACATGCTTACTTGTAGATGTAAGTTTATATCCCTTGATATGAAGCTTGATCATGATCATTAAATAAAACATTTCAAAATCACTGAATATGAATAGGTTGCAAAGTGGGATTTTTTATGGTATGTATGGAGATGAGGAAGAGTGAGACGTATATATGTTTTTCCCTTAAGGTTAACAATGGAAAGTGAGTAAGCAGGTTTGCTGCCATAAAAATATAAATCTGGAGGGTTTTTGGCCATAATTAGGTAGATCTCAACTAGATGAAGCCATATACGAATTTTTTTATAAATATTTTGAGAAATAACTGAATCATCGTATTAAAATATTTCCCAATAAGGATAACATTACAAAATGAATACGCAGGTTTGCTGCCATAAAAGTAAAATACCCCCGTTGCAGCAGACCTGCATACTTAGCGAATTTCAAGTGCAAAACAACATATTTTGATCCAACATAGCGAGATTTGACATGTTTTTGTAAGCTCCATAAGAATAACATGGGGAATGAGTATGGAGGTTTGCTGCTACAGGTATATTAAAACTGGGTGGTTTTAATTCAATATTTAGTAGATCTGAACTAGAAGAAGCCATTTACCAAGTTTTATCAAGATATGTTGAGAAATAAGCGAGATTTAGAATTTTACTTATTTCCCATAAGGTTAACATTGGGACAACATACTGTGTTTACCACTTTCAATATCTCGGCAACCAATGGACATAGAGCCATGATTCAAAATACTAAATTGTTTGTTTTTTTGGGCTGAATTCAATGGTGCCAATAAAAATTTGAAAAATTTTATTTTTCTATGTAAAAATCTCAAAAAACCCATTTTTGGGGGGTTTACCCCCCTTTACCCCCCCTTCCGGTGGTCCGATCGGGCTGGTTTACGAACTCGTCCGAATAATTACTACTTTACATGTCTATGCCAAATTTCATTCCGATTGGACCATTTTTGCGCAAGTTATCGTGCTTAAAGACACATATATATATATATATATCTATATATATATATATATATATATATATATACCCCCGTTGCAGCAGACCTGCATACTCAGCGAATTTCAAGTGCAAAACAACATATTTCGATCCAACATAGCGAGATTTGACATGTTTTTGTAAGCTCCATAAGAATAACATGGGGAATGAGTATGGAGGTTTGCTGCTACAGGTATATTAAAACTGGGTGGTTTTAATTCAATATTTAGTAGATCTGAACTAGAAGAAGCCATTTACCAAGTTTTATAAAGATATGTTGAGAAATAAGCGAGATATAGAATTTTACTTATTTCCCATAAGGTTAACATTGGGACAACGTACTGTGTTTACCACTTTCAATATCTCGGCAACCAATGGACATAGAGCCATGATTCAAAATACTAAATTGTTTGTTTTTTTGGGCTGAATTCAATGGTGCCAATAAAAATTTGAAAAATTTTATTTTTCTATGTAAAAGTCTCAAAAAACCCATTTTTGGGGGGGTTTACCCCCCTTTACCCCCCCTTCCGGTGGTCCGATCGGGCTGGTTTACGAACTCGTCCGAATAATTACTACTTTACACGTCTATGCCAAATTTCATTCCGATTGGACCATTTTTGCGCAAGTTATCGTGCTTAAAGACACATATATATATATATATAGATATATATATATAGATATATAGATATATAGATATATATATATATATATTTATGAAAGTGAACGAATGGTGTTTTTGGCATCTGAGGACCTCAAAAAGAAAAGTTATGATGGTTTTAGGCTTAGGTCTTACCATGAGACCTACGGTAAAAGCTTCTTCCCTATAGGGGAAATTCGCTAAAAGAGGGGGTTTTAGGCTATTAACATTACCTCTTACCTAATCGAAGCCACATACCAAGTTTGATTCAAATATGATAAAAAATAATCAAAGTATAAAATTTTATTTGGTTCTCCAAATTTAAGTATTTTTAATACCTTACAAAATTTTGGATTTTGACAAAAATAATCCCCACATAAAGACAAAAATAATCCCTACTTAAATTCATATTTATTTGTTCTCAATTAAATTCTAAAACTTTTGGTTAAGTTGCAAGCCAAACACTTGGAACGGTTACAGTATGAAGGGCTGTCAAAAACAAAAAAATATTTTTTGGTTCTTGAATTTTATGGAAAAATTTGATTTTTAGACAACTTTTTCTCAGTCATACTTCTCATTTTTGCATGAAATAGTTATGAAATCTCTTTGAAATTTAATATTCTAAATAGCTATGAAGATTTTATCAAAATATTTGGTCAAATTTTTAATCTAGATGCCAAAATGGTCAATAGGTACACTGAAAACTTAAAAAAAACTTTTTTTCTCTAATAGATAGAAAATGATTGAGTTTAGGACCAATGTTTACTGGACATTTTTTTCTCATTTTGACCCAAGGAACCACATCCTGAAGTTTGTTTGTGAAACACCCTGTATAATTAAATAATTTTTCAACTAGTGTACTAAATGTGTGAGTCTCAATAAATAAATATCATGAATATTGTATTAGTTAATTTACACCAGAACAGCAGTAATGTAAAATACATATTCTATAGGGCGTATTTAATAATGTATTTGTTCATGGTGTGGTATTTAATTTGAATAGGCCCTTCAATAATAACATCAGGCACAAATAAGCAATTCAAAAATGTATGGTGTGTTCAATTTCTTATCTAAATTTTCATATTATTCCTAAAATTTGATGTACATTTGACCCCATTGATTTCTTTTATGTTAAAAAGTAAGAGAGCTACCGACAGTTCACTAGTTTTTGGGCATTGTAAACAGTTTAGAATAATATATTTAAATGCCCACCTCCACTTTGTTTTGGTTACCAAACACTCCAAATTTAACTTTACTTGTATTCTTGTAGCTTATGAGATTCCAATGGCCTGTTTAAAAAATTGCACACAATGTATGCACAAGGCAAATTCACATTGTAATTGTCACCTTGTGGCTGTCGACGAGGATGTGTGCTCGGAACATGATGGCGTCGTCCAGGCAAACTTCCTCATTGCGGTAGAGTATCTGGAAAGTTTTGCTGACCCCCGCACCGTTCACTACACACGCTGGGAACACCAGTTCCGACTCTGGAAATCACATGAAACAAACCTAGCAGGAACTTAGTAATACTTACATAGCAACCTAATAGTTCATATTTGATAGCTGTGAGTGAATTCACAGCACAAAAAACAAGATCAAATTAATTTATTCTTTTTTGTATATAATCTGAGAGAGAAATTAGCTTCACAATTTAAATATTCAAAGGTTTTTAAAGTTTGAAATCAGGGTGGAGAGGGTATCAACAAACATGCACTAGTTTCAAAATAAATATTTCATCTTTGATATTTATATATTTCCGGCATTTACTAGATGTAGCTAATAGCAAAAAGGAAAAAAACATTCACCCAAAAAATTGCCAAGAAATTCATACTTGTCAAGTTAACGAAACCAGATTTGAAATATTTATAAAATCACATTGAATATGATTGAGTAGAAAAACTTATTTAAACAGCTTGTTAAATATTTTTCACATTCTTATAAACTTCCCTTTATACCACACCACTTCAGATTAGTTGAGGCAGAAGGAAAATATTTCTAATTAACATAAATTTCCCTAAAACAGTGCGGCTTGAGCTTACAGCCAAGCGGGAGTTGTAAGTCTCTCTGATTCAATAAACGTGTAATTAACTTGTTGACTTGGAAATGTGGTGGAACGAGGAATACTTCGCACACATTGACTATTCAAACTTTAGAAGAGTTTCTTCTGTTAGTATAACTTCGTTATATTAATTGGTATGAGGTTTGTGTTAAGTAAATTATTATTTTCAAAATATATAATTTTATTAATAAATTTGTACAATATATTTATATATCTTAAACAAGAAAATACTTACTCTGTGTACGAGGCAGCGTGACTTCAACTTTGACAGGCAGCTTCGGTGACACCCTCAGGGCCGTCCGCACTTGATAAAATCTGCAACAGATTTATTGATTTTTACATCAATTTTACACCACCAATAATCTAACTGAATTGATTTAAAATAAATGGTTACCAACTTTATTGTATGGTCTTTACTTTCAACCCTTTTGGAAAGACAAAGGGGAACCTATTTTTTATTTTTTGTAATTAATTGGGGGCACACCCGTACAGCAATAAACTTGCGAAGCTAATCTAACTTTAGCTACAGCGAGGCGGGACGAGGAGAGCAGACAGTATTGACAGCGACCGTCCTCCCGAGCCGCGCAGGGAACGGACGTGTCAATCTCACAGCGAGTGTTTACACGGGTATTGTGGCTCAGAGATCTCTGCGTTACAGCCGGCAGATCCCTCTTTACACTCTCCCCGCCGGCGCTCCCTCGTGAATTATATATGAAACTCTCCCTCCGGCTCAGTCTTCAGTGAGATTCGTAATGTTGAAATAAGTCACAACATTCAAACTTACAATGCGTTGTAATCGATGGCAATAACTTTGAAAGAAAGTAAATTTAAATTAATAAGTACACTATCTGATCCTGAAATTGATTTGTTCTGCACTATGGATGTAATCTAAAAATGAAAAAGCTATCTTTTTCTGGGAGGTTAGTTTTAGAAAAATTTTCTAAAACGTTACATGTTGTTTAGGAGATTCAAAACTGGACCCAGTTTTCATTTTTCAATGGGCTAAATTAATTATGCAACCGAGTCAAGTTGATTAAAAAGAATCAACATTATCAATATACAGGTTTTAATGAGTTTTTAAAACCCTGTAGTCGATTGATTATTAGAACTGATGTAAAAACTGTATATTATCTGTCATGGTGATTCTTTTACAGGAATTATTGACAAAAATTATAATTTTTTTAGTTATTAAACTTCACCTTAGCCTCGATAAATACGTGCTAGTACAGTAGTTGTATTTTTAGTTAATAGATTGTAAAATTCAAACATTTATCAATAGTAAACTAACTTAATAATTTTTTTGATGGGAACACTTTATACAATATAAATCAAATTACTGACTATATCAGAACTCTAATTACAAATAAAGACATTTACCTTATTGACAGCATTTCCCCCAAAAATTTATTTTTCCTTTAACTACCATCAAGTCTAAGGGTAAGGGACATTGCAGTAAATGAATAATAATGTAAAACTTTATTTCATCATTTAGTTTTATTTGTCTAAGGTTTTATCAACCAATGATATGATGTGTAACTCTTTAAAAAGTATCATAAACAAAATATCTAAATGACGGTAAATTCAGCCCAAATCTGGCAATCATTGAGTTCAGTACACTTGAACAGTAAACAAAACTTGAGGGCAGAGGGTTGGATAAGGGAAAGGGAGTATAAGAGGAAAGTGGGGAGGGGGACCTCTCCCTACGGGTGAAGTGTTCAGTGCAGGTTCCATAAAACATTAAACTTTTATTCAACCAATGGACCAAATTATTCCCAACTTATAACTAACGATTGGAGCCTGTTCAAAGTTACCCTAGTGGAATATTTTAATTCCCTCAACACAACATTCGCATGGTAAACTCTAATCTCGTTTGGGTTTCAGTGGCTTTAACATCGGATCTGGCTTTAACAAAAAAAGGATTGGATTTCCAAGGTTTGTCTCTTCCACGAGGCATTTCACATTATATTCTTAATTTAATTTAGTAAAAAAATATATTCACAATTCACAGATAAACTGCAATTTATACACAGCTTATATAAGGTTACATTTATATGCATAAAACTTTAAATAAAACTTAAAAAAAACTTACTTTAAATAAAAGTAAAAATACTCCTAGTGCAGCAGAACTGCATACTCAGCGAATTTCTAGCGAGTGCTTTACCATAAAACCTACAATATTTGAATATTTGAAGGAAATAAAAAAATGTAAACCTAATTAATTTGTACAATTATATAACATGTTAAACAACAATCAATGAACAAAATAAAATTGGTTTACTGTTGGCTCGGATAGAAAGTAAGGTCAAAGTTACTTAAAACAATCATAATTTATTTATTGCAAATTTCAAATTGAAAGTAAAGACCTCTGTCCATTTCAAGGTAAATTACAATACAAATATAAGTAACACAGACAATCAATTAGTTAACTGATAATCTAAAGTAAACAAACAAAAAATCATTATGGTGGAGTTTTTTTTACTGATCACTTAAATAGAAACTGAACTGATTTTAATACTAGCAAAGCCTGTGCAATTAAAACATTAAAAAAATAAAAAAATATTTTTACTTTATTAAAGATATAAAAAACATTGATTCGGACGAGCGATGATGTAAAGTAAGGGAAGAGATGGCGATATCATTGTCGGATATGACAAGATCCAATTAGATCGCGTTGTTAATTAAAGTGGCGAGTATAGCCACTCTCCATCCCGCCCTTTCACTGGGTGCTGCCGCCTTTGCAACACTTGCCGATGTTGCCTCACTAAGAAATATGTTGCTGTAGTTTTTCCTGTGAATTAATTTGTTCCTTTAAATATTAAATCTCCACTAAGCCACTGAGAACACTTTATGTACTGTGAAAGCTCCAGTACCTATTTGTTTAGACAAGTGCAATCGTTCTGTTTTGTAACTATCCACTTACATTATTTTCCTCTATCGTCAACACTAAATGCATAGTCACTTTGAAATAACACCTTTTTATGTAAGAAAAATTTGTTTTGCGAACAGACTTTAATGAAGAGAAACTTTAACACTTCAAACAAGCTGTCCAATCCCTCCAAATTTTTATTGTGACCCTGACCCTGGTGTTTGGTCCTGGTACCTATTAAACATAAATCAAAATTCCCCCATTGCAGCAGACCTGCTTACTCAGTGAGTTTCAAATGCTTGAATAAATAATTTACTTGTAGCCTCGCATGAAGTAAAATCGACGGTCATCCGTAAATGAGCATACAAAAATATTCTCCAAACGAATTATATGGGGTGAGTATGCACATTTGCTACCACAGAAATGTAAAAGTGAGGGATTTCAGGCTATAATCCAGTTGATCTCAACTAGATGAAGCCACATACCAAGTTTGATAAAGATATGATGAAAAATAAACGAGCTATGCAATTTTATTTATTTCCCATAATGTTAGGATTGGGGAGGTGAGTACACAGGTTTGCTGCCTCAGGAATCTAAATAATTGGGAATTTTAGGTCATAGTCAAGTAGACCTTAACTAGATGAAGCCACATACCAAGTCTTACAAAGATATGTTGAGAAATAAGCAAACTACACAACATGAGAAATGAGAATGCAGGTTTGCTGCCACGAAAATGTAAATCATCTCATTCATCACTCATGTATATGAAACCAACAACCAAGTTATAAGGGTATGTTAAGAAATAAGTAAGTTATAGACTTTTAATAATTCTCCATAAGGTTAACAATGGGACAACATATTGTGTTTACCACTCTCAGTATCTCAGTATCCAATGGACATGGAGCAATGATGCAAAATACCAAATTATTAATTCTTTCAAACGGTGTACTCAAAGTTTGTAACGGTGTAAATCAAAGTATGATATTTTAATTTTTCTATGTAAAAAATAAAAATACCATTTCAAGGGGGTTTCCCTCCTTAATCCCCCTTGTGATGTTCTGATTGGACTGGTTTTCAAACTCATTTGAAAAATTTCTTTACTTACTTTGAAGTAAAAAAAAACTATTTTACATGCCTATGCCAAATTAATTTTATTCCGATTGGACCATTTTTTTTAGCGGTAGCATGCTTACAGGCACAGGTACAGACACAGGCACACGCACACACACACACATACATATATATATATATATATATATATATATACATATATAAATTTGAACGAGGGGGGGCACCAAAACGAAAAGTAATTATGGTCCTGCGCTTAGGTCTCAGCATGAGACTTATGGTAAACTTCTTCCCTATAGGGGAAATTCGCTAAAAGAGGGTTCTCATCTAAGGCTAGCAAGATACCCATAATGTTGCATTAAGTAAATGTAAAACAAGAGTGTAACCTAATTAGTAATTAATGGGTTCAATCAGGGCAGGGTTCTGCAGATGTTATACCCATCTGCAGAAGAAGATTTATAAAAATGTTTCGTTCCAGCTCAATTTAGATAGCCTAAAGAGTAAAATTTACTAAATTAGCAAAAAATAATAAATGCAGAGTTAGCCTCCACTGACCTGCATACTCAGCTGATTTCAAATGCTTAAATAATTCATTCAGATGGAGCCCCAAATCAAGTAAATCAAACTTAAATGCTAAAATGAGCATACAACAGTTTGGGACATGGGATATGAGTGTGCAGGTTTGCACGACCTGCACACATGGGGGTTGAGTATGCATGGAACTGTAAATTTTGGAGATTTTTTGAAATAATCTAGTAGATATCAACTGGGTGAAGCCATATACCAAGTTTTATTCAGATATGTTGAGATATAAGCGAGATAAAGAATTTGATTTATTTCCCATAAGGTTATCATTGCGACAACTGTGTTTACCACTGGCGATATCTCGGTAACCAGTGGACATAGAGCTATCATTAAAAATATTAATTATTTGTTTTTTTCAAGCTGAATTCAATGGTCTAACCAGAATTTGATAATTTTACTTTTTATACGTAAAAAATCTCAAAAAACCATTTTTGAAGGGGTTTAGCCCCCATAACCTGCTTCCAATGGTCTGATCGAGCTGGTTTTTTCTGAATAATAACTAATTTACATCTCTGTGCCAAATTGATCTGTGCCAGATCGGACCATTTTTACGTGAGTTATCTTGCTTAAAGACACATAGAAATATATATATACATTAATGAACAAATGGTGTTTTTTGCATCTGGAAACCCCAAAAGAAAGTAATGATGGTCTCAGGCGAAAGATGGTCTTACCATGAGACCTATGGTAACAGCTTCTTCCCTATAAAGGAAATACACTTAATTAAAGTTGTAGCTCTCACCAATGCTCACTACCTAATAATATATTGGTAATGAAACGAGGATAGGAACCAATTAATGAATATAGAAACTCCTAGGAACCTAAGTTTTTTAAGAGAGATTTTTATGAAACAATATAGATGTTTAGAAAAACACATAGCTAAATAAGAGTGTATAAATTGGATTTGAAATATAATTAAATAAAACTAAAGTACCGAAGGAGCAATATTAAATGTTACACAGAAATTCTATTGTATCTTGTGGAAAGGAAAATATTTTTATTCATCATGCATAATGATTTTTTACTCTGTTATAGTTACAACAACATGATTTTGATACTTAATGATCGTGTATAATGTTGTATTCTTGTTGATTGTAAACCACGAATTCCACCACAAATTACTATTTATTTTTGCACAATCACTAAATAAGTTAAGAAAATTCAAGATATTGAAATAGCTTATAGTAAGATTCTCATGGACACAACAAAAGTACCAACTTACATGTAATAGGATGTTGCAAAAAGATTTTAATTCAAATTGAGAATTCATTAAACATTATTTGATTAATAGAGTTGCCGTTTATTGAAAGTGATTAAGTATTAAAGGTAAGTAAATAAGTCAACGAGAACAAAATAATTCAGTCAAATCCCTATTGTTATAATCTACTGCAGCGTCAATGAACTTTTAACAATAGAAAGCTTAAGAGTTAGTGTTACAATAGGTACTTGACTAAAAAAATATATCAGTCATTTTCTACCATAACATATAATAAAATAACTGAACTCTGCCTCCAAAAATATGGTATGCCCCACAACAAGGCGTAAAATGTTGCAATCTTTATATTTATTCAAGTTGTGTCGAGGGTTCATTGACGATCCTGAAACTCTGCAGAAAATTGGCTTTCGTGTCCCACCTTTTCGTAATGGACACCATAATCTTTTTCCTATTCCGTTCTCTCGCACCAATATTCACCATTTCTCGCCATTGTTAGAAATAGTGAGACAATGTAATGAATTACCAGATTCTGCGGATATCTTTAGTGATAGTCTTGACTCTTTCAAAAATAAATCTCTATCTTATTTCCAATAATTTGACAGATAACAAATAATATCCTTGTCCTGCGAAAACCTGACGTGATGGCTGAGGTAGCCTCTCAGTAAATTGTATTGACTCATATGTTAACTCGTGCGAGCGTTTCTGCTGTGTCATAATTTCTCTCCGTAGGCCTACTCTGATTCTTTAAAAATTCATGTTCATGTATATTTACATTTAAGAATGTTATTCTACTTATATTTTAGTGTTGCCTATATGTTTTGTGATTCAGTTACCTCCAGTACATCTAATGGACATTAATTTATTTATTCAAGATGTGGACATTTTCACCGTATTCACTTATGTAATATATATATGAACTGCATTATTGTAATTGGGTTTAAACCTGATATAATGCATGTAAATAAATAAATAAAAAAATAAAAAAATAAATAAATAAACAAGTAGTGAAAAAGACATTTTGGTAAATGTGTTTTATAAACACCTACAAATAATTTACATATTATGTTACTCCAGAACTTTAATAAGAACAAGTAACTATTAATGAAAAACAATTGCTAACCGAAAAAATCCACTTTTATGGTCAACTTACTCTTGACAATTTTGGTTACTTTTAACATTTTGTAAAAGAGAAAGAAATCTGATTTTTCTGAACTACTCTAAAAATTACACAATAAAGGGCCTATTATTACTAAACTAGTGGATCCGAGCGCACGGAATCGTGCGCTACTCTAGCGGAGCGATAATTCAAATGGCGACAAATTTAAAACACAATCATGCTATCACGATCCGTCTTGAGGGTTATGTTTACACAAATTAAAAAATAACAGCAATTAAATTATCCAGCTGATCAAAATGTAAACAATTATGTTCTTCATAAGGATAACATGGGAACTTTAAAAGCCAATGGGGCAGAGCCCAAGGGACTTTTTCAAAAATGTAAGGACAGTTTGCAAATCTACGCGACACGCTCTTTCCAATGAGCCGTCAATTATCAAAATCGGTTAAGAAATGACGGAGGAGTTCTTAAGACGAATTTCGTGTTGGCGTATTAATTATATAGATGTGTATCTCGCTCACATTTTACTTAGTAAGAGTTATGACAAAGTCCCGAGTCATAACTCACTGATTTAAGTTCACACTAATTTAAGGAAGCCGTGATAAAGATGTATCTTCAGAGGAGCTGAAAAGGTAAATCAAATTTTATTCCTTGCTAAGGAACGACATAAGATTATAATGTTTAAGAGAGGGTGAGTGGTGGAGGATGGATGATGGACGATAAATAAATGGTTTGCCAATATTCTGGTGTTCGCCTCCGGCCACATTGGTATGATGCGATAAGCTGTGTATCAAGTAATTCACCCTTCGCCAAACATACGGTTTAGGCCATCAGGGGAAATATATATTTATCGACTGATCTTTGGTCTGAAATAAATCCCTCCTATTTGCTTCCTATTTTGCTCCTATTGGAAAACGTTAGAAGCTCATAGGTATTTAAATTTTCATATGTAGTAAAAAGACATGGAGTAGAGACTTTAATGAAGAGAAACTTAACGCTTAAAACAGAATGCTGTCCAATCCTTCCAAAATTTTATTCATATGTCATAGGCTGCTTATACCTAATTACAGGTATTAAACTGCAAGTTGGACACGATATTAAGTTTTCAAGATTTGGCGGAATCGGAGATGCAAATTACGACATGACAGTCGTAACAACAGAAAAATAAACACCCATGTGAATCAACTGATTCAGTTGTGGAGAATCGAAATCATGCTGAACAAACAAAAATTAAAAACAGTAAACTAAGTTACAAGAATGATCAAACATCCAATCAGTGCTCCACTAGACCAATCGTCCTCAGTATGCTGGGTGTAACTTGGTCCATGAACTAGATAAAAAATTAATTAAAAAATAGTTACAAAATCAGTTAATCATTAAAACTGTTCAACAGCCAGTACATCAATAGTGAATAAACATCTTCTGATTGGTATTAAGCTTCACGTGTTTTACGTCTTTGATTACATCCCTCAGATAAGATAATGGCATAGGGCATTAAATTATCTTGAGAACCTCCAAGTAATAGAACATCTGACATGAATGAGTAACTGAGTGATCATGTATCTATATATATAAAAGCCAAAACCCATTGACTGACTGACTGATCACAGTTTCTCAAAAACTATAAGGCTTAGAGCGATGAAACTTGGCACAAATATTCTTTACAGGCTCTAGATGCGTACTAAGAAAGGATTTTTCAATATTTTCTCTCAAAAGGCTTGAATATGGTATATTATGAAATTCAAAATGGCGGACATTTTTAGCTTTCATGGCCTATTTTCTCATAAACTACAAGTCTTTGGGCCATGAAACTTGACACAAATGTTCTTTATAGGCACTATATGCGAATAAAGAAAGGTTTTCAACATATTCTCTCTCAGATGGCTAAAATAGAGTTTATTATAAAATTCAAAATGGCGCGGCTATTTCAGTTTTTAAAACTATGGATGGAAGGCCTATACAGTATTTTCAGGGGATAGAAAAGGTACGATATCCAATCTACTAAGAGAATAAAATGTACAAATTTATTTCAGCCACCTACTATATTTTTGTCAAATATGCCACTTAAGCTGCTCACGTTGTATAACCGCCCGAAGTACAATACGTATTGTGTTCTCTTAAAATGGTTTATCCGTCTAATAAATAAATAAATAAATAAGACCTTTCTCAAACTAAAATCTTAAAATTCATTATAAACATTTCATTTGGGAACATTTAGAAACGGAGTTTCAAAATTAAAATTAATTAGGTGATGAAGATTTCAATTACAAAAATATACCATTGCAACAATAATTTTGCATTATCAATACAGTAGGTTTGAAACCGATCTTCAATGTGATTGAGAAAGGTTTGGGAAATATGTTTTTGGCCAAGGCACTTAGGCCTACCGTCTACTTTTTCGTACATTTTTCGGTCTATTTTCAAAAACGTACCAAATTCATGTTGATGTTAAGTCGAAAAGCCGCCCTTGGCGTCTTATTTTGTTTTATATCCCGGGCTATGTATCATTCTCTGTATTGGCAAATGGGAGAAAGCTAAGTCATACCATTTGCCAATCATGAGGGAAAATTTTTAGAGGAAACGTTACACATTCGTTACACTTCAATCTAGGGTGGAATTACTAGCTACACCTTAATGGTGTAATTGTACACCTGTGGCCTACAACCCAAATCGGTCCATTTGATAACTATTCCTAAAAATTGCACATGGCATAATCTGAGTTAGTTAAAATAAGTCATTTTTTCAGCGGGCGAAGCTGCGGGTATATCAGCTAGTACTAATATAATTCAATGTGGAAGTTAAAGTTTGGATATTGAATGCTGATGAGAAATAATCTACCCGAAGTTTTGATTCATAAAAATTAAAAAACGAGTCATTTTTCTAATTTGTTTATTTTCGGAGTGTTTTGCAATAGACTCAAATATCTAAAACAGTGGTTTCACAAACAATTAAACACAATGATGAAGATCAAAGTTTTAATAAACAAAAATTATAATCAGCATTCGATTTCCAACTTCACTGAGTCCAAACAGTTGTTGGGTATTATAACTTATAATATTATAAATAAGTACATAAAAAAATAACATTGCGTTCAGGTAGATGAAAAAAACATTCAGAAATCAATATATTTCACAATCAATAGTTAGAATTAACGTCTGAAGTTCAAATATTGGAAATGTCTAGACTATGGAGTTTGGTTCTTTCAAAGTACAGTACTGGTGGTGCTGATACAACAGAAAATAGTTATTTATTAAGTGCAACTTATATAACTCCCATGTCTTAATTTTGAATTGCAGATGTTAAGGTAAGTACCTGGTGGACCGAGCCTTGCTCAGCATTATTTCATGCGTTTACCAGTTCATCCAACTACTATAAAAAATTTTCAGTGTCATAAATTTTATAAATAAATTTTTTTTATTGCTCCATGCGATCTTTATTCCACATGCTACATTTGTCCTAGATGGCTGTAGTTTGTAAAATGGTTTTATTTTACTTGATTTATTTACATTATCTTGTTTCTTTTTGTTGCTAGCATGGCAACTCATACAGCCCAATGTTATTTTTTTCAAATTTAAAATTAATTTTGTTGCGTTATTGGATTTTCTCAGGCCAAGTAACCTACATGAATCTTGTTTTTGAGTCAGAAATCAGTTATTTTCAGACTTTCAAGGAAATACTCGGAGCCGTTTTTGAGATAATTGAGCAAGCAAGCAAACAATCATGCAAACATTGCTCATATAAGACATGTGTTCATGTTGCTTATTATGTTATGCATATGATTTTAACCTTTGTTTTTTGAACTGCAGTTCAGGGCTACACAAACATAAATTTTAATTTACTGCAAAATTATAACAGTTCTAATTACCCCCGTTGAAGCAGACCTGCATACTCAGCGAATTTAAAATGCAAAAGAACTTATTTCAATCAATCATAGCGAGATATGAATATGGTCTGCTGCATCAGGTATATTAAAACTGGGTGGTTTTAATTCAACATTTAGAACTCCTGAACTAGAAGAAGCCATATACAAAGTTTCTTTAAGTTATGTTAGTAAATAAGGAAGATATAGCATTTTTTTATTTCCCATTAGGATAACTTGGTGAATGAGTATGCAGGTTTGCTGCCACAAAAATGGAAATATCGGGGATTTTAGACTGATATACATTAGATCCCACCTAGGTGAAGCCATAAACCAGGTTTTATTATATATGTTGAGAAATAAACGAGATACAGAATTTTACTTATTTCCCATAAGGTTAACATTGGGAAAATGTACAGTGTTTACCACTTTCAGTACCTCGGTTATTAATGAGCATAGAGCAATAATTTAAGATACTGAAAAGTTTTTTCTTCGAGCTGAATTCAATGTTGCTAACAAAAATTAGATTATTTCAATTTTTCTAAGTGAAAAACTCAAAACCCCATTTTGGGGGGTATCCCCCTTTACCTCCCCTTCCGGTGGTCTGATCGCACTGGTTTACGGACTGGTCCGAGTTTTTACTACTTTATATGTCTGTACCAAATTTCATTAAGATCGGACCATATTTACGGCCGATATCGTGTTAACAGACATATATACAGGGTGTTTTTTTAAAATGCAACCCATTTTTAAGATTGAGTAATACACATATAATTATGAAATGAGCATTGTTTGATTGATCTTTACATTTTATACATAAAGCTTAAATTCAACCTATTATTTCAGTTTGATCACATTTAGTTTTCATTATGTGCTCAAACAATCCGCCTTTGGCATTTAAAAAAAGTTATGTTCTCTCCATCAAATTACTGAACCCTTGTTGCAAGGTACCTCTTTAAAATTCTTGCATTACATTTGATATGTTTGTTTCGAGGTGCTGAATATCGTGTGAATTGTTTTCGGAGGCCTTACTTTTCATGTATTCCCAAAGAAAATAATATAGTAAGGTCAAATCCAGGGCTCTTGGGGGGAAATAATCCTTCACTGATTAAATAAAGTTTTGGGTTGCGTTAAAAAAAACGCCCTGTACATATAAATGCGAAGAATGGTATTTTTTGCTTCTGGGAGCCCCAAAACGAAAAGTTGTCATGGTCTCGGGCTTAGGCCATGCCATGAGTACTACGGTAATAGCTTCTTTCCTTTAAGGAAATTCGCTAAAAGTATAATAAACCAGAAATCTGGCAGATATAATATGAAGGCCAATCGAGGAGGAAAAAACCATAACATAATGTGCTAAGGTTCTTCTATTAATGTCTACTTTTTTCAAACATGTACAAGACGCTCTCGGCATTTCATATTAATGGATTTAAACTCCTTACATTTAGGCCTACATGACTGAGTTAATGCTGGACGTCTGTGGATGGGAAATGTTTAACATTTGCACGTAACCAAAATTAATACAAAAAAATTTAAACAAACGTCATTGACTTTTCAAAAGCAAATTAACTTTAGTAAAAAACCAGTTATCACACTTACAGTGAGAGAGGGGCTATTTCAACTCATGAGTCTTGAGTTTGATGAGATGAGATAAAAAAAAACATGACCTCACAGTAAGTCTTAAAAATTGAAACACAGGAGAAAGGAACACAAACAGTGACTAGAAACAATAATCCGGCAAACAAAAGGTTAATGAAGGCAAGGCAATGACAAGAGGTTTAATAAATCAAGTGTTTTGGTCTCTGCAGTCCCTATTGTGAAGGTTAAGGGAGGTAGAGGGTATAAGGGCGAGGGGAGGGCAAAATGGGAAACTGATTCAAAGCCGACCGGCGTTCATACTTACCTTCATATTTTTCTTTTTTACAATGAACTTTTGCAAATATTTTCATCACTATCTGTTCATTTCATGAATGAAATTTGATTAAAACCTACGTATATTATGTTTAAGAAGTATTATTTCAAATACAAAAATTTAAAAAACCGGAAAAAGAAAGAGCACTGTAAAATTAAATAATTTGCACTGTTTTAAAATAGCATATGTAACATATGCAAAGTGTAAACATATGTCTAGATGTATTTATTAATGCTTATTACTCATGGTATAGTGAAAATACAAAGACAGAGCTCGCCAATGAAATAGTATATTTCGCAACAAGGGCCGAAAATGAGGTTTTGCAGGCTCGAGGTCGTGTTTCAAATTCGAGACGAAGTCGGCCCTTTCGGCCGAGGTGCGATGGTGCGAACACTATTTTTCACCACACTACACAATGAAATATACCCTAAATAATAAAAAAAAGATTATTATTTGACTCACTTGAAAACAAAACTTTAGGGTCATGAGCAACGATACAACTTATTTATCATGATTCAAAGAAACACAGCTATGAAAATGATGTGATCGCAACTATCCTGTCTTTGGAACCTATTGAATGCCGTATAATTAATTATGTGATTTTCTGACGTTGCTTCAAACAAATAAACGATCAGCTGACTTTCGGCCCTAGGGCCCCCAACGTTTTCGGTCCTGTGGCGGCAGAGTGTTTCGGTCCGCGTTTGACGTTTGTAAATCAGGTGATTTCGTCGTTGTGTGGTGAAAACATCATTACATGTTCACGGAATTCTACAACGGTAATTAAAAACAACATTAGCAAGAATGCAGGGCAAAAAAGTAGTTTACATTTCTAGCTGGCATTTCAGTTTTTCAGCAGTTAAAGCCGCAAAAACTTAGAAGTACAAAAAAGATAATTTTCGACAGCTTAGATGTACAATTTAAATATTTGTTTCTTATTAACAAGTATTGTTGATTGTATCTGAGTATTTATTTAATTTTGACATTTGGGAAATGATGTAATGAAAGTATTCTTAATCAGCAACATTGTATGACTATACTGATATTGCAATCAAGCATGATTACAAAATCGAAACAATGAAATAATTTGAGTTAGACTGATTAGCACAGACCCAGGTGCTATAAAAATTGCTTATAAATTTATGTTTGTGAATGTGTCTGAAGCGAAAATAACATCAAGGCACTTATCTGAAACAAAATAACCTATTTGTGTTCATCCGACAGACAGGTTTCCAAATCAACTATATCTACAATAATTGTAGATGATTATTAAGTAAACAGGGGTCGAGGGGACGATTGTTTGATTTACGATCGTTTATTGTTAGGAACTGGCTAGGACAATTAGAAATAGACTCATTTCAGATTGCAAATCAGGTGACTCAATATTTTTCAGAACACTCTCTTAAGTTAAACTCGTCAAAAACACATTTTCTCCACATTCAAACTCAACAGAGGAAACATTTAACTAGCACTGCCCCTCCTAACCTAACAATTGGCGAAGTTGAAATAGAAAAAGTAGAGACGGCTGAGTTCTTGGGAGGGAGATTAAACGAATGCATGACTTGGAATGAACATGTGGGTAAATTAGAGGGTAAACTTGCGAAAGGCCTATCTATTCTAAGGCAAGTCAGTACAGTAAATTTGAAAACAATCACTTAGCTCGAACTGTTTATTTTTCACTTTTTGAAACACCCATAAACTATTCAATAATCCTTTGGGGTTCTACCAAAAGAAATTTAAATAAAATATTTTGATGGCAAAAAAGGCCATCAGAGTAATAGCCAAACTACCCCCTCAGGCTCACTGTCAGGATTTTTTCAAACAACTCAACATTTTGACCATTTCGTGTCTTTTTATTCTTTAATGTTTGATGTACGTAAAGAAATAAACAAACTTCCGGAAGAAAAATCTCATAGTTATAACCAGATTTAAATTAAAATTTTCCGAATTTCACAAACTTTCAATTTTTGAAAGAAAACTGGAATATATTGGCAAGAAGCTTTACCAAGCTCTGCCAAGTGACCTGAAAGCCATTCATAAAACTTCGCTTTTTAAAAGTAAAGTAAAAAGATTTCTAATTCAGAATAGTTTCTATGACGTAGTAGTAGTTTCTTCCTGGAGTATGGTAAAGAAAGACCCTCTGCAACTGGATGTTAATTTCAAGTCGTCCCTTCCCATACCCAACCTAACCTAGGCCTAAGTTTTTCTGACCACGTTAGGCAACTACAATGACAATTTCCACACCGCTCAACGGACAACGGAACGCCGAGGGATGTAAGATGATGTAAGATGTAGGTTAAATACAAAGTAGATTGCACCAATCGACGGTCTAAAAGCCATTAAAGATGAATGGCCGCCATTAGGCTACATTCATATATTGCTCTATAACTCCGGTAATAGTATTCCGATCTTAATAATTGTTTTTTGTTTGAAAGATAATTTTCAATTAAAACCTTTTGGTATTTAAAATCTTTTCTGAAGTTAATATTTTTCATTGTATATTTGAAAAACAAAATTTCCCATTTAATTCCATGAGAATGTCTAATTCCTTAAAAAAGGGTTTTGAGGGCTTAACAAGGCTATAGCTAAATGTAGTATGTTCTCTAGGCTGAGAACTTATACACATAGCAATTTTATTCCAATTGGTCGATTATTATCAAAATAATGGTTTAAAAAAGATATACACACTGGCCATTCTGAGATTGCCTACTTTTCGGTATTTTATGGAGTAAAAAATCTATTGAGGTGAAACCTAAATAAAAACGAAGAAAAATAACTAAAAAACTGAGAAAAACCTATCATAATAGTATAATTCTACGTTAATCCCTTCTAAATGGACGTTTTTGGTCGTCCCATGTTAGGCATAGAGCAAAAGAACGGGCTCTGTCTTTCTTCGTAATAAATACTCTATCCGTCGGTAGAAATGAATACAATTTCATATACCTATTCAACGTAAACATTTTAACGATTTTACATAAAAAAATCTTAAATAAATAAACGCTATGGAGCAGTTTATAAATGTAATGGCGGCCATCTTTAATGGCTGATATGGGGGTATTCTGCACGAATTCAAGGTTGGTTCTTCGGACAGAAATACTTCTACTGGTATCTTCTTTTCACTTACCAATTGGCTAAGCTGTATCAAAAAGTGCAAGGTTTTTACGCTAACCACACGGACTACTGGGTATTTAAGAATTAACATGGATATAGAAATTTCAAAGAACAGCTAATTACAGTAAACTAAAGCTACTTGATCAGGGCATGTGAACTTAACAAATAAAGGTTTAAGAATTGTAAAAATCCTGGGTTGTTCCTAAATTTCATTTAAAATAAAATACAAAATGATTTACGACATTGAAACAATTTTAATTTAAATTAATACTCTCATAGTGCATGGAACAAACGACATAATACCTAGAAATCTTTCACTTCCTGAAACCAGCACCATACTTTGGGAATTGACTAAATACATATAAAAGAGTGAAAATCAGCCAGGAGGCAAGCTTAAAAATATTTATGTCACGGGTCGTGACGTCATCAATATGGCCGCTCAGCCAACTTAATAATGTCACATATCTCAGAAACCACTCAACCGATTTTGACGTGAGACATCTTATTTGAAAGGTCTAATCATTATCTACAATAAAGGTTGTTATACTTTCAGCGGTAAAATCAGCGGTTTTTGAGTAATTTGCAAAATATTAATTTTTTATCAATATTTGTATTATGATGTATTTAAATTAAAATTAATAATAAAATATCACCGTTGCAGCAGACCTGCATACTCAGCGAATTTCAAATGCTTAAATAAATCATTCAGACCGGGCCTCGAACAAGTAAAATTTACGTACATCCCAAATTGAGAATACAACAATTTTCTCCATAAGAATAACATGGGAAATGAGTATGCTGCCAGGGGAATGTAAAATTGAGAGATTTTTGCCATAATCCAGTAGACCTCAACTAGATGAAGCCATTTACAAAGTTTCATTCAGATATGTTCAGAAATAAGCGAGATACAGACTTGTATTTATTTCCTATAAGGTTATCATTCCCGGCTGATTTTCACTCTTTTATATGTATTTAGTCAATTCCCAAAGTATGGTGCTGGTTTCAGGAAGTGAAAGATTTTTACACTTGTTCCACGCACTATCATTACATGCCGTCCAAACAATGTTTTTGAATGTTCCATTCTAGAATATTTTAAACGGAATTGTAGTAGTAGTTCTCAAAACAAGGAGCAAGAGTGATATACGACTTCGTCTCGCTTGTGAAACACGATTGAGCACAAAAAGCACACTTTTTTCTGTGAAGAACAAGTTTTTTATCTAATGAAGCTTTTAATAACATAAGCTTTTAATCGTTGAAATTCTCACCATAAATTGGTTATTTGAGGTTAACTGGTTCAACGTCATTCACAATGTTTAAATTTCTGTCGTTTACAATCAAAACTTATTACTGTGACCGACGCTTTCAGCATATACAAATGAAAGAAACAATAACAATTGAAGTTACTGCACTGAAAATAAAAATCACAGCAGATGTTTTAGTGCGGTACTAGTATTAAAAGGTGAGATTTTTCTGATGATACAGAGAACAAAAACGTCTGTTTTTCGTACAGTTTGACAAAAACATGTTTTCGCTGCACCATATGTTATCACTTCTGCACCAATGTGTTTATTACCTTCCAAAATTCATCGTTACATTGTTTACTAGGCAAAAAATGTTTACAATGCCAAAGTAATGTTAACTATCCTTTTTTAATTATCCGTTGTAAACAAACATTTGTTATGGTTCCATTAGCTGTAAAGCGAAAAGTACCGTTAAAACATACTTGATAAATAAAAATATTCGATAAATCTTGCACTTCAAACATATGGTCTCGAAGACGAGTAGACCCACTTTTCACTCTTGATATGTGATATACTTTTTAAAAGTTTTCACGGAAGATTTCAAAAGGAAGAGTCGGAGCTGGAGAGTAGGAAATGGATGATCTGCCAATATCGCCGGCATCACCTCCGGCATCTTGTTAGCGGTGAGATTTTCCTGTAACGATTCAAAATCTATATACAGTAAAACTAATTTTAAATTTTAAAAAGTTCACTTCCTATTGGATTTATTTAATCTCCTTGTTGTTTGTCTTTAAAGTAAAAGCTTTCTTCAGAAAATCCCATTTGTGTTACAATTCTTTCGGGCGTAATTATTATTTGGTTTAATCCAAATATATAAAAGAAATAAAATAGTATAGAGATAAGCAATAAACTTACATATTATTGAAACAGTAAATTAAAAACGATTTGCAATGGGTGACCATAAAAGATTCATAAGGTTTTAGAAATTGTTACTGGCCTTAATACTATTAACCGAATATTGAAGAACATACACATATGGAAAGGTAGTAACATAAAGTTTACTGTGCCACACCTCAAGGGCAGTTTCAGGGTTATATTTGGGGGTGCATGGAGGTCATTCATAGGTCGATGTATAATTTACTTGTTAGGCTATAGCATTTTAGTGACAGCTTAAACGGACAATACTCAGTAAAAACTATGAATTTTCGAAATTTGGCGGCCCTGATTACCTTGCAATCACCTGGAACCCCCTTTGACAACCTTAAAGTGGTCTATGTGACCTTTGAGTGGGGCATTTTGTTTCAAATCAATGTTGCAGAATATCGTATCAATAATGGACCCATACAAAGATTAAAAGAAACATAGACTGAAATAACGAAATATAATTAATTGCTCCTATCAACATGGGTTTGCGGTTCAAAGTAAATACACAAATATTTTTAATATGACTATGATTTTAAAAACTACACTGCTATTTAACCTGAACAATAAAAACGAGCACATAATTTTGTAGGCATAAAATAAAAATGAAGGCAAGCATTTCAGTCTGACCTTTATATGTCACGCTGATATTTCATATTTCGACATTTTACGACAATATAGGGCTGAAACACAACCTTTCCTCTTCAGGAAGGCATTCTATGGAAACGATCTCTTGGAACTTCCACTCGTATTACAATATGAGTTTGTAGAAAATTGATATTCTCTGGACAAAACTGTAATTGCACATATCACATGGACTTTTGTTTTGTAGTTGATCACTCTAGAATTAGAAATATTGGCTTTTTTTACTTCGACTCCTTTGTTGGGATGAAAAAGCCAAAGAATTTGCTGAACAGTTATATTTATATAATAGAAAAAGGTTAGTTGATAGTTTGAATAGATTTATCTGTATCCGATTTATAGTTTACACAAACATGTTTATTAAGAGTGAAATTCTTAATATTCTTATTGCAGTTTTTATTTAAGATTATCAACAATTTTATCGATTCTGCGTATTTGTTAGAAAATATAACCTTGCATGTTTCTAATCGTAGTTTGAGGACAACAAATATTTTTCAAATTCCATTAACTTGTACTGTAAGCCATTTTAATTTTCCATATTTTAGAATGCTAAGAAATTATAACAGTAACAGTTTTTATTTGGATATTTTTGGTGACACTTTCAGTGTATTTACTAAACGGTGTAAAGAGATATATAATGATAATTTTCTTTGAAGGCAATATTTTTACTTTTTTACTGTTTTAGCGACATAAATTATTATAAATTGTTTTGTCAACTGATAAATTGCATGTAACCTGTTCATTTATTTTTATATTTTATATTAAGTTAGTTAATTTGAGTTAGTCAAGATAGCTGATTTGGGTATTTACCTGTAGCTGTCATGGAAATTTGGAATGTTGTACTGTACTATGTGCATGTATATATTTTTCAATAAATAAATAAATAAATAAATAAAAAATAAATTGATATAACTTTAAGAAATTTAAGTGTTAAAGAAGACTTGTTAATTTTATGTAAACTCAGAATATTGCGGTATACACACACTTCGGTGAAAAGAAAAGCTGCTCTATTGTTGCTCAACACAATATGAGAGTGGTTTCAAAAATCTTTACATGTTTAACGTTTTCATTACACCCTCGTCATTCAAAAACACTCTATATGAATCGGATCGTGAGCAGTTTTGTATAGCCATGTGTGTCCGTGTGTTCTATTATTACTAACAGCTTTACCTATAAATAAATTAGCAGCGGAGCACATGCAAAGATCCAAGGGAAACAAACTAAATATATAAGTTTATGAAGTAAGAATGGAAATTTATATAATTTTTGTTCTATAAACGATAGGCCAAAATTAATTTATGCATACTTAAATAGACATTTTATTATTGACGTAGATTTAAAAACAGAAATATTATATAAAGTAATTTTAGTGCCTCAATACTAAAATAAAATAGGTAGTATAAAATAAAGCTTTAAGTCAAAGAGTATCCAACAATTTTAGTCCGTCAGTATGTAATAGGAAGTACTAAAATATTAGTTTTGTCCTAAAACATAAACTGGCAATAATTAAAAATAATTTTGAATTAACTAATAATAGTTCCTTTATTATTTATAAGAGCTCAAAATTCTACCAAAATAGAAGAAGTTTAATGCTCTCAAGAGAAGCTTTTTAAGAATCTTAGCTTAAGAAAAGTTCTTTTGTGTAAAAAAGAATAGATATCTCGACGAACCGTGATGTTTCTCAAAGAAGCAAGGTGTTAGAACCCAAGAGCTATTTGTAACGTTCCGACTGCCGAAAAAATATTGGTTGTGAAATAACAGATGAGACAATATAAACTGAAGAACAGACGATGAAAAGTGAGAAAGATAAACGGCGGGACGGGCGGCAAACAGCAGTCGACAATGCTTGAGAAATAACGAGGTAGAGCTGTGAGCATACCAATCCCATTACAAACAACTACCTACACAGTAAAGAGACTAGCCAGACGATTTCATTTGCCACGAATGAGTCCAAGCGTGTTAAAAAGAATTGCCTGAAAACACTGCACAATCCCTCCACAGTAATGAGTCTGAGTCCTTAAAAGTGAAAGAGTTCAAGTTAACTTCTTACTCAAAGCAATTTCGACCGAAACAGAATTTGATAAGTGTCTGTTTTACGAGTGCTCTGCGTCTAAAAATCTAAACGTTAAAACAAAACAAAAATAGTCAAACGTGTTCTAGTTTTGAAATCGACGCTTTACATCTTTGGATTTAAATTTTCTGCAAAGCAAATAGTTTTATAACTATACACTCTAATTAAGTTTTTTATACTCTATATTTTAATTATTTTTTTAACTTGAAATGTATGTATGAAGGAATAATACAACAAATAAATATTGCATTTGAGTGTGATTAATATTCTATATTTCATTGTATTGTGTAGTGATAAATGTTAAATTAATAAACCTCTGAGGCGGTATTACAGTAACATGTAACAAGACAACTGCTTTGAATAGGTAATTACAACTATTCGATAATTATTATATTTACTTCAAGCCTAATTAGCAGGTTGAATAATTTTTATTTTATTGAATCTGTTGTTTACAATAAATAGCAGGGGCGGACCCATGAATTCATTTCTGGATTAATTAATTTAACATTAATATCACCCACGCTCCTGAAGGAGGGGGGGGGGGTGATATTAATTCTTAACTCCCGTACCCTCTGTATTACCTACCTTTATGCCCTTTCCAAATGGGACTGTAAGGTAATTATTTATTGCTGATTTTATTATTCACAAAAAGCTATATACGAAACCACACAAAAAATATTTTACTTATTTTAATACAAGACTTGAACCGCAGGCCAAACAGGTTTGTTAGATATATATCCCAGTAATCGGCAATTTCATTGTCCATTACGACGTTTTTAAGACCTTTATGGGGCTGACAAGTAAAGTGTCCAAGTTCCAAAATGACCCTTGTTTTATCCAAGAAAGCTGTTTTTCGTTTACAAAAATCGTTTTCAAATTGTTAGTTTTTCTTTTCAAGACTGATAATGAAAATTACTGAATTAAATAAAATAAAAATTAACAAAATATAAGAAGACAAACTGACAATAAAAATACAAATAAAAATTGATTGTCAATAAAAATTCCGCTTTCTCAGTTCACGTGGTTACATTCATTAGATTTTTTTATGATGAAAATCAGAGTTTTATGTTAAAAACTAAACCTATTGCAAATGTTAATTTAAAAGTCTTTTTGAAAGCATACAAGTTTATTTACCTTGGTAGTCTATGGGTTTTATAAAATCGCTTTAAAACTCCATGTATACATTTCGTCGCATCAGTATGGCATTTTCATGGAGTTTTACTGTAAAAAAGTTATTACAGTACACGCCATTTTGAAAACTAACCGGTATATTCCCAAATGATTTTTGTATTATGGATTTTTAACGACCAATATATTTGCGCCTCATAAATCTATTTTCAAGTTGTAGCCTATGTTCGTCCTTCTTAAAATTTGAGTTTAATTGTGGCTCTGAATAATCATCTTCTTATGGTGCTATTGCTTCGGATCTGGATCTACTTAAAAAAGTTTATGTTAACCACAAAAATGTGTTTATTCCACTGCACATCGTAAAAGATTTGATTTAATTAATCTAAAAGTCTAGAGACGTTAGACTGGGAAGCTTGTTGTTGAATAGCTTCCTCTGGGTCAAGTAAGAAACTGATATAATAGTTCGCTTACTTCAGTTATCATATCAATTACTGGTTAAAATATTTTTCAATTTCGTACAACTAGTGTAAAAATTTGCGATCCTTTGGGACGGCCATCCTTTTTTTCTTAAAGTATGACAGCATTGACAATACACCTGTAGTAGACTGCTAACCCAATGTACAAGAACAGACGCAAAGTTTTGACGTAGTTATGACAGTCCTCAAAAGATAGCGCCACCAGAAAACAATGTATTCACCCAGGGTGTAGTTGAAATATAACAATAGGTAGTTACTGAGAATCAAAAATTTAACTGTACCATATCTAAGTTACTACCACGGTTTTTTAAAATAAACCGCGTATCCATCTTCTGTTTATAAATAGAAATAATTTAGATGAATCAAGCACATTATTTTTGGCGATAAGTGTATTATTTGTTCTGTCTAATTCAACAATCGCTCATTGGCGACAAGCTGCACAATACTGTTTACCGACCTCGATTTTCTGACCGCTCTCGCCAGGTAGCTCTAGCGTCTTTGCTCACATGAATCGCCATTAGGTTTTGCATCTATTAAGAATATATTATATAATCAATGATGACAGTATTGACTGAAAAATTGACTAACAATCGCAGTGTACAAGGAAAGGCTTTGCTTGTATGTGTAGCGTGATATTTATTGGTTTGCATTTGATTTTCAAGAGCAGAACTCGGTATGTAGCATAACATATTCTGATTAACGTACACAATGAATGGCGTGCAAATTAGCAGTAGGATAGACTGGCAAATCATTATTATCTTAGGATTACCTATTCTAAGCCACTATTTTCTTGGCAGGTTTAAGTTTACATTGTGATGCCGCTGACGAATGTCAGAATGTGGCTGACAATCAGTGTTGCCAGACTAGATAATGGCATTTTACCCGCCAACTCCACTAAAAATCCCCGCTTTTACTCGGGTTTTCTGCAATAATCGCCGCTAAAACCCCGCAAGTTAAAAAAACCCAGGTAATTACTCGAAAAACTTCCGTATTTGTTAAAAAAAACCCAAAACCGGGTACTTTCCTAAACTTACTTGATAAATGGGGTAATCGTGTGTAAAAAACTTGCTCAGTGCAACTACGCTCATCTTGTGTAAATATTGGACTTTTGACAGGAAAATCAAACTTCAAAAATCCCTGGTTTTACCCGGTTTTTATAATTTATTTATGTATACAATTTTACAATGCTATAATACAGCCATAGCCAATTACACTATAGCATTAATATAGTTTATAAAAAAATATAGAAAAACATGAAACATTATCAATGTGTAAATTACATACAACAACTGTGTTCATTTTTATGTCCATTTATTTTTATGTCCATTTATTTTTATGTCCATTTATAAATCCTCTCAAAATCCCCGAACGGCCTTCAAAATAACCTTTAAATAATAATAATAAAAACTGGGCAATTACCTGGTTTCTGGCAACATAGCAACCAATAAAACTATATCAAATACATGATACCAACTTTCGTTCACAAAATAATATATCTCTAATTTTTTGAAACCCCTTGTGGCTTGTCCAAAATCTCCGGTTTTACCAGTTTTTTAATACACAAGTTGTGGGATGAATCCCCGCAGCTCAAGTCAAAAACCCACGGTTTTTTTTCTTAATCCCCGCAAATTCTCGTCCAAAGTACCCGAAAACCGGGTAACTATATATCCGGTTTTTGGCAACATGGCGACAAAGTGTTGAGTGGTGCAATTCTCTAGTGGGCACCCAAAAGTGTTGCCATTAAATGACATTTGACTTTAAATGTCAAATGTCATTCCGCGGGGGGTGTTTCCGCGAAAGGGTTTTGGCAATGATGAGAAAATAAAATGTAATAAAAATTGTAACTTCCGACGTTTGCAATGCAATTTATATTTGTCAACTGCAATAAAATGATTATTAGATTAATTCCAAATCTAAAATGGTATCTTAACTTAAATACAGTTGAAAATACATAATGCTGAAGAATTAGTATAAATGAACTTTGTTGTCAAGTTGTAATTATTTTTGCGGGAACTTTTTATTCCCAAAAATGTTGGGGGAGAGATATATAATTTTTAACCCCCCCCCTGGGTTCGCCCCTACAGAATAGGAAATCTTGTGTGTTGGGGGTCTTGTAATGAGTTTTGACTTATAATAATCAAATTTCTTTAATTATATAGACCTAAGCTAAGTATGGGACAAAACAAAGCGAATGGTATAAACATAGAAAAATAAACAGGAACAGAAGCGCCACGCAATGTTAATATTTGTAATAATTTTTTGGTTAAAAAACCGGCCAGATCATAGATGTCGCTGCTAGTCGAACCGGCCAAGCAGCGTTGTCACGCTGAGCGCTCTGGCCGGCTGGCCGCCCGACTCAGCCGGCCAAGGAGAAATTCCCTCGTCGCGCCGCACCAGGGCGCCGCACAGTGGTCCAGACATACTTTTCAATGATAGAATCAACACGTGTGAAATTAATAATTAGAAAAATACTAATGACAAATATCTCTTTCAAGTACTATTGGTAATTATAGGACTCAAAGGCAAATTAAATTGCTTGTTTACGTTACTAACTTAATTGTTATTGTATTGTTTTAACTGTTTATGCTATTTATATTGTGATAACTCATGATTATCATTACATTTAATTCATTAAGATTTGAGAATATAAATTAATTTACCATATCCTAAACTGTGATTAAAAAAATAATTAAAAATAAATTTAAACTCAAATATCCGACCCATCATTGACACATATCCCTCATTACATGAATTGATACTACAAACATTTAGCAATGCAATAGCTTTTGTCAAAAGTGTATTCCTATCTCTCTTGGAATGTTTCCTCAAATTGCTTATGAATAAGTCTGATGACTAGGAGATGGTGAAAAATGTCTGCCATCGTTTTTTCGCGAGCGTTTTCACACGTCCACGGATAACGTACAGATGTCTGTACATATGTACTCACAAATAACGTATTGCCCGGAAATTTTTGAAAAATTTGGAGCAAAATGGTTGATTCTAGTTAATTTTTGCAGTAAAAATTAACTTCAAGCAGACCTATTTTGTAACCAGATTATGAGCCAAACTAATATATTTTTAAGTAAATATACTATGAGGTAAATTTTACTTTTTGAATAAACTTGTGACTTGGTAAAAATTTATGAATGTTTTAAAGCAAAATTTTAAGTTTTAACGATTCGGAAAAAACTAATTTTACTTTTTGTATAGTGGCAATACAATTTTTGTCATGGGAAATTTAGAGCTGTAAATACATTTTTAATGAGGATAATAATTCATTACTTGAAACAATACTGAAAATCAATTTTAATTCAAAGGAAAATACAAATGCATTTTAGGGAAATGGAACATAACATAAAACAAAATTACACTAGCAGCCTGCGTCACTTCGTGCCTTTAAAATAACATGATAAAATATGCTTTGGTTTCATGTTGGTGATTTACGGAGAATGAAAAAAATGAGAAAGTGTGTGGATTGTCGTTTTTTCTAGATAAATTCATTGCGTTCCTGTAATAAAATTACCAGTGGCCGAACTTCTTATCAAAGTAAACTTTTGAAATTAACCTATTTTTTTAAGATTTGAAACTTCAATATGGATAAGAGATTCCTTACAGAATTGCCGGATTTTATTTATTTCACCTCAGCTTATATGTTTAACACTTTGCTGTTTTGGTAGAACATCTTTCATTTTCATAATATGTGTGTTAATTTACAAGGAGCTTCATTGCTTAGCGCTTCTTCTTGCCTCTTCTCTTGTTTTGAAGGTTTTTCCAAAGTAATGAATCTGTATTTTATTTCTAGTCAACATCGACTCGTCAGTCTATTAATCAATGTGGTCTTAACAACAATCGGCAAGAAGGTGTACAAACGACAGATCGACAAAACTAATCTCTGGATAACATTTATAAAATTTTAATTCGGCGTAAATACAAATTACGGTCAAGGAATTACATTTCCAAACATATTTTGCTTTTTGTTTTATATCTCAAATACATGTTCGGCAAATTAAAACCATGCAAACATCCTAACTTCCTACGAAATTCCTAAATTAAATAGGTGCACTGGTATTGGTGCATTTAAAAATTGAGGTAAAATATGCATGCTGATCGTAATCACTTAAATATCCTCCGCGTTCCAAGTAAATTTATATAATCAAGGTTTTACACTCATAATGTGTTTTAAATCTTGATTTATTTTAGATGCATCTTCAACTAATATTGATATTTTCAAAATCCCAACGTTGCAATATGCATCAATGGTTTGTTAGAAAGACCCACCTCAAGAGCACCTTCTATGTTACAACTGTAACTTACTTATTCTTTTTTAGAAAAGAAATGCTGAAAAATTAAAATGATAACAGACTGGTCTTGGTTTCAACAATAATATTGTTGCTTTACTATTAAAAAACACAATATGCACGAATCACTTAGATAAAACACAGAACTAGGTAAGCAATGAGAATGTTGAAAACTGATTCAAGGAAAATAAACAATAACTCTCCCAATCTAGACGCTGGCTTTTGTCGCTTTAGTGTCATTAATATTACTTTGAATGCCGCTATGTGTATTTCCTTTTGATCACCAAGGAATTTAACACAATGCTATCATTTTTATAATGTATTGAATTTGGTTTAGGCTATGTACATCTATAATTTTTCAAGAACACCGGTCATTGCTTATTAAAAAAGTACATAAATTGTTGTTTTTTCTTTAATAAAATAAACTGACATAACATGGCCTACACTTACATAACCAGCTTACATAGTAAACCATGGTTGCAAAATTGTACAAATGTCTTTTTCGCAACACTACACTAGTAAGTAGCCCATTTCCGCTTCCGTTTCAGTGTGGGAAGTCGCCGTTTACAAAAGAGTACGGCAAATATCAGCTGTAGTGAGGTAACAAATCAGCTGGAGTGCGTTAAAGAGTTTGCATTGAGCATTTACCGCACGAGTGCGGTAAATGCTCAATGTTGCCAACTCAAGAAAAAAAAGTATATCACACAATTTTCATACATTATACATAAACACAACATACACATTTTAACTATGACGACCATATATCAGTTGTAACTAAAATAGTTTCCCAGGTTGCCACTACGTATAGTTAACAAAAAAAAGCGAAAAGTTAATAAAGAGCAGTATTAATTAATCAATTGTTGCCGTCTGTGTGACGATAAGACGTATTCCTAGAAAGGCTTACTCAGTCGCTGAACAGCAAAGATAACGCTTTTTGTTATCACCCCCGCACAGATAAATATAGTTTTGTTCGTATTTTTTCTCTACAGTTTATATAATATTTTTTAAATCTTTTAACTTTAATAGAAGTGTTGTTTTTTACTTACCCAGTATATTTGTATCTGGTAGTGTCACGAAAACTGTCTTACGCAACTCATCCGGGAAGGTGTTTACGTGCGAGCATGATAGTTCACGCGCGACGCTTGCGGAGCGCGTGAACTATCATGCCTCAATAGTTCGACCACTTTTCAACAGAGTTATCTACTCTGTACTCTGTACTTTTAAATTAGTAATTAAAAAAACAATTATTTTCAATGAAAACTACAAATAATTACAAGCCTTAATAAAAAATAATTTTAACTTTATGATCATTTAAAGCATAAAAATTTTAAATATTGTCTTAACCATCTTTGATGAAAACGGAAAAATAAGAGTCTTTTGTTACTATTCAGTTGTATTATAAACAACAACTAAAGGTAACAACTGAAAGTTAACAACTGAAGGTTTAGGCGTTTTGCTGCAATGTTAAGTTGGAATGAGATTTCTCTTCTGCGATTAAAACATTTTTAGGTCGCATAAACTTCGCAGTATTAGACAATGTCATCAACAACAAACTCATCAAGTATCGGAATATCATGGAAATTTATGGAGTGAGGCTCACCTATTGCGTAAAAAATTGAGATTTGAGAAAAACCACACAGACAATATCGGGGAATACTTTATGGATATATTTCCTTGAAAATTCATCCCTCTCAAGAGAAAGGCTGGTGCAAAAATTTGCAGTTGTAAAAATTATTTCACTTCAGAGATTTCTATGGAAGGTTTGATTGATCCAGAAAATGAAACAAGAATATTATCTTAGGTTGCTTTGCTTTACACAATAAGTATAAAAAATAATTAAAACAACTGCCTGGAGATAAATAAATACAAAAAAAGTTTAAATTGTAAGTTTAAAGATGTGAACAAATAGAAAAAAATCTTCTTACTAAAAGCTTTAGAGCAAAAACAAAAGAGGAAAAACAAAAATCAGGAAAAAAGGAATGTAAACATAGGCCTTCGTGTAAAACGGAAGCTGCATGTTTCATGCGCCATTTCGTCTCCTAGAAGTGTTTTTACCTCTACAAGATAGATGTAACTGCACGATAACAATGTTAATAAAAATGCTTAAATCAAATAAACGCGTTTGTGAAGTCGGGTGAAGAAATTACCACAAAACTGTTGATAAAAATAATTAAGCCTATTACTATTTCTCGTAAATTAAGTTGTTCTTTAGCAGCTTATAATTAGCAAGCACAACTAAAAACTTAAAAAATCCAAAATAAAAATTCAGGAGAGTTAATAAGAAGTTTAGGCCTAGTCTTCCAACACAGCGGAAATCAATCTGGTCCGTGTCATCGGTGGGGGATTTCCCCTCCTCGCGCCCCATCAATCCGACCGGCTTCCGTTTATGAAAATACGTAGTGGATAGTGTTTGTTTACTAGTATAGTGCCAGTTACAACTTTAATCTGGCACAATATAATGGCTGGTACATTGATGATGTCTAGTAAAGAACAAGTTTTTTAAATATTAAGAATGTTCAGTCTCGGTTTCGAATGATGTATCAAAAAGTGTAGAAAATATTCAATAACGGAAATAAGGATATGGATATGTTTTATATGCACATGCCGTTTACACAAAATCCAATATATTACGCTCCGTTTGAAAGGCAAAGAAGATTGTGATAATGAGTCATAATTGTCATAACGCTTATTATTTGTTTCGTAAAGTGCTAAAAAGAGGATGGATTACGTTCTCTGGTAGGTTTCTATGTATTTTACGGTTTTACAAGATATATTTTACCCCAAAGATTAGACCTAAATTGATTAAAACCATTATATACTGCATTATGCACATTAAAACCTGCATCACCCTGAGACGCACAAACAATTATTAAAAATATTACAATTTTTAATTTTTTAATGTCAGTAAAGTACTATAAACCGGACTTCATACAAGCGCATATACAACAAATATTTACATAAACGGGGAGTTACCGTAAAATCGCCAACAAAATAATATTGTAAATTTCATGAAAACAATACCACCATACAAATTAACAGTATCCACAAGTTTTATTTCCTCGTAAAAGTATTTAACAGTTTAGCCGCCAGTATTTTTTGGATATTATATATTGGTAAATAATTTCCTCAAAGTTGGTTCAGTGTAACATGCCAATTTTACACCATTATCAAAGGAGCATTGATGATATAAAAGACGATTATATAAAAAATGGAATAATTACTCTACATCTATTTTAAATTTGCCTTACTGACGATATTACATTACTATCGCCCTCACGATTTGGCAATAAAAGTGTGACGAGTAATTCGTCATGTATTCGTTTGAACGATAAACACAAAACACTCACATGTTCGACGCCAGATATTGAGATATTGCGTGCTCGGAATGTGGGGAGAAAGGTGGTGGAACGTTGTTTGTGGCGCTCACAATTCTGGATATTAGAAAATGCCCTGAGCCTTTCAATAAAGAAAACACGATACTTCGACAGTTTAATACTGACAATATTTGTTTACTTAAAAATTATTATTTATAGTTTTTTTTCAGAATTAATAACTACATTTCATATCGTACCATCTAAGTAATCCCTCAGAGAAAAATATTAATTTGTACCACTGACAACAAACAATCCATATTCATGGGCATGAAGTTGAAAGAGGAGGTGTTAAAGTCTGGAGTGCCTTCCAAATTAATATTCACCGCGCAAGAGGTAATTTCCCCCTGCGGCTGGGATTTATAACTCGTTTCACCTTATTAATGTGATGTGTTCATTATGGTTAAGGTTATGACATGCGTTAGAAGTGCCGGATCATGCCCAGTAGTAAGATGGAGAATAATGAAAACGTTATACAGGGTGTTTTTTTTAAACTCAACCCATTTTTAAGATTGAATAATTCATATATAAATATGAAATACGTATTAATTATGGTTCTTTACGTTTTATACAATCTATTATTTAAGTTCGATAACATTTAGTTCACCTTATATGCTCAAAAAATCCGCCAGAGGCATTAGTTTGAAATTATGCTCTCTCCATCAAATTCCCGAACAGGTGTTGCTAGGTACCTGTTTGAATTTCTTGCATTACATTTGTTTTGTTTGTTTTGAGGTACTGAATATGATGTGACTTGTTTTTTAGGCCTTACTTTGTATGTATCCCCAAAGAACATGATAATATAGTGGGGTCAAATCCAGGGATCTTGGGGGGAAATAATCCTTCACCGATAAAATCAAGTTTTGGGTTGCGTTTTTAATGTGTGTGTCTTTAAGCAGGATAACTCACGTACAATGGTCCGATCTGAATGAAATTTGCCACAGACATGTAAAGAGGTAATTATTCTACGAAAACGATTCAAAAGCTATTCAGCACCTCAAAACAAACATATCAAATTTAATGCAAGAAATTTAAAGAGGCACCTTGCATCACAGCAAATTCATGTTCGGGAATTTGATTGAAAGAGCATAACTTTATACAAATGCCAATGGTGGACAGTTTGAGCACATAATGTAAACTAAATGTGATCAAACTTAAATAATAGGTTGTATAAAATGTAAAGATCAATAAAACAATACTCATTACGCATTCATATGTGCATTATTAAATTTTAAACATGGGTTGCGTTTTAAAAAAGACACCCTGTACTTAAGTGTCATAAATTATATCACTTTAGTGGAATGTCAAAAGATTTTGTTTACATTTGCACGGAAGAGTTTTTGTAAAGTTTCATTGCTGATTTTATCTAGAGTAAAAACGCATTAGGGGCCAACAAAAATAAGCAATTTTATTGTATATTATAATATAGTATTGTGTTGAAGTTATAAACATAAAAAATGGGATAACGCCCCGAGGATTAATTTAGTAGTAAAAAAAATTTTACTATCAATTTAGTTTAAATTAATAGTATTTTATTTTTTTAGTATTTAAATTATAGTATTTTTTTTAATAGTATTTTATGGTTGTACTAGGAACGCGTTTCAGCCACGAATTACGTTTAAGTTAGAACACGAGCGAATCGAGTGTTCTAACATAATCTCTGTTAGAACATCATCTCACGAGTGGCTTAAAGGCTGGATACAATCCTTGCAAACGACTCTATCTCGACCAACAATATACAACACAATTCCCTAAGGAATTAAACAAACCAATTTCTTTTACTCACGATGGAATAAGTCAACTCGCATGGCACATAAACAAACTAAGACGCGAATCGCAGTGGAACAATCAACTGATGGAATACGTAAATGCACATTTCAAGTTAAGGCTCACAAACAAACTAAAATACCCCGTTGCAGCAGACCTGCGTACTCAGCGAATTTCCATAGGATTTATTTATATATGTGAGCATTCAACTTATTTGAAGGAAAGTATTGTTTGAATACGTTAAGTAAATAATATACTAAAAACGTATATTTAATCATTCATGAGCTTTAAACATGAGGAAAATTAACTAACAAGGAGACCACATTGGTTTACATTTGTAACACATACAATTTTGTAATTTATATAATTCTTATTCTTTTAATTAAAAAAAAGTAAACTTATTATAGTATATAAATGTCAACAAACATATAATAAATGAACTCAAAACACTCAAAACAAACAAATAACTTAATCTCATAAAAAAATTAAATTCAATCATATGGTCAGTTTTATAATTATAGCAGACCTGCATCTTCAGCCAATTTAAATAAAACATATTATCAATCCTCATCATTGTAAACATACCATATATTATACTACATTTTCGGGCAGTTTAGACCAAGACATCCCCCCCCCGCCAAATGCTCATACCATTGAATATATAAGTGTTAACACTTAATATTCAATGCTCATACTTTCTTTATCAAATAAAAATAATTTGTATTTTTTGATATAGTATAAAATATTTTCTGCAAAATCTTGATCAATGAACTCTTAACTATTCAAAATAAACACAAATAAAACATTCATCACCTGAAAATTCAATCATATGTTCAGAATTGTATTTTTTGAACCTGTCAAATCAGGGTAACTATACTATTTGGAGGGTAAAATTAAAAATAATATTGGACAACGTACTGTGTTTAGCACTTTCAATATCTCAGCAACGGATTGACGTAGAATAATAATTCAAAATGCTAAATTGTTCATTTTTTTAAGCTGAATCCAATTTTGACACATGCATTTACAAGAAAATAATATAAAGATATTAAATCCTAAAAATAAATTTTATTTTGTTAAATAACCCTCCTTAGAGTTAACTTATCGTGCTGGTTTTCGAACTCGAAGTAATAAATGTCACTCTAGACGACACGATACCAAATTTCATCGCGATCGGACCTTTTTTACGACAGTTATCGCGTCTACGGACAGGTATATATATATATAATAAATTACATTCACTTGTTAGGGCTACTATAATAATTAGAGAGATTATAATTTTTACAAAACAGAGTACCCTTTCTTGTTCATAATTAAATATTTATTTAATTAAAATTGACGACATGTTTCGGCTCTTGGCCATTTTCATAGTCAAAACAAAAACCTAACCTAATATTATAAAGTTAAAATTATAATGTTTATGAAACAAACAACCCAATATATGAAAAAGTGAGACATATATAAGAAAACAACGTCAAGCATCTTAATATTTCTATACTATACTACAAATAAGAAACATCTGTTCTCATAAACATTATAATTTTAACTTTATAATATTAGGTTAGGTTTTTGTTTTGACTATGAAAATGGCCAAGAGCCGAAACATGTCGTCAATTTTAATTAAATAAATATTTAATTATGAACAAGAAATGGTACTCTGTTTTGTAAAAATGATAATCTCTCTAATATATATATATATATATATATATATATATATATATATATATATGTATATATATGAAAATGAACGAACGGTGTTTTTGGGGTCTGGGGACATCAAAATGAAAAGTTACGGTGGTCCCGTGCTTAAGTCTTACCGTGCCGCCTACGGTAATAGCTACTTCCCTATAGGGGGAAATTCGCTAACATGAACCGTGGTGGAACATCAGCTGATGTGCGAATTGTGTAATTTCTATCATAACACTACTTTCACCAAAGGCCGAACTCTAATTGGTCTAGATCCTGTATCATCAAGTTTATTTCATGCAACTGGTTTGTACTTGGTTTAATAATGTACCTTTTTTATGATGTTATAATATTGCATATGAATGATAATAATATTAACAATAATAATAATAATGATTATTATTATTATTATTAAATTATAACGTGTACTCGGTGTTGAGGGGGCTGGTTTAGTCGGTAGTTCACGGGACTTTGAGCTCGTGGAAGTATGACACTACTGAGGGGACAACGAGCCCCTCAGTGTGCGATTCTACCTCCTACCCCAAAAAATTAATTAATAACAAGAATAATCTCATCTAAAACCTCAAAAAAAATAAAACCCTTTAAAATGTATTTAAAATATCATCAAAAACAACAAGGTGCCTTTGATTACAGATCTAATCAGAGACGGTTACGTTACTGTGTACTTAACTATTGCACTAAGCCGCAAAGACATACCTGAAACAAATATAGATCTCACATTACTAAATTAATAACACCGACAAAAAATCAAACTAAAACAATTTAAAAATACTGGCGTAGTTTAACAACCATGATAGATTCTATAAAACTAAACTAATGGGCCTACACGTGCTGTTTGTTATTTAAGTTTTAGCTTATTGAGGTAAAAAGAAATTTGTAAAAACTAGGGAGCTCAAGCAAACGTTTATTTAACAATATTAACATAAAAATAAAGTAAACAAAACATTAACAAAAGCAAATTATAGAAATCGAACTATAAAATTAAAACTAGGAAAAACAAAGTTGGAATATTCCCATGAGTTTTTCTGAATGAATAATAAAAACACCTGAATCTATATTATACTTCATTTTATAAAGGAGACGGGGTTTTCTAATGTTCAGCTAGTCTCCAAAACTGTAAGACAATAAACAGAGATACATAAACGGTTCCCCATCTTCCCATAGGGTTACGTCCTACGGTACTCCAAAGTTTCAATATTAAACTAAAGAAAAGCTCATGAGGTTTTCATGGCAACTTTAACATGGATTCAATTGAATAAAGACCCTAAAAAGTTTTTCCATGGGCGATTCACAGTTGAACAGCTAGTTATGATTTACCTAAACATAAAAAATTTAATTAGTAACAGTATAATAAGATAATGCGAAAGTAAATATTTAAAACCCCTTAAAAGTAAAAAATAATCTTTTAAAAGTTTTAATTCCGTTGCAGTTCACGCATCATTAGTGTTAGTTACAGTCCAGTCGCTCGAGTGAGAATGAAGTGTGGTCTGAGGAACGGGGAATAAGTGGTTTGTCAATATTCTTCGACTTTCTTCCAAAGCACTCTTACCTATCTCTCTACCTGATCATAAGGCTTATTTCAAAGATTATAATAAAATGTAACAATCGAATGATGGTCCCTTAAAATTTCGCTTTTCGTTAATTAAATCAAAAAGTTTCTCAATAGCTTCTTTTTTCTTAGTTGCCACTTAGTATCCGCAAAATCAATATCTATAAGTATAAAAGAGGATGTTGGTATATATATATATTTAGTTGGCACGGATAAACCCAGAAACCGCTGGACCGATGGCCACGAAACTTGGTATACATACATGTAGAATTTCATGGAGTAGGTTTACACACCTTCAATTTCGTGATAACTTTCAGGGCTTAGCCCTGGGACCGTCTTAAAGGTACCCATGTCAGGGATTTTGAAAGAATTTGAGTTATATTTGTTTACTAACAAAACATATGAAAGTAAAATTTAAAACAGGTGATGTAAATTAATGGTATTTCTTTCTGCTATTTAACTGTATTTATTAAAATGAAGATTTGTTACTTGGTGCCAGGTGGTCAATGAATTAGACTTTTGCATTTTTTCAAAGTGCAATACACTATATAAAATGCTGATATGTAGTATAACATAAAATAAATAACTGATTACTGAAGGACTCCATAGTGATCACTGATCACTTATACTTGAAGGACTTTTTTTATGACAACTAACTGCTATTTGAAGAGGAAGAGTGTGCTACTGAAAAGAATTAATTTTACCTACAGCACTTTAAAAAAATTGCCGGGACGGCTCATTCAAACGTTTTGCTCAATATACAGTCTAAAAACGTAAGACAGCACTTTTTAATAATTGCTGGAGTGTATTGTAATCTTTTGTTCAAGGTAGACCCTAAAACCTTAAGAAAATGATCTTTTACAGTGAATAAAATTTCAAGCTATCTTCTTTGATTCATCAAACACGTATGCCTTCATGAAGGAAATAAATAGGATTTCTAATACGCAGGTCTGCTGCGATGGGGGTGCATAATAAAGTTTTAATTAAGGGTAACATATGCAAGCAGATTCAAAGTGCCATCGAAAAAGCCAAGGGTGCCGTTCCTTATATTGTGCCCCATGATCATCATCAGGGTAAGCTCAGGTACCGTCGAAACGACCATAAATGCTTCTCGGCATTCGTCTCTGTAAATTGGCCTCTTGAGTGTGTGAGCGCAATCCTCTTCACCTGATAGCACGATCGACTGGACAGCCAACACAAGCAAAACGCACTTGCAAGAGGAAGGACCACCGATATTGGGCATGAGCCTACCCAGGGCAGCAACACCATTTGGGGCTTTGTCGGTGGGGCGTTGGATATGGTCACATTTTTATGTACAGGCACTTTATGCAGGAATATAATACCCCCGTCGTTGCAGACCATGCGTACTAAGAGCGAATTTCTAAAAACTTTTGCTTTATGGAAGTACATTTGATATGTTCAAAGAAGTAGATACATTAGATTTTACAATAAGAAAAATAAATGGGAAAGCAAAACTATATAATTCACGGGTGATAGTGTATGTTTAATTTTAATCGTGAGCGAAGCCACGGGTTCTTCTAGTATATATATAAAAGAAGAGTTGTGTGTTGGTATATTTAGTGCTACAGCCAAAACTACACGTCGTAGACCCATGATCTTGGTATCAAATTGAAGCTTGAAATCTCATGATCTGCACTATGGTGGTTGGGTTTCGATATCTTATTGTGTGTAGGCACAGGATCGTCCGAAAGGACCTATGTCAAGGATTTTGTTAGTACTTGAGGTTTTATTTGTTTATATCAAAACACATGGTTTAATTTGAAAAGGTAACCATGGTTAAAGTGGTTGCCAACAGAATGCAGCACCTACAATTGTTTTTGTACAACAGGTGAATACAGTCTTATTTAGCAAATGTGTTTTTATTTACGTTTTCGATTATTTAGTAAATGTTTACTGATAGGTTATGTTATTGAAAAACATGAAGTGCACTAAAATGTAGAGATACAAATTTTTTGTTTTTAAATTCAAATATAGTAGTAAATAAGACGAAAATATGTCAAAACGTTGAAGAAAAGGTTTGCAATTCCGTATCTTATCACGTAAATGAACGATTGCAAGAAAAAATGAAACAACGAAGAGAAAGAAACATCTAAGGGTATCACGGGAAAACTCACAGCGACATCAAGAAACACTTTCGTAGCAGATTTGGAACAGAAAGGGAGACAGACGCACAAGGTGATGAAAGAAATAATCAGAACAGAGATATAACGGAGAACCTTCGAAAAAGGGATTAAACAGAAGAAGCTGAATTAAATTAAACAGTTTAAAAGCTGTTTACAAAAGGACAAGGAACAATGATTTTGGCTGTAAAGTACACATTATTCCAATAAAATGTAGATTGTATTGAACACCCGAATGTTGTAATTTGCAAGATGGACAAAATTTGTAGTTATTGCATGGCACAAAGATTATTTCAAAAAGAAAACGCATATTATGTGCTGTTTATTTGAAGGGGAAAATAAGATTGCTACCACCAAATATGCCATCCCCGGCTTTATCAAATATAATATGTATGGATTAACATCATAATATATTGAATTTTAGATTACATTAAACGTTAAAATTCTTGCTTCCAAATTACATCTTTTGGGCTACTATTTAGGCCTTCATAAGATTTTTCAACCCAGCGAAGCGGGTTAACAACAGCTAGTTGAGCTTATAATAGCATTGAAATAAAATCCCTCTTAGTACGAAAAATAGTTATATAAATTCTTATCTTTTCTCTGTAATACGTCGTAATATTACTCCCTGACACGAAATTACAAAAAAATTATCTCATTAAACGTATAAAGTTCTTCGTACATGTGATGTCGTCGCGCACAACACAATAACTTTTTACTTTTAATCGGCGATATTATGCTGATTTGCGCTCTTGTCTACGCATATTTGAAAATCTACTTTAAATTAATTAATTAATGGATGTAGTAACGGAAACGATGTCTGCCAAATTTAATAATGCATAAATTTTGTGTGCAAAATGTGTTTGAAAAGTGAAAAATAAACTACCGCGACATTGACTAATGTCTGGGGAATGAGGTTAAAAAAAATTATATATATATTCTAAACATTTGAATTACACAGTCTTACACTACATAATAATTTAGGACAATCGTGTAGTTACCTATAAGGGTTCATTAGATAACAAAATTAAGTACAGTTTAACTTTTTTTATAATTTTGGTTATATACATCCTGAAATAAATGAGTGTATAGGCCTATTGCAAAATTACTTTGATCTGAAACTAAATAAGTATTGCTACAAACTCAGCAACGCTTTTGTAGGACATTAACAAAAGTAGCTGGAAACCCGAACAGGACCGGAAATAAATGATCTGCCAATACTGGCACAATCATCCCCTGCCTCCCACTGTCGTGATTTTCCGGGCTTATTTGAAAATTCCTTAGCTTGAAACATCCTGAATTAAATGAAATTTATTAGATTCGTTATTTAGTTATTTTTTGAAATATTTTATGGTATTAAGTTGTTTTCTCATGCTGATCGCAAGTAAAAATTAGTACTCACTAAACAATGGCTATAGAATGTTTTATATTTTCTACTTTATTGTAGAGGATTCGTTTGAGTTGATAACTTGCCACGTGTTAAGAAAGAGGTTTTTTAATTCAACTTAACGCTAGCAGAAACTGGAATTCGCAGGAAATTCAAACTCAAACACCACATATACAGAACGCGAAGAAAGACGGTAAGCAACATTGTTTTCACGAAGGAGATGTCTGATCAGACAGAGTTTTTCCCCAGTCCCCATATAAAAGTTGACATTGAAAAAGCAAGCAAAAACCGGTTTCTTGGAATTGTTCGAATAGTGTATGTCTGATAAAATTCTATACACAGCTTTGAAAAATTATTACCTAAAAAGGTTGTATAAAAATATAAGACTAAACCATAGTATTTTCTAAAATCGTAATTCCTATCTAAAGTAAACTTGAAAAAATGTCGTCAAGGTTTCCGAGATTAGTAAAACGAATTGAAAATTACAAAAACTGTATAACTCGTTCAATTAACTCATTCGAAAACCTTAGTTGTTACTTAAAACATAATTTATAGGTTTTATTGTACAATTAATTTATGGATTACAATTTTACAGTTACTAAAACAAACAGTTAAATGATTAAATTTATTCATCCATTTTACGAAAACAGGCGATCCTTCAAAAGGACTTCTTCCATATAAAAATAACTTTGCACACATAATTACTCCAAATTTTCCGACTACAACAAAGACATTTTAGAACTTTTTCATTCCATATTCGCCATATTGTAATAACTAAATAAAAAGTAATGAATGATGTATAAATAAACAAACTACACTGAATAAATGAGTTAATTTTGACTGCTAATGGTTTCTTTATCTTGACTTAGAATATGCTACATATAGTTAGAATTGCTAAATAATGTGTGTGGTTAGATTTTAGTAGTGTAATGCTTCTTGTTAGATACGTCTTGGTTTTTGTAAGTACTATTTGGCCTGTTATTCTTATTTGTTGTTATTATCTTATTATATAATAAAAACTCAGGGTTACGAGAGCAAATTACTATATATTTATTAATATATTACCAAAACCTGGGAGGTTCTGGGATCTACGGATTGATTTACAAACACGGGGAAGATATGCAATCCCCCCCTAGGCACCTAGCCTAAAAGGAGCAAATGTCCAAATCTAGTCCTATGAATATTAAATGAAACTAGTGGCTTGTAGGGGCAAAAGCCCCTAAAAATAAAATTCAAATGCTGGATATTTAATGTTTCCTTCACACTCACAGCTCGGTAAAAGTTTGACAGAATTAAACATTTAATGAGTAATGTTACCGATGTTTTGACATTTGCTAGTACGTATCAGAATTTTAAGAAAGAGCGTTACTTCAGTATAGTAAAGGGCTGAATTTTTGGAACAGTGGCGCCTTCCGCCGTTCTCAAAACGAAATCAGTCCACTTTGTTTACAATTAAACATATGGACATGGTTTGCAGAAATTCTTAAGGTTAACCACAGACTGTAGCACTTAATTTATTTCCTAAAAGATAAGCAAATAAATAAGGATGAAATCAGAAAATGGTCTCCCGTTGACGACTCCACGCTCCACGTTTGAGACTTTGGCTCTACTTCATAAGGAAGTTAGGTTTGGTGACGTTGAGTTTGGTAAATAGTTAATATTTTTTTGGTTGTCCGGGAGTAAATTCTGCTTCGTCTTGGTAGATTCAAGATTAAATAAACTTTTGACTATCCAAATTTAAAGGTGAACCTTTTTGTGATGTTACATTCAATAGCTTTTAGTGCAGCACACTGTTCTTCCTCAGTCAAAACTATGACCATTTCCGACCGCTCATAAAACTGGTAGAGCTGGTCCCTAAAAAGATGTCTAAAAAGAGGTGGCAGAGGTCTTCTCTGAAACTTGGGCTGCGCTTATTCGATTGCGTGTTACAAATCACTTGGCTTTAAATCAGCATGAGCTACTGCTACATGATACAATGTAAAAGTCGTATTTAATTCCTCTTGCTTTTGAAGGTTGAGATCCCTAAATTATAAAAAAACGGAAAATTTAAAATTAAAAAAACGGTCATGTGTTATAGTACGTTCAACCTATTTTGCTGAGTTTTAAATAAACCATATATCAACATCTAGCATGTGGTTTTAAATCAAGTATAAGCAACACATGTTTTAATGTAAACAAAGCAGACGTTTTTAGATTACAATGATTTTTAAATGGCAGGTATTTAACGTTATATTTTTTCCGGATAAACTTTAAGAAATTTCCGTATTTTTCCCGAGTCCCTGGCCTTCAATTTGAACCCCCTCTCATTATCCTACAACTTGCCAAACTCCTACAACTTTGCCACAAAAATTTCGCCTTCATATATATTTATATCGACCATTTGTCATTAAATCGGCATCGTTATAACGTAAACTAAACAAGCGCACTTAACTCTTTATAATTTTAAATGAAATATATGTATACCAAAGCCGTATTTATAAGTCTGAAAATCTTAAAGTTAAAATATTTATTTGTTATAGTACATTGAACATAGCTGCCTTTTGAAAAAAAACCACATGTCAACATCTAGCATATGTCTTTGAATCAAACATCAGCACCACATGTTTGAATGTAAACAAAGCAGACTTTTTTAGATCCCAATGCTTTTTAAGTGGCAGATATTTTACGTTATTTCTCGATTTCTGGTGAATTTCAAGCAATTTCAGTATTTTTCCCGCCATCACGGAATAGAGACCTTTAATTTGAGCCCTCTCCCATCTTTCTACGACTTGCCAGGCGACCACAATTTCGACGCAAAGAATCGCCTTACGAAATTAAATATATGATACAATTGTGCTCCGACTAATTTATGGTATAAACATGTATCTCTCTTCCTGGATTTCGTTCCTGCTGGCATACAATCTCAGTTATTGCAAAATATTGAATAGATGGTAAATTATGAATCTGGTGAATTTTGATGTCTCTTCAAAATGCCAATATAGCTTCACTACCAAAATGGCCGAATTAATGATTTTAAAGTTTATCTTAGGAATAAAAGTAACAGAAATTAAAAGTTCAAGGATGAAATAAGTTCAAAATGTCTTGATGTAAAATTATTAAGTACACAGGATCAAAGGTACCCTTGCTTGTAGGCTTAGATAAAATTTCGAATGTTCTTACCAATCTGGAGACTAAGTTCTTTACCTAGAACTATTTTCTTTAGGTAAAATTTACAAGGGTTTGACTCTACAGAGTAATTTTAGAAATATTTGTCTATAACTTTAGGTACTAGTATGGCAACCACTCGTCCACCAACTGGGGAAATAAAATATTAGGAGCTGGTCCCAGGAATGAAGTTAACTCATGTTATCTCTCTAAATGCTGGATCTTCAAGCTTCAATCTGGGTAGGTCCTGGTCAGCTCATAATTGGTCACAAAGGAGTTCACACATAATGAGGCACAAATAGTCTTGACATCAATTTAGATTAGTCATAAAGCTGAATTTTGCAGTTTGGTTTTTACATTAATTTTTATGACTGTAATTTCTATACATTATCTTTATCTACACCTATGAAAGGCAAATTCTCACTCACTCACTCATCACTAATCCTCTTATTACCTATACACCTAGAAAGCTAAAATTGTGTACACTCATCCTTTGGGCATAAAATAGGACAACTAAATTATTTTCATCCTGATCTGACCCTGGACTCCGCTACGGACCCTCTCAAAGATACCATATTACCCTTATGGCAGAATGTAAATTAAAGAAATGTTCTACGTTCTACGTATATATAATTTCATGAAATAGAAAACTGCTTTAGGATTCGCTAAGTAAACAATGTCTGCTGCAGCGGGGATATTTATATGCCTGCCTAGGGCCACTCTCTACTGTACATGCCAGCAGATTCGACGATATTGGGCATAAGCCTTCCCAGGGGAGTAGCACCCTTGGGGGCTTTGTCGGCGGGGCGCTGAATCTGCTCGCATGTATAGTATAGGGGGACCAAATAGAAATACCTCCTGGGATAATACAACAAATGGACACATTATTTGAACCATTACTATTTAGCATCAAGGGCACATACATATTAAATATTATTTAAGTAGTTAAAAATCATAAGTTATTTATTATTAAAATTGAGACACGGGGAAATAAATACTATTTGCAACAAAATGTATGTATGAAAACGACATGAAACATTACAATATACGTTTTTTTAATGTTCAAACAACTACTACCAGAGATGGCTATGCTAATACAGTGCTTCAAATCCTAACCTATGATTTACTCTAAAACGAGCTCTGTTTTGTACGGGCAGTAATGAAGTATTCTCATTCATATAGCAATTAATTGCTTTGTATTGGGTTGATTTGAGTTGTGCATTTTATCTCATATTGCAAACTGGCTGGTCAATTTATTACTATTAAGATAAAAAAATAAATTGAACACAGTTACAACTGATAAACATTGAAAAGAGGGAGAATAACTTCTCATTTAACATAAAGACTAACGGGAACCCTATATCAATAAGGTCTTTAGGAGTACAAGAAAAATATACATTACTTATCAATTTAACAACTGGAAAAAGCGGATTATGTTAATGAAACCACCATAATGGTAAAATTATACGTGTAATTTAAGTTACTAGTGGCTTAAAGGGGCTAAAAAACCCTAATAAGGGAAGATTTAAATTTTAGCAATTGCTATTTATTATAGAACAAATTACCTTCATAATAAACTGGCTTTTATATCCTCCAATGTTAATACCTATCACATGGTTTGAATCAAGTATCAGCACCACATATTAAAATGTAAACAAAGAAGGGGTTTTTAGATCCCAATGCTTTTTAAATGGCATATATTTAACGTTATTTCTCGTTTACTGGTAAGCTTCAAGCGATTCCAGTATTTTTCCCGAGTCCCTGGTATCAAGACCTTCATTTTGAGCCCCCTCCCATTATCCTGCGACAATTCAGGAACGCCCACAATTCAACTCAACATTTCTCTTGTATGTAATATATATATATATATATATATATATATATATATTCTCTGCCAAGCTCCAAAATAGTAAAATAGTAAAATTTTACAGTGTCTTTGGATTACTGTAGTATTGAAGATGCGGGCTGAAAAAGTATGAGAATTAAAAGTACATGATTTGGAATATTTATAATTAAAATATTTTAGTTTTTTCCTAACGGAATGAAGTATTTAATGAAGTGTACCCTACTTACACAAACATCTCCCCCTCGCACCCCCTACCATCAACACTGAATACTCAGTTTAATGGTTTGTCCCTTCATATAAATCTCCATGTATGTGACATAACAACAATGTCAAAAAACACTGGAAGTGTTCCAACCCCTTTGTAAATTTAATTTTATAGGAGAAATGGTCTAACACTAACCCATATTAAACTTTTTATCCTGAAAATTCCACTGATCATGAAGTAATATTTGATTATTTTAAGAACTATCAAATCGAACTATCAGTTCTCTTGAGAAATAAACTATATCAGAAATCTGCCACGTACTTTCTCCTATTTTCATAATTAAATTTCAGTATTGCATGACATAATATTCAAACTCAATTTCAGTCATACAGATGTCATCAATGAATAGGTGTCCAAATGTTTGTAAACTTCTGAATTTTGAACTAAATCGTATAAGCAATATTTTTAAAAGGTTTTGATTTTTTTAATTTGAGGGTTTTTAGGAGGGTGGTAAGAGTTGGGTTGACTACTCCTATAAAGAATTTAATAAAATAACTAAATCACTTAAAGATATTGATATTTACCAACTAAGAGAAAAGTTTGTTTCTGAATATTTCACATAAGGACTATTTAATTATTTTTAACTGGTTGACACAAATATTAAATTATGTCTTAAGCCAAAGTAATGGCTGCAAGAACATAAACATTAAAGATAATAACTTAATTACAATAGGAAAAATGGAATTTTTCAACATTTAAATCCTTCTAACTTCAACTTCCGAACTTGAAGTTTTACAGCATGCTGGTTGTGTCCTTTTGTTTTGTACGATTAACACAGTGAATCATGAGATTTTCATCAAAATCATCAAAACAAAGTTTGAAAATTTTGATTTTTTTTGTGTGAATGTTTAGGAGTTTAACATCCTTTAAAAACCTGGAGTTACTGTCATGTATGAGTTCAGTGCATACATGCCAAATTTACCAAAAATCTTGAAATGCACATGCAAGTATCTAATTAACGGTTTTAGGATTCTAACATCATTGTTTGTTTTGAATTTCAAGAACTAAAAATTACTTACGAAGGAAAAGTATATTAGACGGTAGCAAAAAACTTACACAAAATATCTAGATTTAAAAAGGAAACTCCTAATGACAAAGTGTAAAGAATTTTGATTTTTTAAATATTGGTATAAATGCAGTGCATTTTTATTTTCAATGAATATGACAATAACTGTGCATTTCAATAAATTCAAAACCTTCTAGATCAACAGAGCTCAGGTGCTCTTGAAAAGAGATTGGCACTGAGAGAGGCTTTGCTTAATTGAAATGGAGAGTTGAACTTTTAGAAGGCAAGAGATTGACAATTCCAATCAAAATGACAAAACTCATAACAATCTATACTATAGAAAGTATTTTGGATATTTTAATTAAGAGAATTTTTAAAAAGTCTACTAGTTAACTTTTCTGGGTTTCAACCATTAAAGGCACTAAGGTTTTTACTTATTCAATCCTATTTTGATTATTGGTGCATGTTGATAGTACGGTAATTCAATTGAAAGAAAAAATAAAACTTAAAACAAAAGCTGAAGAGGCTATTTTTTAACGAAATTTTAAAATATGAAAGAGCATATTAAAAAAAGGAAAAGTGGTGGTTTGCCTAAAATCTGATGGGCATACTCATAAGATGGAGACTCGTTTACATGTACCATAATGCAATGCTGTATGATATTGATCGATATATATATCTCATTCTCATCTGATTTTTTTTAACAATGTACTATTTCACCTTTAGTCCATTCAAAAGAGGTTTAGTCTAGGAATTTTAGCGATGGAAAGGTAAAACGACCTAACAAACTCTGACCAAGTGGAAGCTTAGCACACTTGTTAAGTAAACATCCCTACTTAAATTTTCAAGAGTCCCTGGAAATCCCTGCTGTTCTCCAGCCGCCATCGTGAAAAGCTCATTTCCGGTTCATGTTTTTTATACAGTTTCATAATAACACGATAACCACAAGAGGATCGAAAAATGGTAATGGCGTTGTAGTGGAGGGCAAAAATTTCAATAAAATGAGTACAAACATGTGTAGGAAATTTTAAAAATAACTGCTGATATTAATCCTCTAAAATTTTGTAATTGTAGTACCCTTGCCCCAAGGAATGCATGTCAATTGTTATTTAAAGAATGTTCCTGATGGGGCATCCTAGAGAGTGATAAACTATATTCATAGAATACTGATACAAATTCCAGTTACTGGACACCTCAATCAGTAAAATTTGTTCAGGAACAAAGGCTAGGGAAAGATCCCAAACCTATTCCTTATGGTCCTATTTTTACTAATTCCTTATGGAATGCATTTTTATGTGAGCCCACCCACACCTTTATTGCGGGCCAATTTGTATGACTGAGGTGTCAAACAACTGGCACTTTTATTAGGATTTTATGAATATAGTTTATCATGCTTTAAGATCAAAGGGCTACGCCCTAATGGAAATAGCACAAACATAGACCCAAGGCTGTGGTCCTATGAAGAATTACATACAAACAAATTCTCAAACAAAATGATGACATGACAAGTTTCAATTTTAGGGTATGAACTAACTATTTCAAACCAAAAAACCCAAAATTTGGATTTTTCGCCTACTTAAAATAATGATGGGGCTTATAATTATTTCACAATTTACAGCTTACTTGGCTGCTTTTTCCTTTTTTTTTGTGGATCATAGGAAATAGTATCTCTTAGTAAATTGGATCATAATTGCGGCTGTTTGAGTGCAAAGTCATTTTTGTTCATAAATCGTTTATTTATAGCTATTTAACTTTGGCAGCGGGATTAAAATTTGTATACTTTTATTTCATTTAATAAAATGTACAAATTTGCATTCCGGGCTTGTATTAGCATTTTAGGAGCCAAAAAACCCAAATATGGGGCATTTGTCCCCCAAAAGTAGGCTTTTTATAGGTGTTCCGATCGAAGGTTGATGCGAGAAAAATTTACTAAGAACGATTACAGAAAATTGTTAATGTAAAATCTTTGGTGATATCGGATTGAATTTTATTGCAATAATATTTTAGAGCATAAAAACACGTTGCCACTGACTGTTATTTATAAAATGTCAGGTGAAAATTAAGCACTCAGTTTAATTAAACAAAGCCCCTGTCAATGCCACCCTTCACAAAGCAGCTGAGTGCCGCTGCTTCTGACAGGCGGGGATTGGACCTATGATTATTTAGTGTTACACCTCTTTATCATGTATTATGTCTATGTTAAAAAAATCTACTCAGAGAAATTCTGTACAACTACGAGTTCATCTATTCTTTCACAAAAAAGTTTAAAATTAAAGCCATTCTTAAAAATAGCTAGTGTAATGTACGAGCGCAGTTTGTATACTATGTTTCGAGTCTACAGGAACAATGCACATGATAGGGCGCAAGTTTTTAGGTATATATCAAATACAATTTAAACCCTAATTAGTTTTACACTATCAGTCTATAGAAACTGGGCATGTCAGTTTAAGAGAGTAGAGAAAATATGTAAAAGTTTAATTTGATAAGTAAAGTTTAGTTTAGTTAAAATTATTCCAAAAAAATAAAATAAACAAAACAATATAAAATTTGACCAAACTAGTTAATTTAGTTTCCAAGCAACCTACCAGTAAAAGATATTTTAATTAAGGTGACAATAGAAGCCTAAGTGAATTATTTAACCTTTTAATAAGGAGTAGTTGAAAATTCGTTTACCATTAATTTTTGATCTAATAATGTATTGTACACTGAATAATTGTTAGTAGACTGCTATTATTAGTGTCCTATACACTGCTAAATAATAACAGAGGCTTATTTAGCCTCCTGGGCCCACTTTCCACTCGCGTTATAAAATATAGGACTATTGTCAGTTTGATCATTGCTGCATCATTAGGGTTACCATGTGCCCTCTGTTGAAAAAGAGGACACTTAACACCCTCGAAAGATAAAACCACACTGAGCATAAGAATGGACAAATGAATATACTGTCTGTCTATGGCAGAAGCCCCCCCTTCCCCCCAAATTATGACAGTAGTTACAAATTATCAGAGAAGATTAATACGTATTCAGAACGTAGCAAGTTAACAAATCAATAAAACAGTATATCTCATTTAGAGTTCTTTTTAACATAATTTGAATTTTTAAAATCAACTCATGAATTGGAAATACCTGATTCATGAGTCACGGCACCTATTTTCAATGAGCTTACAAAAAATATAAATTTAAAACTGTTAACTTATTGTTTTGGCTAGAACATGCCAATCGCTCTCATGTTAAAACACTCAACTAAGCTGATTTATGGCATGCATAATAAGAAATGCAAGCTGTGGGAAAACTGCTGATTTTCTGTTTTTTAAACTAATATATATCCACAAACAGGCATTAACGGGGTAATGCCTGATAACAGACTGCACATCAAAGAAATATTCAGTAATATGTTCGGATATCCAGCAGGTTTCTAAGAAATACGACCAGGCGTTTTTATTAGTTCTAAAAGAGAACCGTGTGGCCTCATAGCGTCGAATCTCATAGCGCCGAAAGCCGATTTTGTGTTATAGCTCCGAAAATACAAACGGTGCATAGCGCCGAATGGATTCTGTGTTATAACACAGAATGCCATTTCTTTCGGCGCTATGCAACAATTTGGACATTCGGTAAAATGAGATTCTGTGCTATAGAGCAAAAATAACAATAATTGTAAATATTTTGTATAGGAAAGAAATGACGATCTGTGTTATAACACCGAAGTGTCCATTTGGGTTATAGCGCAGAATCTTATCTTACCGAATGGGGAGGATGTGCGTGCTGTGGAACAGCCGCCCAGCGCAGCGTCGCAGTGTTTCCATTTAGCGGGAATTAATAACCCAGGGAATGAAACGAAATATCCCACTTTATCCTGCACTCCCTCATGTCACGAATAATTATTTAATTATTAAAAACTTATTACTTTACAAGTTTATCAGATCTGCTCAGTTTGAAAGAAGAACTATTCTCCTGATGCCTGACAAAGGTAAATATCGTAATAATGAAGCACAATAACAATTGATTTTACAAACAATTATCCCAAACGCTCGAGAGACTGAGTCCAAACCATCTTGTGTAGTTTTAGACTGATACTAGATCTATGAGCAGCAATGGCTGTGCACAAGATGTCTGAGAATAATGGAATATTTATTTATTAACTTTGATCTTTATTCAAAACAAAATCATATTTTATCCGTTTATACACGTCGGCCACAACAGCATTAATATTGCATCAGGAAAAAATAGTGAGATTCTTAGTTGTTTATGAGTTATAAAGTAAAAAGTAAAGTGGCTTCCATTTCAAAAATGATACATCGTTGACGGAACAACAGAAAATTGAAACTCAATTAATTATTAAGAGGTCCTTCAAGACCTCATTCAGTGTCGAGGTTTATAGGGTGGATTCCCTAAAAGGTTCAAAATGAGTGAGTAAGCCAAATTATGTTTAAAAACCCTTTATGTACATCCTGACTGACTGAATAAATAGGTAATAGGGTTTTTTTCTATATTCAAGAAACCTTACTTTTGATTATTACCTTACTTCTTATGTTTTGAATACTATTATTAACGTTATAAGAAACAAACTTAATGACTATCGGAGATTCATTAAACAATAACAATATTAACAAACATAAAAATCTTTAACATTGGGGCATTGACCAATTAGGTATTTATCACAATCATTGTGATAAATATTTGCGATAAGCAACAACAAAAAATCTTACGACTGTCAAAGCTACACCATGAAATTATGGATTTTGAGTAATTAACTTTTAGTTGAAATAACATAATGTCGGTTACTAAAATTTACGTGAAAAATAAACACTCAACCCGGACACAGCGAACGCGAAAAACGGGATCTACGCAAGTTTGGAGTAATAACAAGTTTCCAACGTGTGACTATGAAGTATCGGCGGCGATTTAGGTCGCGCACCAACGCGAATCGTTCCGTTACAAATATATATATAAATCACACATAGACTCTCTGAGATAAAATCTAAAACAAAGCGCATGCTCAAAGTAATTTGGACCATCATTGTTAATGTAAAAAATATAATACTAGTGGCTTGAAGGGGCTAAAAGCCCCTAATGAGGACAAATTTAAATAATTCTTATTTTTTATAGTACAAAATACCTTCATAGCAAACTGAATCTACCTTAAATTGATATCTAGCCTACCACATGGTTTTCAATCAAGTATCAGCATCACATGTTTTATGTAAACAAAGCTGACTTGTTAAGATCCCAATGCTTATTAAATGGCAGATATTTTAAGTTATTTCTCGTTTTCTGGTAAATTTCAAACAATTTCATTATTTTTCCCGCCATCACGGAACAGAGACCTTTTTGAGCCCTATCCTATCTTTCTACGACTTCTTAGACGCCCACAATTTTGACGCAAAGAATCGCCTTACGAAATTAAATATATGATTTTATAGTTTTCAAGAAAAAAACAATGAATCATTGTGACTTACCTATGGTAATATCTTTGTTGACTTCCTCTTCCTTCCTTTTAAGCCACGAAGCAAGCAAATTGTAACCACGTTGAGTTGTCCGTATCCTTTCCTTGGCCTTTCCCCGAAAGCCAGAACCATACAATTTTTCCCGGGCACAGGGGCGCCCGACAAAAAAATACTTCCAAGCAAAAACAAAAAAAAAACACTGATATTTAATTTTTATGCTCATACCCTTCAGGGCCGGTGCATATCATGCGGAACGCGGTTGCGTGGGGCGCCAACAAGGATGGGGCGCCGGCAAAGTTGGCTAGTTGTCGCCTCCGCATTTAAATGGGTCTGTAGCAAAACTGTGTTTTGACGGAGATTGCCGGTCCCCGTGGATTTTTCAATCTGTTCAAACTAATAATTATACATATATGTATAAGTATAAAAGAGGATGTTGGTATATATATATATAGAGCATTGATAAACTCGAACACCGCTGGACCGATGGCCACGAAACTTGGTAGATACATGTAGAATTTCATGGAGTAGGTTTATACACCTTCAATTTCGTGATAACTTTCAGGGCTTAGCCCTGGGACCGTCTTAAAGGTACCCATGTCAAGGATTTTGAAAGAATTTGAGTTAGATTTGTTTACTAACAAAACATGTGAAAGTAAAATCTAAAACAGGTGATGTAAATTAATGGTATTTCTTTCTGCTATTTAATTGTATTTGTTTACATGAATATTTGTTACTTGGTGCCAGATGGTTAATGAATTAAGACTTTTGAATATATTTTAAGTGCAATACACTATATAAAAAGATGGTATGTAGTATAAAATAAAATAAATAATTGATATTACTGAAGGACTTCTGTGATCACTGATCACTTATACTTGAAGGACTTCTTTTTGTGACAACAAACTACTGTTTAAAGAGGAAGAGTGTGCTACTGTAAAGTATTAATTTTATCTACAGCACTTTAAAAAAATTGCCGGGACGGCTCATTCAATCTTTTTGTTCAATATAGGGTCTAAAAACGTAAGACGGCACTTTTTGATAATTGCTGGAGTGGAATTGTAATTTTTTGTTCAAGGTAGACCCTAAAACCTTAAGAAAATGATCTTTTACAGTGAATAAAATTTCAAGTCATGTTCTGTGGTTCCTCTAACACGTATGCCTTCATGAAGTAAAGAAATAGGATTTCTAATACGCAGGTCTGCTGCGACGGGGGTGCAATAAATTCAAATTAAGGGTAACTGTGCTCAAGGCCCCACAGTGTGGCCTTGCTATGCTACATATGCGAGCAGATTCAAAGCCGTCGAAAAAGCCAAGGGTGCCATTCCTTATATCGTGCCCAATGATCATCATCAGGGCAAGCTCAGATACCGTGCGTTAAGCAGAAACGACCATAAAATTTTCTCGGCGTTTGTCTTGGGTGAGCCAGTCTCTGTAAATTCGCTTCTTGAGTGTGTGAGCGCAATCCTCTTCACCTGATAGCAAGATCGACTGGACAGCCGATACAAGCAAACAGCACTTGCAAGAGGAAGGACCGCCGATAATGGGCATGAGCCTACCTAGGGCAGCAACACCATTTGGGGCTTTGTCGGTGGGGCGCTGGATATGGTCTCATTTCTTATATAGACAGGCAATCCTCTTCACCTGATAGCAAGATCGACTGGACAGCCGATACAAGCAAACAGCACTTGCAAGAGGAAGGACCGCCGATAATGGGCATGAGCCTACCTAGGGCAGCAACACCATTTGGGGCTTTGTCGGTGGGGCGCTGGATATGGTCTCATTTCTTATATAGACAGGCACTTTAGGCAGGAATAGAATACACCCGTCGTAGCATATGCGTACTAAGAGCAAATTTCTAAAAAAACTTTTTTTTGTTTTATAGTACATTTGATATGTTTAGAGAAGTAGATTTTACAACAAGAAAAATAAATGGGAAAGCAAAACGATATAATTGATGGGTGATGTTTAATTTTTATCGTGAGCGAAGCCACGGGTTCTTCTAGTACATAATAAATGACTTGAAATGGCGACCTACCCATGGTAGGTATTTTAAGATGATGACCGAATACTGCTCCTATTGAAAGTACGTAATGAAAGTGTGCAACTACATTGTATGTGTCATGTAGAATAATATCAATTGATGAATTTGATAGGATGATTCCTGTTAATCCCCCTCCCATTAGGTTATATGAATTATTTATGAGAAAGTATGTGTCAGTTTCCTGATACCGTTTATTTTAATTTGCAACAAAACGATTTACTCTATCTTATCCGTGCCCGAATTTCGACACTTGGAAAGGCTGTGCCTGTGACACTTGTCGCTCAATGACAAAAACCAGTTGTCACGCGAAATTCATTGAAGGGATCATGTGTCAATCACGTGTCAGGGATGTGAGGGCTGGGCGGGGGTGGAAAGGAGAGGGTGTTTTGTTCTCAGCGCGCGCTCCGTGCTCCCTACAGTATCGTCCATCGTACGGAGCTCGTTTTGGCGCGAATAAAAATCCGATGACTTTTCTGCATAAAGATTGCGCTTCTTATAGTTTCTGTATTCATTAAGGCCGACGATGTGTCGAATGGTCGGGGTCAGGCCAGGCCTGTTGACAACCTCGGCCACGGTGGCTATAATATAAGCGCGGGAGTCGAAAGTAGAGCGCACCCATCAATGAAGGAGTGAATAATTATAATAAGCTTTGTGCGCAACGATTACCTACGCTAAAGATAATTCCATAAGAGAGTATGGATCAACAAATCAGCTGATAAATAATACTGTAAATACTAATGATGTAAATACTGTATTCTTTAACCTATTCAATGATTATCAAAACAGTTATCTATATATATAAAGGAGAAGAGGTTTTCTATCGGACAGCAAATCTCCAAACCTATAAGACCTAAACAGTTGAAATTTGGCACATGTGCTCTCCTTGGGTCTTAGATGCACACTAAGAAACGGTTTTACAAAATTCCCAAAGGGTTTTGCCCTATGGTACTTCAAAGTTTTAAGGTTAAATTATAGGGAAGGATATAAGGTTGTCATGGCAACCTTAAGAAGTCTGACAAATTAAATCCTAAAAAAAGACAGGGGAAGTTTTTATGTTTTCGACGGGTGAAACCGTGTTGATCAGCTAGTATTGTTATATATATATCCATTATATATAGCAAACATATTGTAAACAAACGTTCAACGCGGAGATTTGCCAGTTTGAAGAAAGAGTAAACAAATACCATTTGTTACAATACATTTGTTTCAAACAATGTTTCAAGGCGACTTGGATATAAAATGTCGATGAGCTGTATTACATATGCTTTGGCCAACTAAGACGAAGAATACTGGACAGTTTCGATCCTGTTATTACTTTTTTTTTATTTAAGTGGCATGTAATATACAGGGTGTCCCGAAATTATGGTAAAATATTTTAGTATATGATAGTACAGGTAAAAATAAGAAAAAAAGTTCATATAAAAATAGGTCCAAAAGTGCTTCGTTTTCCGTCTGTGTGTCTGTTTGTGATTTTTACATATTTAATCATATCTCATAAACCTCTTAACGTATAAACTTCAAACTTGGTACATGGATGACCACTATTAAGACCTATTTTTGTAAGAAGTATCAAATTTCTACTTTGTACCATTTCAAAATGGCGACTGATTTTTGTTTTCAAAGCTAAATATCTTAAAAACCGTAAATTTTAGAAAAATTATACAAGAGACAAAAAAGTTGTGAAATTCAATCCAATTAACGCTGGTATTAAGATTATGATGATCGGACTACTAATAACGGAGAAATATTAACTTTTCTGAATAAAAACATGGTCCTTTAGAACAAACTGTCAGAAATTTCCATGTTTTTATTCAGAGAAATTAAAATTTCTCCGTTATTAGTAATCCGATCATCATAATCTTAATATCAGCGTTAATTGGATTAAATTTCACAACTTTTTTGTCTCTTGTATAATTTTTCTAAAATTTACGGTTTTTAAGATATTTAGCTTTGAAAACAAAAATCAGTCGCCATTTTGAAATGGTACAAAGTAGAAATTTGATACTTCTTACAAAAATAGGTCTTAATAGTGGTCATCCATGTACCAAGTTTGAAGTTTATACGTTAAGAGGTTTATGAGATATGATTAAATATGTAAAAATCACAAACAGACACACAGACGGAAAACGAAGCACTTTTGGACCTATGTTTATATGAACTTTTTTTCTTATTTTTACCTGTACTATCATATACTAAAATATTTTACCATAATTTCGGGACACCCAGTATAATACCCCCGTTGCAGTAGATCTGCATACGCAGCGAATTTCAAGTGCAAAACAACATATTTCAATCCAACATAGCGAGATTTGACATGTTTTTGTAAGCTCCATAAGAATAACATGGGGAATGAGTATGCAGGTTTGCTGCTACAGGTATGTTTAAACTGGTCGGTTTTAATTCAATATTTAGTAGATCTGAACTAGAAGAAGCCATTTACCAAGTTTTATCAAGATATGTTGAGAAATAAGCGAAATATAGAATTTTACTTATTTCTCATAAGGTTAACATTGAGACAACGTACTGTGTTTACCACTTTCAATATCTCGGTAACCAATGGACATAGAGCAGTAATTCAAATTCAAATTCAAATTCAAATTCAAAAATGCTTTATTCATATTTTGTACACTGTACAATGAATGGTGTCAATCTTTGAATAACTATATTCAATACACAAATTAAACAAATATAGTGCAATAGACATTGCAAATTACAAAAACATTTTTACAGTCATGGAGTATAAATTAAAATAAACATTTTTTCAACTCTGCTCCAGGAACTCAGAAAAAGAGTAAAGGGACAAGCTTATTAAATATTAGTGTTTTTAAATATATGTGTCTCAAAATACCAAATTGTTTATTTTTTTGAGCTGAATTCAATGGTGCCAACAAAAATTTGATAAATTTTATTTTTCTATGTTAAAAACTTAAAAAAACCCATTTTTGGGGGGGTTTATCCCCCTTTACCCCCCCTTCCGGTGGTCCGATTGGGCTGGTTCACGAACTCGTCCGAGTAATTACCACTTTACACGTCTGTACCAAATTTCATTAAGATCGGACCATATTTACGGCCGCTATCGTGTTAACAGACATATATATATATATATAAATTCGAACGATTGGTGTTTTTTGCTTCTGGGGACCCCAAAATGAAAAGTTAACATGGTCTCGGACTTAGGTCTTACCATGAGTACTACCGTAATAGCTTATTCCTTTAAGGAAATTCACTAAAAGCTACATTTTATATATGATTAATGAAGGTTAATGCATATTTGGTTTTCGTGTCACATGAATCATGTCGATCAAGTAAATAAGGTTTTTTCTTGTAGTTTATAGTTTATTAGGGCTAAATTGTATTTCTATTATAAAAATAGTTTTCATGGTTTGACGCAATGGTAGATAGCTCATTTACGCACTTATTGGTCCATGGCAATGGGCAAATATGGTTTAAAAATATATCTAGGGGATAAATGGATGAAGTTTAGCTTTAAAATATAACGATCCCATATAATTTTAATTTATAAACTCATGACCAAAACTATGATTTAGCTTTGAATAGGACTTTAAAATAGTATAAAAACCGTGTCGGGGTTTTAATTTTTAGATAGAGGAGAAAACAAACTCCTCATTAATCCAAAAATAATTCCCTTGTTGCCTAAAATGATATGGAGTTTTTAAGACGAACTGTTGGATAAAGACAAATTTTCATACTGTTCAAACGCAGTGGGCCATTTGATGATGTTGGTCCGAGTGTTCTTTTAGATAAGTTAACAGCATGCGTGAAGGCCGCGGCATTCCGGGGCAGGCAGGGCTCCGGCGCCGCTGCAAAAACCATGGTACGATCATGACTGCGGCAAGGCTAGGAAAAAAAGCTTTAGACTTCTTAAATGCTATCGCAAAGTCAATGCCGATTTTGCGCATAGCTTATATGTAGAGGCAAACCAAGCATATAAAAATTTGTCGTAAGTTAAACAGTTACAATACAATGGTGACCTCATTGAAAAGAATGTTAAAAATAATAATGAATTTAGGGGTGCAATCAGACATCCGAAAACACAAAAAACATTTCGTGGGCGCTAACCGGGTGGAACACTTTAAAAGGCTACTCGATCCGGTACGGTACATCGTTTTTTTTATTGTTGACCCACTGTTGGACAAAGGAAATCGAGTTATCTGAGCCAAAACAAGTTTTGAAGTTTGTAAAATAAAAATACCCCCGTTGCAGCAGACCTGCATACTCAGCGAATTTCAGATGCTACACAACAAACGGTATTTCAATCCAACTTAGCGAGATTTTACATGTTTTGTAACCTCCATAAGAATAACATGGGGAATGATTATGCAGGTTTGCTGCAACAGGTATGTTAAAACTGGTTGGTTTTAATTTATTATTTAATAGATCTTAACTAGAAGAAGCCATATACCAAGTTTTGTCAAGAAATGTTAAAAAATAAGTAAGATATAGAATTTTTTTATTTCCCATAAGGATAACATGGGGAATGATTATGCAGGTTTGCTGCCACAAAAATTGAAATTTCGGGGATTTAGACTAAAATACATTAGATCTCATCTACACGAAGCCACAAACCAAGTTTTATCCAGATATGTTGAGAAATAAGCGAGATATAGAATTTTACTTATTCCCTATAAGGTTAACATTGGGACAACGTACTGTGTTTACCACTTTCAATATCTCGGTAACCAATGGACATAGAGCAATGATTCAAAACACTAAATTGTTTGTTTTTTTGAGCTGAATTCAATGGTGCCAACAAAGATTCGATAAATTTTATTTTTATATGTAAAAAACTCAAAAAACCCATTTTTGGGGGTGTTTATCCCCCTTTACCCCCCCTTCCGGTGGTCCAATCGGGCTGGTTCACGAACTCGTCCATTCGATTACCACTTTACATGTCTGTTCCAAATTTCATTAAGATCGGACCATATTTACGGCCGCTATCGTGCTGACAGACATATATATATATATATATATATATATATATATATATATATATAAAAATTCGATCGAATGGTGTTTTTTGCTTCTGGTGGCCCTAAAACGAAAAGTTATCATGGTCTCGGGCTTAGGTCTTACCATGAGACCTACGGTAATAGCTTCTTCCCTATAGGGTAAATTCGCTAAAAACAGCGGGTTTCGATCGCATACCATTCGTGTTTTTTTACGTTTGGCCCTAATAAGTTGTCAGAACTGTTAGTTAAATTGTTTAACGCTATTCTTAATACGGGAGACAGTTTTGAAAAATCTATTATCTATCCTCTTCACAAGAAAGTAAACATTGGGGTGGTTTCAAACTATCGGAGAATTTACTTTAAGGATGCAGTATCCATTGTGGACATAATTTTGAAGTGTTAAAAAATTTGGGTTTCTGATAAAAATATACTTCGTGAATATCAAGCGGGTTTCCACAAAGGTTACTGTACGGTTGATAACATATTCTCTCTGTCAGCCATGATTAATTTAAGATTATCTATTAAAAAAGGAAAATTATATTCTTTTTTGTGGATTTTCCGCAGCTTTTGGTCGAATTTATATAGGAACCCTTTCTTTTTAAACTGTGCAGTATAGGAATTTCGACTAAGAATGCAATACGTGTTTTGCAAGCTTTTTATATTGGTACGTTAGCGGCTGTTTGGTGTAAAGATGGCGAGTCAGAGTGCTTTGAAACAACCAAAGGCAGGGCCGGAACTCAGAAATTTGTCAGGGGGGGCAAAGCCGAATTTGCCGCCCCCTGTTTCCCAATATTAAAAAAAGAGACCAACGGTAATGGAGGGTACAACATATTATTAAAAATGATTGGAAAGTTATTGGAATTTGTGATCATTCTCTTTTAAGTTTTATACAAATAGAAACTTATACGTTTTAAAGAAAATTAGTAACATTTTATGGCAGCTTTAAAGTGTAATCAGATTCCAAAATTCATTCGGGGCCTTTCACGTTACGATGTAAATTTGGGAAAAATTAGGCTTGAGCTTACATCAATTTGAAGACTTAAATCCTTCTTATTTTTCGTGGAAAGTAATAAAGATAATACAACGTTTATTAGTTTTAAAATATTTTTAACATTAAATCAAAAACAGCAAGATGGGCGCCGCGCCGGCGCCGTTCCCGTTCACAAGGTATTTACTGTGATTTCCCCAGAGTTTACACATCACGCCATTCAACTGCTGCTGACATTACAGTATATAAAATAAAAGAATAATATAAAAATCGTTATCATAAAAAATAAACATAAACTTGAAATCCGTGTCTGACTTAACCAACGACAGTAGAATTAATACGGCCAATACTATGTCAATTTTGAGGTTAGAACAATAAACAATACCCCCTTTTCAGCAGACCTGCATACTCAGCTAATTTCGAATGCAAAACAATATATTTCAATCCAACATAACGAGATTTGACGTGTTTTGGCAAGCTTTATAAAAATAGCATGGGGAATGACTATATGCAGGTTTCCTGCTACAGGTATATTAAACCTGGGTGGTTTTAATTCAATATTTATTTAGTAGATCTGAACTAGAAGAAGCCATTTACCAAGTTTTATCAAGAAATGTTGAGAAATTAGCGAGATATAGAATTTTACTTATTTCCCATAAGGTTAACATTGGGACAACGTACTGTGTTTACCACTTTCAATATCTCGGTAACCAATGGACATTAAATATTGATTTAAAATGCTAAATTGTTTGTTTTTTAGCTAAATTCAGTGGTGATAACAAAAATTGTTTTTTAGCTAAATTCAGTGGTGATAACAAAAATTGTTTTTTTTCTACGTAAAAAACTTCAAAAACCCATTTTTTAGGAGGTTTACTTGCCATTACCCTCCCCCCCCTTTCAGTGGGCCGATCGGGCTAGATTACGAACTCGTCCGAGGGATTACCACTTTACATGTCTGTGCCAAATTTCATTAATATCCGACCATTTTACGGCCACTATCGTGCTCACAGACACATATGTATGATAGATATATATATAAATTCGAACGAATGTTGTTTTTTGCTTCTGGTGGCGCCAAAACGAAAAGTTATCATGGTCTCTGGCTTAGGTCTTACCATGAGACCTATGGTACATAATAGCTTCTTCCCTATAGGGGAATAGGGGAATTCGCTAAAAATTGTCAAATTTTGTCTTCTTCAACTTGCAATGTAGTAATTCGAGATTATAAATTGCAATGAGCAACCCAGTTAGTTGTTATTCAACACTGTTGTAAACATTAATATTGTTTGAATGACGCTGGAAAGTCTTCAAATATCCTATAATAAGGGAACAAAGAAAGAGAGAGAATACAAGAGATGTGCACGCACACGCATTTTGTCCTTGAACTAAAAGGCTTCTATTTTTTATGTACATTTATACTCCATCCGCCCCCATCCAGCCCACAAATAATAATAAACATTTTTTACGGTAAAAATTCATTTAAGATCATATACATTTTGAAACCACATCACTATATTTATCTGGAACTTTTTGCATAATTTTTAAAAATATGTTATAATTATAAATTTTGGTTATTTACTTAATCTTTTGCCGCCCCCCCAAAATCTGCCGCCCGGGGCAGGTGCCCCCCTGCCCCCCCCTAAATCCGGCCCTGAAAAGGCTTGCGCCAAGGATGTCTGGGTAGTCATTTGTTTTATCCATTATTTTTCAACGAATTACCCGCGCGAGGTCTTAGAAAGGATGTTTTATTTTTGGGGGTAATAGGGTAAAAGTGTTATTATACGCAGATGACATTGTTCTGGTTTCGCCTTCTGTGGTTGGTTTACAACTCATGATTAATAATTTGCAGTCATTCTGCGACATGTGGAATTTAAAACTTAACCTGCACAAGTCCAAAATAGTAGTTTTTAGGAATGCGGCAGATTGAGTGCGGACGAGCTGTGTCGTTATAGTGGACAGTTAGTTAAATGTGTTAATGTATAAAAAATATCTTGGGGTAATTTTTTCATCAAATTTTTCCTTTAAGATTCATTTTTATGCAAAATTGTCTTTATCAAAAAATGCAATAAATTCAATGTGGTTAAATGTTTTTTAAACAAGTATATTTCCGGAAAATCAAAATTGGAATGTTTCAATGCTGTTGTAAGATCGATTATGTGTTACGCCACTCTGGTGAGGGGATTTAGGCAATACGATCTTGACGAAGAGTAATTACGTTTCTTAATCAAAAAGATAGTTGGTTTACCCCGAAACATACCGAATTACACGTCTTCACCTTTGTAGTTTGCTACAAATACAGAGGAAATGCATTTAATGATGGCATAGAGTGCCTATTCTCCCAGCAACATACGTCGGAAGTCCGCGACATATGCATGAGTAACGCTCAGGATGCTAAGTTGAATGTACTTCATTACACCAGATTTGTTTATTACGTTCACGAGAAATTCAAATTGGTCAGAAATTCTACAAGAATTATTTCCTGGCCAATCTCCCGTTGATCGCCATATTACCACAAGAGTTTTTAAAAGAAAGTCAAAGTTACCCATGGATTTTATTGTTAACCATTGCGTGTTCGGCGAGACGCATTGTTGGATGTATTCAGTATAGAATGGCAAGAACACGGGTTGCCACACGCCCACATCCTTGTTTGGTTGGTTGAGGGGATAAAACCGAATGAAATCGATTATCACTTTGTCCGCGTAGGACGTCTTTAGACGTCTTCGATTCATTGATGAATAGCTGAGGACGTCCTAAGACGTCCTTATGCAAGGTTTATCAAACAGACTTACTGGCGACTCCGTTTTGGTAGTAGGGGATTGAAACTCTGTCAGCCACTGGGGGACATACTATAGTTTAACGTCATCACCGTCGCTTGCAGTTTCCGCTCTTCAGTTAGTGGCGCTCCTAGCGGCACATGTGGGATTCTTCTCATGTAATCAAAGCAGTTTGGCACGTGCTACCATCCTATTTTAACGTATTCCTGTGAGGATTTTTGTTAGTTTGCGTGTGTTTTGTTTATCTTATAGATAGTGCGTAAATAAGATGAGTAAATTTTGAGATTTTGAGTTTTTGTGTGTGCTGTAAACCGTAGGACGTCTAAAGGCGTCTTCTTTTTTTTCACGATTTTATGTGGTATATGGTGACATAGTAGAACTTACAACTGACTAGAAAAACTGAACAAACCAATATTTGTATAGTATATTCATATAAACCACGTAAAAAACTTTTTTTATATTTTTAATCCAACCAGTGAGGCTGAAGACGTCTAAAGACGACCAAATCTTTGACGTCATCCTACAAACCGGAAGTGGCCCGAAAAAACATTTACTCGCCATGACTGACCTTCCATAACCATAAACTTTGTGAATTAGCAATAAACCTTTACAGCTATGTGGCGGTATATTAAAAAAATGTTAGCAGTCAATGTGTTATGTAATATCAGCTAATATAATGATCCCGAAGATGTACGTATTCCACGGAACGGAGTTTTGCCTGGTTCATCCTGAAATGCCAAATCTTTGACGTCATCCTACAAACCGGAAGTGGCCCGAAAAAACATTTACTCGCCATGACTGACCTTCCATAACCATAAACTTTGTGAATTAGCAATAAAACTTTACAGCTATGTGGCGGTATATTAAAAAAATGTTAGCAGTCAATGTGTTATGTAATATCAGCTAATATAATGATCCCGAAGATGTACGTATTCCACGGAACGGAGTTTTGCCTGGTTCATCTTGAAATGCCAATGGTGTCAATTGTAGTTGGCCACTGGTCCAGCATATACAGGGGTTTCATTTTTAAACCTAAAATAATTGCAACTGCTGAGACACAATGTTTATTGAGCCAACAGCAACTACTAGCAGTAAACTGTAATCAATCGTCGCGTTATAATTGAACGCAGCTCAATGGGGATTGAATGCAAGATCTTCTCGTTGATGGTTTAGATTAAATAAAGCACGTTCATCTCCATTTCGAGCCTCATTTTGCTTCTCATTTTGACTTGCCCGAAGTGTCTTACACTCACAGCTCTGCGTTCTCTACGGCCGCGTCGGGTTGTTGCGTCGAGGGTAAAGTGGCAATTTCAAGGATCAGATTAATACTAAATCCATGTTATAATAAACTTAAAATATAGTCATGATTATGGTGAACTAAAGCTCAAACACTTCTCAACCTCTCTGGTCAAATAAAAAACTGCAGTTTTCTACTCATACTAGCTCGCAATAAAAAAACCAAACAAAACTATGAGGATTTATCTTCATTTCTGTAAATTCTATAAAAGGTTAGTTAGATAAAAAGGTAGATTCACGTGTCATGTAATTAGAATTCTTCAAACACAAAAATTAACTTTTGATTTAACATTTTAGTTTCACAAAATCCTTGAACTCTAATAATCTAGTCGTAAATAATCAAAGTGTAAATAAATAAACACATATTTCAAATTCACATTTGTTTACATGTCAACATATGGTTATAATTTCAAATAGTTTTCAAGTTCACAGAATGCATACATGTCAACTAACCTTATAGGCCAGTAGGACAGAGCCCTAAGGTCGAATTAAAAATTTTATTTTACACAAACCTTGTCCTAAAAAATACAAAGAAAACAAAACAAAATTATCCAGTTTGGTGCACAAATAAAAAGGTTATTGAATTACAAAGAAATAGGATTGTTTTTATTTATATAGATAGGTAAGGTTAACATTGGAACAACGTCCTGTGTTTACCACTCGTGGAATTGATTTTTTTTATATAGATAGATTAGGCCTAAAATTGTATTTTAATTATATTTTGAAAGATTTGAAGATGCCTGACATCCTATCTAACGTCCTGGCGAGAAACATTTTGCGTAAACGAGTTTTCTGGTTCAGAGAATAAATATACGGTGCGGTTATTAGTAGACCGGGGGAATTTGGACGAGACAAAGAATCAGCTTGATAAGTTAGTGTGTGTTTAGTGAAATAGAGGACTGTTTCATTTTGTTGCCAGGTGCCCTCTGTTGCGTGAGTTTGATTTCCTTGGTTTGGGTCCATGAGCTTTCCCGCGATTTGTTAAAAATTTACCGGAACGGGTATGTTTAGGAGCGGCTTGTCCGATTTCTCCAACAGCTTTGGTAGTTTGGATGTAATTTGATTCAAGAATATAATTTAATGAACCTGTTTTTTCCCAAGCAGGTATCAAGTTCCTGTAACAATAAATATATTCGGAGGGAGAGAGATTGGAAACGATTCAAGGCTCGGCTCAAGCGGTTTCTGGTCCAGGGAGAATTTTGCACTACGGGCGAGTTTTTGGCTCATTGTCGGTGAGGGTCCTTGTGCTCCTGAGGGCGCAATGCGGCGGTATCCAGGCCGACCAGCTTGGTGACGTTGGTCTTTTGCACAGAGAAGAAAAAAGACAGAGGACGCATCTAATGTTTCGCTAAATATGTGTCGAACAGTGCCGTAGAGTGGGCGCGGGGGGTAGGGGGGCGCCCGGAAGTCTATTGTCTCCCTATTGTTTGGCTTCCTGTGTGACGAGCAGTTACCCGAAACACTACTTCCATAAGAATGCGTACTCTGCTTATTTGTTTCTCTGTGGCTTTTGAGGAAAATAATGTATTTTTTTGTTATTTTATGGCAATTTATGTATTTTTGTACAATTTATTTTATGTACATACATTCAAATTTCGCTATGTACTAAACATGTCAAATCTCGCTATGTTGGATTGAAATATGCTCTTTTGCATTTGAAATTCGCTGAGTATGCAGGTCTGCTTCAACAGGGGTATATATCATTAAGTTATGCTATTTTGTATATTTGCCCCTATAAAACACGTATATTTACTCATTGAAGTGATTCGACGCGATTCATAACGTCGTAGATTAATTAAAACTAGATAACATAGGCCCTATAGGTTGCTCGAAATCGAGCAAAACAAAAATCATATTGTAAAAGATTAAAAAATGAACAATTTACTTATTACTTTTAAAGTGTAAACCAAGAGCTAAAATTAATAACAAAATTATGGCTAAATTACTGAAATTTTTAAAGTTTATTTTATTCACCGCAAAAGTTCCGACTAAACGATATTTTTTGTTGTAGTCCCTTGTTCGGTTTTCTTCATTTTCCGGTTTTCTCTCGATCCTGAAATGTATATTTTAATACCGACAAAAGTTGTGCTCTGTTTATAGCAACAGTTGTTGAATGTTATCCCAAAGGTTTCTGGATCTAAGTCTAACAGCCCAGGGCCAAACTAAAAGTATATAGGCCTGTTTTCAGATCAAGAGTTTTCTTTAATGTCTTGCAAATACAGCGAAATCCGCAAATTAGACAGTCAGTCTTTGCTGCAAAATTTTCTTTTTGGCAGCAAAGGGTTAATGATATTGATGCATTATCTCTACCTCTCTTCTTGAAATGCAAGCCGCCGCAATGTAAACATTTTAAGTTTATTGGTTCGCAAGGAGCTCCACGACGATCTAGTGATACTGCTCTGCACCCATCAAACGCATCGGGTGTGTGATACCAGCAGTTACGTTCGTAATTCCTCCGTCCAGTCATGTGCGTCTTCTTATAACTAACTGAACCAATTATGAAATCATAAATTGGCTGAAGTTAATAAAATCACAAAAGTACTATGCTGAAATGTATTGATATACCGTAAATTACATTGTAAGACGATAAACTGGTAACTGAACCGAATAAAGCAATTAAAACAACTCTTCTGTGGTAATCAAGGCCAATATTATTACCTTAAAAACGATAATAAACAAACTAAAACTGTTGAAAACAATTTCTTGTCGCGTCCCAGAGAACCCAAAGCAGCTGTAAAAATAAAAAATCGCTCTTTTCGACAAATAAATTGTAAGTGCTACAATCTGTGATTTACCAGTAGAATTATTTCAGAGCATGATCATATTTCGGTTGTAAACATAGTAATCTTAACTTTGTCAAACGTCGATGGATAGAGCTTCTGTTCCAAAACTTTAGCCCTTTACTGTACTTTAGTGGCGCCCTTTTTTTAAAATTCTGAGACGTATTGACAAATTTACATAAAAATCCATTTAACGTTAAGGGATACCTCAAACGTTAAAATCCGTCCAGCCGTTATTGAGGTTGGACTGTGAAAAGAAAACCGCTTGCGTATTAAATATACGCAAGAAGAACCTATTTCACTAGTCTCGTGGTAAAAGTTAAAGGTGCAGTATGATAGACGTTAATTTAATTTATTCATTCCGTACATAATGAATTAATTTCTTTTGTGAAATTTCAAAACAAGACACGAATTAACGCAAAGTACACAAGTTGTAAAACAATGCTATTTAAATTTGTCAAGTAAAATTATTAACACTTCGACAACCATTTAATTATTTGGGTTGTTATAGGATGAGTAAGTTATGTAACTTACATTGAAAAAATGAACTAAAACTTCTAAAATATTCAGGTGATTTTCAGCATAAAGGATTTCATAGCCGCTACAAATATTTATACTAGGTTTAAAATATCTACCTAGGTAGATCAGCATTTCCAGGTAAAGTATAACATAAAAGGTATAAATATATAGGCAATAGCAGTTTATTTAAGAATTAAATACGAGAAGTCGCCCCTGGTTTTTATTTTCCTCCCCGCGAGCGGCCACACTGCATGGAAGCAGTGATGCTCCCGGCCAAGGACGGGCACATGCGGTTCTCGCTCCTCCTGCGCTGTTCCGCCGCGCGTACATCCTCCCCATTAGGTCAAATGAAGCAGTTTGCCATTTCTGCGCTATGCACCAGTTGGGCGATTCGGAGCTATACCACAGTTTTCGATTTCGGTCTAATAACTTTCGGCGCTATGCAACAAATTGTAAAACTTTCGGAGCTATAAAACAATCTTACAATTCGGTGCTATGAAGCACTTTTATATTTTTCATTCGGCGCTATGCATCATTTGTACTTTCGGAGCTATGACGCAAAATACACTTTCGGTGCTATGAGATTCGGTGCTATGATACCGCACCAAGAGAACATGTCCCGGGCTTGCATCGGGTTTTTCCTCACTTCTACCACTCCTGTTAGGAAACTGAATTTGTTAACTGCAAGAACACTATAAAACTGCATTCCGAACCTCACTTTATAGGTTCTAGGTTCCAGAGCCCTGCCTAATGAGCCAAGGCTCACTTTGGATGCAGCTGGGGATATTCGATTCAAATCTATACAAATTATATTAATAAAAAAATTGATTTTTGTAATTCAATGTTAAAGAAATGCGTGTTTTTTAATTTTTGTTTCGCTTACATAAAGTGAGGTGTGTCATAGCTTGTTTTGATTTTTTGTAGAAATAATCTTAATCAGTGAGTAATTAATGTCCATTAATTGACGGACTTTTCTATAGAAAGCAGTTTTAGTTTGAAAATAATTTTATTTTAGAACATATATTTTAAAAATATATGTTGTGAAAGCTTTACCTCCCTTACAGGCTTAAGTAGTAGGAACACATTAACTGAATGTTAGTGAGTCGGTGGCGCAGTTGGTAGCGCACTCGGCCCCGGTTCTGTGGCGGCAGCATCGCAGGATCGAGTCCCGATGATGTCGCATGCTTTTAGCAGTACTGTTCATCATCGTACTGTATACCGACTCACTCCTTGGTTTGCTTTATGAGTTCCACAAACAGGCCTGAGGCCCATGTGGGGGGGGGGGGGCACATGCAAGGTAAAAAAAGACCGCCACCCTCTTTTTTAGCGAATTTCCCCTATAGGGAAGAAGCTGTTACCGTAGTACTCATGGTAAGACCTAAGGCCCAGACCATGATATTTTTTCGTTTTGGGGTCCCCAGAAGCAAAAAACATCATTCGTTCGAATTTATATATATATATATATATATATAAATCAATAAAATAAAAATACCAACTCACATTAATATATATATATATATATATATATATATATATATATATATATATGTCTGTTAACACGATAGCGCCCGTAAATATGGTCCGATCTTAATGAAATTTGGTACAGACTTGTAAGGTGGCAATCGCTCGGACGAGTTCGTGAACCAGCCCAATCGGACCACCGTAAGGGGGGGTTAAAAGGGGATAAACCCCCCCAAAAATGGGATTTTTGAGTTTTTTACATATAAAAATAAAATTTATCGAATTTTTGTTGGCACCATTGAATTTAGCTCAAAAAAACAAACAATTTAGTATTTTGAATCACTGCTCTATGTCCATTGGTTACCGAGATATTGAAAGTGGTAAACACAGTACGGTGTCCCAATTTTAAACTTATGGGAAATAAGTCAAATTCTATATCTCGCTTATTTATCAACATATCTGGATAAAACTTAGTTTGTGGCTTCATCTAGATGAGATCTAATGCTTAATAGTCTTAAATCACCAATATTTCCAATATTTCCTTTCACCAATATTTCCAGGCAGCAAACCTGCATACTCAGTCCCCATGTTATTCTTATGGAGCTTACAAAAACATGACAAATCTCACTATGTTGGCTTGAACTATACGTTCTTTTGCATTTGAAATTAGCTGAGTATGCAGGTCTGCTGCAATGGGGGTATTTTAAAAAAAGAAAGAAGAACTGATCCAGGCCTATACACTACAATGAACATTCAGCATCAATGATAAAGTATTATGGCATTTTTTTTATTTAATGTTCTTTTTGCCTTTCCTACTGCAACTGTCTACACATTTATTTGTGACAGACAGGTCACAAATTGAGAAAGAGCCAACCAAGTTCAAACAAAAGTTTGACTTCATTTTATTTAAACTGACAAGTTATCTGGGACAATATAAAGGATACCGTTTGAACTTCATTTTATTTAAACTGACAAGTTATCTGGGACAATATAAAGTATACCTAATATAAAATGAGAAAACATATGTAAAATAATTATAATTTTATCTAAAAGAGTTTTTAAAACACTATTTCTTTTATAGAGGACTTAGGCTACAATGTGTGAGTGGCAGAGTGGTTGCTTTGTAACTCATGGATTGGCCCTAAGCAAAAACAAGAGACATGTTTTTAAAGGTTCGATTTTTTGAAAAGTTGCCTTTGATAAGTTTGTAATAATAATTCTGGCAAATTAATCACCTAATCATTGCAGGGAACAAAGCTACAGTAAAGCACCTTACTTTACTTAATATTATTACAGTTAATCTAAATATAATTAAAAATAAGCAGCCACGACTGCATCTGGTCTTGAATAAGAATTTATAATTGATAAAAAGTTTTAGGATTAAGTTGTTTTTGGTTTATATACAGCAAAATCCTCTGACCAATTTGTGATTGTATATAAAATAGTTAAAAAATGCTAATAAAGCCCAGTAAAGCTTGTTGAATTAGGACCTAAATTGCATACAATTTATTAGAACATACACCATTATAAAGCTGTGAATTTATTTTGATGTTAATCTTGTAGCCTCAAAAGAATTATCAAAGTAAAACATCGTTAAAGGAAATTGTTCTTGAGCACTCCTTCTCCTTAATCGCCATACCTGATAAAGAAAGTTTTGATGTTGAATGAAGCAAATTGGTAAACGAAATGTAAACAAAAATATTTAGGGAGGAATAGGAAACATTTTATTTTGCGCGAAATTTAAAATAAGATTCATCAAAGAGAGTTGAGGAACTACTCGGCTGAGGAATGAGGTTCCTCTGTAAAAGGTGGGGGTCTTTATATATGAATGAAATGCAGTTTTGCAAAAGAGAGAGCAAAGTAACACCACATTAAAAGAAATTGCTGTTGAATATTTTCTTCACCATCACCAACCAAAGTAAAGTAATTTTCAATTTTAATTGTAACTTCTAAAAGACCGAGAAATTAATCTGAAATTCAAAGAAAATAGGGCTAAAACAATAGTTAAACGATATAATAAATAAAATAGTCTAAAACGAATAGCAATAGTTAAACTGACGTTAGTCATAAAAGCTGTCAAAGTGGGTCAATTACTTTAATACACAAACAATAGTTAAAAGATTCAACATCTTGTAGCTCGTTGAAGAAAGGTCACATTTAAAGGATATTTGTTCAAATATCATTACTGTTAAAGTATTAGGTATTGTGTTTTGTAGTAAGTTTTTGGGCTTTATCAAAATTTGTCAAAAATTATTTTATTTTGGCTAGTCTTTACTATGATTGGGGAGATGGACGGGCTAATATCCTGATGTCAGAGCGTCGCCCTGTATTAGCATTTAAATGAAACACATCAGAGGAGGGAGTCATATCTGAATAAAAGCCAGCTAATAATAAATACAATTTATTTTACGATTAAATTTTGTCAACGTAGGTTCAACAACTGTTTATATACTATAGGAACTTCTATAAACATTTTAACTGTTGTTGACTGATTATAGGCCAGTAAATTTAAACATCGAACCTCGCAAACGCGCATCATATTCTGATTTTTTTTATATTTTGTTAGCGTCCCTTTCAAGTACTCGTATGTTAAGGAAAGAAAGACTTGTTTAAACTTGTAATTTTGTACCCAATGAAACCATTTTAAATTTTAATCTACTGTATGTAAAAAATAACATAATGTTATTGTAAATTATGAAATCATGAAACAAGGAATCATACGACACCTTTATTGCTCCCTTGAATACTTTTTTACAAAAGCGATTGTAATGATAGGCTAAGACAGCATACAGAATCATTCGAAACTGAATATATTTGCGGGGTGGTGTTAAGTCGGAAAAAAAACGGTCGCAGTTACTATGCACATGTTCGTTCCTACCCTCCTCTTATTACCCTCTTGTCCCTCTTGCTTTATTTACTAGCGCCTAAGTTCTGATTGAAAAACGTAAGTGCAGAACTAAACAAAAATTTTTGTTGTCCTATCAATCCCATAGTAGTTTGTCGGTTTTCTTTTCAACACGTGCTGAAGTAGAATATGAAATATGAACTAAAGCTCTGGACAGCCTTACTGGCGGGTGAGTGAGTGCGCTGTTGTCGTAAGTGTTTATTATCTGCAATGTTTTGGTAATAAATCACATGATCATTTGTTTTTGTAGAGGTACTTTGTACAAGAAAATATTTTGCTGCAACCGCAAGTGCAACTAATGTTAAATGCTTGCAAGCTCAACACAATTCATGAAGTAAGACGACAAATGTGCGGAAACACATTCTTAAATGTTAAAAAATCATTTAAGATGAAAGTTTGCCAAACTAAAAGACCAGGTGATGCATTGCGCAAATATTTTCCTGAAATTTTAATTGCGTAAGAAATCTCTCGGTGAAATATTACAGAGCATTCTTTTGTAGTGTAAATGAGGTGAAACGTAAACAAATTTTTGACAGTTCTACCAAAACATGTGTTTATTTAGCAGACACTTTGGGAGATTACAATTTTCACCACCCGCCAGTAAGGCTGTCCAGAGCTATACATTATCAACCCTGAGTTTATTAGCCTATGTAACAGAATTGCACTGAAAAATAAGTGCCAATATTACAGTTTAATCTTTTCAATGTGGGCAATATATACATTAAGGAGCTGTGTAACTAAAATTCATCGTCCTAGGCAGGGGTAGACACCTGATTACAAAATAATATATCTCTACCATTTGGGTTTATAAAAATAACCTAATAACCCAAATTAAAAGCAGCCAAGATTAATTATTGTGTTCGGTCATTTTTGTGACAATTACTATGTTTATTTTGTAAACTATTGATTGTTATTGTTAAAGGTCGTATCAAATGACGTGGCCCTGCCCGCCCACAGGGCAAAGTTAATGTTAGCACTGGGCTTACGCGGTCAGCCTGGTCATGTCATTTGAGGCAATCTTTATGTTACAATAGTTAAATTACAATTATTGTACCAATTAATATGAGTTCCAAGGCTGCATTAAAGACCGGCCTTACAGTGGCGAATAGCTCAGCTTTGCAATGCAGTGAGCTGTGGCGTGGCTGCTAAATGGACCAGGCTTTGGCCCAAATCTCCTCACACAGAGTACAGATTTAAGTGTCTGGCCATAAAAAGCAAAAGCAACAAAGAAATAGCCCTGTTCACCTTACAGAGTGGGTTTCAATGTTGAACAATTTTCACATTATTTTGGCGGATTTAAAATGTTTGGTCGCCATCTCGGATCCACCAGTTTTAAATGAGCTATGTTATTGCAAATGTAAAGGTGGTGTTGAGACCCATTATTTTCAATTTTTTCTTTTTGAATCAAATCCCATAATCTATTTATTATCTTTTTTTTTGGATCTTGTCATTTGTTTATTTATAATCTCAAAAAATGGACGAAAATGGGCAACCACTCAAAATGAAGTACTTACTACCCAACAATACTTTGTTTGAAATTCATTGTTGGTGATGAGAATTTTATGCTTTGATTTTGATTTTTGCAGACATTTGCCATTTGCAAATGTCAACTGGTCGTGAAACTCGTCTTTACTAATCAGTGATGGCAAATGTCGGCAAAATCAATATCATAAATACCCAACAATGTTTGGGGGTACCTAGTCTAATATTAATATTTTGACAAATGTGGAAAAATATCAAGGGGAGGGGGGCATTTAAAACTCAGCCCGTACAATATTATGCTGGATGTAATAAAAAAATTTAGAATGACCAACATTAATGATTTTTTTTTAAATCGAACAACAACAATTTCAAACATCTTTACACCTTCTTTTAGTTAATCAAAAGTGATATTTAATCTCCTTTGATATTTAAAACAATATCTTTGGTCATATTTACTACATAGCTTACTAAAAATAAAAAGTAAAGTTAATGAGTTTAATTAATTTAAACCAACTAGGCTAATAAAATTCCTAAAAATATGAGGATCGGGAATATATTATAAATTGTTTTATAAGTGTGGTAAGAATAATATAATGTTTCATTAAATATCTTAATAAAATATTTAATGAAAGACTATAGTTGAAGGAATAATATTTACTTAACAATAATACTGTAGCTATTAAAACATTAAATAAGTGCAAAATGCCAAAAAATGTAAAGGAGCCTCATTAATAAACTTTCAGAAGATGGCGGCGAATTTACTGCCAGAAATTCTATGAACTGCTTACATAAGCTATCGGTAAACGAGGGATGTATATGTGCAGGTGGAATGTTAAACAAGATTATCAGTTTGTGTTCATGTTATTGGGACTTGAGACTAGTCAGTACAGTATCCTAATAACGATATACGATTTGAATACTGTTTTAATAATATAATACAGCATTAAAAAATAGCTAGCTAACAAATGATTACTACAAGATTAATAAAAAATAGTGAGATTTGTAGTACAATTAGGATTGAACTCGTAGCACTAACACACGTTATACAACTTCTTTATATTTAAAAAAGTCTATTCAGGAAAAGAGTAATCTTAAAAACTAAATAAATATAGTTTTAGTTTTGTTACAGTACTGGCATTAAACTGAGAAAACTATCTAAGAAGTGTTTTTTTCTATAAGTACAAAATAAATTTCAGATAAAAAAACACTGATTAAGTTTATATTAAATCATATTAAATTTGTCTATAGGCTTCAAAGTCCATCAAAAATGTTCCTGGATTATTAAAAACTAGTGGCTTATAACAAGGGAAACTTTAGATTAAAACATTTATTCTTTAATATAGTACAAAATTTCTCTTAGTATACTGGGTTTTAGATCAACTATATGTTAATATCTAGCACATGGTTTAGAATTTTACGTTATCTATCATTTCCTAGTAAACTTCAAGCAATTCCTGTATTTGTCCCGAGTCCCTGGAATCAAGACCTTCAATTTTGAGCTCACTCCTCTCATCCAACAACCCACGATTTCTGCACAAAACCCCCAGCTTCGCCCGCTGAAAGGATAACTTATTTTAATTAAATCATATTATGCCATGTTCAATGTTTAGGAATAATTAACAAATGGACTGATTAGGGTTATGGGCCATGGGCGTGTAAAATGGGGGTAGGGCGTGGGCATTACACCCTGAAGGTGCAGCTGGTAATTCCACCCTAAATTGAAATGAGAAGGTGTAAAGTTTCCTCTAGAAATGTTTCCCTCATAATTTACAAATGTTATGAATTAGCTTCCTCCAATTTGTCAATACATGCCAAACATAAGTAATAACTCGAGATACTATATAAAACAAAAACAATATGCTAAGGGCGGGTTTTCGACTTAACATCAATCTGAATTTAGCACGTTTATGAAAATAGACCGAAAACTGTAAGAAAAAGTAGGTGGTTAATTCCTTGACCAGAAACCTCGTTCCCAAACGTTTCTTATTCACACTGAAGATCGGGCCACTCAGCTATCGATAAGGTAAAATTATTTTAGTATTAGTATATTTTTTGGAATTTAAATCACCATCACCTAAGCAAATCCTCCTAAAATTTTAATTTTGGAAAATCCGTTTTTGGTGGTTATACATATACTCGAAATGGAATGTCCATACAAAGTTTTAAGATTATAGTTTGTGTACTTATTTAATTATTAGACGAACAATCCATTTAAAAAAAGTGGGAATACAACTAGTAGATCGGACGGGTCGTACAATGCAAGAAGCTTCAGTGGCTTTTCACAAATATACAATAAATGGCCGTAATTTGAACATTTTATTATTTCAGTAGATTGGACCTCGTACCTTTTCTATCTCCTTAAAATATTTTATAGGCCTCCCATCCATAGTATGGAAAACTGAAAACGCTGCCATTTTCAATTTTATAATATACTCTATTTTAGCCGCCTAAGATAGAATATTAAAAACCTTAGTTCGCCTCTAAAGTCTATAACTGTGCCAAGTTTCATAGCCCAAAGACTTGTAGCTTTTGAGAAAATAAGCTTTGAAAAAATGGCAATCAATGTTTAAACAAACAATTGTTTAAACAATTCTTTGTTTAAACCAAACAATGTTTAAACAAAGAATTGTTCTCTATCAGTATTTCCAGTTAAATTGTAAAACCAATGACTCAATTCCAATTTTACATTTTCCGGCCGTCTTGCATTTATATAGAGACCTTTGATGTGTAAGGTATGGTTGTGAGAGGAATAAAAGGCAAAACCACTGCGAAATTCTGTCAAATGACGGGTTTAAAAAACATTCTTCGGGACTTATCGTAAAACAAAGAGTTTCTATTATTCTGAGTGAGATAACATTTAGATGGGAATTTATGATTTTAGCAGGAAGAAAGGAATATACAGTAATCAAAGAGAAAAGTTGGCAATCTTTATATTTTTATGTTTTTGAGTAACAACAATAAAAATTATACATTTTTTGTTTTTATGATCTGAGTATTATCAAGAACTAAAAAACAAAACTAACTACAAAATATTTTAAAGTTAAATAATGTTGTAATTTAATATAATATAATATGATGACATCATCACTGATGTTACACCACCACCAAAAATCACCTGTTGTTACTTGTATCATGGTCTATATACATTATATACTATATACTATATAGTATATAGTATATAATTATATAAAAACTATATACTATATATTAATTCTGTAAGCGATTTTTAAAAATCAAAATTGTAAGTTTGACAGCTCGCAGGATGATGGGAGAGGCCTCAAATTAAAGGTCTTGGTCCCAGGAGGTCGGGAAAAATAGCAGATTATGTCCACATCTACCAGAAAATGAGAAATAAAGAAAAATATCTTTCCATTTAAAGTGCATTGGGATTGAAAAACGTCTGATTTGTTTACATTAAACATGTGGTGATGCTCGATTCAAAGCCATATGCTAGATGTTGACAAATAGTTTTTTTTTTTCAAAAGGCAGCTAAACATGCACGTTTAATGTACTATAAGAAAGAAATATTTTAACTTTAAGATTTTCCGATTATGTTATTAGGGGATTGAGTATATACATAATTTAAAGTTATAAAGTGTTAAGTTCGTTTGTTTTATTTACGTTATACGGTTATGGATTATAACAAATTACGGTTTTTTTACTTTTAAATTTCCCGTTTTTATAATTTAGGGGCTTCTAACCTTATCACCATTTAAAAAGGAAGGGGAATTAAATACGTCTGTTTTGTTTACATTATATCATGTGGTAGTAGCTGATGGTATGTGGAGCTTGGAGTCGTCAACGGGAGCAGACCATTATTTTCTGATTTCATCCTTACCTATTTGCCTATTTGAAAAAATTTAGCCTCAATCGGAGGTGTCCATAATAAGTACCCTTTGTCTTTAACGGTCCATATTTTCCGTTGAACATATTGCTACACACGGCATTTCTTTACAGTTTTGTATTGAAATGTCGATTTTCCTTGTGACTTAAATTAAGTGCTGCAATCTGTGGTTAACCTTAAGAACTTTTTCAAACTATATGCCCATTTGTTTACTTAAAAACAAAGCGAACTGATTTTTTTCAAGATTGTCGAATAGCGCCACTGTTCCAAAAAACTGAGCCCTTTACTATACTGTATTAAGGCCCTTTTTAAAACTCTGATACGTTCTAGCAAATGTAAAAATATCTTTAATATTAGTCTTAAAACGTTTAAATCCGCCAAACTTTGACTGATTTGTGAGTGTGAAGGAGACATTAAATACTGTATTCAACATTTGCATTTCATTTTTAGGGGTTTTACCCCTACCAGCCACTAGTCATATAATTCATTTCGTAAGGCAATTCTTTGCGTCAAGATTGTGGGCGTCTGGAAATCGTAGAAAAATGGGAGAGAGCTCAAATTGAAGGACTCTATTCCGTGATGGCGGGGAAAATATTGAAACTGTTTGAAATTCAGAAGAAAACTTGGATTAACGTAATAAAATATCTGCCAATTAAAAAACATTGGTATCTAAAAACGTCTGTTTTATTTATACAGGGTGTTCCATGAGTAAAGTGCCAAACTCCAGGAATAGGTTATGGGGGTCAAAATAAAGAGAAAATGAAGGATAAAGTTTTTTTTTCAAAAATGCTTCGTTTACAAGATATCCGCCATTTTGTATTTTTACAAAATATTTTTTATCCCCGAAGTTTTTTAATTGATTTTTTTTGAAACTCAATATGCACCTGTATCTAGTCAAGGTTAGTTTATGAAGACATAATCAGCTTGATAGAATAGTAAATTTCAAAATGGCGGCCGTTTAAAGTCTTTAAATAGAAATACCGAAAAAAAACAGTACATTTAAAAAAATGTAAAGTTTAATAATATTTAGTAAATTTTTTTTCCAATCTAACGATACCAAAATTATGAAAATCGGTAAATAAATAACTGAGTTATGGTCGAATTTATTTACCAAGGCAGCGTAATTTGTTCATTTCAGCGTTTGGCTTGGGGCAACAATGCGGACTATTTTGCTACAAAATATGCTGCCTCGTAAGCTAAATTCGATCATAACTCAGTTGTTTATTAAACCGATTTTAATAAATTTGTTCTCATTAGATGGGTAATTAAACTGTCTAAAAATTGTTATTATTAATATTCTTTTGTAAAACATACTGTTTTTTCGTTATTTCAATTTAAAGATTTTAAATGGCCGCCATTTCGAAACTAACGATTGGATCATGCTAATTATTTTTTTCATAAGCTAACCTTGAATATATACAGACACAAGCAGAGTTTCAAAATAATCCACTTAAAATCCTCGGAGACAAAAAATACAAAATGGCGGATATCTGGTGAACAAAGCGTTTTTGAAAAATAATTTTTTTCTATGTTTTCTCTTTATTTTGACCCATCAACCGATTCCCGGAGTTTGGCACTTTACTTATTGGACACCCTGTATAAAACCTGTGTTGCTGCTGATACTTGATTGAAAACCGGGAACGGGACGACTGCTACTAATTTTTGGTCTCTCTGTCCATGGCACTACTGCTCCGATCATTAGAGCGGATTAATTAGGGTCAACTCGCTTGGTTCGAAATGGCACTACTGCTCCAACCGCCCGGACAGGTAGTCGCGGTACATCGAGGGAAATCGGGAATTTAAATTCCCCGTCACTTTTGCTTGACTGTTATGCCTCCTATAAACTCAGAAACACTTTTATAGTATCGAATGTCTTTCAAATATAATTGTTTTATTTTTTAATAATTATTATTTTTTATATATTATCATGACTATGCAAAAACGTATACTCTTCAAAATACTCGATTCGAAAAAAAACTCGGGAACCCACGAGTATTTTCAAAAACTTGACGACTTCACTACTCGCACACCCCTATTACAAACAAAAGGATATTCAATCCGAAATTTTAGGTTTGGGGATCGGAAAAAGACATTAATTCGAAAAAATGCAAATTCATTTAATTATTCTATTTGCTGTCCTTCAAAACAAAAACGCCCAGTTTTAACACCTTTTTATTGTAAACAGCCAAGCGCCAACATGCTCCTCAAGAGGTATAATAACTTTCCTAATTCTGTTAGATCTCCTAAGATCAAGTTCATTAAGCAGCATAGCAGAGGGTCCGCGGGGACAATATAATTCCCGTTTTCCCGTTGTCTGGCTACCTGGCGTCGACTACCTGTCCGGGCGGTAGGAGCAGTAGTGCCATCTCGAACCAAGCAAGTTGACCCTCGTTAATCCCCTCTAATGATAGGAGCAGTCGTGCCATGGCCAGAGAGGCCAAAAATTAGTAGCAGTAGTGCCACAGCCTGAAAACCATGTGCTAGATATTATCATATGGCGGATCTAAAAGCCAGTTTACTATGAAAATATGTTGTACTATAATAAAGAAGAATTGGTTTTATTAAAACTTTCCCTCATTATGATTAAGGACTTTTGGCCCTATCGAGCCACTAGTTATTCAATATTTCTGTTACAAATAGTTAAGATGGAATGATCTTGTCAGGCATAAAAATAAATCCCACAAAATATAACTCGTGCTGCTTTAATTTGCTTTTAACCCTCCGTCAGTGACACACGGAGTTTTCCTCCAGGCGCTTTTATTTTTATAAAAAACTATGCGTTTTTACCGGTTGGCAGTCGCAGGAGTAACTGTACCTCACACGCCTCTTTCTAGGAATCTTTTCGACCTCATTTCACTCTCCCAACCCTCCCTTCGTACCCCTTCTATTCAGTTGAAACCCAAGAGTCATGTAACGTGGATGCCAAGTTCTTAATTTGTAGGGAGCATACTGCACCTGATTTTTGTATAAAATGTGCAAATAAGGATGATAACATGGAGATCAGTGGCAATAATGATGTATATACACTCTGTACCCACTATTTGTACCAGTTACTATATTTGGATTCGAAAATATAGATTTCGAATACAAGTGACAAGTAACACATTTTACATACCTATAGGATTTCAAAAATATGTCAAGTAAGTTTTTTATTGCTTAATATTGATTATACTAGGGTTTCATGTAACCTTTTTACAATATATGTATAAAACTACACTGTTTGTCTATTAGTTCAACACCCGGAGAAAAACTCCTTGAGTCACCATTCGTGTTTTAAAATCAAAGTCACCTACCAAGGGTTAAACTGCAGTAAATAATGGCAAAAATGCTTTCCAGTAATCGAAAAAAATTATTTATCAGTCAATTTTAAAAACATAGGTAAAGTCACTGTACACAAAAATAATGCTATATTTTTTTACTTACTGGTATTAAAAATCAAAACATTATTCAAATTCTTTATTTTCATACAAAAAAGTTGTAAAGTGTTATAAAAATTGTTCAACTACTCCCAAAACCATTTAAAAATTCAGTCTCACAATACCACCAGTAGATAAAATGTTCACAAAAACTTGAGTTTAATTTAAGGATTCTTTTGGAGACAAAAGATTCCCCATAATATAATATTATTTCTCGGGGCAGAAGGACTTAAATTTGTGGTTTAGCCAAATGGAGTATATATTAGATGAGTTCAGGTTGCTTATTTTCAAGTTTTGTCCAAAATAAACACTGAATCTCACATTACAGTTATGATAATGTTTGTTGATTGAAATAGACTGTTTTTACAATTTAATTTTCCTGGTAGTTTGCATTAGTAAACTTTTTGTTTGGAATCATAGAGTAAAACGTCAACCTTACATTAAAAAATACCGTAAAATTATTATTCCACACGTTTGACATTTATGTAATAAGCCGCTACTGCAGAATTACGTGATTAGTTATTTAACAGCTCATTACCTAAGCATCATCCCGAAAAAATCTTGTGAATGCCTGAATCCGTTAACTCCAAGAATTTTATTGTCTACAAATGGTTTTATCAATTATATTAAGTGAATAAACGTATCTTTGAATTATAACAAAAACATGTTATCAAATTTTAAAGAAGTAATTTTTTTATGAAAAACCCAAGCCATAATGTGTTATTAGTTTTCTGCAAAGTCCATGTAAATTTCCATTTACCGTTCAGCCTGAAAGCAACCGAGAAAGAGCACTAAACTGTTTCAATATGAAACATTTAGTCTGCTTTCAGAAGTCGTGCACGCCTTGACACAAAGCGAGACGACACATGAAGAGACGACACTTTACACAGTGTATTCATGGTCGGGTGGGAGGACGGGGAGGTTGGTGAAAGGGCCCTTCATTAAATACGATATTCATCTGATGGGGCGACTCGTTGTGGGATGTAGCAAATAATTTTGATATTTTCCTTCCTGTATTGCAATTCTAAAAATAAGTAGAGCCGATAGTAGAAAAGATTTTTCAATGTAAAATCCAATTAGATTTGCAATAACTAAAAATCAAAACTAAACACTAAGTTTAGATTGTTTATGATTCCTGACAAGTTGATGTTAAGTTGTATAGAAAAGTTCCCTTAAAAAACTAGTAGGAGGAAGTGCCTTTAAACCTACTGATAACCAATTTATTTGCTTTGACTTCCTTTCCTCTCTTTTTCCTATTCTATTCCCACGGATGTATCTTTATTTGACACTAACTGACGTACCCCTTCTTCGCACGCTAGATGAATGGTAGAAAATCAACCCATGAAAATCAAATAAAAATAACAAAAATCCCAAAATTAGTACAAAATATAATATATTTTGTAATAAAATATTAATACAATAAAAAATATAAGTATTATATGGTATATATATTATATTGTACAGGGTTTTTTTTAACGCAACCCAAAACTTGATTTTATCAATGAAGGATTATTTCCCCCAGAGATCCTCCAATTTGATCCCACTATATTATTTTCTTTGGGGATACATGAAAAGTAAGGCCTACAAAACAATTCACAGGATATTCAGCACTTCAAAACAAACATAAAAAATTTAATGCCAGAAATTCAAAGAGGTACCTTACAAGACGTGTTCGGGAATTTGATGGAGAGAGCACAGCTTTATATAAACGCCGATGGTGGATTGTTTGAACACATAAAGTAAACTAAATGTGATCAAACTTAAATATAGGTTGTATTAAATGTAAATATCAACAAAACAATACTCATTTCATATTTTTATGTGCATTATTCAATCTTAAAAATGGGTTGCGTTAAAAAAAACACCTTATATTAAATATAATATAATACTAGCTGACCCGACAGACGTTGTCCTGTCATGTTTATGAATACTTTTTTTTAACTTGAATACATATCAAAATAGTCATATCAACAACATAGATTTTATTCTAAAGATTTTTAATATATATAACATTGTTAGTTTTGTTTTCTGGTGAAAAAATTATTTTTTTCAGTGTTCTGACACGGGAATAGGCGGCCATGTGAAAATCATGGATATTCAAGGTTGTTTCCACAAATATTCAACGATTGCCCATTTAATGCGGACATTGTAAATGCAAGCTGCTGGAAATTGTTGCCACTTTAAGTCAAAGGGCGTATCGTTTGGAATCATTTGGATACATGGAATAAAAACGTCTTCACCAGACGTTCGCAGTTTCCTTGCGAAATCGTTGCCTCAATTATGTTGTTCATTAATTTTTTCACCGTCAGCTGAGTGCCGTTACAAATACGTAGTGTAGTGAGTTAATGCTCCGGAACACAATAATTACTGAACCGACTTTTAGCTGAATGGATATTCTTCATTATATTGGCTGATATCACATAATCGATTTCATTCAGTCTTATCCTCTCAACCACCAAATAAGGATGTGTGCGTGTAGAAACCCGCGTTTTTGCCATTCTACTGAATACATCCAACAATGCGCCTCGCCGAACACGCAATGCTTAACAATAAAATCCACGAGTAACTTTGATTTTCTTTTAAAAACTCTTGTAGTAATATGGCAATAAATGGGAGATTGGCCAGGAAATAATTCTTGTAGAATTTTTGACCAATTTGAATTGCACGTGAACGTAATAAACAAATCTGGTGTACCATAATGACGTACATCAAACTTAGCATCCTGAGCATACTTATGCATGTGTCGCGGATTTCCGACGTATGTAAAAGAAAGAATAGTCACTCTGCCGTCATTAAATGTATTTCCATTAGTATTGGTAGCATCCTGAAGATGTACGTATTCCACGGAACGGAGTTATGCCTGGTTCAACCTGATATACCAATGGTGTCAATTGTAGTTGGCCACTGGTGCAGCACATAGGTACAGAGGCTTCATTTTTAAACCTAAAATCATTGCAACTGCTGACACACAATGTTCTTTGAGCCAACATCAACTATTAGCAATAAACTGTAATCGATTGTCGAGTTATACTTGAATGCAGCTCAATGAGGACTGAATTCAAGATCTCCTCGTTTATGGTTTAGATTAAATGAAGCACATTTATCTTCATTTCGAGCCTCGTTTTGCTTATCATTTTGACTTGCCCGAAAGTGTCCTACACTCACAACACTGAGTTCTCTACGGCCCAGGTAGTTGCGTTGAGGGTATCGTGACATTTTCAAGAATCAGAATAATATAAAACAATATTATATTAAACTTAAAATATAGTCATGATTGTGGTGAACTATGAACTCAAACACTTTTCAACCTCTCTGGTCAAATAAAAAACTGCAGTTTTTCAAACACTCATATAAGGCTCACAATATTAATTTTTCTAAAACCAAACAAAACTATGAAGATTTGTCTTCATTTCTGTACATCCTAAAAGGTTAGTTAGATAAAAAGGTAGATTCACGTCTCATGTAATCAGAACTCTCCAAATACAAAAATCAACTTTAGATTAGACTTTTTAGTTTCACAAAATCCTTGAACTACAAAAGTAAATAATCCAAGTGTAAATAAATAAACACATATTTCAAATTCACATTTATTTACATGTCAACATAATGGTTATGATTTGAAATAGATCTCAAGTTACTCCACAGAATGCATACATGGTCAAGTAACCTTATAGGCCAGTAGGACAGAGCCCTAAGGTCGAATTAAAAATTTTATTTCACACATACCTTGTCCTAAAAAATACGAAAAAAACAAAAAAAGAATTATCCACTTTGGTGCATAAATAAAAAAGTTATTGAGTTACAAAGAAACAGGATTGTTTTTATTTATTTAGGTAAGATTAACATTGGAACAACGTACTGTGTTTACCACTCATTGAATTGATTTTTATTTATATAGGAGATTGTATTTCAAATATATATATGTAATATTGTATTATATATATACTATAAGACTATAAGTAAAAAGCCTGTGGGGCAAAGCCAGAGGGGATTTTAAGAACGTGAATTTGCCTATATTGTGTTGGCAAGGTTCAAGATCTACTTTAATGAAAAATTTCACCCCGGGTCGCTTCGGGAGTTTGCCTTTACCCTGCACAAGAAATAGGCACACAGAAAGTACATCTTCTTTATTATTGTATTTCATTTTAAACAATTCAAAATCTGCCTTGTAAAGATTAAGCTAATTGGACAAACTTTCTTGTATCATTTGTTTTGAAGTTGTATTATGAATTTAACTCAAACCTGAATATAAAGATTCCTTAATGAACAAAGTATATAAGTATAGGTTTCTTACAGTTTTCTATTAGAGGGCTTAAAAATAAGTAATCTTGTGATATTTTTTATCCTCATGTAATTCTTCGTTAATATCACAATTCTTTGCATAGTGTGTGCTTTGAATTACACAACATAATAATCAGATAATATTTAATGAGCAAGAATGTAAGAACCATTTCTCATGAATTATAAAAAGAAATTCATTTCAGGGGAAATTTGTGTAACACATGTAAGTGGGATTTGTTCACCGTTAATCTTCCTTTAACACATCAAGCATTTACCTCTAAAAGCTCTTTTTTAACAAAATGTCAGTGTCTTTTATTTTTAAGGGTATTTTTTTTGTTGATTTGAAAAATAAGTTTTCACCACACTACGACGAAATCACCTGTTTTACAAATGTCAAACGCGGACCGAAACACACTGTTTGCCGCCACAGGACCGAAAACGTTGGGGGCCCAAGGGCCAAAAGTCAGCTGATCGTTTATATTTGTTTGAAACAACGTCAGAACATCACATAATTATACAGCATTCAATAGGTTCCAAAGACAGGATAGTTGCGATCATATGATTTTCATAGCTGTGTTTGTTTGAATCATGATAAAGAAGTTGTATCGTCGCTCATAACCTTAAAGTTTTGTTTTCAAGTCAGTCAAATAATAATTTTTTTTCAATTATTAAGGGTATATTTCATTGTGTAGTGTGGTGAAAAATAGCGTTCGCACCTCGGCCGAAAGGGTTTTGCAGCTCTCGATCGTTTCAAATTCTCGACTTCGTCTCGAATTTGAAACACGATCTTGAGCCTGCAAAACCTCATTTTCGGCCCTTGTTGCGAAATATACTATTAAAACATTATTTCTAAGTAGAATTGCATATTGCATAGTTTGCTAAATAGACAAGGAGGCAATTTAAAAAAATACATTATACAATATACAAAATACAAAATATTTATTTTAAAGACTAATCACCCAAGTCAAGCAATTTGAAATCCTAAGATACTAAAATTAAAATTACTTATATCATCAGTACGTTAATTGATAATTAAAAGATAAAAAATAGTTAACAAACTAAATGAAGTTAGGGGAATAATAAGATTTTATTGCTCAACAACAAATAAGCTTTTCTGGAACTTAAAATTGTACTGTATCTATAAAAACTATCTATACCCTTGCTAAAATACTCAATACAATTTTAGCCTTATAAAACCAATCTTTTTTTAAATTTTCAATAAACTCAGCCGTACTTTGGTTATGTAGTTCTTTGGTCTGAAGTAGACCTATTAGTAGTAAATTGTGACCTATGAAACATAACACAAATATATATGAAGGATAGATTGAAACGGTATGTCATACAAACATAAAGAATATATTTTCAATTGATAAATGATTTTCCAAGCTGGAAAAAACTTTCATAGCCAGGGTTTAGATTCCTAAGAATCAATGGTGACATAATGAAGACAAGGAAAATTAAAAAAACATTCAAAGTAAAAGAATGTTATTCTCCATTTCAGTCACTTTTGCAGATTGCAAACAGTAGAAAACAAATGCTTTCTAAATTAAGCTCCACTTTGTTTGAAAGATATAAACCATTTATAGATTTCTGGCACCGTTATCTTTTCATTTACCTTTAATAATTAGAAACGTTTCCTTTATAAAACGTATTGTAATATTTTAAATTAAAACAATAAACTTATGGTAATAAATATATTTTTTTGTTAACTTGATAAAAAGTTATTTAGATTGTTGGGTTTTACAATATTTTCTTAAAATAACTCGACGAAAACTCTTTTTTGAGTATAATATTATTTTTATAAAACAGCTTTTTTATTGCAACATATTATAATGAAATAAATGATTTAGGCCTACTTGTAAAAATACAAGTTGTCATAAATAATAATTTTTTATAATTAAAAAAAGGTATTATGAGAATAACCTGTACATTTTATAAAAATAAAAATAATAAATAAGACAGTTAAATAAAAATAGAACATTTTTTCATCTGGAGTGTCTTTTTACAAAAACTATATTTTAGTTATAGAACTTATTTTTATCTACACTTCACTCAAATTTTATTTTCATAAAACTCAGATTAATTACCGTAATCTTGTTAAAAAAAATAAAAAAGTAAACAAATACAACTGAGTAGTATTGGTCAAATATTCAGAGTAAATATCCAACTGTATTTAATAAAATTGGCAATATTTATAATCGTCTTATAACGTCTAGCAGCTTTATAATGTATTAGGCCTACTACATTACCTAGAAATAACAATTTATCCACTGAAATCGTATTTTTAGGCATATACAATCATGATCCTAAAAAATAATTGTTTAAATGACTAGTTTGAGAACAATGTTTTCCTAACTACATTAATTAATGGCGGGAAGAGCATGAAAACTGCATATCTATTAAGACTATTAAGACTTTCTCCTTGAATAAGAAGTTACACCACAGCAGGGAGAGATAAAGATGACGGAGGGAGGAGGAGGAGTAGGAAATTTAGGGATGGCGTCCCCTTGCAATATTTCCCCGATATTATTTGTTGTCTCAGTCGTCTTATATCTTATGCAAGCAATATCTTGGAGACTATGACTGTACACACTACAAGCTTCCGTTGTCATGTTTAATGAGTAAGTCAGCTTTTTGTATGCTTCATAAAACACAATACAAACAATGCTAATGTAGAAGTGTGAGATTCAGACCATAATTCAGTAGATCTCTAAAAGGTAAGTCTCTGCTTAACACACTGTCTTATGTTTAACTGCAGCTATCCACCTGGATCAATTAAAACAAAGAAAAATATTGGATCAAAGGATATAACATTCACATCTTTGAAGTCCTTTAAGCTCTGAGGGAAATTTGTAAAATCTATTTATAGTGTGCTTCTTCATCCCAAGAAGAGTGTACGTTCAAAGTTTTAGCTTTGCAGGTCTCATAATTCTGGAGGTTCATGTCAACGAAAACCTACTCCTTTATATTTATGGTTTTATATGTATATAACATATCTATAAAATATGTATATAACATATATATAAAATATGTTTATATATTATATATATTTATTTATATACATTTTTTATATTTATATAAAAAAATTATACAATATGTTGTATTTTTCATAAAAAAACCTCTGTGAGAAATATGTTTTACTTGTTTCTCCTATTATCAACGAACTAACTCGTCGATAACATATACTTGGATTCAAGCATAATTTTTCAAGAATAAAAAACCAAAACTCCATGTTTCACTTATGCTCAATGTCATAACTTGAAGACTGCTTTGTATGCTTAAGTTTTTGTGGTGCCTCTAATTTTTTTTTGTACCAGAATAACTTTTTAAGCAATACCAAACTCTAATAGGCCTATTGGTTTATTCCTCGTGTGTTTTTAAGTCAAATTTATATTGACTTTTAAAAAGTTTTTGGAAAAAAGTCATGCAGAGACAGTAAGCAATTAGTGTACCATACACATTTAATTCAGTTTGAATACATATATGGGTTAGGTGGTCCCAGCTAACTACAATATGGGGTAACCTTTATAACTAATTTGAAGTTACTATACAAAATTTATAACTTTAACTTATTAGTTTTTGATTATATAACTACTGTTTATTTATTTGTTTTTTAAGTCAACTTGTAAACAAAGTGAAACGAGTTGATCCACTGTCAAAGATAGAGCCACTGTTCTGAAAATTCAGCCCTACACTACACTTAAGTGCTTTCTTAAATTTCGAGACGAATTGGCAAATCTGCGTAACCTTTAAATACATTTAAATTGACAACTCAAACGTTAAAATCCATCCAGCCGTTTTCATGTTGTGACTCCGAAGGAAACCCCATTGCGTATTAATATATAGATAGATGGAACTTCCTTATCTTTTTTCAACCTTATTTTAATTTCTTTGCCCTTAACCTACTTTAAACCCTCTGTTGTATGATTCTGTAAAAATTCCCTTACACACAAGAAACTTGCAAATAAAAAAGTTTGACAACTTGTCTTAAGGTGTGTTTATTGTAGAATTCAAGTTCTATGCTATTTGATTATGAAGCTTTAATTTGTTCAATACAGTAACCAAATCAGTGTAACTATTTAGGAGTGATAAGGTTAACAACCCGGCTGGTACAGAGCCCACATTGTGTGTTTGCCAAACATGCTACCTTGAATCATGAATGTTTTACTAACAGAACAACCGACCGTTTAAACGTGTATTAGATATATAAGATCAATTAACTAACTCCATGCGGAAAGGTAGATTTATTTTTATAGATTTAAAAACTATTGGTAAAACATTTTCTTTAAAAACATTTTTATGCACAAATTTTAACATACTGCAGATATTTACTAGTTGTTTGAAGATATGACTTTGTATTTGAATGGTTCAACATTAATCCAAATATTCTCTGATATAGTCGGAAAAGGAACTCGCAATTCAACAGTGAGAACCAATGCTCAAAGCAAATAAGAATCCTTATGGAGTTGAGAAAATAAAGAATTATTTAAAACTATAGTTTGCATATAAAATTGGAAACATTCTTAAAAACATTTATTAATCTGATTAAAAATGCTAATTTTTTTGTCCATGCATTCCTTATAATCCAAAAATGACAGATGAAATACACAAATTAATAGCTTAATATAATTAATGGCCAATATAAACAAAAAATGGCCAAACAAACATATTTAATACCACTGAAATATTTTCTATTCCAACATTGACAAAATTATAAGTGATATACAAGACTAGACAGAAATCCTACCTAAAAATTGCTACCAACAAACAAAGGAACACTTTCCCAATACAATACAATATTGTTTATGGGTACCTATATTCCCAAATTACCCAGAACTTAAGAGAAAACCACAAGAGTCTGACACCCATCAAATCCTTACTTGAATGAAGGGTCTCAATGAGAAAACTTTAGTTTTTTGATAAAATTTCCCCTAAGGTCACAAATAATAAAAACTAAAGGGCTGAACAGCTGATGCATTTTTACTTATTTATTTGTCTACTTAACAGCTGCTTATCAGTGCATTTCCACTTAAAAACAATTTATCTACTAATGAATACAAATTTCTATTGGCTTAAAATACCTACCTGGGTAGGTCGCCATTTCAACGTGATGTATCTTAATGTATCTAAACTTAAAAATAAAATAAATTCTACGAGCATGTCTTTGTGCTTGTATGCTTACACAAGTTTCTTAAAATGACTGGGAGAGCTTCCTACCTGATGGAAATATATTATTTTTCCCTCATAAACATAACCTAGGCAGGTAATATTGTCAGGAAAAATCTAATTACTTAAAATGAGAATTGTAAAATGTTAACATGTGGCCATATGGGCTGCTACATTGGAAAGGAAAAATGAATATACAAAAAACTCAACTAATGCCATAGATCTGTCAAGTCAGATGTTTTATAATGTCAAAAAGAATAAGAAAGTATTTTTTGAACATTGTGTAAAACTAGGAAGAAAAATCAACTACCAGCAGGGCTCAGTCCACAAGATACTGTTGTTACAACATAAGAAAGAGAGTAGTATTGTCCGAGGGAAAAAGAAAAAAGTAAGAGGGGGAGATGAAATATAGCCTCAGGGGCTCCAACGAAGGGTTGCAGTTTAGAAACCTGCCTCCACTCTAAAATAATGATCACTCTTGGACGTGGGCTGAATAATATCCCTAAACAAGGGTGAAAAGTGTTAATAACCCTTTTTGACTCCTTCCATTGTGCTTGGGCACATTTTTTTTAAGAATCATAAAATAAAACCGACAAATTTAAGCTTTGATACGTCCTACTTCTGAAGGGAATCCTCATTTTTTAACAAGAATGTTTGCTCTTTTAATTAAGATTTAACGATAAAACCATTATCTAGAGTATTAATAAATTGCTTGCAAACATAAATGGATCCTTCATCACGATTATACATACTAATACCAATATCAATGTTTATCATGCAAAAAATTCAGAAATCACATTTGACAAGTTCTTTCCTAATTTCTCCATAGCACAAACAGAAACTACTATTTGTCCAAATTACATAAATCATTATTTGAGAGAATATACCTTACATAAATAATATACCCCCGTCGCAGCAGACCTGCGTACTCAGCGAATTTCCATAGGATTTACTTTGTATATGTGAGCATTCAACCTATTTGAAGGAAAGTATTGTTTGAATGATACGTTAAGTAAATAATATATTAAAAACGTATATGTTTAATCATTCATGAGCTTTGGACATGAAGAAAATTAACAAAGAGACCACATTTGTTGACATTAGTAATACATACACTTTTGTATTTTATATAATTCTTAGTCTTTTAATTTTTAATAACTGTAATCTTGTTATAGTACCTATATAAATGTCAACAAAATATAATCAATTAATTCAGAACACTCAAAACAAACAAATAACTTAAACTCAATGCAAAAATTAAATTCAATCATATGTTCAGTTTTACAGTAATTAAAACATCCCTGTTGCAACAGACCTACATCTCCAGCCAATTTCAATAAAACATATTATCAATCCTCATCATTGTAAACGTACAATATATTATGCTACATTTTCAAGCAGTTTAGACCAAGACATCCCCCCCTCCAAATGCTCATACTTTCTTTATTAAATTTAAATATAATTTGTATTTTTTTATATAGTATATATTTTCTGCAAAATCTTGATCAATGAACTCAAACTCTAACTATTCAAAATAAACATAAATAAAATATTCATCACCTGAAAATTTAATCATATGTTCAGAATTGTATTTTTTTTAAATATCTTAAATCAGGGTGACTATACTTTTTGGAAGGAAAAATTAAAAATAATATTAGGCAACGTACTATGTTTACTACATCCAATATTATCCAATATGTAAGCAACGAATTGACGTCGAATAATAATTCAAAATGCTAAATTGTTTGTTTTTTCAAGCTGAATTCAATTTTGACAATGAAATTTAAAAATAATTAGTAAAAAGGTGCTAAATCTTGAAAATAAATTTTATTTCGTCAAAAAAACCTTCTTAGAGCAAACCAATCTTGCTGGTTTTCGAACTCGAAGACATGAATGACGCCTTACACGTTTGTTCCAAATTTCATCAAGCTCGGACCTTTTTTACAAAAGTTATCGCGCCTACGGACTGATATATATATATTTATATGTATATGAAAATGAACGAACGGTGTTTTTGGGGTCTAGGGACCTCAAAATAAAAAGTTACGGTGGTCCCGCGCTTAAGTCTCACCGTACCGCCTACGGTAATAGCTACTTCCCTATAGGGGGAAATTCGCTAATACTACCCTATAGGGGGAAATTCGCTAATACTACCCTATAGGGGGAAATTCGCTAATATAGGAGGAAATTCGCTAAAAGAGGATATACCTTACATATAAAAATATACATTTAACTGCTTATAATAAACGGATGAATTTCTAGAAGAGAAGCAAGCCAAAGTTCAATATTTTTTTAGTTATGACAAAGTCCTTAAATAATCATTCTGCTTTCAATTTATTTTCAATATTCTTACATTTAAAGTAAATTTCATATTAAGACATCTCAAGAAACAGGGCTGTTCAAAAAATGTTTCCCCTTTTAAAGTGACTTCTTAATAATTACAAGAAACCATGATAAAAATTACAAACATAGTAAACTTTGTTCAAGTAATTTATTGGTTGTGTGTATGTCGTGTTCATATCAGCACTGTAAGGCTCGGCACCATCTCGCTGACAGACTAATTGCAATTAGACTGTTTTTTGTTGATTCATTTAACAGTATTTGCGTGGAAAGGATTTTTTCTGGTAGTGAGGCGAACTCTTTAGAAACTTATAACCAGAGAGCTTAAATAATGATAATCCACAAATATCTTAATGTGTTAAATAAACATATTTGATGAACAATTTGAATTACATATAGACCTAGGTTATGTAATATAATTTTATGACAAAATAATTAATAATTTTTATAGGAAGTAATGTCAGGTTTTTTTGTTGTGCTAGACATTTAAATCAGCATTAAAAAAGTTTACAAAACAAATTTTAAATGTGAAAGTAAAGTTCTAAAAATATAACTGCCCCTTAATCAGGAAGTTGGAACTACAGTGCCTTCACACTGTTGGGTCTGAAACTTACAACGTCATACTTGTAGAGGTGTAGAGAGATTAGAGTAACCAAACTAAGCTTCTACAATCTGCAGCTGTTTTGTGTGTTGCAGAAACAAAAGGTGAGGGACAAAAGAAAATACAGTTTAGGATTCAAGCCTGACCGATGAGTTTGGGGGAATCTCACAAAATCGTAGTGAGGTTTAGGTGAGACCTGTGTTAAAAAGGATTCTAAATGCATTGTCAGAACACAACAACCATAGAATTTTTTTCACTGAAGGTAAAAAAACTTTCTATAATATCCATAAGATATGTCACAAAGTAAGGATGATAATGTAAATTTGTGTTTGTTTCCCATTCGGATAAGGCCCGGTTCACAACAGCGGTTTGCGGTGGCAGCGCAAAATCCTTGCCGCAACATTTCTAGACCGCAAGCCCGCTGCACGCCGCCATGCTGTTGTTCGATACATTGGATTTCATGATTTTAGCCTCCGGATTACTGATGTATCGCAAAAAATGGTTTATATTATCGTGTTCCATCAAGTAATCCAAATTTATGTAGCTGTTGCTACGGCCGTTTTGATGCACTGGGCATCATCGTCGGGCACAAGAATGTAAAATATCCCTCATGAAGGTTGCCATGGCTGTTAAAACCATGAACACGGACACGAAGACGTAACATTGAACATTAAAATAACAAAAAAAAATCTTAGCCAAGTTCTGACAGACCGACCGGCACGAAGAGTCACTCTAGACTCTGAGTCTTGGTCATGGCAGTTGGAGGTTTAATACAGACTAGATTTCAACTAATTTAGAAGTAAGAAAAGAATTGTCAAAACGCTCACCCGCGCTGGAAGAGATCTACATTGTAGAACTTGCAGAGCTCGACTGAGAACTCGACAGTCGCCTGCAGCTCGCTCATGATGGCCCACCACCGTCCATCCTGCAACAGAGGGATCGGACTGCAGGCGCAAGGATGCAAGCAACTTAAAATGATGGCAAACTCCAAATTCATTAGCAAATATAAGCCTCTACAAGAGACTTATAGAGTGCTTATACTATAAACTTATAGAGACTTATACTATGCCTTTTTTTCTATTCCATCCTTGACAAGGCCGAGAAGCTCATTGAAGGTGCGCTCTGACATTCGGTAGTACTGGAAAAACTTCTCAGGATCATCTTGTAGCTCACTATGCAGCTGGTAAAATTGACCACAAAAGAGTCGACTACTCAAAATTGGGTGAATCCAATACTGTCTCTGTGCTCTCCTCCTTCTCCGAATAAGTCTACGAAAAATTATAAATGCTACACACATAGCGCGTCTTCTTCCTCCATTGCAGGAGCTGTGTCCGATCAGACCGAGAACTCGAGACTGGGCTGGCTGACTGGGCCACTCGCTGATCCGGGCCACAGCAGTGTGAACCAGTACACGGCGATCCCGTGCGATTTTGACTTCCCGCCCCCCTCTTCCTAGAACCATGGCCGCCATGGCATTCTGCAAAGTGTCCATTGTGAACCCGGCCTTCGTTCTACAATGCTCGTTTCAATAAAAACTCCAGAATTTAGGAGGAGTTCAATTTATTTTGAATGCTTTAAAAATGTTGAGTTGCACATTTATAATTTATATGTTTTTTGTTTGATTTGAAACGGCAACCTACCCAGGTAGGTATTATAAGCCTAGTACGGATCAGAGATGAGTGTAGGATGATCATGGCGTGATCTTCTAGTCTTGTGTAAAATGTTAATTCGGCATTAAAGTAAACATTTATTTGTATAATTGCTGTACCAAGATATGACAGTAAATCTAATGTTATATGCAAAGTTGAAAACGTGGTTAATAGTAATTATTGTTCAGATAAATACATATCGTTTACTTTATATATTGAATCCTGTCATTAGAATATGAATCAATGATTATTAAGTAATTATATTAAATACAAGATCATTGTGGGAATTTTACGGTTTATCTGGAGCTTGAACATGATTTACACCAGGGTATCAAATATATACCATTCTTCCTCAAAACTCTTTATTAAAAATATCACTGCTGATTACTGATCAAATTAATTACCATAAGTGGTATAAGTCATTAATTGAAGAACCATTTGACCTTTCCGCAGCTATTATACGCATCATTCAACAAGGATTCTCGGTTGGCTGATTTAATTGCAATTTCTGACAACACTTGATAGCTTTTCTCCAGGTTTAGCGGAAAGTAATTTGTTTTTTGCAGTACTGATCGATGAGTTGATTTGATATGGGGGATCATATTTTTTTAGAAGATTACTGATGAAAATTTTACAAAGCCTAGACTCACATAATTATTAAAAATACTACTTCCCCATGCAGTTTTTTATCAATAGCATATAAATTCAATAATAAACTTGATAACAATTATTTTATTAAAAAAAATTAAACTCCATTCTAAGGCCTGTTTTAAGAAGCTATTCTCTTTATTCAACAGCAACCTCTTTAGCTCGTATTCGAATCTTGAAATGAACCAATCCATTTTTTACATTCTTAAGAAACCGGCTAAAATACTTTTACTAATCAATAACAGTCAGAAAAACATTAAAAAAATTATAAAATGCATTTTTTCCTTTCAAAGTAGATTGTTTTGAGGTCTATCTAAACAATTAACCCCATGCTGTTTTGATTATAAAACAACTAAGGAATTCAGAATGGACATTACAAATTTAATTAAGTGACATCATTTCTATGCAAACTATAACAAATAATAAAAATAACTGAAGCAAAATACTAGCATAAAAACCAAATGAATCAAACAAAACCCAAATTTAAAACATTTTTCAAAACATATAAAACTTATGCTAGAAAACAATTTTTCCACTGCCAAAAACAATCGACCAAAAATCAGGGAGTGCCAAACACTCCTGGCACCTCTAGGAATCCGCCCATTCATGCTCCCGATTCTAGTTTATCTACAGGAGTCACTCTATCAGACAAAGACTAACAAATAGACAGTTTCTCAAATTACAATTTTTTTTAGTGGCCAAACTGTGCTGTAAGACAGAATCTTGGAAGTTCCAAGCTGGTACAACAAAATTAAGCTACTTGTCGTTTTCAGGTGGATCCATGACAGATGAATAAAAAATAATCAAACAGAACTTCATGAATAGAAAGAAATAATCCTTTATAAATGTAAAAGAGTAGCAAATTTTGGGACTAAAGTAAAAATTAGGAGTTAGCTAAGTTAGTAATAATAATTTTGATGAAAAATGAAAGTTTTCTTAACCTTTTCTTCTCTGAGTAATCCTCAGGATAAGGCTACAAGAACACCAGCGACTGTTACTTCTTTATCTGACAGTTTTGATTCTATAATAAACGCAACAATGATCTTGAATTAACCAAATTTGCGCTTTCATTGAACACAGTGAAATGAACACATAACTCTCAGGTGTAATCCCTACTAATCCTTGGCAACCCTGAGCCAAGGTGCCCAGTGTCCATCATACTCTGGGTTGAATTATGCAGCTCAATCTAACTTTGTTGGGTCAAGTTAGTAAAGTCATGTTTACTGCCTTAATAAAGGTACCCCTCGAAATGAATTACCCAAATCAAGATCATTAAAGTTAATTCAATCTAATTGATTAGTTGCGGATAGAGGAGGTCCGCAAGGAGGTTGTTCTTGTAGTCCTAAATGGAAAAAATTATTCTGGAATTAAATTTTAGAAAACTGTTTTTTATGTTATATTATTATAAATTAAACTGTACCATAGAAAACAGTTTTTTAAAAATCTTGAAAACTTTGAAATGAAAAAATATTTCATATTAAACAAACGGTATCAGGAAACTGGCACAAACTTTCCCCTTAAAGTATAATTTGATACCAGAAAATATATATAATGAAAAATAACAAATTAACCATTAATTATCTTACAAATACGTACCAAATGTTATAAAAATTGGTTAGTAATTAATGGAGAAATCAGTTTTAAATATATTCACCGTAAAATTAGTATTGGACAACATAATGTATTTACCGCCAAACTAAAATATCAATTATCTAGTCACAACCAGTTGACGAAGACTAATAATTCTAAATACTGGATTATTTATTATTTTAAGCCAAATTTAATGGTTGCAAGTATAGAAGTAATCGATTTTGAGAAATTTGAAAAATATGATTTTTTAACACTTACATCCCAACGACTTCTGAACCTAAATTTTTACAGTCATGCGGGTGGTGACATTTTGTTTGGCATCTTAAGCACTATAAATCATGAAATAATTTGGTTGGCTATGGCCGCTGCCATTTCCATTCCTCCACCAGTCTCAGCTCAGCTCTGATTGGGTGTTGACGTGCTCTGGTGACGACCTGTCTGGTGATTCTTGATACTTGTGATTTCTGTGTTATTTTGTGTTATTATTTTTTCTTTTCAGCATTGTGTTTTTGTGACTGCTTTTACAGTTCTCTGTTTTAGCTGTTTTCGTCCAGGTTTTCCTGGCTATGTGTTACTAATCTTTTTATGTTCTAGGTTTTCTTCCACCTGAAGACAGGATCAGATTCCAGATCCCGAAACGTCATGAACTTGTTTTTTACTAATCAGTGATGGCAAATGTCCGCAAAAATCTAAATCAAAATATAAAATCATGAAACTTCTATCAAAAATCTTAAAGCTGTTTTTGAGAAATTTGGATTTTTGTTGTTTTTTATGGGTTTTTATAGGGTAAATACCCATAAAAATCAAAACTTCAAAATACCCCCATTGCAGAAGACCTGCATTCTCGGCAAATTTCAAATGCAAAAAAAATTCCAACATATGATGTCTTTGTAATCTCCATAGGAATAACATGGAGAATGAGTATGCAGGTTTGCTGCAACAGTATGTTAAAATTGGGTTGTTTTAATTAAAAATTTAGTAGATCTGAACTAGAAGAAGCCATGTACTGAGTTTTATCAAGATAAGTTAAGAAATAATGAAAATGTACAATTTTTTTTTGTTTCCCATGAGGATAACATGGGGAAAGAGTACACAGGTTTGCTGCCACGGAAATGGAAACTTCAGGTATTTTACACTGAAATACATTACATCTCATCAGGATGAAGCCACAAACCAAATTTTATAAGGATATGTTGAGGAATAAGCAAGATATAGAATTTTACTTATTACCCATAAGGTTAACATTGGGACAACGTACTGTGTTTACCACTTTCAATATCTTAGTAGCCAGTGGACATAGAACCATGATTCAAAATATTAAATTATTTGTTTTTTCAAGCTGAATTAATTGGTGAAATCCAAAATTTGATCATTTTAATTTTTCTATGTGAAAAACCCCATTTTTTCCAGTGTTCCGATCAGGCTGGTTTATGAACTTGTCCAATTGATTACCACTTTACATGTCTGTACCAAATTTCATAAAGATCTGACCATTTTTACAGCCGCTATCGTGGGCCCCCAGAAGCAAAAAACACTATTCGTTTGAATTTATATATATATATATATATATATATATATATATATATATATAAATTCAAACGAACAGTGTTTTTTGCTTCTGGGGGCCCCAAAATGAAAAGTTATCATGGTCTTACCATGAGAACTACGGTAATAGCTTCTTCCCTAAAGGGGAAATTCGCTAAAACTAAAAAAACACCAGGAGACATCATGGTTTCATACCTACAAGCCACAATATTTTCTCCATATACTATGGTATAGGGGAGAGAAAGTAAAATTGAACCACTGTCAATTGTTAGCGCTTCTGTTCCTAAAATTCAACCCTTTATTGCAATAAAGTTACGTCCTTTGTAATAATTCTGAGATGTAATGGCATACTTGAAAATAACTTAAATTTTCCACTTTAAAGTTTAAAAACCGTTCAGCCATTCGTGAGTTATGAAAAGAAAACCTATCGTGTATTTATATATAGATTGTGGTTTTGATTAGGGAGCTATCAAACGAAAATCCCATCAGTGGTTTAGTAGCTAATGTAGCTTAACCTAACTTCTTATAGTAAAATAATTTTGAGGGTCAATTTTAATTTAAGAGAATTATTTTACAGCTTTATGAAATGTAAATGTTTTACAAAACACATTTTTCAATCTTTTTAAAAAACAAAATCAAATGTTTTTAAGAGTACCTATAAAAAATGCATGAAATTATTAAGTTACTGAATGAAATTTAATTTTGTTTAGTCAAGAATTGAAACTAATTTACATCACATGTATTCATATACTTTATGCATGCTTTAATGCTTTATGCAAAGCTTTAATACCTCAAAATAATATATTTTTCAAACTTTACAGACATACTTCAATGCAAAAGGTTGATAGTTCATTTTGTCATTAATTAAAGTGCACAACATATAAAGTTTTTTTGACATTGATTAAAAATGAGGTGGGGTAAGACCTTTTAACATTTCCAATCAATCAACAACCATTAATCCTCCTTGTCGGAAGTAACTCCCAGCTATTCAAAACTGTTCAGCTCAGAATCACAGTCGATCAATGGCTTTCACTAATTCTTGTTCTAACTTTTAAAATCACTTTTATATATTTTAATTGTTCAATCAGTAAAAATTAAAAATGTAAATTTGATATTAAAAATTAAGTAATTTTTTGTGAAAATCAGTTTGACAAAAAATAAAACAAATTGTAGTGTGTATTTACTTTTAGCGAATTTCCCCTATAGGAAAGTAGCTAGTACCGTAGACGGCATGGTAAGACTTAAGCACGGGACCACCGTAACTTTTCATTCTGATGAGCCTAGACCCCAAATACACCGTTCGTTCATTTTCATACATAAAAAATTATATAAGGATATATTTGTATATACCTGTCTGTAGGTGCGATAACTTTTATAAGAAAGGTCCGATCGCGATGAAATCTGGTACATACGTGTAGCGACATTTATTGCTTCGAGTTTGAAAACCAGCGCAATAGGCCAACTCTAAGGATGATTTTTTTTAACAAAATAAAATTTATTTTTTGGATTTGATACCTTCATATTAATTTTTTGTAATTTTAAGTGCAAAATTGGATTCAGCTTAAAAAAAATAATTAATTTAGCATCCTGAATTATTATTCTACGTCAATCCGTTCCTGAGATATTGCAAGTGCTAAACACAGTTCGTTGTCCTATATTATTTTTGGTTTTACCTTAAAAAAAAGAATAATTAACCTGTTTTCAGGGAAAAACTCCCAAAAGACGTATAATACTTACCTTGAATCAATACATTTACCCTAATGTGGGGAATTTTAAAAATAAAACTCAGAACATATGATTATTTAAATTTTCAGGTGACTATTTCATTTGTCTTTAGTTTGAATAGTTAGAGTTCTTTGATCATGATTTTGCAGAAAATATGTAACCCGCCAAGGGAAAGGGGACCTTGACATCCATTTTTTCGAACTTGTGTTATTGGTATATCTTTAATTTACATTAAACACCAAACAAACTGGTGAAAGAATTTTCAAGATATCTTAGAAAATGCCTAAGCTATAAATTTTTGAATTTGAAATATTGAAAACATCAATTTTAGGAAATCGAGGTCTAGTTTTGTAAATTTCCAACTTCAATTTTGTTGTTACTACTTAAATTATTGGTTATGTTTTATATATCATTTTGTCAGAAATTTAAAGCTGAATATGAATCCACCATTGAATTTGTGTCAATTGTTTGTATTTCTTGTCAAATGTTGCTGAAATAGATGGGAGTAGTAAAAAAACACAACGTTTTAGAGACAAAAAAAATATCATGTTACATCGTAACAAAATATGACATTATATTAGGTGTCTTGAGTTTTTACTTTTTTATTTATTTACCTTCTAGTATATTTTTGTTTGTTTTGAAACTTCACTTGGACCAGGAGTTACGTCGTCGACTACTACTTTTGGAAGATCCTGTACATTTTCATGATCTGATTCCTGGATCAAGGCTTAGCAAGTCCTGCATTTATTCCGCACAGAACTCTCGGATTTCCTTAACTTCAATGCTTTAAAATAGGATCGGGGAAGTCAAGCTCCCATTTCTCCAGATTGCAAAGGTTTCGAAAAAAACTAATTTAACCATTTTAAAAGTTAAATTCAGGCGTAAGGTGGACCAAATATTGTTGGGAAACATATAAACAGTAAGAAACGATAAAAATCATAAAATGTGTTTTTTGACCCTCGTGACAGATCTACACTTACTGTCGCCCGGGGCAAAAACGGATTTCGGCGCCCCCCCCCCTCCCCCGGCACCAAACTCAAGAAATATATTATCTCGTATATTATAATATTATTTTATATGGTTCTTATGATATATAAACCGATGTTCTTAGGCTACGATACAGCCTAACCAAGAGCTGTTATTATCATAATATGACCGAGAAATTTGCCAACCGCTGTAAAACCAAAGCAAGGTGTCTACCAGATTTCATATATGAAACTTCCGACTTTTTTTCTAACCTTTCCCGACTGTTTCAAAACAATTCCCGACCAGGGAAATCGGCTATGTTGCCTCCTTAAACTAATCATTGAACCCAATCAATGTAAAGTCAAATACAACCTTATTTGACTGCCGCAACGCAACCAAGAGATTTTGCAGACGCAATATGACCCAACATTTTTAACAGCCGCAATGAGACCACAATGAGGCCGCAATTTTTAACAGCCGCAATGAGACCTAGAGATTTGCTGGTCACAGAAACACTGAGCGATTTTTTCCGCCCGCAATAAGACCGAGAGATTTGCCGGTCGTGGTTTTTATACGACATACGACCGCGATTTGACACCCGCGATTTGACACCCGCGATGCGACCACGGAAGGTGTAACTGGCCGGTCCTGAAAAAGGGCAAGTGGTAGTTGCAATGCAACAGATATTTTCCAGCTGTTGTCTAAACGATCGATTTTTGGGCCGCAATGTGGTCATGCAATAAATGACGACCTCGAAATTAGCGAAATACTTGTCGGCAGTGAAACAAAAAAGAAATATGCCTGCCAGCAACGACTGATTATCATGTGAACAAGATATGGCCAATAGATGTGACAGCCGCGAAAAGAAGCGAAAGACTTGTCGTCCAAAATGAGACCAAGAGATTTGCCGGCCGCTGAACAAGCAGGCGATTTTCCAACCACGAAATGAGCAAGGGCTTTTTCGGCCGCGGGACGAGTGAGCGGTTTTCTTGCCATCAAACAACGAGAAATGTGACGGTCACGAAAACAGAGACAGGCTTGGCAGCCGCGATGCGATAGAGATTTTCCGGCAGTGATGATTCTGAGAGATTTGTCGGCCGTGAAGCGAAAGATTTGACTTCAAATTTTTTTATATTTTTACTTAACCGGAGCCAGCCAGTTGGGGCGCCGCTGCTGCCCCCCCCCCCTGGATCCGTCACTGTTGACCCTATCCTCTAACACTTGCTGACCTGTAAAATTTTGTCTGGGAAGATAAGGTCCCTTTTCCCTTGGCAGGTCACATATGCTATATCAAAAATCTATACTTATTTAATACGCGAGCAGTTTTTTTGTTACAAAGACTCCTCCTAAACTACTGAACCGATTTTCATGTTTTTGGTGTCATTGGAAAGAGCTTGGCATGAAGTTTTGCAGGAAATAAAATTTAAAAAGGTTTGACTAAAGGAAAGAGCCCTAGACGCCCTTAAAGTTTCATATTAGCCCATAAGATTTAACAAGGGAATAGACATTTCAAATAAAGCAGCTGATTGGAGCAAACAAAGTTTTTCTGCAAAGCCATATGTTGTTAATGGAATTGAAACCATTGCATGTAGAGCTGGAGGAATTTCAGTTGATGGAAGATGTATATAAATAAACTATTATCCTAATACATACTTAAGGTCAGAATTAAGTTTTAAAAACATTAATTTTGAATCACATGTGTGAAGATCTTAATATTTACATATGTTTATATTCCAAATAAAAAAAAGTAAAAAAAATCTTAAGTATAAATTCTATCAATATAGACAGAAATTAAAGAAAAAGAAGCAGACTTAACATTCATTATGAGTCTAAATTTATTGAACCATTTTAGTTCGGTTTTAGACTAAGACAGGTCGTACGCTACTTAGGGCCGCTTTCCCCAATTAAGGTTTAAAGTAAATGTGAATTTAATTTAAACCATATGAATATTCTAATTTTTAAATTATAAACCATATTATCAGGAAAATTCAAATGTTACTAAACTTAAGTTTCAGAAGTTCAAATAAAACTAGATTTGGGGAAAGCAGCTCTTAGCAACATATACCCTACTGAATTTCAGAAAGTTTTACAAAAATACATTTAAAACAGAATAATACATTTTCTACCCATTTAAGAACATTAGAGTTGTCTAAACAAATTTGCAGTCGATTTTCATATATCAATTTGTTTTGGTTAATTTTCTTTCATATGGTGCTGGGGGTATTTCAAAAATAATTAATTTATGTGTATTTCATCTTGATGAACTTGGTTGAGTATACGCTTCAATTGGAGTTTATGGTGAATGATAATGTGAAGCGTTTATGAGCAATTATCTACAATTATCCTAAAGAAATTTACATGAAAATGTAAATTAATTTAGTTCAACTATGAAATTCTAACCTTGAATGATGTAAACATGTAAATAATATAATTAAGAAAATTTTTTTGTGTTTAGTGATGTTCTATAGTAAAAAGAACCCAGTTTCCAGTAATTCCTGTTTAGGTAACTAGGTATAGGTATAGGTCAGGGTCAGTCCATTACATATGGACTACTGTATATGTGGCGGCAGGTCAAGCCAACTCCTTCGAGGTGCTCATAATATTCGTAGAAAACACTAAAGAAACATGGACATCTCTTTAAATATGAATGAGTATTCACAAGAAATTCAATTAAAAAAGCTTTTGTAAAAAATTTCAGTACAACACGAAATTCAACCATAAAATTAATAAAATAGTTCTAGAATACTATACCATGATTGTTTTTATGTTGAAATCAATACATAACAATTGCTCGATTTCGAGCAACAGGTTTACTAGTATAGGCTAAATTTGTTTTTTTAATAAAGAAAGTATCTGCATTTGGGAGAGTGTGTCTTGATCTAAAATGCCTGAAAATATAGCATTTTTATGATTTGTTTACAATGATGAGGATTGATATGTTTTATTGAAATTGGCTGAAGATACAGGTCTGCTGAAACAGGGGTGTTTTGATTAACCCTTGAGCGGGCGCTTCACCGGCAAAACGCAAGCGGGCGCATGCGGAGTTTTACTCCGCAACACTAGATTGCACAAATTTAACCCATTTTACTTTTCTTATAACAAAATATTGTATTTAAATGTTGACACATTTCATTAGGAATCACATTTCATCGTCGATTCAATTAATTGTTCAACTAAATAGGTGTAATATTTCAATTAAACATAGTAGGTAGTTTTCTAGTATAAAATATGTATAAATTATTATTTACATTTTTGGACTTTTCCTTTCGCTTCTTTTTTTCGAAAGCAAAAGGAAAAGTCCAAAAAATTAATAATTATTACAAATCCATTGCTATTATGAATTTAAAAAATAGGTATCAGTGTCTGTGTAACGGGAGAGGGCGCTCCGCAAACTGAGAAGGCATCTCTGAATTGCATATAACGAGGTACAAAGGGAGGGGGTGGGGGGTATGAATAGCTTTAGGAAATTCCTGGAATGAGGGACATAAAGTACGGAGCCGGCCACGACCGCCGACACCCATTATGTCTGTTTATTTTAACAAAAAAAACACGTGCGGAGGAAAACTCCGCGTGCGCCTGCTCGAGGGTTAAAAACGGACCATATGACTGAATTTAATTTGTTCATAAGATGTTCTTAATTTATTATACCTTAATTTGTGTGTTTTGAGTGTTTTGAATTCATTGATTATATGTTTGTTGACATTTATATACTATAAAAAATTACATTTATTAAAAATTTAAAGACTAAGTATAAAATACAAAAAGTGTATATGTTACTAATGAAAACCAATGTGATCTCTTTGTTGATTTTCCTCATGTTTAACTAGCTCATGAATGATTAAATTTATTGTTAAGTTATTGTTTACTGAACATATTCAAACAATATTTTCTTTCAAATAAGTTGAATGCTCGCATATAAAAAAATAAATCCTATTAGCAGCCCGAGTCACTTCGTGACTTAAAAAAGGAGCAACATGTTAAAATAGGCTTTAGTTTCATGTTAATTATTTATGGGATTTTGCAGTAAAACACCATATTAGTAAGGTTAAACACCTTCAATGAGAAAATGAGTGTATTGTTGTAATTTTTGAATTTTTTTGACAAAATGTGTCACTGGAATAAAATGTCCAGTGTCCTATCAGGCAAAATTTTTAAAATTAACTTATTGCTTCATACTTGAAACTTCAACGTGGAGAAGAAATTAATTTCACCTACTTTAAAAATATCAATGTAGTCCCTATACGATGTACAATTTGCACCTTTGATAACAGTACATCCATTTTTACTTTCCATATGGGGGATGAGTTTACATGGATTGGCATTGCTTAGCGCATCTCCATACCACTGTTTTGTGGTTTTTTTAAGTATGGTAATGGATTTAAAAAAAAATTATGCATCGACACATCAGTCTCTTGCCTTCATCATATTAAGTTACAGGTCGAGGTTGATGAAACGGTATGCGTGCTGGCTTCTGACATTTTGAAAGTGTTTGATGTGTGCACCCCTTTGACTACAAAACGTATGACAAAAAAGAAAGCCCCGTGGAGAAATTGTGAGATAAAACAACTTTCGAGAGTAAAAAATAAACTAAAAAAAGGTAGTTAGGGGCAAAAATGACATTGCAAAACAGGCGTATTGCAGGGTGCGAAATAGACTCAATTATGGGATTCAGAAAGCCAAAAGGGATTATTTTGCGGAGAAGTTGAACTGAAGGGAGCCTAAATCTTTTGGGCAACTTTGCGCTCCAGCGTTGAAATGGGTAACATCTTGAATGTGTCGGGAATTCTGAAAATGAGGCCTGATGAGATAAATCGCTATTTTGCTAGCATGGGTTGCAGTACAAAAGTTTGTGGGGAAAGGCTTGCTTTTTACAAAAAAAACGTAAGTCCTGGGGTAGGATCCAGTTTTCAGTTTGGTAAAATAAGTAAAGGTGAGGTCAAAAGCATAATCAACACCATCTCAACAACAGCCGTTGGTTTGGATGGCATTTCAACTCACATGATCCGAGCCATCAGTCCCTATTGTATCAGTACGATCACTCATATAATCAATTTATCCCTTCTCACCGGTCGTTTTCCATCAGACTGGAAAAAAGGTCTTGTCATTCCCTTGCCAAATACCAATAACCCTTCTTCTCTGACTGACTTGAGACCTATTTCTATTTTACCAGTCATTTCCAAAATTTTGGAGAGAGCTGTTTGTAGTCAGTTAGTTTCTTTCTTAGAACGTCACGATCTGCTGCCCGATTGCCAGTCAGGCTTCAGGAAAGGTTTCAGTACAACATCTGCTTTGTTGAATGTAGCGGACAGTCTATTTTCTTCTAAGAATAAGCATCTTTGTAATAGTTTGACAGCTTTAGATTTTAGCCAAACCCAGTTAATTTCGAAATGTTTCTTACTAAGCTGAGCTATTATGGTTTTGGGAACACCTTGGTGAAGTGGTTCGAGTCATACTTGAGTGGGAGAACTCAGGTGACTAAGGCAGATGGTCAACTTTCGGATGTTGCATACAAAGTTTCAGGAGTGCCTCAGGGTAGTTGCTTGGGGCCCATTATGTTCGTGTTGTATACTGCTGATCTTGAGAAGGAATTATCTTATTGTTCATTGTTTTCTTATGCAGATGACTCTCAACTTTTATTGTCATACCACCCCTCCTGTGTGGCCCTTGCAACTCAACAAATGAATTCTGATTTGTGTAAGATCAAATTGTGGACAGATGGCCATGGTCTCAAGTTGAACCAAAACAAGTCTTCGGTTGTCCATTTTTGTCCAACTTCAGTGCTGACTGCCATGAAGGATAATTCATTGTGCATTTCTCTGGATGGAGAGCCCTTGACAGTAACAGAATAGGTTAAGATCCTTGGAGTCACCTTTGATTCACATTTCACATTTTCGAGCCATATTCAGTCTGTCAATCGCAGTACGATGTGCAAATTAAGATCCTTGTTCAGGTTACGGGGTCTGCTGTAAGCTGAACCCTAACTAGAAATCGTAAAATCAGTCATTTTTCCTTCAATGTTATATGGTCTCCCAGTCTTTGGTGGCAGATTATCACTTGAAACTACAGTGCAAGTTCAGAGACTTCAAAACTCTGCCCTAAGGTTTGTATATGACTTGAGGAAATTTGAACATATAAGTCAGTCTCGGAAGGTAGCTAGGGTACTTCCTTTGAAGCTTTCCTTCAAGTTCGAGGTGGCATGCTTAGTGCATAAAATCTTGCAAACAGGCACCCCTCCATACCTCAGAAGTTTGTTGAGGGTTCACTCGGATATGAGGGACTGGCACACATGACAAGACAACATACTTGAGGTGCCAAGGGTTACGCTTGAGGTTGGCAGAAATGCTTTCTCCTATTTCACTCCTCAGATCTACAACAGAGTCCCTCAGGGCCTTAGGCTACTACTCTTTTAAAAATAGTTTTAAGGCATTTTTAGAAGATAATTATTTTAAATTTTAAATAGTTTTATCAGATTTTGTTGTTATTCTAAGCTTGATTTTTATGACTTGAGTTATTTTGAAAAAACAACTGTATACACGTTGAAAATCGCTCCAAAATAAAGACGTTATTTATTTATTTATTATTAGGTTTTAACAACAAACTGTAAGAAGATGCGCAAATCTCTGATCAACATAAATATTCTCTAAATAACATTGATAAAATGGTCATTCTCCATTTAAAACCAAATTATTCAGCACACATAACTAAACGGCTGAGAAATCACATTTTTAAACTGACATGGTTTTTTGTTTCTTGTTAAGCAACGTGTAATACCTAACAGACAGAATAATACCTACGTAAATACCATAACTTTATGCGAAATACCTACTTTAAAAAGGTGCATTGTTATTGGTGCAGAAATTTAGCAAAAATATGCAGCCTAACCGGAAACACTTAAATATCCTTCTTATTCGAAGGACAAAATCCATGTTCTAAATTTATAATTTGTTTTTAACCTTGATTCTTTTATTAAATAAATCTCCAAAATCTTCAACTAATATTTATATTTTCAAATTCTCAATGTTGAAATATGCATCAATAGTTTGTTAGAAAATTCCACCTCCAGAGCACTTCCTCAGTTATATATCTATCTTTTTTGAAGTTTAAAAAGTACAGGAAATTAACATGATTACAGACTGTTGGTCTTGGATTCAAAAGGGTGGATACTCTTTTTTTCTGGTAAGGATAGGCCTACATTATTTTCCGTACTCTTATGAAAAGTCTGTAATTTAAGAACTCAAAATCATAATGTGGATGAATATTAACTAACTTTGGCCAGACCTGCAATCTGTAGGTTAATTATGTAACTAGGCCTATTTCAAATCTTGAACATCTATTTCGTTATAAACAAATGTCATTCGGAAAAAGTTCACAGGTTTTACAACAGATAGTAGCACTTTCGCTGGAATTTCAAAAGCCTCCTGTCTGAAGGCTTTTCATGGGATATTTTCCAAACCCGCAAAAGGAACATCTAGAGAGTAATAGCTTTAATTTGATAGCAAATATGTGTACAAAATTAATTTCTAGGGGGTCGATTTCCTCTTTACTTTTTTTTAATTGTTATTTTTGACAAAGGTCTAGTTGAATGTTTAAGTACTAATAAATTTAAACTTAAAATGAAATATTAAACTTTTTCATAATTAATCTAATTAATTTATCGTGGGAATTTAAAAACTAATACACCTTTTATAAACAAGCTTACTTACGAAAAATATATCATAAAGTTATCTTGAAAAATTGTTGCGTTATATTCAACTTTTCCAATATAAGTCTCTTTTTAGCGAATTTCCCCTATAGGAAATTAGCGAATTTCCCCTATAGGGAAGAAGCTATTACCGTAGGTCTCATGGTAAGACTTAAGCCTGAGACCATGATAACTTTTTGTTTTGGGGCCCCCAGAAGCAAAAACACCATTCGTTCGAATTTTTATATATATATATTTATCTATATATCTATATATCTATATATATATATATGTGTCTGTGAGCACGATAGCGGCCGTAAAAATGGTCCGATCTTAATGAAATTTGGTACAGACATGTAAAGTGGTAATCCCTCGGATGAGTTCGTAAACCAGCCCGATCGGCCCACTAAAAGGGGGGGAAATGGGGGGTAAACCTCCCAAAAAATGGGTTTTTTGAGTTTCTTACATAGAAAAACAAAAATAATCCAATTTTTTGTATCACCATTGAATTCAGCTCAAAAAAACAAACAATTTAGTATTTTGAATCACTGCTCTATGTCCATTGGTTACCGAGATATTGAAGGTGGTAAACACAGTACATTGTCCCAATGCACCTTATGGGAAATATGTAAAATTCTATATCTCGCTTATTTCTCAACATATCTTGATAAAACTTGGTAAATGGCTTCTTCTAGTTCAGATCTACTAAATATTGAATCCAAACCACCCAGTTTTAATATACCTGTAGCAGCAAACCTGCATACTCATTCCCCATGTTATTCTTATAGAGCTTACTAAAACATGTCAAATCTCGCTAAGTTGGATTGAAATATATTGTTTTGCATTTGAAATTCGCTGAGTATGCAGGTCTGCTGCAACGGGGGTATTTATATATATATATATATATATCTATATATCTATAAATATATGTGTCTGTGAGCACGATAGCAGCCGCAAAAATGGTCCGATCTTAATGAAATTTGGTACAGACATGTAAAGTGGTAATCACTCGGACGAGTTCGTAAACCAACCCGATCGGACCACCGGAAGGGGGGGGTAAAGGGGGATAAACCCCCTAAAAAATGGGTTTTTTGAGTTTTTTACATAGGAAAATAAAATTTATCGAATTTTTGTTGGCACCATTGAATTCAGCTCAAAAAAATAAACAATTTAATATCTTGAATCACTGCTCTATGTCCATTGGTTACCAAGATATTGAAAGTGGTAAACACAGTACGTTGTCCCAATGTTAACCTTATGGGAAATAAGTAAAATTCTACCTCTCGGTTATTTCTCAACATATCTTGATAAAACTTGGTAAATGGCTTTTTCTAGTTCATATCTACTAAATATTGAATTAAAACCACCCAGTTTAAATATACCCGTAGCAGCAAACCTGCATACTCATTCCCCATGTTATTCTTATGGAGCTTACCAAAACTTGTCAAATCTCGCTATGTTAGATTGAAATATGTTGTTTTGCATTTGAAATTCGCTGAGTGTGCAGGTCTGCTGCAACGGGGGTATTGTCTTCCTATGTTATTATAATATTCTTACACAATAATTTATACAATATTCGTACGATATTAATACATTCCTACTTTATGTTGATCGGTAAATTCAGTGAAAAAAACTATCTTTGTTTAGATTATTTATTTGGAAATTCTAGAAAGTATTTAGTATTGGGACCGAAAGATTGAATGTCAAAGGGCAAGAGTTAAGTTTGCTAATCAATGCCCGTCATTAATCCTCAGGCACCAACCAACTACAAACTCACCCTGACATCACTCTACACAACAATTCCTATATCCTTGTCTTTTGATGAATTTGTATGCATTACTATAAAATAAAGTAAACTACTTAGCCCAGTAAAATTAATCTTATAAAACTACTAAAAATGGTATAGTTTTGCAAATTGGCTTAAAATGTGCGTTAAGGCTTCTAGTTTAATTTACTAAAAGTTCCCTAACATGAGACTTGAGCTCGTGCCGCCATATTGAATTTTAGGTACAACTTTTTGGTTTTTCTTAATTTTCTCTGTAAATATCAATATTTTACATAACATATAGAATTAAGAAATTAAAGTACACAAAATTTGCAACAAAAAGTGTGTTTACCATTTTAACGTAACCCAAACCGTTTCGGAGAAATATGCACTTAAATATTTAAATTTTTAGATTTTTAGGTACAATTTTCTTATTTTTCAAAATTATCTAAAAACTATTAATAGCCTATTTTACATACTATATGCAGTTGCAAAATTAAAGTAAACAAAATTTTCTATTAATGTGTATTTACTGTTTTTTTGTAATACTATCCGTTCAGAGAAATATGCAATTTAATAAGTTAATTAGAAATTCCAATAATTTTATACCCTGCATTTTGGCTATTAAAAAGTTCACAAAAATTTTCTGTCTAAGTAAGAAATTATATCCATTGTATACTTTTGATACTCCTTAAAACATTTTTATCCTGCCTCTTGGAGGATGGGGGGCCAATTTTGGTAATATACATTATTAGATTTATGTACAGGTTCATTATTATTTTTATCATATTGTTTGAAGTATCGACATTCACAAACATAGTCAGGATTATATACAAAATATATTGACGAAGTTAAACTAAATACTACTTACATTGAACTAGTCAGCAAAATGTTTTAATTAACAATACTTAAATTGTAAATTAGCTATAATTTGTAAGTTATCAACTAACAAAAAAGTTTATATGTATAATTGACGCCAGTTCTTGGGGCCCAGTGCGGTGGATGCGCAGTAGCAAAAACGGCTAGTGCGCATGCGCGACAACGCCTCGCTAGAGCGCAGCACTGTCATTCTGCTCTCAGCCGTCAACAATAGTGTGTCACTACATGTCGTCCTAAAAACATTGACTCTTACTGGCGATTAATGATTTCTTTTAATTCTATTCAATAATATAAAATATTTCATTAGTATTTATTGAAGCGTCTTGTTACTCTGAACAACGATTGACAGAGAAGCAGTAACTATGTGCGAGCTGCCGAACGTACGCAGCCAGGCTAGTACAATGTCGGCCGCCGCTGCCGCTACTACTCTCCTCTCCTCCAAGCCTACCCACTCCCTGCCCCATGCGCGGACTGGGCCCCAAGAATTGGCGCCAGTTATAATATCTGGTATTTTCGTCATTTATGGACTGGCTAGCGGAATGTTAGTGGAACGGTATAGGAGCTTACCTTAGTTTAAATTTATGATTAAACGCAAGGAAAAATATTTTTCCAGCCTCAGCAACAGCCTCATGAGTCGTTTGGATTTAGAAAAACTGCTGGGACATCCTGAATATTCTGATTTAATTTTAAAACTTCTACGCACTTCATTTTACCAATATTGTATAACACTGATGTACACCCATGAAAAGCATGTAAGAAGAATGCCTTCACGAAATCCCTATGGCAGCTGCTGGAGGGATGAGAATATTTTTGGTCCTGATTTGAGTTTACTAGGTTGAAAGAAATGTGTGTTTTTTTCTGATGGTGTGAAACCCACAAGCAACACTAAAAGGTCAACTCTTCCCTGACAATGACAAAATTATTGTTGAAAAATTATATTTTAATAGCAGTGTTAACAATGTGGTCAGCATCGCCTTCACTAAGTTTTACTTGTAAGTCTTTATATTTTTCTAATTTTTCCGTTTCTTTTGAGATTAATTAATTGACAGAGTAAAGGTATTGAGATCTCCCATTCAGTGAAATTTCTTTAGCTCATCTATCGTTGAAACATTAAAGTAAGCATTGTCAAAAACAAACCGACAGAATGAACTTCCATGATTTCAGAGTCACTATGTTAAATGACTGACCACTCTAAAGTTTGTACATTGTTGTATGAGGAGCAAATCCCAAGACTGAAGAGAAGATTTAAGAAGTTCTTTGACTCATAATTCCTATACAGGGTGTTTATGAAAAACCTTTACAGCTTCGCAAATGGATACTTACATTAAAAACCTTTACAGGATATGGTTACTTACATTAAAAATAAGAAAAAAGTTCCTATAAACATGGCTCCTAAAATGCTCGGTTATCCGTCTGTCGGTCTGTATGTGTTTTTAACATGATTTTGCATAACTTTGGAACTACAAAAGATGTCAACTTCAGACTTGGTAAGTACATGCTGACTAATGGGACCAATTGTGGTGCGGAGTATCAAGTTTCTACTTTGTACCATTTCAAAATGGCAGCCACTTTTATATTTTAAAACTTAATATACCGGATTTCATTTAAAACCGTAGATTTTACAAAAATTGAACAGGAGACAAAAAAGTTGCGTAATTTTATTTCCTACAAATCCTTATAAAGACCATAAAGATCGAACCATAAATAACGGAGTTATTGTAATTTTTTCTAACAGAATACATGCTTATTTATGACAGTTTTAGCAAATATTCGCATTGTTTTGTTAGAAAAATTGCAATAACTCCGTTATTTATGGTTCGATCTTTATGATCTTTATAGGGATTTGTAGGAAATAAAATTACGCAACTTTTTTGTCTCCTATAAGATTTCTGTAAAATTCACGGTTTTTAAGATATTATATTAGAACAGGAAAACTTTGAGTTATTTTCCAACGAAGTTAGGTCTATAGCCCCCAACGAGAAAATAAAATACTTGGGAGTAAATTTCTCCGAGGAAATAGTATTTAATTCTGAAAAAGCTATAAAATCATTGGTAAATAAAATTGATAAACTAACAAACACCCCTTCCCTAAAATCTGAACAAAAGATGTTCGTTTTAACAAATTTTATCTGGCCCTCACTAATATACCCATTCCAAACAGCACCGCTAAAAAAATAAAATTACAATTCTTTGGCGACATTGATAAGATAGTTAGATCAACAACGAAAGAAATATTAGATCTGCCAAATGACACCCCAACCCCTTTATTCTACTCAAGTACAAATAAAAAAGGTCTAGGTCTCAGTAAGTCAATGTGGGAAGCATCACTCCAACACATTAACATATTTGTCGTGTTCAGGGCCGCGACAAGGGATTTTTCTGGGACATGCGAGGGCCTACATTGGCGCCCCTTTTACTTGTAAGTATTATCAGTTAGGGCCTACTCTCCCCAGGGTGGTCAAAGCTATAATTTGCGAAAAGAATAATATTCTGAAAGTAATGTGTCGAATTTTATTTATTACATATTTTAAGGTTTGTATACAGTAACTTATATAGTGGATACATTAAGTAAAATAAAATTATCTCAGTTTAAACAGGCACACCGCTAGTAGGGCTTTTCTAACTTCAAATTAAAAACATGATTTTTAACATTTAAGCCCAGTCAAATCAGACCATTATAAGAAAAATATACTAAATTGTTAAAAATGATACTGTTGTTTGTCCTTCGGGGGATAGTGTTGAAATTGAGTTTTTCGTAGTTTTCAAGTTTCCAGGTCTTAATTTTGAAATTTCTTTTGCAAATGAAATTGCTAATTTCATTCCATTTCAAAGGTCTTGGCTAAGACGAGACTCTGGTAAAAACAGAACTCATTTACGTCACACATCCATTTAAAATTTACAGTTATTATGTTATAATAATGTAGCACCTACAATTCTCAAACCCAAAAATTTACACTTTGAATTATTTTAATACAATAATAACTCCACGCACCGGTAAACTGTCACCAAATTGAAAGTTTTATAAGTAGAACAAAGGCCCCGGCGTGCTCCAACAAAAAAGCATTTTGCTCTTTGGATGGTTTGAAACGGATCCACGGGCACCGGTAAACGCCTCCTAAACTCACATTACGCATGTTGACTAATTTTAAAAGGGCTCCGGTTGTCGGTATACGCTCCAAAATGCCCAAAACTCACGTTTAGCACGTTGAAAGATTTGTAAATACTCTCCGGTTGCCAACAAAAGTCGCCAAATTAGATAATTAACACTTTTAATCATTTAAAAATGCTCTGCAAGTGCTGGTAAATGACATCTAAATTAAATTTTGGCTAGTTGTGCAATTTTAAAAGGTTCCCTGGGCGTCCGCAAACGCCGCCAAAAAATTAATTAAGCTCTTTATTAACAGTCTAGCTGAAAGGCCTCCACGAGCGCCGAAAATCGCCAACAAGGCGAATACTTTTGACGTTGGCCAATTTTAAAAGTGCTTCAGGCGCCGGAAAACGCTTCCAAAACTCTGTGTACTAATGTATTACTGTAAAATGCTACCCAGGCGCCAACAAAAGTTACTAAATTGAACTATTTCAAAAGGTTACTCAGGCGTCGCTGCGGACTCAACACCGCGCGCCGGCTTCGGTGGCGCCCTCTCCCTGTCGGCGCCCCATGCGGCCGCATGTTCCGCATGGCCCTTGTCGCGGGCCTGGTCGTGTTCTAGAAGAAGCAAAGGACCCCTACCTTGCAAAACTTAGAAATTAAAAAAACTAAATATTATTTTGCCTAAAAACTTTTTAAACCTAAACAAAGATTACTATGAAACAAAATCCCAGAAATTAAGGGAAATGTTACGAAATATAGAATTTCAATGTTGGTGTAAGCTACCTCAGAAAGGTAAAGGAATTAGGCTACTTTATTTGGCAATTGTCCAAAAATAAACAAATCTCTTTCAAAAGGTAGAGGACTGACCGAATCTAAATTTAAGTACTATTTAAAAATTATCGGTGATGTCATACCTATTTAAGAAGTCTGTAAGGCAGGTCCAGGGATGGAAACCAGTGCAGACATTGCTCTGTAACTGAGAACTTCACCCTTAAGACACTAGCTCACGTCCTTGGACAGTGCCCATACAACAGTCTTCTACGGAATGCTCGTCACCACACCACCAGAAAAATGATTACCGAGCAATTTAAAAGGAAAAAATATGAGGTATATGAAGAAGTGATGGGAATTGAAGACCGGGGGATCCATTAGACGAAGCGACATAATAGTCATCGACAGAAAAGAAGATTGGGGTCTTATTGTTGATCCAACCGTCAGGTTTGAAGTAAATGAAACACAGCCTAAAGAAGTAGCCTACAGGAAGAAAAGAGAGCCATCTATGAAAAAAACTATAAATTACTATTCGGAAACATACAAAATTTCTAAATTTCAAGTATACTGCCACATTATCGGTGCCAGGGGTACAATACCCAAACTTACTCAAGAATTCTGGATAAAATTTAAGTTAGAAAATCATATACTAAATCTAATTTCGCTCACAGCAGTCAAGTATTCTGTTAGTATTATCAGAAGTCATCTATACAAAAATAACTAGTTTCAATTAATCAAAATTTTTGTACTTTAGTATTCTTTGTTTGCAAGCAAATCATGTTGATAATAAGACGATAAATAACATATCTTTATATAAAACTTATACTGATCTAGGTCTGACCGCTTTGACTATGGCATGAGCTGTCGCTATGCCTTTATGTTTACATTTTGAGCTGTTATCGTTTGATTTCTTCTTTAGAATTACATGATCCAAGAATGCTTGTAGTGTTTCAAAAATACAATTATATTAACATCTTTGAAAAAATTTTTCACTACCTATTTGGATGTTAATCCGTTTCCAAAACTTTCCGTCTCTTCGCCAACGGTTCCCTTTTTCATCCTCAATAACATCTCAACATAATAAAACACTTTGTTTTAAAATTAAATTTAGCTTGTGATGATTCCAGAGTTGTACTTGAGAAGGTGTTGCTATAAGGAAGTGAAGTATGCTTTGTTTTGGCTACTACAATAGATGATGGTCTGCGATACGTTTTAAGGCGGTGTGAATGGACATATACTGAAGTAAGCCTGGCAAAAAAAACTTTTTTTCCATCTTTCCTTTCTTCGCTTGCTTTTACCGAACCACCCAAACCTTTATTGTGAACTTTAACTATCACTGTTCACTGTAGGCCCTACTGTGATCTCAAATAACACATTTTTATGATTCTCTTATTACCAATTTATTATTACATTTTGTAAATTGTTTCTAAGTAAATATACATGTTTAAAACAACACAGAATACTAGATGCTAAGAAAGAAGATAAAATGTGAAGTTTTAAAATGTGTTGATTTTATTAGTTTACAACAGGGAAACTAAATTTGTCTATATGGGTAAAACAAAAATAATACTCAAAATTTACATTCTCACGGGAGCTTGGTGACGTTTTCTTAGGAAGAATTACATCCTTCAAAATCTTAAATGACCTTCCTGCCAAGGTGATGACTTTTTAGGAACCAAAGTCATTAGTTTCTTGTGCAAACAGTATATAACATGTCAAAAAACAGAAGATCTTCATTCACTTACAAAACCTCATTCCCATTTCTAATTTAATACAAATTAGTTATTTTTCTTTTCATGGGGCCTTCTCCCAGCCCCAAGTCCCTAAAATTCAGGGGCTTGGCCAGCCTAGTGATAAATCCGGCACTGATTTAATTTTAGTTGTGTAGGCTTGTGGACACGACTGCCATTTATAGCGACACGGCAAATAAGCTAATTACTATAGATTATTGCACCCCCCCCATGGTACAAGATTGTTGTGCCAAACAGTTAAGGTCTTCGCCCAAAGTATTTTGCAGAGAAATGTAAGTTAAAAAATCTTATATGCGCTGAATTGTTGTGGAAAAATCCTTAGCAATTTTTTGCTTTACATTTCTTACTTCAAACTAACTTTAAATTTTGTGAGTCCAATTATTAAGCATAGCCTAGCCTGTTTAAGAATATTATGAGGGGGTATCATGAGTGTGCTCCTTACCTATTTAAAGGTGAGGCTCCCCAGGCAATAACATTATGACTATTCTTAAAAGATTAATGCACTATTTATAATCACAGTTATCACTTTCACTATGGGTAAATAACTTCGTAAAACTAATTCACTTATAATAGCACACATCATGAAACCATTTATTAGTTACAACTAAATTTGATGCCACAGAAAACACCAAATAATAACAATGGTTATTGAGCTAATATTTTTGTCACTTCTTGTTTAACACTAACTCGAATTATTTTATGTTTCACTTCACGTATGTTTCACTTAATTAAGAAAATTTGATTAGATTTATCACATAATCAAGGAAAGATAGTTCCGATCGTTTTGACGTTTCACTCTGAGCAGACGACAGATTCGTACTGCTCGTCCAGTCCTCAGTGTTACCACCATCCGTCCTCCCTAGATATGTTGTGAACAGAACACCAACATAAAAACATACACAGTGGTAGTTTTTACCAAGTTGATTATGTAAAGTAATCACTTTATTTGCATTATCCGAAACAATTATTCCAGTGGCAAAAATACAAGGGAAGGGTTCAGGGGGATGAATATTCTCTTATATATTAAATTTATATATTAAAAAAATATATAAAGCCTCTTGAAATTGAGGTTATTACGCTAGAGATAAAAAATCTTTATGTTTTTATCCATGATTTCATCTTCTGGCAGGGCAGAGGGTATGGGTGCAGAACGTCCATATTCGTTTTTTATTATCAAGAAAGAGATATTTTATAGCGTCTAGGATTTATAGTATTCATGCTCCTCATCTTTAACTATTAATATTAACGTGGGTTCCTCTAGCGTCTAATCCTCTAGGGTCTAAAAGTCAAAATCGTCAAAGACTGAACGGTTTGAGTAGATCTTTGAATTTGAAAGATTCGTTTAGTTAGTTGTCGTTCTTGGTTCTTATTTGATTTTGTTATTGATTCATTCATTGTTTACTTTTGACCAATACTTACGTCCTCCTAAGATAGCTTGCTCAAAATATATACGCTACCCTAATATTTAACGTTCTGAATACCATGTTATGAATAAATGTTGACGTTTTAACTCACTATTTTCCCTTATATAATGATTCATAAGCTAGAGGTTCCTTTAATATACATAATTTGTTGTAACGTATATTTATTTTTAACGGATACTTTTAATTAATTAATGTTTAAATGACCAATCAGGATGTTATGAAATATGGACGTTTTGACCTACAGTAAATTATTCTGTATTTTATAGATATGAAATAACTAATTGAAACAACCCTAAAGTTAAAAATGTGTCCACGCACGTCAAAATTAAAAGTTCGCATCGGAGTTTACAATTAATTATTTTAACTAAGTAATCATAATATTATTGTCGTTTGAAGAATATTATAAACTCCATGTAAGTAAAACTTTATGATTACTTAATTTTTTATTTACCTAAACTGAAAAATAATCTTTAAACAAGTACTTTTCTCGAATATGTAACATTTTATAGCAATATCATACATAAAAAATAAATAAATAATTATTTAGATACAGCATCCAAAGTTAGTTACTCTATGGCAAAAGTGAGACGATTGGGAACAAGCTTGAGAACGACTCTCAGCAGAACTGTTTAAAGAGTCGGTTCTTTGGGCGTTCGAGTCTTAGCCCTTAGAGGAATAGACGCTAGAGTATGCACCCAATATTAACTGTTTCAAAACGTCCAGGTTAAAAGTCATTAAACGCAATTTCATAACAATATCCAGGTTTCATAGCGTCAAGGTTGGGTTTAAGACGACCAGGTTATAATTTATTAAATAAATGCTAATAGCTATTTCCTAATGTCCAGGAATCTTAACGCCAAGGTAAATTATTTTAAATTATTAAATTTAAACTTAACTTTTAGTTTCAAAATTTTCAGGTTTTATATCGTTCTTTCGTTCACGTCTGAAACTCGCCCACTCCAGTCCATTAAATGGTATCTTTTGAACTGTAATTTGCTATTAAAAATGAAACGATACCATAAATTGACTGGAGTCGAGCGAGTTTGTGTCCTGGACGTCTCGAAACATGGACTTTAAGCAGCCATTAAAAATAATTGAAAATAATTTACCTGAACATTATTAAATAGCTATTATAGTATTTATTATAACCTGGGCGTTTCGAAACCCAACCACTAAGTTATGAAAAATTAATATTATGAAGTAGGTAGCGTTTAATAAATTTTAACCTAGACGTTCTGCAACCTGGACGTTTTGAAACATCTAATTTGTTTTAACATAGGTTTGGTTTGTTTTATAGCCTTGTTTTGTTATTTTTACTTTATTTTGTGAGGACACTTCAGCCTACTTTTAGTAATTTTAGTAACCGGCCAACCTGCAAGGGGTTATCAATAACAATTTGAAGAGTTCTTTGAGAGGCAGGCCTCGTTTGGGATCTTTATTAGTTCCGTTGCAAAGACCCCACTTTTCCTCCCACATGCACCAGAATAGCCCCCCTAAATTCTGAGATAAGATCCGACCCGTCTTGCAAAAAAAAGACATATTGAGGGCTGGGGGCGCCTGAATCATTAAGAGGTCTTGAATTTGAATTCTCTATCTGAGGCAGAGGGATACTTCATCAGTGGACTAAAAACTGTCCAAACTTTTACAGTTATTTTATTGAAGAACAAATTGTTTACATATATAACTGATAGTTACGAAGTAACCAGATTCGTTGACTTGAGGGACTTGAGTTTGTCCTTTTCCAGTCTTTACTAAAGCACCTGCTACCGTCTCCCTGTCAACAGCTATAATTAAAGTCATGAATTGAAAGTCCCAATCTAAAAACCTCATCGTCAAACTGTGTTTACAATCATAATCTTAATATATTTTATCTGTTGTTAATTATCTAATGTTGCGGGTACCAATTAGGGCGGGTGAGTGAGTGCGCTGTTGGAAAAAGTATTGTTCAATATTTGTTTGGGTAGTTAATCAGCTATATGGTTAAAGTAAACACAAATTTACATGTAAAAGGCCCTAAAAACGTAAACAAATTTTTTGACAGGTCAACAAAAACATTTCATTTGGTAATATAAGCGAGGTTCGGCAGACAATTTGGTGTGTTTCCAGATTTTGCCGCCTGCTCTATTTGGTGCCCGCGACTTTATGTACTTTTCCTTTTAGTTTATGATTAGGAGCAACTTTAAATTTTAAATTTTGATAAACACTTTGCACTATCATTGCCAGTAGCAATGCTCACCTTACTCCTAAAAAAGGCACCCCCTGCCCTTACTCCGGCTTACCCTGGCACCCCATGTGGGCGCACGGTTCAAATCACCCACAGACTGCCCCTGTTGAGATTGCGGTTCTTATCTGGTGTACCTGAGACATTTTCAGGATTGGGCATGAATTAACCTTAACAATCCCTCAGCTTTAGATTTGTAAAGCTGGGTAGGAAATGGGATTTCCCCTTACTTAAGGAATGATATAGGCTTTCTTTAAATCATTTTTTCATCCATGTAAGTCTCTTCTTTGAAGCAGTTGAATATATGATTTAAATTAGCATAGTAAAATTATTAGTAACAGTAAAAAGACATTTTGCTGGACACTTTTAGCGAATTTTCTATGGAATAATGAGCTATTGGCATCACCCGCACATATATATTTGTGTGTGTGTGTGTTGGCAGTCTAGCAGTCACAATTTTTGCTTGATTTTCATAAAATTTGGAATGAACATAGAAACATCCCTTTTTACAATATCTAGGTCAAGTTTGTGGGTAAAAAATCACAGTACTCATTCTATGGGGGCATTAATCCCAAAATTTGGGGTTTAGGGTCTTAAATAGGCCATTTAAGCCCTAAAATTAAAATTCGCTCTGTCAAGTCAGCGTGCTGCATGAGTACTCGTTGTAAATTACATTTATAAACAACTAGCTTCTTTCTGTACCATGGGCGGATTTCTGGGGGTGCCAGGCAGGGCCACCGAGAGGGGGGGGGGGCAAAGGGGGCAGATTGCCCCGGGCCACAAAAGACAGGGGGCCACTTTTTGAGCTTAGAATGTTTTTGAGGATTATTAATTATTAGAGTTTTTAAATTAAGGAGACCAAAATGAAATGTATTAGAAGATACATAAGAAACTTAGTTCTTAGAAAACAAATATAAATTAAAATGACTTATTCATTTATCTTATTTTGATACAATTTCATTTGGTTTTCTGACGTCTCGTCTGGGGCCCCCGAGGTTTGCACCACACCTCACATTAACTAAATCCGTACCAAGCTCAGCAATCGTCCAATGCAATCGTCTGCATCCTAAAATGCATCACAAAACTTTTTTGTACAGGCCTACGATGGACCAAGGAAAAGGATTCCTTGCTTTAACTAAATGGTGTATTTTTACAAAAGAATAATAGTAATAACATTTACGACTCAAGACGTGACATGGATTTTTTCCAGTGATTAACAACTTCAGCTTCGTTTCTCCTCTGAGTTTGAGTTTATGTAGCTACGTACCGTATGAACCAAGGTCCAAATAAAATAGACCTACAGGTTTCCTCATACAAAAGTTTAAGCAGATCGTGATGCCATCAGCAGACCAAAAGAATGCTCTCGTCTGTGGTCTCAAGCTGGCACAATCTTGGCCAATCAGAGAGTAGTTATTACAACACCTTTGAATTAGGCTTTGCTTTTACCCAATAGTAATAGACTTACAATCGGAGAAAAAGTGTCGTGGTGACGTCACACGCTCTACAGGCATTATGGGAGTTGGACAACAGACAGAAAACAAGTAAATCAAAAGTAATAAAAAGTTTAGTACAGACCTGTGATGTAGTTGCTTTGTATTGAACAAATTATATTAATGGTTTAAAATACCTGCTTCAAAGAAATCTAAATAGTTGCTGTGGCGACTAGTTTCGGATCTGATGAACCATCATCGGACTATACAAGGTGTCTTCATTTACTTCAATTGAAGGTCGTTATGTTTTTTTTAATTAACACTAACACACACGAACATGGTCACATTGATACGATTATTAAGAAAAATGTAAAAAACAACGAATACACGGACAGGAGCGACACGACCAGGCGAAACTAAATTCGTCTGGAGATAATATATTTTAATATTTTTCGTAATAATCGTATCAATTTGTCCGTGTTTGTGTGTTTGTGTTAGTGTTAATTAAAAAAAAACATGACGACCTCAATTGAAGTAAATGAAGATACCTTGTATGGCCCGATGATGGTTCACCAGAAGCGAAACTAGTCGTCAAAGCAACTATTTGGATTACTTTGAAGTAGGTATTTTAAACCATTAATAGTATTCTACAGTAATCCGGAGGCTAAACAACTGAAAATGAAGAACAAATTAAGGTATTCAACATGTTTAGATCAAAAATTTTGTAATCAACAGATTGTACAAATTTAGCTATCTAACAAAGGTATTTTTTATTTAGGATTTTTTTGTATTGAGGGGCCTCACTTCCAAACTTTGCCCCGGGCCTCGAAATGTCTGTCGGCGGCCCTGTTGCCAGGGGGTGCCTGGCACCCCCTAATATTTGCTGAATTTGTTGGTAGTGATGGGGCAAATGTTTTCAACACAATTTTGATCGAGGTATTTGTGTAAAATACAAATGTTTGTTACAAACAAAATAGTTTGATGTTAGAATTTGAGCATACAATGCTTCAAACGTTAGGTGAGCTGGCACCCCCAAATATCATGACCTAAATCCGCCCATGTTCTGTACCCATTTCTTATTGCAGGCCGGGGTTGGATAGGTAACTATGGTTTCCTTAAAGTAAAATTTAAAAATCTCTATAAAAATATTATGATAGGTGCTTCAAAATTCCACAGGCAATAGCTCGAGGACATTTTAAGAACAGGAATAATATTAAAATGATGTGTTACTACCCTATATGTTACTCGTGGGCATTTTCTATCTACGTATCAAATATCAGGTCAATCAGTTCAATCAGTTCAGTAGCTTGTAGGCATGATGGAGCCCCAAGCACCCAAACTCACAAACTTTCAGACTTTAAATTATTTTCGCAACACTACACTAGCAAGTAGCCGATTTCCGCTTTTGTTTCAGTGTGGGAAGTCGCCGTTTACAAAAGAGTACGGCAAGTAACAGCAGGAGGTAACAAATCAGCTGGAGTGCGGTAAGAGTTTGCATGCTTAATGTTGTGTTGCGGTAAATGTTGCCAATGTTGCCAACGCAAGAAAAAAAATAGTATATCGCACAATTTACATACATTAAGTTAATAAAGAGCAGTATTATTTAATCAATTGTTGTCGTCTGTGTGACGATAAGACGAATTCCTAGAAAGGCTTATTCGGTCACTGAACAGCAGAGATAACGCTTTTTGTTATCTCCCCCGCACAGATAAATATAGTTTTGTACAGTCGACTCTCGCTAACATGAACCTTGATATCACGAAATACTCGATACCGTATCACGAATTATTTTTAATCCCCTTGGAAAAACCTGTCTAACACGAAGAAATTACTATACATAACACGAACTAATTTTCATAACACAAACTAATTTTTCGGGTATATTTTACCTCTATAACTCGAAGGGACACAAAAATTACCTCTAAACACGAAGTTCAGTAGATAAGACGAATTCGATTCGAGCTTTACCTCCATAACTCGAAGTTTACCTCCATAGGAGTTTTCAGAATGGACCTCTATAATACGAAATTCCGTCGTTCTGAACTGTTTATTTTATTTTACACGTTTTTATTTTGTATACCGTATCGAAGTAAAACAGTAATATTCAAAGTTATAAGTTTACTTTTGTAGCTGTAGGGGATACAGTAAAGTTTCTTTATATTATTGTTTTAATAAAAATTATGATCGATACTCTAATAATTGTTTTTACATGTTTAAGCAGAGGAAGATTAGAGACTTTTTAGTCAGAATTAATATGATCTTATCTGCTTTTGTGTTTTACAGGTTATTATATTATAAATACTGTATTTTTCATTTTCATTCATATATAATACTAGCAGAACCCGTGGCTTTGCTCACGATAAAAATTATCGTCTAACCTTGATATGAAGAATCTAGAGGACTGAATAGAAAATATTTATATCAAGGAATATGTCATGTAGAGATATGTTTGTTTTATGGCGGAATGTAGGATAAAATAGATACCACAGTAGGATGTAGGATACCACAGTACATAGTGAAGGTTTTCTTTTCACCGTTATACCTCAAAAACGGCCGGACCGATTTTAACGCCACATGTGTCGATTTTAAGGTACTACTTTGTAGATTTACCATTACGTCTCTGGATTGCCTAATAGGGTATCAATTAAGTACAGTAAAGGGCTGAATGTTCGAAACAGTTATGGTGCTATCCGTGGGCAGTATTTCAAACTCGATTCACTTAGTATTTAACTTAAAATATGGGCAGGTAGTAATAATTTAAAATCAACCACTGATTGCAGCATTTATTTTTCCGTGAAAAGCCGGGACACCGTTGAAATAGATGTCAAAGGAATTTGCCAAATTATTGTAACTGGCATGATTGTAATGAAAAACATAACAGACTTGAATGAATAGTCAATTTTTTGAAAAATTGTCGGATATTTGTTTTTTTACTTGAAATGCTCTAGATCTAAGGGTGCGTACAAGAACATTTTATAACTGATATATTTTGAGACCTCATGCAGAATCATGGTATAAATGATTTTTTCGGATGAAGGAAAGGGTTTTCTTTGCTTGAGCCTGTAAAAATGCTACCGATAGTTATCTTTAGAAACCGTTTTTTATCTACAATAGATGTTAAGTGGTGGATGGGTACACCACTGCTGTGTTTTTATCTACGATTGATGTTATGTGGTGTATGGTCACACCATTAAACATCTATCGTAGATAACAACGGGTTTTCATCTCCCCAGAGTCCGTTAGGAGGTGAATAAATAAAAGAAGGTAAAATTACAGACAATTAAGAGCAATAAATTTACTTAATTAACGCATGGACATAGGTCGGTCCTATTCTTCGATCGCGGTTGATGGTGACGAATCGCGTGCGTGTGTCACAGGGACATCACAAGCAGGGCCTTCCGCATCTAAATATCGTCTAAAGACCTTATCTAACGTATTGTTTGTTTCCCCATATTATTGGTCGGATTTTTAGTGAGGAATTAAAACAAAATTATATTGTTTATGACCAAAATTATAACACATAAAATTGAATTTAATTATTTGGAAAATAGAGAAAAGATGACACGTGTGACTAATATATGGCTGAAAGAAAGCTAATTATATCCTGGTTTAAAAAACAACTCATGATATGACAATATAACCGTTATAGCGGACGCGAGCACTTGTCGTCGTTTCGTCTTTGCAGAATAGGTATACATACATATAGATTGCTTGAATATGGCGACCTATCCAGGGAGGTATTTTATGCCAAGTATGAAGGTATGAATGACAGATGAGTGAAGGATGATTGTGGCCAGGGGTGCCGATCCCCCCCAAGAGCTATGACGCCAATCCCCCCAAAAATTTCCAGAATCTATCGAATATCCCCCCCTCCGCACAACATATATTTATGACATCCTATTTAAGCAGAGGCACAGATGAAGAACTATATAGATTGGCAACCTAATGCACTTTTGCGTGCCCGTTTTTTTGCGCGGCGTCAAGTTTATGTTCGGTCGTTTTGCCGCACATATATTGCATTGGTAGCAGTACGTTTTAACCGTACAGTAAACAAAACAAAACAAATTCCCCCCAAAAAATTCTATGACGCCATTGGCGTCATAATCCCCCCTGTAGGCACCCCTGATTGTGGCGCGATCTTGTTATCTTTGTTACTGGCTAAGGCCGACATTTCCTTAGACAGGACTTAATTGATAGCCCGTGGGATCCGAACCACAATTTTGCCTGGTTTACAATTTACGAACTGGTCTATTTATGAGGACGGTCTTATGAACGTAGCATTCAATAGTGCGGACGTTAATCCTCACTAGGGAACACCGCGTCCACAAGCCATCGCTTATAACTATCCAAAATATTCGTTAGGCCTACCTCCAAGTAGGTGGATTACAGGATACGCCACCGTCCCATCAGTCTCGGAATCTCGGTGTCTCAAAGGGTTTTCCCAGTTGCCACCCAAAACTTAAAAAATAGGAAAGCTAGGTACAACAGGAAATCTTTCAATATAACTAACTTTGAAAACGAAATTGAAAGAATGTTTTAATTTATGACCTTGTACTTTTAGTTTTCTTCGAGCAGTGACGGATATACACTTTCTGTCGCCTGCAGCGAAAGCGTCATTCACCCCCCTCGGCACCAAACAAGATTTCTGTCTAATTGCTAACGTGTCTTTAATGTGATGGATGAGCAATTATCTCGAGCACCTGTATTACTTACTGTCCGTGGGTGGGTAGACGTAATGTATCGATCGCAGGTAGACATAAATTTGCAAACAATTTCCGTAAAATTTGATTACGCGTATTTATTAATTGCAGGAATAAATTTAAAATAAGCTAAGAGCCGTTTAATTTTATCGCGCGTATTTACCGTTCGCAGGTATTTGACGCGGCACTGGCGGAAGTAGGTTTGTGAAAATAAAACAATGAAAACCGGTCTTGACGGGGCGCGGGGCGCGGGGTTGTGGATGGGGATGGGATGGGGAGCCAGTCAGCCATATTGCAATGTTCGTATCCTCTTTCTCTGAGTTGCGTGTTGCTTACATCAGTAATTAGACCAAACTGTTGTTATCTCCAGTCTAGAAATCATGTGATAGTTTGTTTAGTTTGTGGTTTGAAGTTTAAAGTTTTTAAGTAAGTGGAATTTTGTATCGGTTTATCTGAGACTTCAGCAGCCAAATTAACTCAACTGCCGAGGACTATGCTTCTGTGATATGACTAGGTGAGTATTTTTTAACTGACTCCTTGGTAAACATAAATAATTATAAATTACCGTTAACAGTGGTTGTGTTGCCTGGCTTGTGTTACCCTTATACTGCAGGGGCTTCTTATGCTAATGAAAAAAGTTGAAGACAAACAACAGATAACTTAAGTTATACAGGGTGTTCTTTTAAAAACGTAACCCAAAACTTTATTTTATCAGTGAATGATTAGTCCCCTCAAGATCCCCGGATTTGACCCCATTATATTATTTCCTTTGGAGATATATAAAAAGATTGGCCCACGAAAACAATTCACAGGATATTCAGCAACTCAAAACAAACATAGGCCTAACAAATTTAATACAAGAAATTCAAATAGGTACTATGCAAAATGTATTCAGGAATTTGACAGAGAGAACACAGCTCTGTATAAATGTCAATAGCGGTTTGTTTAAACACATAATATACGCTAAATGCGATGAAACATAAGTAATAGGTTGTATAAAATGCAAAGATAACCAAAACAATACCCACTTCAATCTTTATATGTGCATTATTCAATCATAAAAATGGGGTGTGTTTTAAAAAACACACTGTATTTTAAAACTTGGTTTATCTGTATTAATGCTATTTTGTAGCAGAAAGAAACTTGGATGTTTTTTATGACGCACGGGACACAATGAGGTGTGTTAGGAAAATTTTTGTTTTAAGTGACTATATAATAACTTGAAACATCCATTTTATTTTATTAGTGTGTTGCTTTAAGACAAAGCAATAATGTATTTATATCTTTTTGTGAAAGTATTCCAATATAGCCTAACCAAATAAAAATATACATTTAAATCGGAGTAATTTTTTCATGATGTGGAGGAAAAGTAATATTTTTTATCATAATTATTAATATATTTTATTAACAGAATACACCCATTACAGTACATGTTCTACAACATTATTTTCAAAAACATCGTGTCAGTTTCACTTTCCAGAGAATCACCCAAAATCACATATATATATCTATTACCTATGCCTGTATACCTTAAATTGAGATCTTAATTTTTTTACTAAATTGGATTAAGTGCAGGGGTTAATTTCAGCCGGAGCACACCGAAGCACAGCTCCGGTACTTTTTAGGAAACCGGAGCTCACCGGAGCCCGGTTTCTCAACTCACCGGTACGGCTCCAGACCCTTTTTCTGGCCACGTAATTTATTAATACTGTTTAAAAAGTGATTTTATAAAATTGCACAACTCTTTCTAATTTGGGAATCCTCTAAGTCAATTTAACAACTCTATTTTTCTTTACATCGTTTCACACAAGGTAAAAATGGCAGTTTTTTAACCTCCATTCTGGATACTGATCACTTGATAAACTTGAGATAGGCTTTAGCAAGTGATGGTGGAAGTTTACTATCTTCAATCAAGGGCAAATCCAATCCAGGCCAATACGAGCGTGTACTGGGTGCGTTCGGCATTACCATACTCATTTCTACGTCGATCTTATAAGGCCTCGTGCGCAAATAGTTCGTCAAATGTTTGGACAAATCAGTTGCGCCCTTGTTCGACAATAGTAAATTCCCACTGAGTCGTGAGTGGCGCTAAACACACGTTGCGCTGGAGATCACAACCTTCATGACCACTACGGCATCAAGTACACTCTATCCGTGGCAGGGCAAACCTAGATAGCGCGAAAGTGAACACGGCCTAATTGTTAAACTGTGGTCATTAAGCGTTAAAAAGGCATCAAATTTTATCGCAATTCAAAAAAAATTCTGGGAGAGGGCCCCTGGACCCCCCCTTCTGCTGGGGAGTTTTCCATATCCTCCCGGCGGCCACTCGTGTTGATATTCCCATATTGATATTCCCAGGATTTTCAATCGTGTCATTTTTTTCATTTTTGCAAAAACATTCCAATATTTTAATTACTTTTATTGTTTCATTGCAGGCCAGACTTCTGATCAATATAAAGGGAAACTCCTCATCTTACCTCAAGTCTAATTAGGAAGCTGATATAAACGAAGGTGTTGCAGAGGAATATACTTTGACGGAGAGTTACGACAGGTGTTGTCAAAAAACCTTTCAATAGGCTGCAGACCTTCACCTTCCCATTAATAAATGGTAACTGTTTCGTTAATTCACCTTTAAATATGAATTGCAAAATGCATAATTTGTTTAACACGTTAGCTGCCAAGCATATTTTTGTTTTGATTGGTACCTTATATCCACACACTTTTTTAGTTGAAATTTCAGTTATGTGATTTTTTTGTACTCTTTGAGGTTAGTTGTAACTTATATGATGACTTTTAACGAAATAAATAAAATTAGCCTAGGCTATATGTAAAAAATTTGGTTACCGATCAGGTCGGTATGAAATTTTCACATGCAACTTATTATGATGACTGCCATGATCTGACATAGACAAAAAGATGGTTTGCTCCACGATCGCTATTTTTAGATCGTAACGTGCATTGTCGTCATGGTTCTTCAGACTAACTGGATTTTTGGTTATACACATCAGCACTCCGGCGCATTGATGTGGATAATCCGTAGCTTTATACAATTATGGCTTGTTTACGTCACCTTCACCTAAATAATATCTCCCCACTTTTTTGCAGAAGTCTGTTTCTGGAGATTTAAGGATGGAGAAGAGAGCAAACTTCGCGAAGGAATTAGTGATTGGCTGATACCTAGACCAAATTTAGGAAGTTAAGAAGGTTAGTATTAAAAATTACTAGGTGAACCCGTACGAATTCGCACTATTTAATTAAATTATAAATGATCGGCTGCCTTCTATGCCCACATATGTTGTCAATCTACTGTAAAAATAGGTTTTCGGAACGATGTAGCGTGCTAAAAGTGTCTCTAATTGCCACTCATTAGGATACGTATTGCAGCATTGTAAGCGATGTTCGTTGTGCACTTCCTTCAAATTGAAATTATGGAAAAAGCAACAGGTCAGCCATTGGGTCGAGGCAAAATTGAAGAATATGTACTCTTCTAAGTGGCACATCTTTCGGGTAAATAATTAAGTCACGCTCACACTTGGTGGTTCGCTATCGTTTGCTCTAAAAATAATAGCAACATCATTAGAAGTTATGTCGTTGTATCGATCTCTGACGTGCATTCCGCGTTGTGTATGCTGCTCATCAGGAGTAATTTTCAGAACGCAACTCTTCACGTTGAAAATTTGCGTTTGGGGATTAACTGACTCATGTTCAGTCAAGCTGTGCATGAGTTCATTGCTGCAAGAGCCGTGGGCTTTGTTTAGCATTCTTTCTTGATCACCAATTTTGACGTCCGTCATAGATACAGAACATAAAACAAATGTTCTCCTCACGGTTGTAAGGTGCTACAATTGAGTGATAAATTTTTGCGTACAAATTTATACATGAAATCAATTGTTTTCTTCAATTTAATAGCTCTTTTGCCTACCGTTGCGAATACAGCATTCTTGGCATTAATGTTTTATTTGTAGTTTCTGCTCAGTCTGTCGGTACCAGTAATAAGACTTTGAACATAATCGCTTCGTTGAGATGTAAGAAGATTTACTTTTCCCTTATGGCAGCTGTGTGAAAATCCTTTGTCTCTTCCTCTTTTTTCTCCTTGAAAATGTAGCGCCCCACATTTCTGACATGGTAATGCCATCCCACCAAGTGAATGCTGCTGAATTCCTGAATTTGATAGTGCGATTTTGTCAGTGTAATTTTCCACTAATTGTTCCAGCTCCGCGTATGAAGCTTCTGTTTGCACACTTTCCCGTACGTTGTCCCACCGTGTGCGAACATCTTTCCGTACATTGCCCCGCTGTGTCCGACCGCTATAAAACTTCTTCGTCGACTCGTTCTTAGCATGTTTGAAAGAATATAAAGTATCGATCACAACAAATTTTCCCCGTCTTGTTCCTTTTCAAATAAAAAAACAGCTGGGCAGATTTTTTAAACTACTTTGATAACTATTTTTTTTTTCTTGGTCTGTGATCTATATAGGCTACTTTAAATCCCACACAACTGATCAGATGTTTATTTGTTTACATTTTCGCTTGTCAAAATATTTTTTATTTTATAATAAGTTTTTTGCACTTTTTTCATGTTATATTGCCTAAATTTAAAATCTAAAGATGCTTACGGGAATCTGCACATAGAGACGTGTGTTTTGATGTATAATATCTAGGGGTAAGTCTTAAAATAAAAAGGCCTTATCCTATAGAAAGTTTTCATGTAGCGTATTAATAATATAAGATTGTATGGATTGTAAATCAGAATGTAATGTTGAACATACTATGTTGAAATATTTTTTAATTCAAGTGGGAAAGTTGTACTCAATGTCAGATTTATAATTGCAATTTTTTTACACTTGTGACAATCCACACTTATTGAGGCTCTAAGCGAAACTATCGGTGTAGCCCCACATTTTGTAAACCGTATGTTTGGGGGGGGCATAACCAACCGCCAGGAGGTCTGGGGAGTATGGAATACTCCCCATAGGCCTACCAGCAGAGGGTCCGGAAAATTGTTGTTTTTCCATACTTACATAAAGCTAATAGTTACATTATTTTGCTATGTAAAAAAATCGATTAAACTAGACTAACCTGACTTACCTTTACAGAGAGTGGACATACTTTCCTGTCAGCTGATATAGTATTTATTTAATCATTATAAAATAAATGCAACAAATTTTTATAAAATTGATGAAAATAAAAGAAAAAGTTTACAAACTCACATCTACACTAGTTTAAGTTGCAAATTAAAAGAAATCAACTTCTACGGAGGATAAAATATAATTTAATCTTAACAAATATTACCTAAGTGTGCAGGATTTGAACCCGTACCTCCAACACGGTAATCTCATGTCATACTAATTTAATGATCAGCTGTGTATAGAGGTGCAGAAGTATATCCCTAACGTCTTTTCAATATAAGTAGTCATTTTGAATCAAGTTTATAACTTCAGTTTGCAAATAAAAAGTACCAGGCGTTTCCTAGCTTTCAATAGACCACTTGTGGATTTGTTTTCTTGTATCAAGATAAACATTGATGCGAAACTTTCATATGCCTAATCATTACGATCGTCGACTGCCATGATCTGACTACGACAAAGATGGTTTGTTCCAAGATCACTTTTTTTATATTTTAACATGCATTGTTGTCATGGTTCTTCAGACTAACTGGGTTTTTTGTTATACACATCAGGACTCTGGAACATTAATGTGGAAAATCCATAGTGTGCTGTTTACAATCATGGCTTTTTTACATCACCTAAATAATTCTTCCTTATTTTTTTGCAGAAATCTGTTTCAAGAGGTTCAAAGATGGGGAGCAAGGCAAACTCCGAGAAGGAATCAGCGACTGGCTTATGCAGGCCAAGTTTAGGAAGTTAAGAAGGTTAGCATTGAACTTAAAAATTATTTCATTTTTGCTATGAATTCTAAAACATAATCTAATGTTGAACATACGATGTTGAAATACATTTTAATTCAAGTGGGACAGTTGTACACAGTGCCGGATTTATATTTGCAAATTTTTACACTTGCGACAATGCACACTTGTTGAGGCTCTTAGCCAAACTACCTCAAGAGCCAAACTACCCCATATAAAATGTATAGTAGTATGTATGTATAGTAGTAGTATATAACTACTACTATATGTGGGGTATTTTGGCCAAACTACCCCATTTTGTGTTTGGAGAAACTCTGTAATTATAGAATTTATTTGATTATCAATAAAATTTAAAATATTGGATTGAAAATGGTGATTTCAATTTGAACTATCTTTAAAATGTACAAAAAAAACTTGCTTTGTACTTTTTGCGGCCCTCTCTCAGCCTGAAGCTGAGCCTCAACCTGGCTGGGTGTTACTACCTAACCCAGCCAGTAAAAATGTCATAAAATATAATCGGTCCTTACTCTCTCCTTGTTATTTTTATTCATGCTTGTATTAAAAGTTCACTAATCAAAGAATTTTACATATTTTCCATTCTGAAATGAACGCAAACTTACTAATTCTTAGCAAAGTTAATCTCTTAGAGGAAGTTTTTAGTGTGCATTGGGAATCAAAAGTAGCTATATAACTTCTTATTACAGCATACTCCCGATTATTGAGGTCTTCGGGACCAAGGCTACTTCGGATAACAGGAACCTCGGATAATACGGAGTTCACGTGTGTTTTGAGGTTGGGCTGCAATAGGACCGCTTCAAAATATTTTATTAGATACAGTATAGGATTTACCGATAAATACGACAATGAAAGTCCTTTCGAGTTGCAAGTATTAGAATTTTAAATAAAGACACTTGTTTCACACATTATTATAACACTTAGTAAGAAAATAAAAACGTATATTTAAGTTTAGAGCTGCCTCGGATAACCGGGGCTCGGATAATCGAGAGTGTACTGTACTACATTTGCAAGGTGTTTTTTTTTCAAAGAATTTATGCTGCTTTTTGTCTTAACTGAACGTAACAGACATCTTTTCGCTAAGTTGGTTTTCTGTTTATTGTCATTATTTTTAGTACAGACTTTCGGTCACTTTCCTTGCCGAATATAGGTAAACCTTTATAAACCAAACACACTGTTATGCTCAAAGTAACAACTGTAATCATAGTAACATTGCATCAAACAAACTATTTATCCCTACCATATAGATACAGGGTGTCTTCTGGTGCTGGAAATACTGGAATTATACTGGAACTTTATTTTGATACTGGAAATATACTGGAATTTTGTATTTGGTACTAGAATTTTGTTGAACACAAGTGATAAAATCCATTTAAAATAATTTGGTTCAATACATTCAAAACCTAAATTAAACCACTTGTAATTCAGTTCAATTACTAAACATCCTTAATCAGGTTTAAAATTTTATATGTTGTCATTTTTATTAAGATTGAAGATGTTCTCAACATTTCTAACATTGCTATATTTACCGGTATTATTATTTTTCATAAAACATGGTATAATGTGTGATATAAAACGTGACATAAGATGTGATATGAAAGTGAGAGACTGTGTCGAAAGACACTCATAGTAAATTAGAACTTTTGTTTCCTAAATTTAGTAAAGGCTACTTTATTTTAGTAATAAATTATGTATTGGTTTTAAATTCTACTTCTTCTATTATGTAAGTCAGGAGAAAAAGTGAAGCTGAGTGTGTTTGAAAATTATCAGTTTTAGCGAATTTCCGCTATAGGGAAGAAGCTGTTACCGTGGTAAGACTTAAGCCCGAGATCATCATAATTTTTTGTTTTGAGGTCCCCAGATGCCAAAAACACCATTCGTTAATTTTCTTTAATATACACACACACACACACACACACACACACACACACACACACACACACACACACACACACACCGGGTGTCCCATACTAGTCCTCCCCCTACCTTTTTCCTCAATTTTTTTCGAATATCGATCCCACACCACCCCGGAACATTGTTGGGTAGTTAATACTTCATTTTGAGTGGATACCCAATTTTGGCTGCCATATTGGATCCAAAATATTTTTTCAAATGTTAAAGTGGTGTTGTGACCCATCATTTCAAGCTACATTTTTTTTAAATCAGATGTCATTACACACCCTGAGATAGAAGAGCACTGACCTGTATACATTTTCAGAACATAAAAAAGTCATAAATAGGCCAAGTTATAACGGCTGAAATGATCAGATTTAAGAGTGCATTATTTAGCATTAATTACATCTGTTTGAAATATCAAGCTGTATTTTTTAAAGAAATAACAATTTTTTTTTAATCCTTGGGAATTACAATCAGTACGCACAGTTGTGAGGGAGCATATTTTTAGTTTAAAGGGTATTTTAGTTTGAAACCCAAAATTTTGGGCAGTATCCAAAAATGGGGATTGTGGTGATGTTCCAGTTCATTCCCTAGACAGTTGTATCAATCAGATTATAGATAATAATAGCTCTGCCATGTACTGAAAGGAAATTTGATGATTGCTGCGGCCACCAGAGTGCAAAATGACCTCAAGACAATGTACTGTGTTCAGTAAAATCACATTTTTATTGATAAATCCATTATATTTTGTCCTAAAAACTAACAGAGGGCTTAACATATTCATATATTTTTTAAAATCACTTAATAACATTAGGACTAACATGACAAATTTTGGGCCCTCAAAACCCCACTATTCAATGAGAAATTTGCCAACGGCAACCTCCATTCTTTGTATTAATTTTTAAATGAATTTTTGCTATTTGATTAAATGTTTATTTACAGGGAGAAGAAAGAGGAGAAGAGAACATTGGAGTTGTATGGAAACGATAACGTTTGAAACAATTGAAGAACCCAACACAAAAAAAACGGCATTGTATCGATAGTTATAATAAAAATTTGGATTTGTAAAAATATATTAATTGTATTTTTTATCCTGAATTTTTTCCGAAGTAAGGTTACACGTTTTCCAGTAGTCAGGAAAAAATAGTGAAATTTCGTAGATTTGACTAAGTTTTCTATTTTGTTAAGAGTGAATTATTTATAAAAAATCTTAATTTAGGCCCAAAATTCCAATCAAATTTATGCTTTTATAGTGTTATTTTTCTTTGATCTGAAACGGTACAGAAGTGTGAATTGTTATAACTGACATTATCGGTTATGTTTCACATTTTTAGATTTCCTTTGCAAATAAACTAATTAAACACACTTATTTATTATTATTATTATTTTCTAGAAATTTCTTATTCATGCCAAAATGGCAACCCTTTAGACACATGATAATTTTATTATTTAAATATTAATAATTTTTGTAATCATGAACAGGTAAAAGGGTTAGTAGCACATTTTTGTATTATGCAGTTTTTAGTTTTGTTGTATTATGTATTTTTTGTGATATATTTGTAAACCTTCAATTAAACTGCAAACTACTAACTTTAACGAAGCTTAGCACAATGCTTAGCATAATCGTTGCACAGTGCTTAGCACAATCTTAGCACAATGCTTAGCATAATCTTAGCACAATGCTTAGCATAATCTTAGCACAATGCTTATCATAATCTTAGCACAATGCTTAGCATTATCTTAGCACAATGCTTAGCATAATCTTAGCACAATGCTTAGCATAATCTTAGCACAATGCTTAGCATAATCTTAGCACAATGCTTATCATAATCTTAGCACAATGCTTAGCATAATCTTAGCACAATGCTTAGCACAATGCTTAGCACAATGCTTAGCACAATCTTAACCCAATGCTTAGCATAATCTTAGCACAATGCTTAGCATATACCAAGCTTAGCAATGCGAAACCTATGTTAAAGCTTTGTATCAAGCTTAATTTTCCCTTTGCCCGTAAGCTTAAAAAATGGTTTGCATGCGTAAACTCGTAAGCTTACCAAAAGGTTATATTAGTCTTAGTTTAACCTTTTACCTTTGCCATTGCAAGCCTAATTAAAAGCTTAGAGCTTTGCATGGGCAAGCTTTGGGCTAAGGAAAATCAAAGCTTAATGTGCTATCTGGGCATAAAGGCCGGCCTAAGGAAATAACTATAGCTCCCGCTGTCTAAAAAGATGGTACCACATAATGAGCTTATGAATAAACGTATAAGGTATGAAACTAAACCAAATGTAATTTTTATATAGTACGAGTAACCTAAAAAAATCATCAAAACAACCATAAAACCATGATAAAATGAATCAAATTATAAATCAGCTGTAACAACGTATCCGTTTGTGAAGCTAATATGCATGATTTAATAAAATTTTAAATTTAAACAAAAGATCATCCATTACATTAACATGGGGCATTTTCAAAGCTTCAGCTCCACCAAAAACCTCTAAAAACCTCGAATTAAAAAAATCCGTTGTTGGTGAATGCCAACACTGTAAGGAACGTCTATGCAAATTTTCAAGGTTCTTGGTTCAAGTTTTGGCTGTACAATGATAGGTCAGTGGTATTTGACAAAAGTATAGTAGAAAAGATAGTATAAATATAACTTACAATCAGGGATTTGTATAAATTTATAAATTTTTACATAAATAGATCAAAGAATCATATAATTTCAGCACATTCTGTTTGTGACTGAAAAACCACTGTTCTTTTCTCTTTCCATCTTACCGGGATTTAGTCTCAAGACTCAGCCACTAAAGGCAGTATGCTCTTCACGTTTAAAACTGCGTACGTAGAATTATACGAAACACCATAGATGTAATAAAAAAATTATTAGGAACGCCTCCAGGAAAAACGATAACTCCCGCAACCGAAATATAGATGGTGCCACTTAACTAATTAATGGTGGATTTTATCTAAACTAAATGTAACTTTTATATAGTACATGATTATGTCCTTGAAACAAATCAACAAAAATCAATGAAGCCATGATCAAAGAAATCAATTTATTATCATCTGTATCAACGTAGATGTAATAAAAAAAATTATTAGGAACGCCTCCAAGAAAAACGATAACTCCCGCTACCGAAATATAGATGGTGCCACTTAACTAATTAATGGTGGATTTTATCTAATCTAAATGTAACTTTTATATAGTACATAATTATGTCCTTGAAACAAATCAACAAAAATCAATGAAACCATGATCAAAGAAATCAATTTATTATCATCTGTATCAACGTATACATTTCCGAAGCTAACTACCAGCTGATTGTTTTATGAACATTAAAAATATAAACAAAAATCGTCCAACATACTTTCAAATGGGAAAATTTGAAAACTTCGACCTCGCCAAAAACCCCTTTATACTACGAATTTTGTAAAATCCGTTCTTAGCGGATGTCTACGCCCTAAGAGGAACATCCATGCAAAGTTTCAAGGTTTTAGGTCAAGTAGTTTGGGCTGTACGATGTTTCCACTGAGTGGTATTTGACAAATATATAGTAGATTTCAATAAGTTAAAAGCCTAGATTTAGGGAATAAACTACATTTTTCTTTACCGCTATATCACGAATTTTCATTTGGTTTACCTCTATAACTTGAACTATGCCTAAGACGAACTATACGTAACACGAAGAAAAATCGCAGTCACATGGAGTTTCGAATTAGCGAGAGTTGACTGTACGTATTTTCTCTCTACAGTTTATTTATTTGTTTTTAAATCTTTTAACTTTCATAGAAGTGTTTAGCTCTATGGCTATATGTTATTTTTATGCTTCTATAATTGAATATATTTGTTATATGCAGTTACAAATTAGTGTCCATTAAAAAACACACTTGTGCTTGTGTGTAAGCGTTGTTTTTTACTTCCCCTGTATATTTGTTGCTGGTAGTGTCGCGAAAACTATCGTACGCAACTCATCCGGGAAGGTGTTTACATTGCTCGCATGACATTGCCGCGCTCCGCAAGCGTCGCACGTGAACTATCGTGCTCGCACGTAAACACTTACTTCCCGCACTATATAGTTGCGTAACATACTATTCACTCTTAAATGTTTTGAAATATAGTTTATTTCAGTCTCAGACTAGTTCAGCGTGGACTATTTTTTCAACTAGAAAAACGAAGAAGTCATGAAATTTCTCTGTAGTTTTTATGTTATTACTTTCTTAATGACTTTAGCAATATATCTTTATTTTGATATTAAAAAATACTGGGTTGATCCAAAGTCTGGTATATATAAAATATCTCTTCAAATACTATTTGAAATTTAACGAAACTTTGCAGCTGACTATTTGACCCAATAACAAACATACTCCCATAAATTACCGACATTTCATATGCCTAGGGGAAAGTCCATGATCATCATAGAGTCGTGAAGTTCTTAAATGTAAGCATACCTTGAGATGCATCTAATTTTAAAGGTTTTAAAAATTTCCATACAATGTCCCAACCCAACCACAAAATGATGGTTCAAACAGAAATGATATAGCTCCTTGAATTTTTCAATGTTATTTCACTATATAAAACTGAGGAAACTAGAATATTGAAAAGGAATTTGATTACTGAATATAATAAATGTCTTTGAAAGTAGAATTCAACTGACCAAACCAAATCACGAAAGGTGTGTTTTTAAGGTAAACCAATCGTTACATCAAAGATTTAAATTGTACGTTAATCAATATACCGAATAATTTCTTTCACCAGCTGTATCTTTGGATTAGATCCCCTTTTGCGACCGGGTTTGCAGGGTTATATGCCAATTTGAAAGACCTTCAAAATTAAATAAATATCAAGGTATGCTTAGATTCAAGAGTTTGACGACTGTCCCCTGAACAAACATAATGTCAGTATTTTTCGTCAAAATGTTTGTCATCGGGACAAATACTCAACTGCAAAGGTTTATTACATTTTGATTAGTATTTCAAGAGATATATATTACAGGTTTTTGCCCTACCCTGAATAATTAATAGTCAAATAAGGCCGTCAAATATTGAAGTGCATTATAAAATATAGTTTTTCACTAATGTATCTTTTACAGAATGTGGTCATGCATATGTTAAAGGAAGAAATAAAAAATAAAAAGCAAGAAGAGCATTGGTATTAACTTAGTTGTTGTTATTTAATCTATGTACATATGTAGCTTACATAAACATGCATTATTTTACAGAGAAAGTCAAATTATACACAAATTTACAACAAAATTAATGTAAAATATCCTATTTTTCAATAACACTCAACTCCCATTCTTGTTTAATGTAGTGTCTGCTGTCATGTTTTTATCCAACATTAGAATCATTAATTAGTGGTGTTTCTGAAATAATATTTTTATTTTCAGTGAAATTTTTATATAATAATATACTCTAATTTCAATCCATGAAAAAAAATTCAAGTAATTTAGGCTCCAGATTACTGTTTAATTTACCTGAATCCAATTTTTTTTCTTGAAAAACATGATGTAGGTATATTAAACCACAAGTAGTACAGTATAAATTTCAAAGGTTATTTATTTCATTTCAGGAGGGTTTTTACCATTGTTAAAATTTATTTGAGTAGTTAGCAGAATTCTCTTGAACCAACAAATACTTTAACAATTAAATGGCAATACTTTCAAAACACTTTTATTTTAGTAATTCCTGAACATTTCTTTCCCTTCTTTATATGCATTTGTGGATTTAGCATCTGATAATGTAGAGTGATATATTGTTGAGTACCAAGAGTATTTAAATCTGAGCAGAAACACATAAATTATTGACTATGCCTTAGTTCAACTGTAAATGAATAATCTATGACTCTGGCAATTCTGTTAAAAAAATATTATTCATAAAATAACTAATAAAAAAAAATTTGTAAACCCACTCTGACTCAACAGATGAGGTGTAACATTTCCTGTAATTACTGCACAGAAAAATGCAGCAAGACTACTTTCTTTTAGTCTCTAAAACACCTGTTACGTCTGATCAGCAATTCCTGCATTTTTAAGTAGGTAACTTCCCTTCTATGTGACTGTTCAAAATAAATAAAAAATCTATCAGTGCTTATGCATATATAAAGACATTTTATTTTCAAAGCTGCGGAACTATTGAATCTATCAGAAAAGTGACAATTTTATGGCATTTTAACACTAGGTATAAACTATCTAACCTTCTATTTTTACTTGTGGGTTGAGTTTTCTCTTGAGAATTGTTACAAAGCTTAACATGAATACTTAACACTTTTCTTTTATAAAATATCAAACACGCTGGTAACACTAAATGACGTAATGTTAAATAACTGACTATAAAACTAAAACAAACTAGGTACACTAAGGAAAACACTATTTACAAAAATAAACAATGTACAAATCACAAATGAAGTATTTGCTGATATTCAGCAATTAGGCAAGTACATCTGTACAGATTTATTTACCAATATAAAATACATATGAGTACTTCTTCGAACACATATTGTATTTCGCTCGAATTTGTCATTTTTACCTATTAACAGACTGAGGCTGGTTTTATCATAATCACAGAAAAATGAGGACAGTTTTTGTCTTACAAAATATTATTTTTAAAATATTATACACAGGAACAACTTTCCTCAAAATATACCTGGATGAGGGATGGGGGCAATTTATTGATTTTATGTATAATCACGTAAGAAAATTTACTGAAAACTTTTTCAAACAACGGGGGTAGATGAATTTAACTGTAGTGCTAGAATAAGAAATTTGTTGGCAAAATAAAAAAAAGCTTTCCAAAGGAAGATCTCGAACCTTTCCTTTTGATTAAAAAATAATCTATGGCTCCCACATACTTTGGGCATAATCCATCCCTTAACTTGGCACGCTCCTGGCTTTGCTTACGCTATAAAACTATTTTAAACACAACCAGATCAGATTCTACTAAATAATTCCACTTTTAAAAAGTCAATTTGCTGCACTTGCCCTTGATTCAGTTCATACATGAGTATACGAATTTCCAAATTTGTACTCCACTCCTGGAGGGAGCTTGTCCGAGCCCTAGCTAATACTTTGGTAAGACGTGCTTTGCACTTTGTCACTGGACCGGAAGAATTCGTCAGATCATTACACTCTGTTGTCTCTTCACTGGCCTACTTCACAAACAAAGAATGTTTCAAACGAACAAGGTGAATCGTTCCATTTAAGACCTTTCCCGTCCCTATTCCACAGTTCAAGACAGTGTTCTTCTTCTCCATTTTCATACCGGAAGTTGTTCGGCTCGCCGGTGTTCCAGTTGGTGAATGTCACTGGTCGTCCGGTCGACATCCAGAAGAATGTTCCTTCTTCCGCCTGGTCTGTCCCGGATGTCCAGAAATGTTCATGACCCAGTCCTGGAAATTGTTCAATGAAACATTTCAAAATTGAAACCCTTTTTAAATTTAAAATGTAATAAGAGTTGGTTTTAGTGTGTTTATTGTCATAACATTACAAATAATTAGATATGATAAATGTTCCAATGCCGGTCATATAAATGGTTTTAAAAATCACAATCTAATAGTCCAGGCAACAAAAAGGTATAGAGAGAATTTTTTGGAACACAATTTTTGACTTTGCAGATTTGTTTGGGCTTGTTGGGAGGTGGATATATCAAAAGTCCCCATCCAAAGCCCTTGAGCGGAGGGGGGAGGGAGGGGGGTCTAAAGGTAAAATGTTTTGGTTTTTCCTAAATATCTTGAAAACTATCAACTTTTACAAACAAAAAAAAATCAAATCAAATCCTCCTCAAATTCCGAACCAAATCAAATCCCGAATAAAATCCTGTCAAATTTGACAATTAAAGAAAATTAAATTTCCTGTAAGAAAAGTATATAATATGTCTTCTTTGGTTCAAACATTTACTAGGATATTACTAATTTTATTAATATTAAAAAAATCCCTTCCATAAGAAATACACGTAAATTTGTGGATAACATAGATGCCCAATTGGGCAACGCTTTTTTCACCTAAAGGAAAATGAACAGCATTAAGCAAATATTGACTGAATTTCCATTAATTAGACACCTCAATGATAAAAATTAGTCCAAAATAAAGGGGTTAGCAAGCTCACAAAAAACGTTATTTTTCAAAAAATTATTTCAATTTGTTATAATGTCTTGAAAAATAACGTTTTTTGTGAGCTCGCCAACACCTTTATTTTAGACCAATTTTTATGATTGAGGTGTCAAATTACGGGAAATTTTGTCAATATTCCCTGAATGCTGTTCAATTTACTTTAGGTGAAGAAACCTATGTCCCATTGGGCATGTATGTTACCCACAAATTTACATGTATTTCTATGGAAGGGATATTTTGTTTAAATATTAATAAAATTAGTGATTTCCTTGTAAATGGTTGGGCCAAAGTAGACTTATTATTTACTTTTCTTACAGGAAATTTAATTTTATTTAATTGCCAAATTTGATAGGGAATACTAAAAGTTGATAGTTTTCAAGATATTTAGGAAAAACCAAAAAATTGAACCTTCAGGCCCCCCTCCCTCCCCCCCCCCCCCCGCTCGAGGGCTACGGACGGGTACTTTTGATATGTCCTCCTCCTAACTAGTCCAAACAAAGATACAAAGTCAAAAATTGTATTCCATGCAATTCCCTCTATACCTGTTTTTGAGAATTCGTTGCCTGGACTATAATGTCTTGCTGGCTTTTGTGGATTGAAATGAGATTGGTATGAAACACATATAACCTCGATCCAGGTCAAAGCTTGATTTCCTTATGAAGTAATTTTGATACAACAGTGATTATGCTCAGGAGCATATTTTGGCTTTAATATTTGGAGTAGGGCAAGATGTTTCTCTTTCTTCATCATGTGATATATTTTTAACTTAATATAGTTTTAGTTATGTTTTAATACATGTAACTTTACTGTTATTGTATTTACCAATACTGCGGATTTTACTTTTTTTAAGTAACTGTTTTGCTTTTTTGAATTTTTTGTAAACTTAATTTAAAAATTATTTGGAGAAGGAGAATTACCCTCTCCCCATTAAATTTGTTTATAGTTGTGCTTGCAATTCGTACAAGATTTCAAAAACATTTTGTAAATAAAAAAAAATTCACTTTTTAGTTGATACAAAAGTAAAATATCATTTGACAAAAGTGAATGCACCATTCAGAGTGAGAAAAGCTTTCACAGTCTCACCCTATGTTACGTTGTAACTGTAACCTCAATTGCCAGATGTACTTGATTGACAACATAATGACCAGTGAGTTTTGACAGATTCTAATCATCATTTGTCATCTTCTGTTAAATCTGTTCAATTGGCAAACACAAATTGAAGTACGAGGGTCGTCCAGAAAGTAAAGCACGTTTTGTTACTAAATCTAGCCCTGTTGCCCCAACACCGCGACTGAGTGTGCGGTCTTAAGGTCCACTCCCGGTCTCAATTTGAGCCAAGTCTTGTTGCCGACCGATAACACATTTCATTTTTACAGATTTTCAAAATGGCAGTGTCTACTGAAAATATCACCAAATGCGAGTGAAGTGATTTAAATAGTGGTCTGCAGCCTAGAACGTTTATTCACTGTTGAATTTATTCGTAGAGGAGAAAAAAGTGATCCTGAGTCCATTATGAGGCCCTGCGATAATTTCACATGCCATACAAAACATGCGATTTGGATAAATCCAATCGCAGGCTAGGGTGTTGCTGATCCATGCCGAAGCGGCGCCGCGGCGCCCCCCCCCCACGCAGCAGCAGCAACTTCACAGAACTTTGCTGCCTCAAGTGAGACATTTTCGGACAATCCCTGTGTAACCTTTCCTGGTCTTACGTGGATAAATTCTTTTCGTAGTTAAAGGAATTTTTAGGCTAGAAAGTGTTTGAAAGTGGTAAGGAACTGAAAGAAGCAATATTATTAGGTCAAATACATTTGGCGGGATATTCAAAGGATGCCACCATTTTGAAACGCTGTGAGAATGAAATGCGTGGTCAGTCGGCAATGAGACTTGGCTCAAATTGAGACCGGGAGAGGACCTTTAGCACAGAGAAGGTAGGTCTTTACGTTCTCTGTGCCTTTAGACTGCATACTCAGTCGCGGTGTTGGGGCAACAGGGCTAGATTTAGTAACAAAACGTGCTTTACTTTCTGGACGACCCTCGTATATATCAAAATACTGATTGTTCAATATCTTGATTTCTTAATTTTATCCAGACAACTTAAAATTCCTGTGTATTATTGCTTTGAAAAGTAACATCCTTAGAAAAAAAATGTGAGTAATAATTCATAAAAAAATCATCCCCCTCCCCAAGGTGGGAAGTATCTGTGCCCTCCTCGAGAGAGTACCCCTGAAAGGAGTGCTTATTTAACACTTAAACCTAATATTTTGAGTTCGAGATTACGTATCCGTAAATGGCTGAGAGCAGCTAGTAAAGAGCATGTCTTTTTATACACCACTTGGTAGTAATTAGTTAAATTTGGGAAAAATTTTCTGCAAGTATAAAACATTGACAGTGGCTCTCAATACTTTTTCATTATAACTAAGAAGAATAACTGAGATATCTACATATAGACTTTGATTTGGAAATACCCCCGTTGCTGCAGACCTGCATACTCGGCGAATTTCAAGTGCAAAACAACATATTTCAATCCAACATAGCAAGATTTGACATGTTTCAGTAAGCTCCATAAGAATAACATGGGGAATGAGTATGCAGGTTTGCTGCTACAGGTATATTAAAACTGGGTAGTTTTAATTCAATACTTAGTAGGTCTGAACTAGCAGAAGCCATTTACCAAGTTTCATCAAGTTATGTTGAGAAATAAGCGAGATATAGAATTTTACTTATTTCCCATAAGGTTAACATTGGGACAACGTACTGTGTTTACCACTTTCAATATCTCAGTAACTAATGGACATAGAGCAGTGATTCAAGATACTAAATTGTTTGTTTTTTTTTGAGCTGAATTCAATGGTGCCAACAAATATTGGATTATTTTTATTAAACTCAAAAAAAACCATTTTTGGGGGGTTTACCCCCCTTTACCCCCCTTCCGGTAGTCCGATTGGGCTGGATTACGAACTCGTCTGAATAATTACTACTTTACACATCCATGCCAAATTTAATTAAGATTGGGCCATTTTTACGCGAGTTATCGTGCTTAAAGACACATAGATATATAGATATATATAAAATAAATTACATTCACTTGTTAGATATATATATATTTATGAAAATTAACGAATAGTGTTTTTTGCTTCTGGAGGCCTCAAAACGAAAAGTTATCATGTTGTCGGGCTTCGGTCTTACCATGAGTACTACGGTAGCAGCTTCTTCCCTATAGGGGAAATTCGCTAAAAATTATGACTTTTCCTGAACACCTTAGTTTGGACTCACCGAAGTCGCGGATGTGCTTCTCCAGCTTGTCGTTCTCCTCCTGACTGTTGATGGACGCCAGGTGCATCCCATGGTAGCGGCAGTACTGCGCCGCTCGGTACCAGTTGGCCTGCACACCAACAACTCTGTCTTACCGAAACATTACATTTTCAAATAGAGTTAAAACTTATCATTGATCGTGATAAAAAAGGTTTTTTTGTTGAAATTGGAGTTTTTATAGAAAATATGCTGCTTAAAATGTTTAATTGTTGTAGATATAAACATGTTATTACAACAATTTATAAACCAAACTACCAAACTATAAAACATTCAAATGACATATAAGGAATGACCAGGCGGACAGTTCAGAAGAAAAAATTTACATTTTTGGTGGTAGAGGTCAAATGATTACACTGTTCTTCAACTTCTAAATTTATGCATGTAACCAGAAAACAATAAGTTCCACTTTATTGCCATATCTGTCATTGCATACTGTTGCATTTTATTTAGTTTATAACAGCTTCATATCCTTTATTTCTTACTTTGCCTACCTATTCAAACAAATATTTTTTTCACTAATTTAAGTTTATAAGTTAACTTTTAACTTAGCTCTTTCACTTTAAACTTTATTCTTTCAGAGATGCTCATGAAAATCTTTTTTTATGTTTAATAACTAACATATTATTGCTTTATGAGGAACCCCCCCTCCCTTCAGGGTTAAAAGACAAATTTGACTCCACTAACTCTTATTTGTTAGACCCTATATTGTTGTAGGTGGCTTATAGGCAGAAAAGTTATGTGGGGATATTTCATATCTCTCTTATTTAACGACTAATTGGATTGAAACTGGTTACTTTTAATTCATTAATTAAAAGTAACCATGTGAATCAGATTAATTCATTAATCTGGTTAATTTTTAGTCATTAAATAAGAGAGATAAGAACCAGTTTTAATTTAATATGTCGTTAAACAAGTTGGATACGAATTATCACCAAGAACTTTGGTGCAGAGAAGTGCCTGCAAAAACCATGCAACCACCTCAACACTGTCATGAACTTGTCTGGTATTGGTGATAACTGAGGCTTACATATATAACACTTTTAAAGAAATGGGTGGCCATTTCTTTTTCTGAGTTAAGGGTAAAGTAAAAATTGTTGTTGATCCCTAGATTAGCTTTTAATGTTTTTATGTACTGTCCACCGATGACTTGATGGCTAGCGGAATAAATTTGAGGGGAGGGGATAGCAGGCCGGTTACCATAACAACGACGCTACTACCCGTCTACATTTACCTTATTAAAAATAACAGATGATAAACACAAGAAATTCAATTGAACATATGTTATTGTTTCATTTTCCACGTTTAAAAATCCAAATTCCAGTTTTGTTTGTAAACATCCAAGATTCTTCTGTTCACGCCATTATGCTCTATTCGTGCGAATAAAAGTTTTAAAATTAGTTTTTTTTTGTGATAAAGGTATTTATTTTCCTGGTTCGTGATGGCATCTGTACGTAAAAATGGACAAACCATTCGGGCGCGCAACTAAACGCCTGGCGCACTGCAGGTGAGTACGTCAGCGCGGGGAGTACGCAGCAGCATCGGCATCAGTAGCAAAGACTACATTTTCAGGTCGGCTACTAGTGTCGCGTTTGCGGCGAGAGGGGAACGGCGCAGCCAATAGCAAGCGCACTCCTCCCCTCCCCCTGCACTTATTCCGCTAGCCATCAAGCTATCGGCGGACAGTATATACTATTGGACACAAGCTGCCTAGCAGCTTTAGGTTTTCGTTGTTTTTTCAGATAGTTTGTTGATAAAATCATCTATAATTTAATCAGCTGTTCATGAAATTTCTATTCTCATACAAAAACCACTTTGTGTAATTAATGAGACTACTGGATCAAGGCGACACTATTTTTTAGTGTCGCCTTGACTGGATATGCGCTGCTCTGCAGCTTTCAAGTTTAGTTTATTGCCTGCTGATAAATAGAAGTTGATTAAAATCAGCTGTTCCTTGAAATTTCTGCTCCAATGCTATGGACAAATACGAAAATTTGAGGGCATCTAGGGGTGCTCCCTTTAGTTGGACCTTAATAAATTTTATTTCCTTCGAAAATTCCCACCGAGGTCTTTCCAACGACACCTAAATTATCATAATCGGTTCAGAACTGTAGGAGGAGTCTTGATCACAAGAAAAAAAACGCCTAGAGTATAAAACCCAGTTGTAAATTCCAGGAGTTTCAAGAAACCTGTTTGTATTAGGCCTATAATTAAAATTCTCAACATTTGAGTGGTCAGAAACTTTTTACTTCACTTGAGTAAAACCAGTTTTTTATATAAGAAACTTTAAACCCCCAACCCCCTTCACAAAAATTATGGTATATTCTTTGGCGTTATGTAAACTACGAATAATGATCAATTAATGAGCTATTAATAAAGAATGTTACAAAGTGAAATAAAAAAAAATAAAATAAAATACAGTTCACCCACGCGCGTATATCCCGACCAGCGCGAGAATTTTGACGCATCGGGGTGTGGGGAAGGAGCGGAAGTCACTCCCCTTCTCAAGCACCGCCCCTTTACTACTGCTACGAGCTGTAAATAAGTGAACTTCAAAACAAAAGTAAAATTTTTAGTTGTCAAAATAAATTTAAGGATATGGTTGAAATTTTGTTTACGTAAGTTTTATTTTTGTAATTTCACCTATAAATTTGGAAATATGCATTGTACTCTCCGAATTTGTATTTACTTGTTATTAAATAAGAGTTTAAACTTATAATAGTTATGTCTCCATAGGTTTTAATTAAAAAATCATTTTCCCAAAAGTAAACAAATATTGTTTATTTTCTTTGATTAATGATAGCTGTCAACTCGGTCAAGGTTTAGGAGTCGCTATCTAACGGATAATAAAATCACTTCAAGAACTGTAAAAAAACAAAAAAAAACAAAATGACCATCCAATGGCCAAATAGGTACAAAAAAACACTTTGCTGCGGCCAATGACGTACGCATATTTAGGAATCGTCTATCTCTCTCTAAACATTCATTGTTCATTTCTCTCGCACACGTTCTTTGAAATGGTCGGGAAATTCATGCGCGAACTATATTTGGTTTAGATTACATATTATTTCTTTCTAATTGATTAAACCATCAGACAAATGTCTGGTACTTCCATTGCTGTACTTCCATTTCATGTTTTTTTCTTGTCAGCGGGATGATTATTTCGAAAATGATAAAATTGCCTTAAGGAATTAATTGAACAGGACTATATTTTGGTGTTAAGTAATTTAAGGTGAGTCGGATGGCCAACAATTTGTTTTCATAAAAATTAAGTTTTTTATGTTGTATTATTCGTAATTTAATGCTCTTTAACATAATAGCTCCTTTAAGAAAGTAAGTAATAGGAATCTTAAAACACTTTGACGTATAATTTATTTTATTTCTCAAGTTTTAATTTGAATATGTTTATTTTGTCTGACTGTATTTGGTCTAATATTTTGGTAACGTCCTTTTTGATTGTCCATATGGTATATATATGGGTTATTAAAAAAGTCCCGGATCGGCTTCGTATTTTTTTTTTTTTAATATTACCTACAAAACTTATAACATGTCTCTTGCGCGCAAAATACTATTTTAGCACGTATTCAGTGACCCTTGACCTCCTCAGGGGGACGGCCCACTAGGAGTCAGAAGAAAACTCAAGAGTAAGCATATGTACATCAAATCCGAAAGTAGAATACAATGCCGCAAAACCGAGAACAATCGGATCACCAATTCCAAAATGACGGCCGTTTAAACATTTCTCGACTTCAATTTTTAACCTCCTTAAAAAGTAGATTTCAGACGTTCTAAGCATTCTATCGAGATGCAGTTTGCCACGTTTTATCGAGAATTTCATGCCCTTTAAAATTAATGTACAGTATTACCTATGCTGGTCATCTTGCATGCAAGACATCCTTCAAGGTACACGTCCCTCATGGAAGTGGTTTATGCCATAGGCTGTGCATGATGTCGATATGAATATCATTTTAAAGAGGAAATAAAGGCATAATTTAATGCAGCAAACCACATCTTGAAAAGACGCTAGGAACATCTGAAAGACATCCTTCAAGGTACACGTCCCTCATGGAAGTGGTTTATGCCATAGGCTGTGCATGATGTCGATATGAATATCATTTTAAAGAGGAAATAAAGGCATAATTTAATGCAGCAAACCACATCTTGAAAAGACGCTAGGAACATCTGAAAGACATCCTTCAAGGTACACGTCCCTCATGGAAGTGGTTTATGCCATAGGCTGTGCATGATGTCGATATGAATATCATTTTAAAGAGGAAATAAAGGCATAATTTAATGCAGCAAACCACATCTTGAAAAGACGCTAGGAACATCTGAAAGACATCCTTCAAGGTACACGTCCCTCATGGAAGTGGTTTATGCCATAGGCTGTGCATGATGTCGATATGAATATCATTTTAAAGAGGAAATAAAGGCATAATTTAATGCAGCAAACCACATCTTGAAAAGACGCTAGGAACATCTGAAAGACATCCTTCAAGGTACACGTCCCTCATGGAAGTGGTTTATGCCATAGGCTGTGCATGATGTCGATATGAATATCATTTTAAAGAGGAAATAAAGGCATAATTTAATGCAGCAAACCACATCTTGAAAAGACGCTAGGAACATCTGAAATTGAGTTTTAAGTTAGGGTAAAAATTGCAGTTGAGAAACGTTTAAACTGCCGCCATTTTGGATTCGGTGATCTAATTGAGATCGGATTTGCGGCATTGTATTATATTAAAAAAAAGAGCTTTAATTTGATGTACATATCAACCTGTGCTTGCATTTAAGACTTTCTTTTGACTCCTAGTGGGCCGTCCCACTGAGGAGGTAGGGAGTCACTGAATACGTGCTCAAATAGTATTTTGTGTCCAAGAGACATGTTTTAGGTTTTGTAGGTCAATATTTAAGATTATAAAAATAGAGAGGCTGATTCGGGACTTTTTGAACACCCGGTATATTGACAATATACTGAATTAATAAAAAAAGAAAAAAAGTGTTCTCCTCCTTTATACAAGGGAAAAAAGAAGCAAAACAGGTATTCACTGCAGTCCCTATTAAACGTACAAATGCCGTCAGCTTCCAACCGAGCCGGTCACCGTTTATTTTAGGTGGACCATCCTACCAACTTTACCACACATTTGCAAGCCTAATAGGGATTGCGCATTGTCGGGAATCGATTCTACGCACCTCTGAACGACTTCAACGCTAAGAGTTGGCCTAAAGCACGTTAGCCATCTCAGCTATGGTGCCACCGTTATTGATCTTATAAATTTGTTGTATTTTCCTCACTGTTAACTAGCATTTTATTTCATTGTTTTCCTGGGTGTCTCTAAATACAGCGGACCCGATAGTGTTATATTGCCATAAAACTATCCATCTGTGTGTAATTTAAATATGTACGTTGATGCAGAAGTTAAAAATTTGTTTGAAAAAGATGTTGTTGGTTTGTTACCGATGTATCACCCCCCAAATGGCCCTATGTTAAAATTTTATAGCTTTAGAACTAACTTTTTTACATAATTAAACTTTTACTGGATATGTGACCTGCTTAGGACACGTTTTTGTACTATAAATTGAGCCAGACTATGAAGGAAATCCTCGGAGCAGTTTTTGAAAGAATTGTGCAAGCAAGTATACAATGCTCATATTATAATATACAATAGAGATTTCACTGGAGAATCAAGTAAAGTACAATTAAAACAACTTATTACCAGATATTCTGCTAATAATTACAGCTATATAGTGCTTACCTTGAAGAATATGCCGAGGTAGTACCTCTTCTCACCCAGTTTGAGGAGGGGCATGGTCCACCGGTTGAGGGCCGGACCCTCGTCCACACAGTTGGTGCACTCCCCACCTGCGGACAGACAATCGGTTGACTACCTTCTACCTCACCCTGGCACCAGCTTGAGGAGGGGCATGGTCCACCGGTTGAGGGCCGGACCCTCGTCCACACAGTTGGTGCACTCCCCACCTGCGGACAGACAATCGGTTGACTACCTTCTACCTCACCCTGGCACCAGCTTGAGGAGGGACATGGTCCACCGGTTGAGGGCCGGACCCTCGTCCACACAGTTGGTGCACTCCCCACCTGCGGACAGACAATCGGTTGACTACCTGCTACCTCACCCTGGCACCAGCTTGAGGAGGGGCATGGTCCACCGGTTGAGGGCCGGACCCTCGTCCACACAGTTGGTGCACTCCCCACCTGCGGACAGACAATCGGTTGACTACCTGCTACCTCACCCTGGCACCAGCTTGAGGAGGGACATGGTCCACCGGTTGAGGGCCGGACCCTCGTCCACACAGTTGGTGCACTCCCCACCTGCGGACAGACAATCGGTTGACTACCTTCCACCACACCCGGGCACCAGCTTGAGGAGGGACATGGTCCACCGGTTGAGGGCCGGACCCTCGTCCACACAGTTGGTGCACTCCCCACCTGCGGACAGACAATCGGTTGACTACCTTCTACCTCACCCTGGCACCAGCTTGAGGAGGGACATGGTCCACCGGTTGAGGGCCGGACCCTCGTCCACACAGTTGGTGCACTCCCCACCTGCGGACAGACAATCGGTTGACTACCTTCTACCTCACCCTAGCACCAGCTTGAGGAGGGACATGGTCCACCGGTTGAGGGCCGGACCCTCGTCCACACAGTTGGTGCACTCCCCACCTGCGGACAGACAATCGGTTGACTACCTTCTACCTCACCCTGGCACCAGCTTGAGGAGGGACATGGTCCACCGGTTGAGGGCCGGACCCTCGTCCACACAGTTGGTGCACTCCCCACCTGCGGACAGACAATCGGTTGACTACCTTCTACCTCACCCTGGCACCAGCTTGAGGAGGGACATGGTCCACCGGTTGAGGGCCGGACCCTCGTCCACACAGTTGGTGCACTCCCCACCTGCGGACAGACAATCGGTTGACTACCTTCTACCTCACCCTGGCACCAGCTTGAGGAGGGACATGGTCCACCGGTTGAGGGCCGGACCCTCGTCCACACAGTTGGTGCACTCCCCACCTGCGGACAGACAATCGGTTGACTACCTTCTACTTCACCCTGGCACCAGCTTGAGGAGGGACATGGTCCACCGGTTGAGGGCCGGACCCTCGTCCACACAGTTGGTGCACTCCCCACCTGCGGACAGACAATCGGTTGACTACCTTCTACCTCACCCTGGCACCAGCTTGAGGAGGGGCATGGTCCACCGGTTGAGGGCCGGACCCTCGTCCACACAGTTGGTGCACTCCCCACCTGCGGACAGACAATCGGTTGACTACCTTCTACCTCACCCGGGCACCAGCTTGAGGAGGGGCATGGTCCACCGGTTGAGGGCCGGACCCTCGTCCACACAGTTGGTGCACTCCCCACCTGTGGACAGACAATCGGTTGACTACCTTCTACCTCACCCTGGCACCAGCTTGAGGAGGGACATGGTCCACCGGTTGAGGGCCGGACCCTCGTCCACACAGTTGGTGCACTCCCCACCTATGGACAGACAATCGGTTGACTACCTTCTACCACACCCTGGCACCAGCTTGCGGATTCGCTGAGACTGAATTGAAATGCTCAGTTCAGCAGTTTTTATGCCTTAAGTAGATCAAGGGAAGTAAACTTATAACTTTTTTAAATTTTTAATAGCAAAGTGTTCCAAAACTTTGCATTAAACAGATTAAATTTTGTTGAATGTTACAAATGAGAAGCAATAAATTCATATACATACTACTAAATATAATGAATAAAATTAAAACATATTTATGTTGAAATCCGTCTATTAATTGTCGAATATAGGCTTCTGTTTCAATTCAATAGTGGGGTTCACAAACCTTTAAATAATTAGTTGAGAACTCAATGACACAACATAGGGAATCTTGTTCAACGACTTAATGTTTCATCTTCCCAATCTATTAATAAAATTCCATGGAGATAATTAAAGGACTTACATTCTAAGACGGGATAAAAGAAGCTTTATGTCCTTTCGTTTGAGAAGGATTCTATTGTAAAGGAAGGGACTAAAATAAGCCGCAGCTATATTAACTATAGATTTTCCCCATTTCTCAACTGGAAAAACTTAACCCAACACATGTTCATGAAGAAAATACAAGAGTATTCAACACCCCACTCAGAGTAACAACACCTACACACAAATTATTGGTACACGAGCGTGGAATAACAGACTTCTATTGAACTTTAATGATGGTATATGCGGCATGATCCCGGGCACGCAGCCAGATTATATTGCAAGAATGAGAAGAGGTGGAAATCACGATTAGAGAGAAAGTCAGGTATTATTGTAAGGAACTAAGTATTAAACAGTATATTTAGTGATATGTATTCAGAATGAGAAAGTTGTCCTCTTATCTAATAAGGTTGGTTAAAATATGGTTCAATGAAACATTTACAGTCATTAACATAGATACTTCCTTAAATGCTGTTAAGATCCCAAAAGTTGCAATTTTTTGTATAATTTTATCACAAACCTTGTGATTCGCTCTTATTTAATGTACTTAAACCTGACTTGAAAATAACATTTACATCTTATATTAATAAGCGAGGGCAGGACTTATTATTCCTGGCGAGAAACAAGGACATCATCTAGTTAATATAACAAAAGTCTCATTTAGATTAACTGGCCTCATGGGCCTTTGACTTGTTGCTCCATGATTTAAGTTTTTTGACTAAACCAGAGCAGTTTGGTGTTGCAACATCCTTCCTTTATGTAATCGGGGAAGGTATATGTAGATAGATGCAGATTTTAACCTCATTAACCAGTTGGATCCGTTTCAAAAGATAGCAATCTGCCAATTATTGATGACTAGATGTTAATATTCCGTTCGGGGAAGTTTTAAAGCCTCCTTATGATCTTGTATATGTTTACACCTAATCATTAAGGATAGACCTTCTAATGGCTGCATTAGACACACCTATGATAACAAATTTGAGCTACTGACATCTCATCATATTTAAGCTAAAAATGATGAGTACCGCTATATCAGGTAGATCATGTTTTATCCTCCAATCAAATAAGTGTTTGCGTTAATTTTTGTTATCTACAATAATAAAAATAACTGGTTTTGAACCAGTCTTTTCATTACTGAGAAAAAAATTCCTGTAGTAAAGCGGTATAAACAGTATTGAAGAGGAAGAGTTGCTGTGTAAGTGAAATCTCGGTTGCTTGCAAACAAGTAGTTCAAGAAACAATCATCAAACACATTATGCGCTGCACCTTACGGTGACGACTCAAGCACCAACTGCTAACTGCATCAAGTAGCAGGAAATAAAAAAGGGAGAATAATTGCAATACAAAGTAATTCAACATTTGACCACACACACCCATGGACCGATAGAGTCCCCATTGTGGGCCAAGGTTTGTGGGTCACCGCATTCCACGGTGACCCGAAGGTGACCAGCAAAGCTCCTCCCACACCTGAGAGCCCGCACTCTGTGTTCACCGTTATAATCTAAGTTTGCACTTTACTTTACAATTGATATTTAATACTAAAGGTTCGACCCTGATTGTTGGAATGCATTAAAAAATAATGGTCTATAAACATAAATTATATTTTATTTATACTTTATTATGATTTTACTTTGTTTCATGTCAGCAAAATAATTGCTTGCTGTAACTGCAAGAACAGTTCAATATCATAACTTTAGGGGTTTTACAGATGTAATAGATAACTGGCTAAACCTTTTTGGATTTGTTTATAGATAAAAAAACGATAAAATCGCAAAAAGCCTAATTTTGCATAAAAAATATAAAAAACTAAAACTTTAATTAGTTTAGATATTTGAACTGTTTCAGAGATTAGACGTAGCTTATATTATTAGCTTAAAATACAGAGTGACAAAAAGTCTGGAAACGGCTTAATTTTTTAACAAAATCCGTTAGAAAATTCAAACCTTTCACATAAACTTATATGTATGAAAACTACTTTTCGCAAGCATTACCATTTTTTTACCTCCACCAGGGGACGACCCATGAGGAGTAGGTACATAATCTTTAATGTAAGCATAGGTTGGTATGCACATCATTTTAAAGGGCTAGTCAAGTGGAGTTCATTGCCAGAAACCGCGTCTCAAAAGGTGCATCCGTTACAAAATGGCGGCTGTCCAAAGTTCTCGCGGAAAATACTTGCACAGGCCGTAGTTTGGTAAGTACTCGTAGTCAACATTAGCTAGAGAGCTGAAACCCGGTTAATTTGTTTTGAATATTGAATAATATTAGTCTGTGAGCTAGTTGAATTTTAATCTCCGTTGGGGAGGCCCTTGAGGAGTCAGTAAATAATCTTAAACATAAGCAAAATGGTAGATATTTAATTTTATAAAATTTAAATTACAGTGTATGAGTATTCAAAACTATTTTTTAAACTAATTAAAACGATGACATACGCATTAAACATTCTTCAACAATCACTAAATGTGATGAGTCTATGGTTGGAACTTGGTTTTGCCACTTTTTACAATAAATGTTCAAAGTGCTCACCTATAGTAGTTTGGCAATAGGCCGTTTAAGATTGTTTACAGGTATTTTCCGCAAGAACTTTGGACAGCCGCCATTTTGTAATGGATGAACCTTTTGAGACGCGGTTTTCGGCAATGAACTCCACTTGATTAGCTCTTTAAAATGATGTGCATATCAACCTATGCTTACATTAAAGATTATGTACTACTCCTCATGGATCGTCCCCTGGTGGAGGTCAAAAAATGGTAATGCTTGCAAAAAGCAGTTTTAATACGTATAAGTTGATGTAAAAGTTTTGAACTTTCTAACGGATTTAGTAAAAAAAATATTAAGCCGTTTCCAGACTTATTTGTCACCCTGTATATCGAAAATAATACAATTTTTTTGTTGAAGATGCTTTAATTGGGTATTGACCGGTTATTTGATGGAGTATAGGGTTGAATTCCAGGTTTTTTAGTAATTCCAATTAATAATAGAACAAAAAAACATGGAGCATTCAAATGTTAAACATCAAATATAGCGGTGGAGTCGGAAAACGAGGTTTGCCTAGAGTGTTTGTGGGAGATTGTGTGTAAGTGTATGTGTGGGGGGAGTGTATATCTGTGGCTGTTATACATCTCTAGTCGACATTCCCCCCAGTATAACCGGGTCTCCTTGACCTTACGAGGACAAAGTTGAGTTATGGTACCTTGTAAACCCATATAGCTCTACTACTCCTGGCTACAGTTGTATAACACCTGTGTGCGCAAACTCGTGGCCTATTACATTTTAATATGCTCCAGTGTCAAATTTTATTCTTACTTCAAATATTATGTAGGTAAATTTTGTGCAAATTTATAGACTATGACGGATTTATTAATTTTTTTACATTCGAATTTTATTGGTTACAATATTACCCCTGGTACTTTGTCAGCACCAGCTTTAGGAAGGACTCAGGATCAGAGGTTTTTGAGTTAAAGAATGCAGAACAAAATGTTTTGGTGAATAGTGAAAACTGCGAAGGAGCTAAATAAAGCGTATAATTAAGGAGTTAAAATCATTAAAGGAGTTTCAAAAGTTATTTAGAAACTTGGAAACCCCAAATTAGGTCTGGGTATCATTTAATTTGTACATTATTTATATTTATAGAGATTCAATACGATTGGCTATTATTGCAGTCGGATTAGTTTTTGTTATGATGTAATGGATTCATAGTGATTCTTAGAGACCTTCATAGACGATCTACCAATTAAATCATATATAGTTTGTTACTGATTGCTCCTCTTTTACAGACGGCCCACGGTTTCTAGGTCATGAAAGAGTCAACTCATAACCAAGAAAAACATAAGCAGTTATTCGATTTTTACATGACGATTCGGGATCTGTAATCTGATCCCAGGGAACCTATAAGATCTCAGACTGTAAAACTTTAACGAGGATCCCTGTCTGATCTCTTTATATAGGTCTGATCCTATCTTCAGGTTGAGAGGAACCTAGAACATAACAAATTCTGATCCCGAGATGTCGTGAAACTCTTTTTCACTAATCAGTGATGGCAAATGTCGGCAAAAATATTAATGTTTGTTTTCTAACTAATGTTTTTAGAAACGTATACCCTCTCTTTCTTCTAGCCCCTCGCCCATGAATCAGTTGTATTAGCCTTCCCGCAGAAACTTTGAGCCAACTGTAACTGAGAGACAAGAACCTTTTGGCAACAAAAGGACAGATTCAGTACAGCAAAGATTCATATGTATACAATTCTAGTGACAATTCGTGTGAAATAATGCGAACAGACTCAGCTGCTTGCTTCCCCAGCTTCCCCAGAACTTCTATCCTTCTGCTGAGACTCGGGTATTCCATGACTCGCCGGTGTGTGAGACTCGAGCACAGTCGCCGTGCGCTCTTTACAGCATTGCTCTCACTCCCGATGTGTCCCGCTGAAAGTGACCTGGACTAGTCTCACCTTAAGGGGTCCGTAAACTTTCTCCCGATGGCGAGATAAGCGACAATGGTGGTGCCACAATCTGATAATGCATTGATAACATCAAACGTCCTTGAGGGCGAAGACGGTAAACAACAGAGAGGAGTTGTAACAGCATTCATTGTTACAAGAGCTCAAATAACTACGATTTCAATCGCGAGAAACAAACGGATGATTTTATCGGGAATAATTACTGTAATGTGGAGGTATACCACAACATGTACTACGTAAGGTATATAGGTACCTATACGCTTTTTGAGTTCATATATTTATTTTTTCGTTGTTGAAACTTTGTGTTAGAAAGTACGAGAAGTATGTTTTTGACAAAGTAGATTCCTGAAGATGATTACCAAGGTGGAAATATCCATCGACCACTTATATCGTTATTCGCACAATCAAAAGGTGTAGGAGTTAAATTCCTTTTACACCATTTGTTTTTTGTTTTTTTGTTTTTTTTACTAAAAGCGGTTGTTTTATTTTTTATTCACGCTATAATCCTTAGCGAAAATTTATTATAACGAGACTAAAATGTCATGCTTTTCAATGCCCTATAGCATGCCAAGGCAGTTACCACTATCGAAATGTTCAAGGATCGCATCCTTTGTTTTGAAAGAATCTACAATTTTTGCATGCAGAATTATTCAGTTTATTTTATATGAGTCAACGATTTTAAAATTAGGGTGTTAGTTGTAGGCCCATCAGAAAGTTATTTGATCAAATAGAGTGCAGACTCAATGGTTAACAGGTGCTTTAGTAGTTTTTGTGAAGCTCGTAAATAAAGATGTGACTTTACACCTGGCTCGGTTTGCAACTTTACTGTCTCACGTCACCGCTTGGCACGTGCATGCAGTTGAAACTACCGGTCGAGAATACATGATTATGTATCAGTTTCATCATTGCGGTATGCGATGAGGCAAACCTGATTATCATAGTGAGTGCAAGGTCACTAAGATGACTGATGTTAGACCACTCTGAATGCTCCGATACAATATACTTGATCAACAAATCAACCTCCGACCAAATGTCGAGCGTAATTGCCTAACAGACGCTGTGCATAGGCCTATCTCCTCATTTCCTATCAGAAAGGAAGGGGTGAAATTGACATTTGCAAAGTATTGAAGTGAGGATCAATTAGTTTAAATGCAGTATTCTTGTAAAGTATAAAATACAGAGTTTTGTTGCATAAAGGCGTTTAGATAACATTCAAAAAGCAAACACGAAAACAAAACAGTAAGAAATAAAACTGAAGTAATTATCAGCAAATCAAACCACCGCATAAAATCTCTGAAGAAAAATACTCCAGGAAGTTAGTAGACAGCTTAACGTATCGATCTCTTCCAGAAATAGTTATCAGTAGTCGTATGATCTTATCAGCAACCTCTACAAATTGTTATTGGTAGCCACAATGTGTCATCAGCCTCCTCCAGGTAGAGTTTCGTAGTAAAATTATCTTATCAGCATCTGCTACATAATGTTTGCAGTAGTCAGAGATCGCATCGCTCCTTCTGCGGCTGCAGCGACGCTATCATCCACCGTCCGCCGGCGTCGTCCTTGTCCAGTCACGTCTGTGCCAAAAGTGGGTCGCACGCACTGAATCTAATTGTGGGATACTTTGGATCATTAGGTCCCACTTGACCATATATGTCAGCTTTAACAAACCCCTTGAAAGTTACATTACAGATAAAAACATCGGTTGGAATGCCCATCGAGCCCTCCGAGCGGTGTCTCTTGTGTAAAGATGAGGTTTTTAGTAATTTGATTCTTCCTGATACAATAAATATATTCAATAAAATATACAGGGTGGTCTTGAACTAGCGTTAAAATTTTTTCCGGTTTAAGAACAATACAAAGTGACTCAAATAAGCAATTTAAAAAATTCTATTCCACACACCCACCTTAAGAAAAATTATTTTGTCCTTTTTTTAATAAAACGTATTAAAAATAATACGCTTTTAATTTAAAAGCGTATTAATTTTTTAATTTAAAACGTATTAAACGTAAAAAAACTACAGGAAATTGAATTTTTTGACCTAACATGACACATCCCTTAAACATTGACACTATCATTGTATTCTTCATGAGATTTCAATCGAAAAGAAGTAGATTTCCATGAATTTGGAGCTTCAAAATTGCTATTTAAATTGATTAGAACTTAAAAATTATCATTTTCTTTAAAATGATAAAAATAAACTTAAGAAGACTTTCCACTGAGAAAAATGATAGGGGTTGGCAAAGTCTGTAAGCACTGCTCCGAAACCTAAGCTTTCCAAAGATATATTACCAAATTTTATTGGTCACCTTTTAATTTTTTTAATTGAGGTCACTAGTTTGTTACGATTTATGAATGTCAATTTTGTTCATGATAAGAGGAATAGTATTAAATTATTTAGTGCCAAAAAATAAATTAAATATAACTGTCCGAGATTATTTTGTTGCAGTTAATATTTTAAAAATAAGCCAAGGAGTAATCTAGTACAAACAAGAAGCACATATTTAAAAACGTAAAGTAATTTATGTTCGGACTATTCATTAAGAGGAGGCTAAAGGCAATTCGGTGTCGCCCTCGCGGTCGAGATACGTACTAACATTACTCCGCGATGATAATTGGAAAAAGTAGTTGACGTAGTGAATAACCAGTTATTCTAAAATTATGGTCTTAACTAGCATATATCGTACTCTTTTCCACTTTTATTTCCAAAATATTGCTTCAGAGGCTGATATAATGTCGTCGCTCAATAAATAAGTGTTCAAACAGTAATGAATGTAGTAAATATTCCTCCGCGGGGTCAGCGATCAGCTCGTGTAAACATTAACGCGGTCGCATTTTCCGGCGATATATTTTAATTTAGAGAAAATAATTGTATTGTACCTTGAAGACAAATATATTCAACACTAGTTTCGTTAAGTACATTTTTCATTTTCTTGTAACATTCCGAGTTATTTTAGCTCAAAATATCAACTAGCTAAAACCTACTATTTGAACTCTAACGCAAATTACTCATGTTTTTTTAAGACATCGGAAAAATAAAAAATGCATATTAAAAGGAATTTATTTCTTTTCATTTTGATACGTAGCTTATTGTCGGACGTTGAAAAATAACGTCAGGATATGGTTTCGCGCGATGTTGTAGCCCGCGAAAATCATGACAGCACCCCTGTGCTTGGGAACGCTTTTCGTCCATAATTTTAGATCAAAAATCAAAACGAAATATATTAAATTGAAGAGGAGAACAAATTCTACAAAACGGTACCACTCTAATTACGATTACACGAAAAATATCCTATCCTTTTATTATTATATTATACATTATATATATTATATATATTGTATTATATTATTATTATATTATTTATTATTTATATTTTATATTTATACTCTAAAACAAGCAATGTTTGTACGGGCAAAATTTTTATTTCCTCTAGGATTTTTGATTTTTTTGTTTGAATTGGGGTTTTAGGCCACCAGAAATCGATTGGAACTGGTTTCAAGCCTGGGAAAATTCCGGTTTGCGTCCTACAGCCTTTCAAAGTGCCCATTCAAGTGCCCATCGTCATGGGCATTTTTGCTGATGTTTTAACCAAAACAGCTGATTCAGGTTGTTTTTATTTTTACGTAGGTTAGAAAAATTATTTGATTTGTAAACAAGTTTTTAATTTTTTTAAAGGTTATTTGAATAAATCGTTTCAAAGTTATACTGTATTTATTTTGGTGTAATTTTGTATAGATTAGAGTTGAATGTTTTCAAGGCTAACATTGACTTTCCAAATATTTTTCGGCTAGCATACGATGGCTCAGCGTCATATTCGCGGTTGTGTTGATCAGTGTTAAAGTCGACCGAACTAGCAACACCAGAGGCATCTACTGTTCCACCATCGGGGCCAAATCTATCATCGACAGAAAATCGCCATCGGTCGCCGCAAAGTGTACAAGGAGGGTACGAAAGACCGTGCAACAAGCAGATTATTTTTCTCGACCCTACCGTTGCCGTCGACGAACGAATTTCTGCTAACGCCGATATGAACCTAGGATTTATATAGTTATTCAAGGGAATCAGCGGGGCAATAACCATCCGCCCAAGCGTTCATGATGGTGCGTGAAATCATAGAAGAAGAAAATGCTCGAGCCACCGGGGCTCAAGGAATTCAGCCACCAAAAGTCAATTTGGTTCTCGCACCACCGGCATCAACCCAAACAGCTACAACGTTGCAACGACGAATGAAGTATCAGCCGTCATCACGCTCAACGCCAACCAGAGCTACCCGGATATTGACCGTGTCGGAAAAGAACGAACGAGGAAACAACTGTTCACCATGAATACAGACAACCGCATCGAGCCATTCACGTATTCCCTGCTCTTTTACTCACAAAGAGACTTACACTTTTCAACCAACATAGGGTCAACTGCTTCAACAGTTGCTCTAACATATCAACACTTGAAATTCGTGAAGAGCCACACTTAGCTTCTGACCATCATTCGCAGGACCGCTGCGCTCCAACGAAGCGACAGAAAATATGGGTTAAGATCAACTTCAACGGCAACACACTTTGGTGGCCGCCTGTTACGACAGTACGTTGTCCGTAGTGTTGAACGAGACCAAATCAACTCCATTTTGTGGGAACAGAAAAAGCTGAAGCTCTAAAAAGGCATTGATAACATGCTCAAACAGGGTTACAGTTTAGGGCTCATGTTACAGTTATCGACAATTTTACTGTAACTGAAACAGCTGATTCAGCAAGTTGTTTCATTTTAGCCGAGCAAAGCTCGGTCCCCGGTACTAGGAGCAATCTGCCTCTGAATTTGGTTAGTCGAATTTACCTAATTAACAGTCACTTAAAAATCATCGGCTGAACTTTGCGTGTAATTACTCATTTACCTTTCTTGGAATCGTGGAACCAAATGGTAATATTTTGTAGGGTTTTTTCTCGTCTTTAATTTGATATATAATGTTTTCATTTTCGATCGAAAACTTTAGTCGGAATGCGTCCCCGCACACAAGGGTGTTTTCATGATTTTCGCAGGTTACAACATCACGCAATACTATATCCTGACGTTATTTTTCAACTTACGACAATAAGCTAAGCATCAAAATGAAAAGAAATAAATTCCTTTCAATATGCATTTTTATTTTTCCGATATCTTAACAAATGCAAAAGTAATTTGCATTAGAGTTCAATTAGTGGGTTTTGGCTAGTTGATATTTTGAGCTAAAATAACTCGGAATGTAAAAAGAAAGTGAAAAATGTACTTCACGAACCTAGTGTTGAATTTATTAGTCTTCAAGGTGCAATAAAATTATTTTCTCTAAATTAAAATATATCGCTGGAAAATGCGACCGCGTTAATGTTTACTCGCGCTGATCGCTGACCCCGCGGAGGAATATTTACTACATTCACTACTGTTTGAACACTCATATAAATGAGCGACGACATTAAATCAGCCTCTGTAGCTATATTTTTGACTTAAAAGTGGAAAATATTACTTTATATGCTAGTTAAGACCATAATTTTAGAATAACTGGATATTTACTACGTCACACTACTTTTTCCGATTGTCATTGCGGAGTAATTTTAGTACGTATCTCGACCGCTAGGGCGACACCGAATTGCCTTTAGCCTCCTCTTAATAGCCTAATGTCAAAAGAAAACTAAAATGTTCTGTGGGGACAAAAAATTAATTAGGATTAACCATACACATTGCCGTTTCATTTGGATACTGAATGTTATATTACTCATTTACTCAATGCACCTGTGCTACTTCGCACATCCGGTGTACTCCAAGCTTACAGCTTGCGTGTATTATGTTCCCATTTCCGATCATCCGGGATATCCAGTCTTCTTCGGTTTCAGTTGTGCAATATCAGAGAATTAATTACAAATCCAATTATCCTTGTAGGCAATATTCCTTGACCTGGAAGGATTGGAAGGTCACGAGGACGAGCCGATCGAGTCTGGAAATTTGCATTTACGACTCGTATAATAAAATATAAAAGGGAACCCTCCATAAATGTTCAGAATTTGGCATGTTTTAACTCTTCTATAATTTTGCATATTTGCAATATATTGCAAAATTATTTATTTAATATGTCGTAAAAAAGAAATGTTTATAGACTCAACGTCTGCATTGCTCTGAAGTATCCTGATATATATTTTTTTATTAATTCCTGACATTTATTAATTCTTGCCCACTGCAAATGCGATCACGGTATCAATAGAGATAAAGATATTTAGAAGAATTCGAATTTGAGTGCAAAAATTGAAATGAACCAATAAAAAGACTCTAAACGTCTGCATTGCTCTGAAATATCCTGATTTATATTTTTTATATCATTTATTAATTCTTGCCCACTGCAAATGCGATCACAGTAACAATCGAGATAAAGACACAAATTTGAGTGCAAAAATTGAAATGAACCAATAAAAAGTCCATGTATGCTTTTATCTTAAGCTGAAGGTATTATTTATCTTACTTTCTAAAATAATCCACAGTTTGCCAAACAATATCTGTTTTTTCTAAACAGCTACCATACCTAGCTTGTCACACTATTAACACTATTACACTATTAACTTTTTGTGAAAATTCACCAGTCTTTCCTAAATAAGATGTTTTGCAAGGAAATGCAATGTTTTATCCCTCTTTTTGATAGGTTTAATTCCACAGGTCGTGAAACCGTTTGCATTTTAGCTTGTCAATTCACCATTAAAAAAAAGGTAACAAAACAAACTGAAAATAAAATAGCTAATCAATAATGTAATAAAATTTTAAGTTTAAGACTTAGACATCACAATTCAAAACACAGTATACACTAAAATGAGTTAGTTATTTACAGTTTAAGGGATGGATACCGAAAGTATGCCCAAGCAATCAAAATACCTGAGCGGTGCCGTAACGGCCGTAACACTCGCGACTTCCGCGGACAAGTTGCCGAGCGGCGGAGGCTGGGGGCGAAAGCGGGGAAAGTTGCCGGCGTCCCGGCCGAGCTTGATGGCTGATGGATTTGCTAAACGCTACTCTAAATCCATCGGCTAGCGGTGGATCTAGTGAAAACACACAGTGCTGAAGGTCAATTGCCATTGCCATTACCATTACAGACCGGAAACAATTACATATGGCAGTCTTTTTAAGACGTAAAAATGCGTATACAGAAATTCCTTCATGGTAAAATAAGTTTAATGATTGCTTTAGAGAGTTCCAAATTTTACAGAAATTCAGACTAAATTTTTGAAAAAGAAAAATTGAAGTTTTATTATGATAATTTTTGAAAAAATATCATGTTTGATGCAATGCAAAGATTTGTTACCTCATGCTTCATTATAAATGTAAGAGTAACATTTTAGTACTGTATATTTTCGTTATATATTCCACTACGTAAAAACGTTTCAGATATCTCCTTTGGTAAAGTCGACTTTTAAACATATATATTGTTGTAATAAAATCTCCTAATGGGAGCAGCCAGGTATAGTGGTTAGATCGTAGGACTTCGATCTCGGGGGACCGAGTTCAAATCCCGCCAATCTTAGTGTTGTTGCCGTGTTCCCTCAGCCCTAAGCGGATTCTGGACTTCAAGGGGAGATCATGGTCCTGGGATGAGAGGTGCAGATAATATAAAAACCCCATTATTAATCCCTGAGGAATAAAAAATATTCATTTACAAAAAGAACAAGGAATATTGGTATTGCAACCAATAACTGGTTCGAACTCGAACCATACATCTCCTCTATCAGCATATATAGCATCACTCAAACCCTCAACATTCACATGACATAACACAGAGATTCGCGCGGTAAACCACACTCCGCGGACGGTGACCAGTTGCATAACCGCAAAACAAGTGTCGCAGTGCGGTCGGACCGCAGCAGCGTGGTACTGGCCTCACGGTAGCCCGGGGCCGGACGTCCACCGTCCACTGTCATTACACAGACTGTAATGATATGGCTACAGTAATGACGTTCAACTGTAATGACATAACGGACGGTTGCGTGACCAAACCGCGCAACTTGTGGAGCGGTGACTCACGCTAAAAATAGACCGATAATATGATTTTAAATATTGGGTGTTCTTCAGTGGTCATTAATAAGTTGTCACTTTCTTGATAAATTTTAAATAAAAACTAAAAAATTTCTTTTTCACCCATGGTGTGAGTCATAAATCCAGACTATATCTTAACGTGTGATTTGCTCGTAAAAAACGTTAAAACTGTAGACCCCACAGAATGATTGATTTAGAATACCTGTATCTATAGACCTTGTATCTTGTTAATTAAAACTTCTTTAATCCCGAGAATAAGTTCAAAAATACAATTATGGATGGATGAAATGTGGTTATAAAGTGATAGATCTCCTAAATCTATCACGTATTTAAGAAAAAAAACTATGTACCAGCACAAAATTTGTTGGAATAAGCAAAATCTTCAATAAGTCTTTTAAAATCCAAAATCGGATAAAACAAGCAATTTCCTAACAATGTTTCAACAGCATAGGCGTCGCGTGAACCATAGACTTGGGGGGGGGGGGGCAGAACCTACCGGAGGGTCTGGGGGGTATGGAATATCCCCCATACTAGCGGGGGTCCGGGGGCCCCCTCCGAAAGTTTTTGGTTTTTCGAACAGAAAAGTGAAGTTTTAAGATATATCAACCAATTACCAATGGTTAACACCCAGCAAGCAAATGGGTGGCTGTGTAATTTAAATGGAGTATGAATACTGTACGTATCTAAGTTTTAAATGAGAATGTAGTTTATAAATTGTTATACATTTAGATTCTGATCTTTTAGCAACAAGAACTAAAAATAAATAATGTAATTTAATATACAGGGTGTTTGGGCTAGAGGCATTCTATTTTAATTTGTTGCAGCTGAACTGTTATAAGGGGATTTCTGTCACTGTAGGTTCCAAAATAAAGGTAATATTATCGAGATTTTGTGGAATAGATTCGAAGGCGACATTCGATAACCACATCGTTAAAAAAGCTACCAAAGGTAAACACTTATGTTTTTTATGTTTTTTATGAAGAACAGAATGCACCAATGACGGCGGTAGAAAAGTAAAATCCAACCAACTAAAATTGTAAAAGGAACAGCTGAATTTCTCACCTACACACCTACTGCAGCTTTACTCAGGCTTTAATCAGGCCTTTCACCAACCTTTACTCAGGCCTTTCACCAGCCTTTACTCAGGCCTTTCACCAGCCTTTACTCAGGCCTTTCATCAATCCTTTGATAAGGACGACTGAGTTTTTGAGTAACTGCTATGGTGTGGTGAAAAACCTAGTTAAATTCATTCAATCCTTTTATGATGGGATTGGATTCCTCATTCATATCATATCCAAGCCAGTTCTACGAGCAAAATGCTATTTAAATGTTTCCAGGACTTTAGGAACACCCGGTATATTGTTTATATTTAAAAAGGTAGACAATAATTTGATCACCGTGTATAATAAGACAAATATTTTAAAATACCCCCGTTGCAGCAGACCTGCATACTCAGCGAATTTCAATTGCAAAGTACATATTTCAATCCAATACAGCGAGATTTGACACGTTTTTTAAGCTCCATAAGAACAACATGGGGAATGAGTATGTAGGTTTGCTACAACAGGTGTTTTAAAACTGGGTGGTTTTAATCCAATATTTAGTAGATCTGAACTAGAAG